>CM035126.1:97733676-98401659 GCA_020205555.1 Panax stipuleanatus | reverse complement strand
TTAATTTATTAATTTATTCCTGCAGAAACCAAATTAATCAATTGGATAACATATATGAAAGTTCACATAGATAATCAGAATAAATCTCAATGAATGAATAAATACTAAATAAACTTAATCAAACCAGTAATTGTTAATCAGGTTCAACATCCCTTCAGAATTGAATAGGAGAATTAGCCTGGCATACCTTGAGTAGCCTCTAAGAAATAGGATGAGAATACTAAGATCCAAGATGATCAAAACATAGGAAAACAACTCCTATTTAAAGCCTAGAGAAACCCTCAGTCAATTAAGGTAAATCACAATCCTATTCTAATTCAACTTATAATTTAAAAACCTAAAAATCCTGTCAGGAGTCAGAACTGCACGGTCCGCTCCCCATTCCCTTTGTTAACTACTCGGTCAGCGCATCACCTCCAGTAGCTTTATCCCGCAGCTGCGCGGTCAGCGCTTCTCCTCAGGCTTCCTCAGCGCGGTCCGCGCTCCTCTACCAGTTTTGTCCAAACTTTGATCTTTTCATCTTTAAATCCATTCCAACCTCTATATCTACAATAAACACAAAACATTACAAAGTAATACGAATAATACCCAAAAACTCACAATAAACAAGCCAATATGAGATCAATTCATTGGTCTTCAACCCTACTCATCAATTCCCCCACACTTGAACTAGTTGCTTGCCCTCAAGCAAACACAATGCTACTACTTACTAAAACTAAAATGAATGCAACAACAGAGATTTGAACAACAACCATGCTAATTTAATGAATCTTATGCTCGGAGATAAACGACTGTTATGCTATCCATATCTCATCACATACCAACCTTCTTTTCACATGTTCACCTCACCAACATACGATTTGCATATTTTCATGTGTGGTGCCGAGACCTCAACAACAACAAAAGATCAATACAGATAAATCATAGATATGTAAAACCTTTATAACCAACATTATAGCAAACATATAGTCAAGGACAAATAAAATTTTGAACCAGGCTCATTCTTTCTAGTAAGTGCATCTTAATGCTCCATATCACTTTTTATATATATATTTTTTACCCGACTTTTGCAATGTCTATTCCATTAGGCTTTTCAATGCTACCCTTGTAACGGACTTTCGGCCAACGACTCTCAACCCGAAGGCTTTAGGGCGCTAGGTGTAAGACATCCCCTAGGGTCTACTTATCCGAATAGCAAAGGCCACGAAACTGAACTAAGTCGGATTTTTTTTCTATTATTTTTCTTTTCAGATCAAATATTTCTCTTTTTCTCTGAATTTCTTTCTTGAGCCACTTTTCCCCACCCCTCCAAACTTATGTGAAAGCTATTTTTTAACTTCTTTAATACATACCCATGTTCTATCTGCAGTTATTTCCCATTATTATTGAAAACCAGTTGGTGTGCTTGATTTTAGAAAATACAAAATGCATGATATGAGATTCCTATGGTCAAAATTAGTCAACACATAACGATCAATTTCAAGCATGCAAGTCATTAATCATTTTCCTCATGACTTCATCTTATTAACATAGCACTTTGCCCAATCTCTATGCAACCTAAAACAAAATCCTATATAAATGTAAAAATATATATATTTTTAATTTTGACATGCATATGACTAATAAACTAACTATATGCACCCTAATATGCAGAATAACACAAAAAATACCCCCCACACTTATTTCAAAGAATGCCCTCATTACTTAGCATAAAGAAATAAAAATGAGGACTTCCCTGTGGACGAGTCAACGCTCGTCGTCATCTGAAGGAGGGTAGGCAAATAAGATGGTTAGATCAGGCAGCTGGATTGGCTGGTGAAGATTCATTCCGGAGAAGGCGTCCGCCATTGCTGTGAAGGCGCCTATGTTGTAGGCATGCATTTGATCCTGGCGATGTGCAAGGTGGATCAATCTTTTCTGACCTCTGTCAATAGATGGACTGGCTTCGACTGTAGGAGATGGTGGAGAGGGCGATGTAGCCGGTGGTACCATAATGCAACCCTCACCCAGAGGATGTGAGCGTGCTCCACTTCATTCTCTATATGTGATAATGACCTTATGATCGATGGGCCTCGTAGGTTGCTGAATCGGCTCCGAAGTATCCCACCGGACTCTCTCCTTTCGACATAGCTCAGTGATCAGAAAACCATGTAATAGTCCACCTGTGGTACTCCCACAGAGTGACCTATCTATCGACTACTAGATACACATACCGACATCCACGGGAAAGAATTGTTGAACATTTGGACTATCATACCAAGAGTAGACGATTCTGTAGAGAAGATGCGCTCTATCCACCATAACTTCAGATTGATGGGTGTAGGCATGAGCCTAGCACATAGGAAAGCGTACCAAGCCTTTCCATAGCTGCTGAGCTCGGAATGGGGAAATTGAACCTTCATGTTCGTCCTAGGCTTAAGAACCCATTGGGTACCAGGTTTGCAAAGGCAAACAATAATTTCATCCAAGTTGGGAAGGTGATCTTTATAGGTGTTCTCCATTTGTGTCTCCAACCCAAAATGTTCATTTATGGCCGTGTGGTGGAATGAAACTGGCCGACCTCGGACCTTCACAACCCTCCCTTCATGCTCTATTGTGTTGGCATAGAACTCCTTCACGATATTGAGCACGACGGGTTATGGTTGTTCGACCAACTGGAACCATTGCCTCTTGGCGATCATGAAAGCCAAGTCGACATCTAGGTTAGCGTTGGGCATAAAACCTCGTTCTGACACAAGGGACTTTTTTGTGATGACGTTGAAATGAGCCGCCGCGGTCTCGCTCACAAATCTGGAAGTATTAAAAGATGTGCGATAACCGGAGGTTGAGGTCCTTGGTCGTTTTGAAGACATGTTGGAAAGATTTGCACACAAAAGTTGGCTTGGATAATTTGTCGAACTCTTGGCGTGCACCCTTTTTCTTCCTTAAACCTAGTTTCCTTGTAAACAATGCTTGCCCACAAATTAGTACTAACAACCTTGGGTGTTCAGTAACCCAAGGGATTCCAATGACAATTATAAAAGAAAACTAACACATTTAATCAATAAAAAATTTTAATGAGTAAATTTAATTCAACTTGTTACCTTTGAATGTTGGAATCCGTGGTTGTTAAGGTTGGTCTTGTTAATGGATAGTGGTAGTCGAAATTTGTTTGGATGTTGTGGTGTTTGGGTAGGGGAAGGGAAAGGTTTGGATTGAATGGGAGCCTTGAATGAATTTGAGGAGAGAAACTAGGGATTGCCAATTGAGAACGGTAGGGATTGATTGCGTGTAGTAGTTTTAGGTTTATAATTAGAAGAGATGGGAAAGAATGGTGTAGTAGAGTAGGAGAAGACGAAGAGGAAGTGGAAAGGGAAAAGGAAAGGGTTTAAGGATTTACGGGATACACGAAACCGTTCAAACTTCGTTTTTTAAAATTGAATCTGCCGAACTGCGCGGTCCGCGCGACTAGGGGTGCGGTCAGTGCTGTCCTGTGCTATTTAGGTGAATTGTTACTGCATATGCTGTGCGCCTAGTGCAGTTAGAACGTTGTCCACGCGCCCTGTAAAAATTTTTTGAAAATTTGCCCTTTTGTTGTTTCTTGCCTATACCATATTAATGCACTATCTTCATCTTAAAATTAAAATAAAGGGAATTTAATATAATACTACTTATTACAAACATGGTAAAATTTATGGGTTGCCTCCCACACAGTTGCTCTTGTTTAACATCGCTAGCTCGACTGAAATTCCTTCTTCTATTCGTAAGTCGGCTCAATCAGGTTCACGACTTCTACCTCCTCCACTTGTTCACCATTCAGAAATGGTTTCAGTCTGTGCCCATTCACTTTGAACACAGTTCCGTTATTCGGATTACGGATATCTACTGCACCATGAGGAAAAGTGTTAGTAATCACAAATGGTCCCTCCTAGCGAGAGCGCAATTTTTTAGGAAATAACTTCAAGCGTGAATTAAAAAGGAGGACTTTCTGGCCCACAGTGAAGTTTTTCCTTAATATCTGCTTGTCATGAAAGGCTTTTGTCTTTGATTTGTACAGCTTTGAACTCTCGTATGCTTCGTTCCGTAATTCTTTGAGTTCTTGTAACTGCAACTTACTGTTGATGCCAGCTTGGTCCATATTCATGTTGCACTGTTTTATAGCCCAGAAAGCTCTATGCTCCAGCTCCACCGATAGGTGACATGGTTTCCCAAACACTAGCCTATAAGGCGACATACCTATCGGAGTTTTGTATGCCGTCCTATAAGCCCATAATGTGTCATCCAATCTCAGACTCCAATCTTTTCGGTTGGGGTTGACCACTTTTTCCATGGATTTTACTTCGCAGTTTGAGACCTCTGCTTGGCCATTGCTTTGCGGATGGTAAGATGTAGATACTTTGTGAACAACGTTGTATTTCTTCAGCAAAATGGCTAACACCCTATTGCTAAAGTGGGTATCGCGATCACTGAAGATGGCCCGTGGTGCTCCAAACCTAACAAAAATGTTAGTTCTGACAAATTCTGCAACAACTTTAGAATCGTCAGTCCTAGTGGCTTTTGCTTCCACCCATTTGGATACATAATCAACTGCCAATAAAATGTAAATATTTCCAAAAGACACAGAAAATGGTCCCATGAAATCAATACCCCAAACGTCAAAGATTTCTACAAGTAGTATACGATTTTGTGGCATTTGGTTACGGTGAGATAAATTTCCAGTCTTTTGGCATTTTTCACATGCATTACAAAACAAATAAGAGTCCTTAAAAATGGATGGCCAATAGAAACCACTATCTAGCACTTTACGTGAAGTTCTATTTGGTCTAAAATGACCCCCACAAGCATAGGAATGACAGAAAGTTAGAATAGATTGAAATTCACTATCTGGTATGCAACGTCTAACTATCTGATCAGCACAAAATTTCCACAGATATGGGTCATCCCAGACATAGTATTTAGCATCACTCCTAAGCTTTTTTTTTAGATCTAGAATATTCATATGGAACAAAAGCACTTACCAGAAAATTCACTATGTCAACATACCAGGGGTTGTAATTCCAATAGACAGTATATGCTCGTCTGGAAATATGTCATGTAATGGTAGGACTTCTTCTTCTTTAATGATCCTGCTCAAGTGATCTGCCACCAAGTTATCTGCACCCTTTTTATCTTTGATTTCCAAATTGAATTCTCGCAGCAGCAAGATCCATCTTATGATTCGTGGTTTGGATTCCTTTTTGGTTAGCAAGTACCTGAGAGCAGCATGGTCAGAATAGACTATCACCTTAGTACCTAGAAAATATGATTTGAATTTATCTAAAGCAAAAACAACAGATCAAAGTTCTTTTTTTGTTATTGAATAGTTTATCTGAGCCGCGTTTAAAGTTCTCGAAGCATAGTAGATGGCATGGGTGGTTTTGTCAATCTTTTGGCCTAGGACGACGCCTACAGCATAGTTGCTTGCATCACACATTATTTCAAAAGGAAAATCCCAATTTGGCGGTTGAATGATAGGGGCTGATGTCAAAGATCTCTTCAAGGTATCAAAAGCCGCCTTGCACTCATCGGTAAACTGAAATTCCTCATCTTTTTATAGCAGCTTGCATAAAGGTAACGCTATCTTGGCAAATTCCCTTTATAAACCTGCTATAAAATCCTATATGTCCAAGAAAAGCACGTATCTCCCGTACACTGACGGGGTAAGGTAATACAGATATAATATCAATTTTAGCTTTGTCCACTTCTAAACCATGGATTGACACAACATGTCCAAGTACTATTCCTTGTTATACCATAAAGTGGCATTTTTTCCAATTTAACACATGGTTTATTTCTAAACATCTGTCCAATACACGTGTTAAATTATCTAAACATGCATCTAATGAATCACCATGAACTCTGAAATCATCCATAAAGATTTTGATACATTCTTCCAAAAGATCAGAGAAAATACTTATCATGCATCGTTGAAAAGTACCTGGGGCATTGCATAGTCCAAAACACATCCGTCGATAAGCAAAAGTGCCGAAAGGACATGTGAATGTGGTCTTTTCCTGGTCTTCTGGGGCGATCACAATTTGGTTATAACCTGAAAATCCATCTAAGAAGCAATAATGAGAGTGCCCAGCTAAACGTTCTAGCATTTGATCAATAAAAGGTAAAGGAAAGTGGTCCTTTCGAGTTACAGCATTCAACCTCCTATAATCTATACACACTCTCTAACCTGTTTGCATCCTGGTGGGCACTAATTCATTATTGTCATTTTTGACAACAGTTATACCTGATTTCTTTGGAACTACTAACACTGGACTTACCCATTGACTATCTGAGATGGGGTAGGTGATACCTGCATCAAGTAATTTGATTACCTCTTTCTTCACTACCTCCATCATCGGTGGGTTTAGTCGTCTTTGTGCATCTCTCATTGGTTTAGCTCCTTCATTTAACAAAATATGGTGTATGCACATTGCGGGACTAATCCCCTTGATATCTGCTATTGTCCAACCAAATAATGTAATATGGTCCCTAAGGACTCTCAATAATTTCTCCTCTTGCACTTTGGTTAGATTACTAGCAATTATCATAGGGAAAGTTTCATTAGACCCTAAATATGCATATTTCAAGTGTTCCGGTAATTGTTTTAATTCGAGCGTTGGAGGTTGCTCCACAGATGGTAACAATTTTGATGTGTTACAGGTAATTGACTTAATTGCACTGTATGCTTATCTGTGTGCGTAGGCAATAAATGTAGTGTAGCTACTGCTTCCTTCAATTCTTGACTATGCTCAAGTTCATATGTTCCATCCATGTTCATACTGCTAGAAATAGCTACCTCCAAGCTGTCTCTTTGAATTTGTTCAAAAGTTTTCTGCACAAGAGAATCACACATGTCAATTGCAAAAACCTGACAAATATCACTAGGGTACCTCATGGCATCGTAGATATTGAACTGGATCTTTTCGCTATCGAACTCCATTGTTAAGGTCCCGTTGTGAACATCGATCATGGTCCTTGCTATCTTTAGGAAGGGTCTTCCTAGTAGGATATGTGATGGGTTTGGGGATGTGTCATCTTCCATATCCACAATGTAAAAATATGCAGGAAAGATTAGTTCGTTGACCTGCACCAAGACATCTTCAACTACCCCTCGGGGGTAGGTGTTAGTACGATCAGCCAATTGAATAATAACACCAGTAGTTTTTAAAGGACCAAGATTCAGAGACTTATACACATATATTGGCATAACATTTATTGAAGCCCCCAAGTCTAGCATGGCCTTATTAAACCTAGTGTTTCCTATTGTGCATGAAATCGTAAACATGCCTGGATCTTTACATTTAGGTGGCATTTTTCTTTGCAATACTGCTGACACATTTTCCCCAACCATAATTTTCTCATCAATTTCCAATTTTCGTTTATTCGTGCATAATTCCTTCCAAAATTTAGCGTACCGTGGAACTTGTTTAATTCCGTCCAGTAGTGGGATATTCACTTCTACTTTCCTAAAGGTTTCTAGAATTTCCTTTTCTTTTTCATCTGTCTTTGCTTTTCTAGAATTTCTATGAGGAAAGGAAGTGGAATATCATTTAATTGACAAGGAAGGTTAGGGTGTACCTTTGTTCTACCGATTCCTCCTTCTCTTGCTCTTTCTCATACTCAGCTGTTGCTATTGGTGTATCCATCTATTTCCACTCCGCAATGTAATAGCACTGGTATTCTCCTTTGGGTTCACAACTGTCTGTGATGGAAGCTTTCCTAAACCTTGAGCGTCCAATCGACTCACCGTGGTGGCTAACTGGCTCACCTGACTCTCCAAGCTATGGATGGAAGACTACGTTTCTTGTTGGAACTGTGTAGTTTGATTCATGAATTGTTATGTCTGGTTCATGAACGTTTCTAACATGTCTTCCAGGGACATTCCAGGATTGGCCGGTGCTGCTTGTCTAAGTTGGTACTGTGGCTGATTCGGCTGGAACTATGGTTTAACCTGGTAGAATCCTTGTGCATGTAGCCTAGCACCTCCATAACTGAAGTTCGGATGCTCCTTCCATCCAGGATTGTATGTGTTGGAGAAAGGGTCATACTTTCTTTGCGACTGAGCATGGTAATTTCCTACTACATTTTCTTGTTGTTCGGTGTTCTCTTCCGTTAATGTCGGGCATGCATCGGTAGGGTGTCCCGCCATTAAACAAAGTTGGCAAACCTGTGCAACTGGGGCATTACCTGTAGCTATCTGTTTCACCAAAGTAGTTAAGTCAGAAATCTGCTGTTCTACACTCGTTGTGCTTACCTCACTTACCTTTTGTGCTGGATGATCATTCCGTGTCCCATACTATTGTGCATTAGCGGCCATATTTGCAATCAGGTTCTTTGCAGCCTCTGGTGTTTTGTCCACTAATGCTCCTCCACTCGTAGTGTCGATCATATGCCTATACATCTGTATAAGTCCCTCGTAAAAGTAGATGATGAGGTGTTGATCGTCGATCTGGTGTGGGGGACAGCTGGAGCACAACTTGTTGAACCTCTCCCAATACTCATGTAGTGTTTCACCACTGAATTGTCAAACTCCAAAAATTTCTTTTCTGATGTTGGCTACTCGTGATGCTGGAAATATTTTTCCAAAAATAGCCTCTTCATGTCGTCCCATGATTGTACTGCTCCCGGGGGTACATAATATAACCAATCTTTTGCTAAATCCCCTAGTGAGATTGGAAAAGCTCGCAGCTTTATCTGATCTTCTATAACATTGTGTGGCTTCATGGTGGAGCACACAACATGGAATTCCTGCAAATGTTTGTACGGATCGTCACCTGTAAGACCACGAAAAGTAGGCAGAAGGTTAATTAGTCCAGATTTGAGTTCAAACGAAACATTTAAGGCAGGATATTCAATACAAAGAGGTTTTTGGGTAAGATTAGGAGTTGACAACTCCTTTAAAGTCCTGTTATTTGGCACCACCATCTTCTCGTCTGATTCGCTTGATGATGATGATTGATCCGTAAGAAGTGAGATTGCAATGTTCAAGCCTGGTGATTGAGCTTCGTCGGAATCTGTAAGTGAACCTTGGGTTTTCCGAGCTTCTTTCTTAAGCCTTCGTGCGGTTCTCTCTATTTCTGGATCAAATTCCAAGTCAAAAGAGTGAGAGGATAGAGGTATAAAATAAAATATAAAAAAATGAAAACAATTGAATAACTAAAAATAAATAACACTCCCCGGCAACGACGCCAAAATTTGGTAGCTGTCGTTTACACTACTAAATTTACCTTACTCAGGTTCTACTAATCTTATGAACTAGTATAGCAATAAGCAAGGATCGATCCCACAGAGAGTGATTTATATCTTAATTATCCAATGAATTCAATGAGTTGGGGGTTTTTGTTTGAAAACAATTTAGGTAACAAGAGTGATTTTAAGAAAATATCAATAAGTAAAAGAGTTCAATTCTTCAGTTCAGTATTCCCTTTTCACAATTATGAATTAATTAAGTTATTATACTATTTACCCTTCCAATGAGATTAATAACCCTAAATAATTGCAATCGCAAATTATCCAAAATTCTCCTTAAGTGTAGATCTAATGCGACGATCGCCAACAAGAGATTCTAACTAACGTACAACCTAGAACTATAAGTTTAGATTTAATATGATAGAAGCATAAAAAATGAGAATTAGATTATTCCAAGCAATAATTACACAATTAAGTATTATTTAACTTGTCTTCTGAAAATCTTAATAATATTTCAAAGCTTGTCCACAATAAAATATTATCAATTGCTACTTAGATTAGACACACTTCGTTTCGCTTAAAATCTGTCCTAATCTAGCAGATAAAATCAATTTATTAATTTAATCCTACAGAAACCAAATTAATCAATTGGATAACATATATGAAAGTTCATATAGATAATCAGAATAAATCTCAATAAATGAATAAATACTAAATAAACTTAATCAAACCAATAATTGTTAATCAGGTTCAACATCCCTTCAGAATTGAATAAGAGAATTAGCCTGACATGCCTTGAATAGCCTCCAAGAAAATGGATGAGAATACTAAGATCCAAGATGATCAAAACATAGGAAAACAACTCCTATTTAAAGCCTAGACAAACCATCAGTTAATTAAGGTAAATCACAATCCTATTCTAATTCAACTTATAATTTAAAAACCTAAAAATCTTGTCAGGCGTCAGAACTGTGCGGTTCGCGCCCCATTCCCTTTGTTAACTGTGTAGTCAGCGCATCACCTCTAGTAGCTTTATCTAGTAGCTGTGCGGTCAGCCCTTCTTCTCAGGCTTCCTCAGCGTGGTCCGCGCTCCTCTACCAGTTTTGTCCAAACTTTGATCTTTTCAGCTTTAAATCCATTCCAACCTCTATATCTGCAATAAACACAAAACACTACAAAGTAATACGATCAATACCTAAAAACTCACAATAAATAAGCTAATATGAGATTAATTCATAGATCTTCAACCTACTCATCATCAACCGAGGCAAGGGACACTGCTCAAGTTATCCAAGGTCAGATCCTCATGAACAGGGAGGATCAGGGATTTGTGATTATCTGTCTCATCTTGGATGAAGACTGAGACATCCTTTTTAATAGGGCCGGGGTTTTTCTTTGAACTGATCCCATTTTCCTTCTTGATGCAAGGAATTTGAGTTTGATCTTCGTCTTCACTGTCTGGGATCTCATCATTCATACCATCGTAGTTTATGATGACCCGCATGTTAGCGAATGGGGTTTGTACTTCGTACATGATCTTTTCTTTTCCCTTTTCGCTATCTGCCTCGTGCTTGAGGGCTTTTCTTTCCTTGATAAGTATAATTGGAGGAAATAGTATGGCTGATACCAAAGTAGGGATCTTCCTCATTGGTTTTACCCATACCACATTAGTAAGATTTGGCAAGAGTATGGTGGAAGCATAAGCCTTGGGATGCTTATGCGGTTTTCGGTAATTTTCCCTGGATGAATATCCCAATCCTGCTCTCCCAGTTTGACTTGGGATTTGTATTGGGCTCTTGATACCTTGATGATTCTTTCCTAACCCTTCTCCAGGTTGGAAACCTAAAGATACCATTTTCTGGCCCACTGTTATTACTTTGATAGAGACCTTAGGCTTCAGAGTCGGTGCCCCGATAGGTAGATACTGCGTATCGCTCACCTCCAGGGCTTAAACACTTGCAGGTTCAATCCATGCATCAAGGCTGATCACTAGCATGTCTCCTTGTATGCAGACAGGGTATTCTAGTTCAGCATTGACCGTGATTAGGTTACCGTTGATAATGTATTTGAGGTATTGATGGAGGGTGGATGGCACTGCCCCTGCCATGTGGATCCATGGCCTAGCCAGAAACAAGTTATATCTAGTGGCAATATTGAGCACCTGAAAGGATACGTAGAAAGTGTGTGGGCCAATCTCCAATGGAAGCTTTATTTCTCCTATAGCTTGGCGTCGCGATCCATCGAAAGCTCGAATGACCACACGACTGGTTTATATTCGGTTCGGGTTGTTCTTCATTCTTTCTAGAGTATCGTAGGGATATATGTTGAGGTATGATCCTCCGTCGATGAGTACCCCTCTGATCACATACACAGAAGTTATCACAGCTATATGCACGGACTTATAATGGCTCGTTCCTTCTGCAGGGTTATCATCATCAGTGAAAGATATCATAATGTTGTTGAAAATATGTTCCACCATATGACGGAATTTCTTGGCATCTACGGTATAAGGCAGATGGGCTTCTTATAGTACTTTCACTAGAATGTTGCGATGATCCACTAAGGATAGGACTAAGTCTAGGATGGACATTTATTTGGGTGCGTCTTTCAAGCCTTGCACCACCTTGATTTCATTGTGTCCCATTTTGTTGAGGAACTCTTCAATTTTCTCATCATCCACCTTTGCTTTGGCTTTGATGACTGGTTTGATCTCCCGCTGAGGCAGGTACAATAGATTATCCTTTGGTACGATAGCAATGTTGTTTAAGTTAGAACCTTCGTTATTTCCGCAGTTCCATGGGACTCGCTTCAGACTCATAATTGGATATTGAGGTCTGAATGGTAAGATCAAAGGCTCGGGTGCGGCCACCTTCACAAGATTTTTTGCCTCTTTGACCCCTTTCCCTAGCAGGACTAAGGGTGTGAGGGTTGACTCTCTATCGCAGGATATGACAGCCACTGTACCCTGATTCCATATAGTGGCGATCCAGAGAGTTTCTTTATCTGGAAGGCTGAGAACTTGATTTCCCCTTATTAATTCACCGCTTTTAATCATGTCTTGAATCAGGTTACGAAGTGCCCAGCAATCCTCTATATTATGGCCGGGTGAATTAGAGTGGTACTGACAAATTTGGTCAGCTTTGAATATTCTGGACCGAGGGTTCAATTGAGGCAACAAATCTACAACTATTCCCTCGTTGACTAGCATCTGGTGGATTTCTTCCATCGACTGGTTTAAGTTGGTGAACCTCTGAAATAGGAATTTCCTACTAATTTGGACATTCGCTTCTTCGACCTCTTTGTCAGTCCAGGGTTCATGGACATGAGACCGGCTATGATCCCTCATGGGATTAATCTCTAGTGTGGGAGGACGATCTATATCAAACCAGTTGGCCCGTTTGATCATCTTCCTGGGGATCTGATGCTGGTAAACGACCAGTTCTGCTAATTATTCAATTTTTTCCTTGATAGATTTTATTTCCTGCTCTATTAGGAACCTTCTTTCTGAGACTTCCCAACTATCTGTGCTGTTGTTGCTGGATTGAGTGGATTCTCCGACATATTGGAGGTATTTGGATCCTTCTCCACTTGTGGTGTTGATCATATTGACATTCTCCTCTTTGTGTTTAGGGAGGGGATTGTCTTGCACATGCGGTTGCTCAGGCTTTATTACCACAATCTCTCCGTTGTCGATCAAGTCTTGGATTTTGTGCTTGAGAGACCAACAGTCTTGTGTGTCAGGGCCTGGAGATCCAGAATGATGAGCACATTTCTTTCTTGGATCAAAATTTCGTCCACCGGTATTGGTGGGTGGAAGGAGTTGGACAATTTTTATCTGAGCTATCAGAAGTTTGAATACATTTTCAAGTGAATCCTCTAGAGGGGTGAAAGTTCTTCGACATCTGACCTCCATATTTTTCTGGAATGGAGGGGTTGAAGGTTGTGCTGGAGCTTGAGAAGGGGTATAGTTCCTCTTTTGAATGGGCATACTGTTTGCCTCGCCCCTTGGATTTTGTCCTTGTAATACTAAGGACACTTCTTCATCTTTCTTTTTGTGTACTCTCCTGGGATTACTCCCATAATTTTCCGATATGATATATTCAACAACAGCTTCGAGGGCGGTCAGATCCTTTATCTTCCCGAACTTGAGCCCCATTTCTGCCATTTCACCGTGCTTGATCTTTTCAGAGAATGGTTTTCCTATGCCTTCTAGGACCCTCTCATAATACGAAGCTTCTTGAATATCAATGAAAGTCATGACTATCTCATACTCATTCATGGCTGGGGTGACTTGTGCTGTAACTCGCCTCCATCGCTGGGCATACTCTCTGAATAATTCAGTGTTCTTTTTCTTGATTTTGGTTATTTGATATCTGTTTGGAGCCAGCTGAGATTGGAAGCTGTATTGACTGAGGAAGGCATGGGCTAACTCTTCCCAGATGTGAATCTTAGAGTTGTCCAGACAGACATACCAGGCTCTGGCCTCTCTAGTCAGACTCTTTCCAAATAATTGCATTCAAAGTTTCTCGTCCTCTGTATAGGATCCGAGCTCTCCAATGAATAATTTTAGATGGGTATAGGGATCTCCCAATCCAATTAGGAGTTCTAAATTTCTCGGGATAACTAGCCCCGAGGAAAATATAGAGGTTGGAGTAATTAACACTGCCGAATGCTCTAGTTCTTTTGATAGACCGGAGAGTTTCCTCCATTTGTTGTACTTTCTTCATGATGTCATCGGCTTCCTGTTCTTTAACGAGGGGGGTGATTTTAGGAGTTTTGTTGGTTGTGTCCTGGTTCTATGGTCTAGAAATCTGAGTCTCAACTTTTTCGGTCTCTTGACTGCCACCAATACCACCAGGTGTTCTTGGTTCTGTATGAGCTTGGGCTTGCTTCCCTTTAAGGGCCTTGCTTTGTTCTCTTAGAAAACTAGCCAGTTCGGCTATCTGATTCTTCAGTCCTTCAAACTCTTCCCTAGATACATGGGTGGATTCTGGTTGAGCACTTGAAGTCATGTCGGTGGATGGACGTAGTTCTTTCTTAGACTTAGATCTAGTGACAGGACCAATTTTTCACCTACAACAAAACGTAGGCATGACAGTTTCTTGAAGTAGGTAGGGATAGGATGCATGATGTGGTTTTTAATTTTATCCTGCAAAATAAAGGTCAGTTGTTTTGATGACAAGAAGTAAAATATTGAAAATTGGACATTGAATTGAAAGAGGAAGGCATGAAGAAGCTTCCCTTCGGATTTGGTTAATCAGAGGCTGACCTATCTTAGGTTACTCTCGCGTGGCTTTTTGGCATGAAGGTCCCTAGATCATCGCAATCTACTAGAGGGGAAATTAATTCGATCATTCAACTGGAACGAATCTGGGTGGTGCATTTTCATGAGTCCTAGAGACTTAGCCGATCCCTAGAGACATTACTTATCACTGACAGGTTTTGCCTCCATGTGAACACAACATACATTCACATACATCGCCGATGACAGTTGGTGCAAAGGACTAATATGGGTGCGAAGCACTAAAAATCAAGAAAGCATTCATTTACATTCATTCAATGTAAAGACGCAGCATTCACGCATTCATGCAATGTAAAAACGCAGCATTCACGTATTCATAGTTTTGAAAGGGAAATGTTTGAAAAGATTTGAAAGCGGCTTAAGCCCTCTACTATCCCCAGCAGAGTCGCCACCTGTCGACATTGGGAAAAAATCCGCGGGTCGGGTCACAACCTGGATCTTTCTCTCTTCCTAAGTTATCTCTACCCTCACTCTTTTTATTGCGAAAAAAGGATTTGAAGGGTTTTTTAGGAAAAGGACAACATGTATTATGTCGACGATTTGAACGTTTTACAGAGTCGCCAGTTGATAGATTTGAAATGGTTGTACCAACTCAACCGAGTTTTATTTGAAAGAGGCCCAATTGTCGGACACTGTCGAAACTTGATCTTTAGAAACAAAGTTTGAGTTCGGGGGCTTGGTTAAGTGTGGGGAAGGTGTTAGGCACCCGACAACTCCCGTGTAAACACAGTACCGCAATCTTTTTAATATTTCCCTTAAAACTGAAATGCGTGTGTGAATGCTGTTTGAAAATTGGGCCTATGTTTGATTGATTGAAAGTAGTGCTTGGCTTCGTTGAAACTATATACGAAGGGTTTGATTTGATTTTGTAAAAGTCTTTGATTTGATTTACAAAAGTGTTTAATTTGATTTGCAAAAGCTTTCTTTTGTTTTGAACTGAAAATGATGTTTTGAAAGCTGGTTATCAAACCTTTACGCTAACATAGGAATTGAAGCCTGTTGATACTTCTATTTTTTTTTTATCTTTATAGCCTTAAGGCTTGCATTTGAATGGTGATTTTTTGGGCTGTGAAGCATCCTCGACCACAGAAATAAATACAAGTGTTGGTCTCCTCATGGGCATGAAAACCATCGTAGGGACGCTGACACGGCAAACCATTATTCTCATTATATTGAGACCTTAAATACGGATATCCATTTTAAGGTCTTTTGTATGTACATTTTACAGAAAAACTGGCAGGGTACATCTGTAAAGCGGAGTTTTTCCATCGTGGAAATCAGATTCTGATCAGTTTGATCATGAATCCCACGATTCCTAGGCTCACATATGAGTAGCCAATAAACCTGCACAGCTCAAATTTGTACAAAAAAAGAAATATATCCCAAATGTCGCCAGAACCGAGGATTCATTCAGTAAATCCTAGTTCGCACCTGGCCGAAGCGTCTCGTTCCCACTAGATAGCGATGTAAGGGTCGCGAGGTTTCTTTTGTAACTGAAACTAGAAAAATTGCTAGATTTAAATAAATCTCAGCCATTCTAGATACCCGGTTCCGTCTGTACCGATTTGGAACCGTTTGAAAGCTAGAATTGGTAAGATTTAAATAAATCTAGTTCGCCCGCAAATATGTTAGTGCCAATTCATATAAAATGAATATTTAAAGAAACAATTGAATGAAAGCGAGTAAAGTAATATATATATATATATATATATATATATATATATATATATATATATATAGTTATATATACAAAAGCTGTAAAGGGCGATGGGTTTTCACGCCGGTGCCTGTACTGGAATTAAAATATATATATATATATATAAGCTATGTAAAAGCAACGGAATGATTCAGGCTGGACAGAATTAAAATATATATATATATATAAATATATTAAAAGTAAAAAGGGCTATGTGTTTTCACGCCTGTGCCCAGACTAGAATTGAAATATATATATATATATATATATATGTATATATTTGCAGAAAAGTAGTCAACCAAGACTGGGAAGAGAACCCAGTGGTGGTGAAGGCTGCTTATATATGCATATTTATATATAAAAGTAGTAAAAAGGCCACAAAATAATCCAGGCCGAACTGAAATGTAAATGTACAGAAAAATAGTCAACCAGTGAATGGGAAGATAACTCAGTAATGGCGAAGGGTGCAAAAAATAGTATAAAGGCCACAGAATGATCCAAACCGTACTGAAATGTATAAATATATATAGAAAGAGAGACATAAACATAGTCAACCAAGACTGGGAAGAGAACCCAGTGGTGGTGAAGGCTGTTTATATATGCATATTTATATATAAAAGCAGTAAACTACCTCAGATTTGACATTCGGGCTTGACAGAATTTAAAAGTTAGTATATATACAGTTAAATATATACAAAAAAAAGCCAAACCCAGACTGGGGAGATAACCCAGTCCGGCGAAGTTGCTTAAAACGAAGGTGCTAGTGCACTGAAGCTGTTAGAGCTGACGGATCATCAATCCAAGTTGTAGAAATGTCAGAAAATGCAGTTATGTACAAAAATGTACCAATTTTTAACGAAAAAGGCCACGGAACTAAGTTCCGGGCATTTTTGGATAACGAAATTAATATTCAAGTGCAAAATAGTGCGAAGAAGTAAGAATAACTTTCTGATCGTAAAAATACTTACCACGGACTGCTACACGGGCTTTTTGCAAAATTGTAGGCTCTAAACGTCCAAATCTACCAGTTATTTTCTGATATGTGGTAGTATGTGGGTATATCTACATGTTAGAGTGAAAAAATTTGGGTTTGGAAGAGGTGGAAAAGTCAAAAAATTAAACAGGCAGAGGTTCGCTGCGTTTCATAATTTTTTAAAATGAGGGGGGTCCACCTCATATATATAGGCCAGGGAGCCTCTGCTCTACATGCTGCTACCGCCGGTAGAGGTGCTGCTCCCCTGCTGGGGCCCACATGTCTGATTAAGTTGTCTCGAAATACGTGCACTTCGAGTAACGCGAGGTCAAAGTCAAACTTTTTAACTTTTGATCGGAGAGTCCATTTGAGGCGTGCTATACCTTTTCGAAAAACCTCGCCAAGAGTGTCACAATGACATGGGATAAAATATTTTTCGGGTCCAAGAAGACGGGTTCATAACCAGGTCTTTGATTCCCCGTAGTTTGTCGGTTGAGCTGTCTTGCGCAGTTTGCACTCAGGATCATCGTTATGGTTCGTTCTGACCTTGGTGGCAATAATTTGGCTTGAGTTTGACCGAATCAGCTTGATGTTGGTAAAATTACCATTTTTCCCCTTCCGGGGTTGCCCTTAGTGTAGGCATGGCCTTCGGTTGACTTCCGGGAGTTATTTCCAAGACTTGGATCCCATTCGAGTCTGTTTGTCCTCAGTGTTGTCTCTGGGGCTTTCTTGGTCATTCCATGCTTTCCTTTGGAGATGTTTTGGAGCTTCAGGTTTGTTCCTGAGGGTGACTTGACTTCCCGGGTTGCGACCGGGGCTGACCTGCATTTCCTGGGTTGAGACTGGGGCTTAGTTGCCATCCCGAGATTGGTGATCGAGGCTATGGTTGTCCCTGTATTGGTGAACAGGGGTTGAGTTGACGTCTCGGTATTGAGACCAGGGTTGATTTGAAGGCTCGATATTAAGATCGGGGTTGATTTGACAGCCCAATTGGAGATCAGGGTTGATTTGATGGCCCGATATTGAGATCAGGGTTGATCTGACGGCCTGATTGGAGATCGGGGTTGATCTGATGGCCCGATATTGAGATCAGGGTTGATTTTATGGCCCGATATTAAGATCGAGGTTGATCTGAATGCCCGATTGGAGATCGGGGTTGATTTGATGCCCCGATATTGAGATCGGGATTGATCTGACGACCCGATTGGAGATCGGGGTTGATCTGATGGCCGATTGGAGATTGGGGTTGATTTGATGGCCCGATATTGAGATCAGAGTTAATTTCATGGCCCGATTGGAGATCAGGGTTGATTTGATTGCCCGATATTGAGATCGGGGTTGATTTGATGGCCCGATATTAAGATCGAGGGTTATTTGAAAATATAATTTTTCCCTCTTACAATGTTAGTACATGGGAAAGGAAATTTTGAGTGTCTACAATATATATATACCGTACCTATATATATAGTATTGTTAATAATTTTATAATTAAAATTAAGAGTTTATTTTAATCTTGAAATTGGATTTCATGCAATTTAAAATTGCTCATTAAATGATACTCATATATATGTGGAATAATTTTAATTCATGAGATGAATGTTTATTTATTGATGCATATAGTGATATGTATAAAAATAAATGGGGTTGATTATGGACTATTGACCAATGTGATTGGATTTTATTTTAGTTATATGCTTGAGTGAATGTGTTTTATTAAATGGGGTCTGTAATACCCGAGAATTTCCAAATATTATTAAATGAATATATTAATGGAGAATGAATATTTATTTGAATATAAATGATTTCGTGTTATGAGATAAGTGAACTTAATTATATTAAATTAAATAATTATAATAATTGAGAATTTATGGAGTTTGCGATAAACTCGTTGAAAGCCTTGTGTGGCACATTGATGGAAAATATTAATGATGATATTAATTAACGAAGAAATTATTAAGTGAACAATTAATCTATGTTAATTGTTAATTGTTATTATAGAATATTAATAATGATTAATATGTGATTATTATTATTGTAAGAAATATAATAATAATAATGAGCAACGTGTCTATAAATATAATAAGATTTATATTTATATACTGTGCGTGATAAATGAGCAATCATTGTGGAAATTATAATTTCATTGATTAATGAGAAATGGATTAATTAATATTATTATTAATTATTGATAAGATAAGGAAATTATTAACTTCTATGTGCGAGCATGCGATTTAAAAAGTATAACGTATAGTAACTAACTATATATTATATGAAGTGTGAAGTGTAGTGTAACTATATCATATATAGAAACCATATATTAAGATTTATTAAGTTACATATCAATGCCTATATGACTATGTGAATGTGTGAACATTAAAATAATGTATCATGGATTATATATGTACAAATTAAATGTACTACATGGAAATATTATTGGTATTGGCATATTAATTCTACCTAAGTATACATATAATACCTAAGTGTATATAATATATAGTAGGCATATATGTTATAATGTAGGTATTGTATATAATATATGGTAGGCTTATTTAATTTAAACATCTCATTGTATCACAATTGCTAGAATGCTGATATATAGCCTAAGTATGTATGTGTGTTGCAAATGCTGAGTATTGTGCCTTGTCCCATAATAAGAGACTCAGTTCATTCTTCTTCACATGTATAGCTTGCAAGCTAGCCTACTCTCTACTCCTCAAACTCAGTGAAATCACAGCAAATGATGAACTTGGATGTGGGAATCATGATTGATTTCAACAACCATTTACCAACTCCCTCTTAACCACCATGTAATCTAACATTCTCATTGGTTTAAATTGAAGAATAATTGCATTGTCTGTGTAAGGATTCTTCTATAAATAGCAGCCATGTTTCTTCATTTTCAATTTGCTGAGAGTTTACATAAGTGCTGAGTGAAAGCAATATACATATAACAGTAGAAGAAGTTATGATTAGCAGCAAGTTCTAGTTTAATTCATAGCAGAGGTATAAAACTCTCCATTCATGTCCTTCATTTTCATTTTTTGTAATATTTTAATTCTTGATTTTGATTACAATTCATGCTAGATTGGATTGGGACATGTTCTTAGTTGTTATATAGACTTATAAGTACAATAGAAGTACTATGTGGCTGTGTTAAACTGATTTCGTGAAAGAAATTTGGCATTTGGCCTGGAAACCTGCCGAAGCAGGCTATTCCTGGTTCAAACTGCACACGGCGCAGCTGCGCAGGCCCCCTGCATCAGTTGGTTGCATCCGGCTTGTTTTCTGCTATGTGTTAGTCAATTGGTATAGCTTAAAACAATATGCTAGCTTGTGTAACATATATATATATATATGAATATAATGAGGCAATGTAAGCATGTTTTACTATATTAGCGTGCATGGTTAACGAAAAGCATATGGTTTCCGAAATGAACTTAGAGTTTTAAAAATGGACTTTGGTATAAAAATACCACAATGGTATTCTGACTTTTGAGACACGTTAGTACCACCTAGAAACACATGAAATGCATGTTGACTTGCGTATATATGTTTCATAGTATAATATGAGCATGTCGAACCTCGTTAGTGAACATTTCTAACGAAAATTTAAGTTTTGAAGGTTGACATTGACATGTAAATACCATATACACATTCTGATTTTGTAAGCATGTTTAGATGACTTAGAAATGCATAAATAACCCGTTAACTTGTGTTTATATGATTCGTAAGGAAACATGAACATGTTGGACTTATTAGTAAGCTTTACGAAGGAAAATACGAACTTTGAATAGGAACCTTAACATGCTACTTTGAGAGTAGAATCTGATAATTTTGAACATGTTTGATAGTAATCTTAGACTCACTCATGTAACATACATGTATGCCTACCATACTAGCTATCGTGAAATCAAGTTAAGACTAAATAAGGCATGTATTCAAACTAATAACAATGATAGTTGCATGTATGCGATATGAATATTCATGAGTATGCCTAATACAAGTTATATGATTACCTTATGTGTTTAAAAGGCGAGCATGTTAGATTTTGTGACTTTAAAACCTTGAATGATCGTAAGTTGTCAAAAGTATTAACTTAGAACCTATATTATGTAAATTGAACGTGAAAAGGTTGAACGATCATGAAAGTATCCTTTGATATGTATACATGCTAAGTGATATCATGTGTTATGTGATACTTGAATTCGATTTGACGGTTAACTTACAATAATGCTATAACGTACTAAAATAAGTATGTTTGCTATTTGATGTGATTTTATGTGGTATTAATGATATGAGAATATGTTAAACTCGAAAGGAGGAACGTTAATGATAAAAGTTATATTAATATGATACTATATATGGTATAATTGTGTAGCTAGGTTAAAACTTAACTTATGTGTTGATCGTATATCCGAAGATAATATATGATGTTAAATTATATGACTAATGGATATCATATATATGTACGTAATTATAATACGATAGGGATTTAAAAGTGTTGAATTACTTTACGTGGATAGACTACGCTAAAGGCAAGTTTCCTTAAATTCGTTCTTGTATTATTTGCAAGTATCCGAACCCTACTTTTATTGTGCAAGTTCTCTAACTTGAACTCTTATTTCATTAAGTCTTATGAAAGCTATTATTCATGTTGAACTTGGTATTGTTCTTGAATATTGTGAAAGTGTCTATGCTATTTGATTCGGCTAGACTATATGCATGCTTATAAAATTGTCCAAACCAATTGACTGGTGCAGATATCTTGAAAATTGAGTTGAACAAACCTTATGGTAAGGGGAGTGTATATTGTTGGAAGCCCCAACACACGCGTGAATATTACTGTGGTGTTATGCATAACATAGAGTATTGTAGACTGATCATCTATCGTACTTATTTCTTTTGGGTTATCAGTTTAATATTGATAATTTAAGTAGATGTTTGATAGTCCTTAGTGACTACTCAGTATAAATTATTTTATCCAGT
The DNA here is from genome assembly GCA_020205555.1 of Panax stipuleanatus. NCBI lineage: Eukaryota > Viridiplantae > Streptophyta > Magnoliopsida > Apiales > Araliaceae > Panax > Panax stipuleanatus. Next base: position 98,379,498 of record CM035126.1, on the reverse strand, counting down.
TGGATACGTTGATAGCCTTTGAACTCATATATATATCTGTTGATCTATATTGAATTTCATATTCCAAAGATTTGATTCTGGAATTGTTGATATTCGTTGTTCATATTCTGAAACTCTGAATTATCTTAGAGATTATACTTTGATATTTCAAACTCGTGATATAATACTCATCACCCTTATTGTATATTACTTGCTGAGAAATTTGTGCTCATTCTTGCTTTCCCTAAAACTTTTCAGTGAAGGCAGAGTAGGGCGAACCTTCGAGTGTTGATAAGGGCAAGGGCAAGGCTACCAATTAGCTTGTTCCTTTATGTTTTAAATATTTTAATGATTATATTAAGAATGTCTTTGGACTATGTTTAAGCTTAAGTTAGACTATGTAATAAGTCGTTATTTGATATTATTATGTAATCTATTAAGTAATGTAGGTTGCGAGACTTGGGAAAATAATTATAATAAATCATTGTAAATTATTCTAGATTAGATCTTCCGCTATGAATGTGGGATTTTAGTTATTATTGTATTACCATAAGAACGTGACGAACCGAATTCGAGTGACCAAGTGGCGGTCCGAATTTGGGGGCGTCACAGGTTGGTATCAGAGCTGTAGTTATAAACCTTAGGAGCGAGTGTCCTTAGATTATAACTTATGAGAACTTAGAAGTTAGAAAGGGATATAACTCACATAGAGTTTTCCCTAGAGCAAGACTTAGCGTGTTATGAAATGTAACTTCATTCTAGACAATGAACTTATGTTTTATTTAACATTCTAATGGAGTTGCTATTGTGTTTGTGATTGTAGGGTGACAGACACATGTGTACCTAGTAGAGTGGCAGTGGAGGAGCCCAGGGATATACATGTAGTATACGAGGCACCTCTAGAGGCTATACCAGTATTGGCTGTTTCACCGTTTGAGTCTGACGACGTAGACGAGATTGAGATAGAGTCCGATCCAGAGGAGGAGCTGATGGAGGACGAGTCGATGGAGGATGAGCCAGTAGAGGACTCTGATGAGGCTACTGTAGAGGAGCAGATGTTAGGCGAATACGAGGAACCTATACCGGAGTTGGACTGCAGAGTCCAGGAGCTGGAGGCCGAGGCCGAGGAGAGAGATTATGAGTTCCAGAAGCTGAGGGATGAGGATCACGAAAGGAAGCTGGCCATGCAGGAGTTAGAGGTGGAGATTGTTTACCGTAGGGAGGCAGGGATCAAGATGGGAACCCTATTCCACAGGTCAGTGGCGAGAAATATAGATCTAGCAGGGAAGCTAGAAGAGGTCGAGGAGAGGGAACTGAGTAAGAAGACCGAGAAGGAAGCACTCCGTACTCAGAGAGTTGGAGGTTATGGATAGGATATACTTTGAGGAGAAGTGGGAGGCGGCCAATGAGAGAGCTGATGACCTGGAGGATGAGGTCAGATGTAAGAAGAGAAAGATGAACAAGATGGGGTACGTGTTCCATTCAGCATTCGAGAGGGTGATTAATGGTGTGTAACACTACCCGGAGGAGCAGGGATAGACCCTACATACTATGAGTCCAGAGCTTGTGGCATATATAGCACAGATAGAGTATAAGAGCGCTGTGGAGCGTGACATGATGGGATGAGACCTTAGTCAGTTTAGTAGTAGTATTTATCTTACGTGATGTATATACTATGTTGTAATCCCAACTTTTTGTGTAAAGTATGGGATAGTGATATAAACCCCGTATAAGCTTTTGTAGAGGGGTAGTATGGTAGCAGGTTGGTATATTCCCTTCTTTTGTGATATTAGTGGATATATGATAACATTTGTAGAAATATGCTAGGAAAAATCATGTAATGAAATGATTTGGCATATGAATATAAATGAAGTTTATTTCAAAAACGTGTTATAAATTTATTCTTCTTGATGTTAAGAGAAATATTTAAGTGATATAACTGAATAATAATAAAATGAAAATTTATGATGCAGATAATGGCACCAAGACGTAGATTGACTGCACCCGAAGAATCAGTTAACAACGAGAGGGAACAAGTAGATCCCATTCAGAAGCTAGTTAATCTGTTAGGAGAAGCTCTTAGGGGGAGGAACAATGAACCTGTTCGCCCAAACCCTCAGGTTATGCCAGTAACAACCTTCAAAGACTTTAGAGGCGTAGGACCCCCAGAGTTTGAGGGAACTACTAACCCGATAATTGCACAAACCTGGATCAAGGAGATCAAGAAGGCTTTCACTATACCTCGTGTGGGCGAAGACGAGAAAATGGTATTTGCTATGTACATAATGAGAGGCGAAGCGAACTATTGGTGGGAGGCGAATCAGTAGAGAGCTGGAGAAGGGACGATAACATAGGATAGGTTTAAGACGTTGTTTTCCGAGAACTACTTCCCAAAAAGCATGAAGAATAGAATGGAGGTAAAGTTCTTAGAACTGAAGCAAGGTGATATGACGGTGGCACAGTACGCAGCTAAGTTTAATGAACTAGCGAGATTTGCGGAATACCAAGTAGGAGATGAGGAAAGGAAGGCAAGACAATTTGAACAAGGGCTGAAGCCGTGGTTGTTCAATAAGGTATCAGTTCTTCAAATTAATTCCTTTGAGACATTGCTGGAGAAGGAAATCATTGCAGAAGGTGGTAGTGAGGCCTTAAGTCTGTACAACAAAGAGAAGAAAGGAAAGAATGCTGGAGGAGAGAATCGTACTGGAGGAAGCAGCAGTGGAGGAAGTAATTTGGGAAAGAGAAATTGGGAGAATAACAATAACAACAACAACAAACTAGGTGGGAGTCACCAAGGGAGTTTTAAGAAAAGAAGTGAGACTTGTAATAATTGCGAGAGAAGTCATCAGGGGGAATGTTGGAAAGGAAAAAGCACGTGTTATAATTGCGGCCAGGTGGGGCACATATCGCCAAATTGCCCAAAATCGAAGAAAATCAGGGGATGTTTTGCATGTGGCTCGATGGAGCACCGAATTAAGGATTGCCCGAAAAAGGGAAGTGGCAGAGGTAGTAGCCAACAAGGAGGGAACAAACTGATGATCAGCGGACCGACACAAACCAACTGCCCAACTGCCAAAACTTTTAATATGACCGTCTAGGACGCAGTGGCTGCGAAGGATGTGGTGTCAGGTATAATCCCAATCAATGATATAAATGCTTATGTATTATTTGATTCGGGTGCCACCTGTTCTTTTGTATCTGAAGAATTTACTAATAAACTTATCACACCCCGAGAACGATTAGAAAATCCCTTGAACATAGAAGTTGCGAATAAGGAAGTAATCCTTGTAGAATTCATTTATCGAAATTGTCACGCAAACATTAGAGAACATGAACTGAGCGTAGACATGATTCCTATTAGATTGGGAGAATTTGACGTAATACTGGGAATGGATTGGTTGTATAACCATGCTGTAATAATTAATTGTCAGAATAAATATGTGAACCTTCAAACTCCGAGTAAGTCTAAGGTAGTGTTTTATGGTAGCTCATCGCTTAAGAAATCATGTTGCGTTACGATGATGCAGGCCAAGAAATTGTTAAGGAAAGGATATGTAGGTTATTTAGCTTACATTGTAGATACTCGGAAAAAGGGAGTAGAAATTAAGGATATATCCGTAGTAAATGAATTTTGAGATGTATTTTCGGACGATCTGCCTGGTCTTCCGCCAGATAGAGAAATTAAATTCGTAATAGACTTAGCACCGGGAACAACACCGATTTCAAAATCTCCATATCGTATGGCGCCAGTAGAAATGAAGGAATTGATTATACAAATACAAGAGTTATTAGATAAGGGTTATATTCGACCGAGTGTGTCTCCTTGGGGAGCACCAGTGTTATTCGTTAAGAAAAAGGATGGATCAATGAGGCTTTGTATCGATTATCGAGAACTGAACAGAGCAACGATCAAGAACAGATATTCGCTACCAAGGATAGACGACTTATTTGATTAACTGAAGGGAACGAAGTATTTTTCGAAGATAGACCTACGGACAGGATATCACCAATTGAAGGTACGGGATGAGGACATACCAAAGACTGCGTTTCGAACCCGTTATGGACATTAAGAGTTTTTGGTAATGTCATTCGGATTGACCAATGCTCCGACAGCATTTATGGACTTGATGAACCGAGTTTTCAAGCCATACTTGGATAAATTCATAGTAGTTTTCATCGATGACATCTTAATCTACTCGAAGACAGAGGAAGAACACGCCGAACATCTGAAGATAGTTCTGGAAGCACTAAGAAAAGAGAAGATGTATGCAAAAAAATTTAAGTGCAAATTTTGGATGAAGAAGGTTTAATTTTTAGGTCACGTGGTGGATAAGAATGGAATCTCAGTGGAACCTGCAAAGGTCGAAGCAGTAAGTAATTGGGAGCAACCAAGAACACTGACGGAAGTGAGAAGTTTCTTAGGGTTAGCTGGGTACTATCGAAGATTCATCTAGGATTTTTCTAAGATAGCAACCCCGTTGACCAATTTGACAAGGAATACGGTGAAATTTGTATGGACCGACAAATGCGAAGAGAGTTTTCAGGAGTTGAGGAAGAGATTGAGCAAAGCGCCTGTGTTATCACTACCAGATGATGCGGGAAATTTTGTGGTATATAGTGACGCATCGCACAAGGGACTTGGTTGTGTGCTCATGTAACACGGCAAAGTCATTGCGTATGTGTAATATCCGAGATTATTATGTCATTTAACAATTATCAATAAATGAATTTATGTGATATTCTTATGTGTTTTCTTTTATTTAGATGTATATGTGTTATACATATATGTGTTATTTTATGATATGTGATGAGGAGTATTTAAATGGTTGGTTCAGTTTAATTCAACTATTTAAATTGGTTAAGTATGGAATTAATTCTATTAATTTCGTGGGATGGCTTTAAATCATGATTTTGAGTTCGGAGCGGAATTTAGAGACGCGGACTGCGTATTTGAGTCCAGAACATCGAAATTAGGCAGGATAGACTGTAACCAAGAAAATGGGTCACGGTTGACTTTTTGGTCAAAGTCAACCGATTGACTTTTTCGAGTAAAATGTCAACCACGAATTTCAGAGATGAATTTGATGAAACGGATAGTCCCATGACGTCCGGAACGTCAACTTTAGTAGGAATCGATATAAGTATCGCAACGTTCGGCTACGGAGGGTAAAATGGTCAAAATGATTTATTAAGCGATTAAATTGATTAAAATAATATTTTTAATAAGTTGCAGCAGCTGGAGGGGGCCCACGTGACATCTGAATTGGGACAAGGAGGGAGGAAGTATACGTATATAACAATATAGCAAGGAGGGGGTTATATCACCTTATAACCTAACTTTTCATTTTCTTAACTCCTCCTCCATAACTAAGCTATTGAATTATAAGCATTATATACATATAACTGATGGTTTGAGAGATGGAAAGGGGTTGGGGAAATCAGTTTCCATCATATAATGTATATACATTCCAACCCAAGTCTCTTCTCTTCTTCATCTTGATAAAATACACTCGTGAGAGAAAATGGAGAGAGTGAGAGCTTGAGAAACCTTGAAGGGGTTCTGAAGATTTTAAGAGCAGAAGTGTACAGGCAAGGAGAATCAGCAGCTACTTCAAATCAAGAGGAATTCACCTAAGTAAGTAGTTCATCAACTTTTCTAAGTTCTTAAGGAAAATAGTGAAGAAAATGCATGTATAATTGTGGTAAATGATTTGTTTTGGTGTTGTGATGCTAGGTTAGTGTGATTACTGTTATGTGGTTATTAAGAACATAAGTTCTGGACTAATCTTGCCAAGTATGCTTTGAATTCCAAAGAATTATGCCATGCATGCTAAGTGTTTGATAAAATGCCTCTTAGATGTCAATTTGTTCAAATCATGGTAATTTGGTGAGTTTGATTGTTGTAACATGTGTATATGTTAGTATATGTGGTCTGGACAGTAGGAATCAACCCCATGCATGCTAGAATAAAAATCATGATTTTTGTCAAAATTGGTTAAACATGAAATCTATGACTTTTCGGGTTTTTCGGAGCCTTGGAATCTTAGTTTCTATGACCTGATTAGTGTATGTAACAATTTTGTAAAATACTATGTAGTATGATGTATAACCTGACCAAATTTCATAAGAAATGGAGTTAAATTGAGCAAGTTATGATTTTCGAGAGCAAGCATGTTGGAAATAAAAATCTACAGATTTCTGGGTTTTCCAGAATTTTTCCAAGTGTTAGAACCTGTTCTGGCACGCTTTTCAAGGCAGCCGGTTCGTGGTCTTAATTTGCTATTTTTTGGAATGTGATATTTTTGTAAAATAGTATGCTATATGAAGTATGTTATGTCTAAGTTTCATGGTCATATCATGTATGGTTTAATCAGAATTAATTTGCTAAGATGGCTGCTCAAAACTGCAAAAATTTTCTGGGCATAAAGAGCAGCGCAGCTGCGCCGTTCATACGGCTTAACGCTGCGCAGTTGCGCCACACAAAGTTGGATTTCGGGTTTGCCAGGCAGCGCAGCTGCGCCGGTAACACGGCTTGAGGCTGCGCAGCTGCGCCGGTCCGGGTCGATCCGGGTCGGGCCGGGTCAGAAAAAAATTCCAAAAACTTTATTTTTGCAAATTCTTATACTAAACCCCTAGACCTATAAGATGCAACATGTTTATGTAATTGAATTGCATGCTAAGTGAATACGTGTTACTTGATAACTTAGTTTAAGTATTAGGAATCGTTTTCTATCAAATTTGAGTTCGAGAACCTAAATGCTTTAACGTGACACATATGATTAGGTTACATGAAGGTTAATTGCTAGCTTTAACAATAGCAGACATATCAGGCAAGTTTCCTTACTCGGATTTGATTATGCAAGTTTCTTACCCTATTTTCATTGATAAATTATTCAAGCCTTACTTCTGTTATTACGGTAAGGGTAAGTACCGAGCTCGTGTTTATTCGTTGACACGTACAAGTTCCTTTGACGTAAATTTCTACAACTTCAATTATCTTGCAAGTTTTATTGTTGATTACTCAGTTATTAATTCAACTGCTATGCTTTAAAGTTCTATCGATTTAAAAGAACTGTTTGCAAGTATGCTTTCTAGCTTTTGCTTCAGCTATAGATTATTGATGACAAATGATTTAATTCAAATCTTTTGAAGCTATTTAATGTTTACCAATCCAAATTATTTTGGTTCGGTCTCGCATGAATACTAAGATGAACAACCCGAATAAACGGGCAAACAGATGTCGGGCATATAGTCCCATTTATGCTTATGCAGTTTAAACTTTATACTTGTGCACAATGTAAGGTACAATAGGGTGATCACCTGGAGTACTTGCAGATACCGTTTACAATCTATTTGATTGTTAAACCGTCTGATGGTTTTTCGATGAAACAAAGTAATGTTCAGGGTATTTTACACCCCTTAGTATGATATAGAGAATTCTAAACTCTTATCTTTGATATTCTTGTTGACCACTTGACAATTCTTTCAACTGTTGAGATATTGCCATACAGATGTTTTTACTCCTGATGTATGTTTTTAAACTTCTTTATATACTTGCTGGGCAATTTGTGCTCATTCTTGCTTAAACCTTTCAGTTAAGGATGAGAAGGCTGAGGGCTCGGGCAAGTACAAGGGGAAGTCTAAGATGAAATGATGCTAGTTACCTTATGTAATAAGTTTATATTTCCACGTATGATGTAATGTAGTGATAAACGCTAAGTTTAAGTTGTGGTTTATTAAAGGTTGTAAAGACTTGGGATTTTATTTTGAGTAAGTACGTAATAGTTATAATATTATTATTATTATTATTGGAGTTTACTTAGATAGATGATGATGTATGTTGTATCGTGAGCACCATATCCTGTAATCGATGTTACACGGATGTGGGGGCGTCACAGGTTGGTATCAAAGCTGTAGGTTATAAACCTTAGGTGGGGAACCTGAGACTATAACCTTAGGAAGTTAGTGGAAGTAATAAGGAGATGAACTCACGTAGAGTTCTAAGTGTAGTGTCGAATCTATTTTTCTAAAAACAAAATCAATATCTATTTTAAAATACTAATCGAGCTCTTTGTCTTGATTGTAGGATGTCAGGAGAAGAGGAGGTTAGAGATATTCACGTTGTGAGTGAGCAATTGGTGACAGCTGTACCTGAGCTTATAGCTAAGGCAGCAGCTGAGTTGGACCCAGAGGAGTATCCTGAAGAGGAAGAGGAGCCCGAGGAGGACTCTGAAGAAGCACCTGAGGATACTATGTTGGATGAGTTGATAGATAGGATTACTGAATTAGACGATAAGGTCCATGAGTTGGAGGAGCTGTATCAGGAGGAGCAGGAAGCTGCAGCATTGCTTGGGGCATTGGTGCAACACCTGATAATTAGGAACGGGGATCTGGCTGACAAGCTGCGAACAGCAGGTCAGAAGGCGGACAGGCTGAAGGATGAGAAAGAAGCTATCAGGACCCACTTGGGACATACCATTAATGGGCTAGAGTCAAGGATTCAGAGTCTCTAAACTGACAAGCAGATCATTACCACATCCTGGGGAGATGAGAGGAGAGGCCGTGTTCAGGCCGAGAAGCTAACAGGCGAGTTAGAAGGATAAGTAAGAGATAAGAAGGTTAGGATGGATAGAATGAAGTACGCGTTTAAGTCAGCATATGGGAGGTTCCAGCATAGGGTGTATCACTTTCCACGTGAGGAGTACCGGTCTAGACATGCCATAAGCTGTGGGCTGGTGCTAGAGATAGCGGATGAAGAGCATGAAGACGCCATTAGGCGGGGTCTTTAGTTTATTTGTGTTAAACTTTTACTACTAGCGTGTAGAACGCTTATCTATGAAATAAAACTTGGTTTCCAGTTTTACTAAATATGATGGTTAAAGTGATGTAAATGGCTTAATGCCATAAGACGATGAAATACTTTGGGTATTATGTTTATAAATAAATATTCTTTTATTTAAATATGTGATGTGATGATTAAGTTTTTATATGAATTACATATGCTGTAGGAATAAGTTATGAGATGATAACATTAAGTTTATTTAAACAGATAGATGGCTAGAGGAAGACGTCGTCAAGTACCAGAAGGGTCAGGCGGTAATGCTGGGGGTCCACCGAACCCCATGCAACAGTTCGTAGACATGTTAGTTGGGGCATTACAGAATCAAAACCCAAATACCAATAACCCACCAGCGGGCCAGGTGGCACACTTTAAAGACTTTAAGAGCGCGGGACCACCCGAGTTCAAAGGAACCACCGAACCTATTGAAGCCCAAACTTGGGTCAAGGAAATCGAGAAGGCGTTCGCTATCGCCCGCGTAGGAGATGATCAGAAAACCATCTTCGCCACTTACATGCTGAAGGGTGAAGCCAATTTCTGGTGGGAGGTAAACCAGACCAGGGCGGGAGAAGGTGTGATACCTTGGGAAGGGTTTAAGAAGATCTTCTTTGAAAACTATTTCCCTGCGAGTATGCAGAGTCGTATGGAGATGCGATTCTTGGAGCTGAAGAAAGAAGACATTACCGTACCCCAGTACGCCGCAAAGTTCAACAAACTGGCGAGGTTCGCGCCTCATTAGGTCGACACGGAGGAGAGGAAAACGAGGAGGTTTGAGCAGGGTCTCAAACCATGGTTATACAGTAGACTTTCGATGTTGCAGACGAACAGCTTCGCGACTCTCCTGGAGAAGGCTATAATTGCTGAGGGCGGAAGTGAAGCCCTAATGAAGTTTAATAAGGAGAAAAAGAAGAAGAATGAAGGAGGGAATCGTGGGGAAGGTAGCAGCAGCAGTGGTGCAAACAAGAGGAAGTGGAACAACAACAACAACAACAATAACAATTTCAACTCGGGAAACTCTAGGGGAAAACCAGGGGAAGCAAAAAAGAGAACTGAGGCGTGCAAGGAGTGTGGGAGGAATCACTCGGGTGCATGTCTAAAAGGGAAGAATGTTTGTTTCAATTGCGGGCAAGAGGGGCACATCTCTCCCAATTGCTCTGCACCAAAGAGAAATGGATGTTTCAACTGTGGAGCATTGGACCATCAGGCAAGGAATTGCCCAAAGAAGAATTCAGCAGGGGGAAATGGAGGAAGGGGACCAAGCGGTGGGAATCTCACAATTACTGGACCACTAACTCAAAATCGACCAACAACATGGACTTTCAACATGACAGTTCAGGATGCAGTCGCATCCAAGGACGTGGTTTCAGGTATCATTCCAATCAATGATATATCTGCTTATGTATTATTTGATTCGGGTGCTACTTGTTCCTTCGTATCGCATGAATTCTCCCAACGATTAAACTTACCCCAGGAAAAATTAGAATATCCTATGAACATAGAAGTCGCTAATCAGGAAGTCATTCCCATTAACCATGTCTATAGGAATTGTGTTGTAGATATCAGGGGGTATAAGTTGCCTGTGAATTTAATTCCGATTCAATTAGGGGAATTTGACGTATATCTAGGAATGGATTGGTTATTTAACCATGGAGCGATGATAGATTGCCAGAAGAAGTGTATAAACCTTATGACTCCAGATAAGTCTAAGGTAGTGTTCTACGGGAGTAAGTCGCCGAGACACTCGAGTTGTCTGACGGTGATGCAAGCGAGGAAGTTACTATGGAGGGGATGTGTAGGATATTTGGCCCATATCGTCGATACACAGAAAGTAGGGAAAGGGATGGGACAGATACCAGTAGTGAGTGAATTTCTGGATGTATTTCCAGAAGAATTACCAGGACTTCCACCGGATAGAGAGATCGAATTCATTATAGATTTAGTACCGGGAATGGCCCCGATTTCAAAAGCCCCATATAGAATGGCACCGGCAGAGATGAAGGAGCTGATGGTACAGTTGCATGAATTATTGGATAGAAAGTATATTCAACCGAGTGTGTCTCCTTGGGGAGCACCAGTTTTATTTGTGAAAAAGAAGAACGGATCGATGAGACTTTATATCGATTATCGAGAGTTGAACAAAGTGACCATCAAGAACAAGTATCTGTTACCTAGGATAGATGATCTGTTCGATCAGTTGAAGGGAGCGAGGTATTTTTCCAAGATCGATTTGAGGACGGGATATCACCAGTTGAAGGTGAGGAAGGAAGATGTTCCTAAGACAGTATTCAGGACTCGTAACGGTCACTACGAGTTTCTGGTAATGTCATTTGGATTAACGAATGCGCTGGCAGCGTTTATGGATATGATGAATCGGGTATTCAAGCAATACTTAGATAAATTTGTGGTCGTGTTCATAGATGATATCCTGATCTATTCTAAGACTCGGGAGGATCATACTGAACACTTAAGGTTGGTATTGGAGGCATTGAGGAAGGATAAGTTGTACGCAAAATTTTCAAAATGCGAGTTTTGGTTGGAGAAAGTTTAATTTCTGGGTCACGTGATTGATAAGGACGGAATCTCCGTGGATCCAGCAAAGGTGGAAGCGGTGCAGAATTGGGAACAACCAAAGACACCGACTGAAGTAAGAAGTTTCTTAGGACTGGCAGGCTATTATAGACGGTTTATCCAAAATTTTTCAAAGATAGCAGGAACTTTGACGAATTTAACGAAGAAGTCGATCAAATTTGTCTGGACAGAGAAGTGTGAAGAAAGTTTTTGGGAGCTTAAGAAAAGATTGAGTGAGGCACCAGTGTTGTCTTTACCAGACGATACTGGTAATTTCATAATTTTCAGTGATGCGTCGCACAAAGGACTTGGCTGTGTGCTTATGCAACATGGTAAAGTTATTGCGTACGCATCACGTCAGTTGAAGGATTATGAGAAGTGATATCCTACCCATGACCTGAAATTGGCAGCAGTAGTATTTGCCCTGAAGATTTGGAGGCACTATTTATATGGGGCAAAGTGTGAAATATACACGGACGACAAAAGTCTGAAGTATATCTTCACGAAGAAGGAGTTGACTATGAGACAGAGAAGATGGTTGGAACTAATAAAGGATTACGATTGCGACATCTTATATCATCCGGGGAAAGCTAACGTGGTTGCAGATGCGCTAAGCATAAAGGGCAGTGGCAGTTTGGCAATGCTAACGGCTCAAGAGGAGTTGATTAGGGAAATGGCCAGTTTGGAAATTGAGGTAAAGAGTCCGAGCTAGTCAGATGAGAATTTGTTCGCAATGGAGGTTCGACCGACTCTATTGGACAAAATCAAAGAAGAACAAAGCAGCGATGAAGAATGCGATAAGGTGAGGAAAAGAATTTCAGATGGAGAGGAGCTTAAGTTCAATGTGGGTGGTGATGGATTATTAAGGTTTAAGAGGAGAATTTGGGTGCCAGCGGTATCCGAGTTAAAGGAAGAAATCTTGCAGGAAGCTCATAGCTCAAGTTACTCAATTCACCCGGGAAGCACAAAGATGTATCAAGATCTTTGCCAACATTATTGGTGGCCCAATATGGAGAGAGAAGTGGCAGAATGCGTCAGCAGATGTTTGACATGTCAGAGAGTTAAGGCGGAACATCAGAGACCGAGCGGGTTACTTCAACCTCTAGAAATTTTGGAATGGAAATGGGAGCATATCACGATGGACTTCGTGGTAGGACTTCCAAATACACAGAAGGGTTACGATGAAGTTTGGGTGATCGTTGATCGATTGACCAAGTCAGCGCATTTCTTGCCAATCAAGATCAGATATACTTTGGATCAGTTGGCAAAGCTTTATATCAAGGAGATCATTTCCAGGCACGGTGTACCTGTATCAATTGTGTCAGATCGCGATCCGCGGTTCACAGCTAATTTCTGGAAAATCTTTCAAGAACGCATGGGAACGCAACTGAGGTTGAGCACCGCGTATCATCCTCAAACAGACGGGCAGAGCGAGAGAACTATCCAAACGTTAGAGGATATGCCGAGAGCATATGTTATGGATTTCAAAGGAAGCTGGGATGACCACCTACCGTTGGTGGAATTTGCATACAACAACAGTTATCACGCGAGCATTGGGATGCCACCTTATGAAGCTTTATATGGAAGGAAATGCAGAACGCCATTGTACTGGGATGAAGTGGGAGAACGTCAATTGCTAGGGCCAGAATTAGTGCAGCAAACTGCAGATGTGATCAAAATAATACGAGTAAGATTAGTGACAGCTAAGGATCGATAAAAGAAATATGCTGATCAACATCAGCAACAACGAGACTTCTACGTCGGCACTTATGTGTTTCTAAAGGTTTCACCTTGGAAAGGGAAAATGAGGTTTGGGAAGAAGGGAAAACTTAGTCCCAGATTCATAGGACCCTTTGAAGTGCTAAGGCGAGTCGGTGAGGTAGCTTATGAAATAGCTTTACCTCCGGAGATAGAACATATACACAACATGTTCCACGTATCAGTTTTACGACCTTATAAATGGGATTACAAGCATGTCATAGAGTATGAACCCATCTAATTGGAAAAGGACTTAACCTATGAAGAGGTTCCAGTACAGATAATTGATAGAAAAGAACAAGTGTTGAGAAATAAGATAATACCTTCTGTTAAGGTAGTATGGAGGAACCACAACGCCGAAGAGGCTACGTGGGAACTCGAGGAGAAAATGATGAAAAGTTACCATAATCTTTTTATTTGATGTGTAATGATTCCGGGGACGGAATCCTTATAAGGGAGAGTGAATCTAATATCCGAGATTATTATGTCATTTAACAATTATCAATAAACGAATTTATGTGAAATTCTTATGTGTTTTCTTTTATTTAGATGTATATATGTTATACATACATGTGTTATTTTATGATATGTGATGAGGAGTATTTAAATGGTTGGTTCAGTTTAATTCAACTATTTAAATTGGTTAAGTATGGAATTAATTCTATTAATTTCGTGGGATGGCTTTAAATCATGATTTTGAGTTCGGAGCGGAATTTAGAGACGCGGACTGCGTATTTGAGTCCAGAACATCGAAATTAGGCAGGATAGACTGTAACCACGAAAATGGGTCACAGTTGACTTTTTGGTCAAAGTCAACCGGTTGACTTTTTTGGGTAAAAAGTCAACCATGAATTTTGGAGATGAATTTGATGAAACGGATAGTCCCATGACGTCCGGAATGTCAACTTTAGTAGGAATCGATATAAGTATCACAACGTTCGGCTACGGAGGGTAAAATGGTCAAAATGATTTATTAAGCGATTAAATTGATTAAAATAATATTTTTAATAAGCTGCAGCAGCTGGAGGGGGCCCACGTGACATCTAAATTGGGACAAGGAGGGAGGAAGTATACGTAAATAATAATATAGCAAGGAGGGGGTTATATCACCTTATAATCAAACTTTTCATTTTCTTAACTCCTCCTCCATAACTAAGCTATTGAATTATAAGCATTATATACATATAACTGATGGTTTGGGAGATGGAAAGGGGCTGAGGAAATTAGTTTCCATCATATAATGTATATAAATTCCAACCCAAGTCTCTTCTCTTCTTCATCTTGATAAAATACACTCGTGAGAGAAAATGGAGAGAGTGAGAGCTTGAGAAACCTTGAAGGAGTTCTGAAGATTTTAAGAGCAGAAGTGTATAGGCAAGGAGAATCAGTAGCTACTTCAAATCAAGAGAAATTCACCTAAGTAAGTAGTTCATCAACTTTTCTATGTTCTTAAGGAAAATAGTGAAGAAAATGCATGTATAATTGTGGTAAATGATTTGTTTTGGTGTTGTGATGCTAGGTTAGTGTGATTACTGTTATGTGGTTGTTAAGAACACAAGTTCTGGACTAATCTTGCCAAGTATGCTTTGAATTCCAAAGAATTATGCCATGCATGCTAAGTGTTTGATAAAATGCCTCTTAGATGTCAATTTGTTCAAATCATGGTAATTTAGTGAGTTTGATTGTTTTAACATGTGTATATATGTTAGTATGTGTGGTCTGGACAGTAGGAATCAACCCCATGCATGCTAGAATAAAAATCATGATTTTTGTCAAAATTGGTTAAACATGAAATCTTTGACTTTTTGGATTTTTCGGAGCCTTGGAATCATGGTTTCTATGACCCGATTAGTGTATGTAATAATTTTGTAAAATACTATGTAGTATGATGTATAACTTGACCAAATTTCATAAGAAACGGAGTTAAATTGAGCAAGTTATGATTTTCGAGAGCAAGCATGTTGGAAATAAAAATCTGCAGATTTTTGGGTTTTCCAGAATTTTTCTAAGTGTTAGAACCTGTTCTGGCACGCTTTTCAGAGCAGCCGGTTCATGGTCTTAATTTGCTATTTTATGGAATGTGATATTTTTGTAAAATAGTATGCTATATGAAGTATGTTGTGTCCAAGTTTCATGGTCATATCATGTTTGGTTTAATCGGAATTAATTTGCTAAGATGGCTGCTCAAAACTACAAAAATTTTCTGGGCATGAAGAGCAGCGCAGCTACGCTGTTCATATGGCTTAACGCTGCGCAGTTGCGCCACACAAAGTTGGATTCCGGGTTGGCCAGGCAGCGCAGCTGCGCCGGTAACACGGCTTGAGGCTGCGCAGCTGCACCGGTCCGGGTCGGTTCGGGTCAGGTTTGATCCGGGTAGGGCCGGGTCTGAAAAAAATTCCATAAACTTTATTTTTGCAGATTCTTATACTGAACCCCTAGACCTATAAGATGTAACCTGTTTATGTAATTGAATTGCATGCTAAGTGAATACGTGTTACTTGATAACTTAGTTTAAGTATTAGGAATCGTTTTCTATCAAATTTGAGTTCGAGAACCTAACTGCTTAAACGTGACACATATGATTAGGTTACATGAAGGTTAATTGCTAGCTTTAACAATAGCAGACATATCAGGCAAGTTTCCTTACTCGGATTTAATTATGCAAGTTTCTTACCCTATTTTTCATTGATAAATTATTCAAGCCTTACTTCTGTTATTACGGTAAGGGTAAGTACCGAGCTAGTGTTTATTCGTTGACACGTACAAGTTCCTTTTACGTAAATTTCTACAACTTTAATTATCTTGCAAGTTTTATTGTTGATTACTCAGTTATTAATTCAACTGCTATGCTTTAAAGTTCTATCGATTTAAAAGAACTGTTTCCAAGTATGCTTTCTAGCTTTTGCTTCAGCTAGAGATTATTGATGACAAATGATTTAATTCAAATCTTTTGAAGCTATTTAATGTTTACCAATCCAAATTGTTTTGGTTCGGTCTCGCATGAATACTAAGATGAACAACCCGAATAAACGGGAAAACAGATGTCGGGCATATAGTCCCATCCAAACGTGGTTGCCGACGCTTTGAGCATAAAAGGAAGGGAGATGCTGTTTCATTTGATGACCCATGAGGAATTGGTAAGAGAAATGGAGAAATTGGAGATAAAAGTGTAGGGACCAGAGGGGTCTAAAGAGAAGTTATTTGTAATGGAAGCTTGTCCGACATTGTTGGATAGAATAAAGGAATCACAAGAGAAAAAAGAAAGAGTGCGAGAAGATCAGAAAGAGGATCACCAAAAATGAAGAAGAAAGATTCCGAATGGATAAAGACGGTATTTTGAGACTCGAAGGAAGAGTGTGGGTACCAGCGGTAACCGAGTTGAGAGAAGAGATTTTGCACGAGGCACACAATACGACGTATTTCATTCATCCGGGAGGCACTAAGATGTACCGAGATTTGAGGCAACACTTTTGGTGGCCCAATCTGAAACAGGAAATCATAGAGTGTGTTAGTAGATGTTTGACTTGTCAACGCGTTAAAGGAGAACACCAGCGGCCGAGTGGTTTACTACAACCGTTGAAAATACCGGAGTGGAAATGGGAGCATATTACGATGGACTTCGTGGTAGGACTTCCATTCACACAGAAGGGATATGATGCCATTTGGGTTATTGTGGATTGACTAACGAAGACCGCACATTTTCTACCAATCAAGATCCGCTACAGTTTTAATTAGTTAGCGAGTCTGTACGTAAAGGAGATTGTTTCACGACATGGAGTGCCGGTATCAATTGTCTTTGATCGAGATCCGCACTTCACGTCGAACTTTTGGAAGAGTTTGCAAGAGAATGGGAACACAGTTGAGGTTAAGTACCGCTTATTATCCTCAGACAGACGGACAAAGTGAGCTAACTATACAAACGCTGGAGGACATGCTTAGGACTTGCGTGATGAACTTCAAGGGAAATTACGACGACCACCTACCCTTAGTCGAATTTTTGTATAATAATAGTTACCATGCGAGTATCGGCATGCCACCATACGAAGCTCTTTATGGAAGAAAGTGCAGAACGCCATTATGTTGGGACAAAGTCGGAGAACGATGAATACTCGGACCAGAGTTAGTTCAACAAACCGCAGACGTGGTGACAGTGATAAGAGCCAGACTAGTAGCAGCTCAAAATCGTTAGAAAAAGTACATAGATTTGCATCGGCAGGACTGAGACTTTAAGGTCGACAGTTTCGTATTCTTGAAGGTATCTCCATGGAATGGAAAGATCCGTTTCGGCAAGAAAGAAAAATTAAGTCCAAGATTCATAGGACCGTTCGAGATACTGAAGCGAGTGGGCGAAGTGGCATACAAAGTTGCATTACCACCTGAGTTGGAGCACATCAACAACGTGTTCCACATTTTCGTGTTACGACCATACAAAGCCGACTACAAGCACGTGATTTCTTATGAGCCTATTCAAGTGGAGAAGAACTTGGCGTATGAAGAAATTTTTGTCCAAATACTAGATTGGAAAGAGCAAACCTTGAGAAATAAAATTATTTCATCTGTAAAAGTACTTTGGCGTAACCACGATGTCGAGGAGGCTACGTGGGAGTTAGAAGATAGGATGATGAGGGATTTTCTCCATCTATTTGTGTAACCTTGTAGTAATTCCAGGACGAAATTTTTATAAGGGGGGGAGGATGTAATACCCGAGAATTTCCAAATATTATTAAATGAATATATTAATGGAGAATGAATATTTATTTGAATATAAATAATTTCGTGTTATGAGATAAGTTAACTCAATTATATTAAATTGAATAATTATAATAATTGAGAATTTATGGAGTTTGAGATAAACTCGTTGAAAGCCTTGTGTGGCACAGTGATGGAAAATATTAATGATGATATTAATTAACGAAGGAATTATTAAGTGAACAATTAATCTATGTTAATTGTTAATTGTTATTATAGAATATTAATTAATTGTTATAAAATATTAATAGTGATTAATATGTTATTATTATTATTGCAAGAAATATAATAATAATAATAAGCAACGTATCTATAAATATAATAAGATTTATATTTATATACTGTGCGTGATAAATGAGCAATCACTGTGGAAATTATAATTTCATTGATTAATGAGAAATGGATTAATTAATATTATTATTAATTATTGATAAGATAAGTAAATTATTAACTTCTATGTGCGAGCATGCGATTTAAAAAGTATAACGTATAGTAACTAACTATATATTATATGAAGTGTGAAGTGTAGTGTAACTATATCATATATAGAAACTATATATTAAGATTTATTAAGTTACATATCAATGCCTATGTGACTATGTGAAAGTGTGAACATTAAAATAATGTATCATGGATTATATATGTACAAATTAAATGTACTACATGGAAATATTATTGGTATTGGCATTGATAAGTACACAATATTCATGATTTTTTTATTCCTTTACATTTGGTTTTATTACATGTTTCATGTGTATATGAGCTTAATAAGTTGTTTATTATTTTCAGGTGAATTAAAGCTAAAAGGATGGAAACAAGTTGATTTGGAGTTGAATTGAAGAGGAGTTTGACCAGCAATTGACTTTCTCAATATTTGGAGATTCCTACATGGAATTGGATTGATATTACTATTAGAATGAGGACTTCTTTGGACTGAGATTTTATTTCCTTATTAGATTCTATTTCTTTATGGAAACTAGTTATAATTGTAATTCCTTTTAGGATTTGGATTCCTAGTTCTTATAGGATTTAGGCCCTTGTCTAGCACTATAAATAGAGGATGATAGTTAAGGTTTTATTCATTCAATCTTCTACCAACTATCATACCTCATTGAAGTGCAGACTTGGAGCATATCAGGCTAGTTTCTTTATTCAGTTCTAAAGGGAGGTGGAACCTTGTCACAAGTAATTAATTAATTGAGTATTATTATTTATTCCTTCTTGTATGAAATTTCTTCTGATAATCTGTTTTCATTGATTGCATGCTAATTGATCTAATTAATTTGATATGGCCCATTGAGTTAATTTAATCATTATCATATGCTAGATTAAGATTGGTATTACGTGTAATTGATATCTGTCTTCATCACAAGTAGTAAATTATTGATACTAATTGTGGACAAGCTTTTGGGTATTGCTAAGATTATCAGAAAACAAGTTAAACAAATCGAGTTTATGTGTTTGTTGCTTGGATTAGCCTAATTCTCTATTTCTTAATGCTTCTATCATATTAAATCTAGAGAGCTTGTTCTAGGTTATATGCTAGTTGAATCTGGTGAAGAGCTTGTTTCATACAGTGAATATCTAAGGAGAATTTCGGATAGCAGAGCTTATTGTTATCTAGGGTTAATAGTTTCATTGAAGGGTAAAGAATAATAACTTGATTAATTGATTGCTGTGCTTGGTGAAACTGAACTACAGAACTGAAGTTTTTACATATTTGGTTAATCTCTTTATTTAAATTCTGCTTTTCTTAGTTTAAAACAATTTCAAAAATCCCCCATCTTTATTTTCTGTTAAAATAGTAGAATAAATCTAAAACAAACTTACTCTCTGTGGGATCGATCCTTGCTTACTACTGTGCTAATTATTTAAATTCGTGAAGTGAAAGTGAGGTTAATTTAGGAGTGTAAACGACAGCTACCAAATTTTGGCGCCGTTGCCGGGGAGTGTTATTTGTTTTTGTTTATTCTTTGTTTTCGTTTATTTTTATTATTTTCTTTTTATTTTATTTTTTTTCTTTTTGTTTTATGACTCAATCCTCTCACTCTAATTTTGATCAAGAGATAGAGAAAATTGCAGATACAAAAGAAGCTCTTGTTCCAATACTTAAAAAGGAAAAGATGGTGGTGCCGAACAACAACCGGACTTTAAAAGAACTGGTTACTCCAGACCTAGATCATCCATCCCTGTGTATTATATATCCTACCGTAGAAGTTGCTTTTGAACTTAACTACGGACTAATTCGCTTTTTGCCTATTTTTCATGGTCTAACAGGTGAAAATCCATATACGCATCTAAAGGAGTTCCATATGGTGTGTTCCACGATGAAATCACAAGGAGTGTCAGAGGAGCAGATCAAACTTAGACTTTTTCCTTTCTCATTAGCAGATTTGGCTAAAGACTGGTTATACTATCTTCCTTCAGGATCGATACGATCATGGACTGATATGCAAAGGTTATTCTTGGAGAAGTATTTTCCTGCATCAAGAGTTGCCGATTCAAGGAAGAAGATATGTGAAATTAGTCAGTTCAATGGAGAAACTCTCTACGAGTATTGGGAAAGGTTCAAGAAGTTGTGTTCCAACTGCCCTCCCCACCAAATTGATGAGCAACACTTGATTCAGTACTTCTACGAGGGACTGATACCAACGGAAAGAAGTATGATCGATGCGGCTAGTGGAGGAACATTAGTAGACAAGACATCGGAGGCTGCAAGAAATTTGATTGCAAACATAGCCGCTAACTCACAACAATACGATCATGCTCCACAAAGGGTAAGTGAGGTAAGCACGAGTGAATTGGCACAACAGATTTCTAACTTAACTGCTGTGGTGCAACAATTAACAACAGAAAACGTACCGGTTGCAAAAGTATGTGGAATTTACTCAAAATCAGGGCATACAACAAATGATTGTCCCATAGTGCAAGAGGATGTAATTGTTCATCAAGTTAATGCTGTGGGGGCATTCTTCGGACAAAATCCACATCAATGTGATCCTTGGGCAGAAACTCACAATTTCGGATGGAGAGATCATCCCGACTTGAGCTATGAAGGTACTAGGCCACCAATGCAACCTATCCTTTCAAGTATGCAGCAAGATCTTCAGCAGACTCAACCTCAGTACCACACAGAAAACCAAGAAGTACCTGTCAATTCTGGGACATCTATGGAGGATATGTTCAAGGCATTCATGAGCCGAACACTACAGTTCATGAGTCAGACACAGCAGTTCCAGCAGGAGACAAGAACTTCTGTTCAAGATCTGAGGGATCAAGTTGGTCAGCTTGCAACCAAAGTAGGGAGGTTGGAATCTCAAGGCTTCGAGGAGTTACCTCCTCCGTTTGTTGAGAACTTCAGTACAATGGGATTTGACGAAGAGGAGCAGGAAGATTCAGTGCTTACTCCGGGAACGGACTGTAATATGGAATTTGACGAAGAGAATGAACAAGAGGAAGAAGAGAATAATTTGATAAATTCTGCAGATCTCGACAAGAAAGACGTGGATTCATCTCCATCAGTACAACTAACAGAAACAAGGAGTGCTACACACCATCGTACCTTTACCATGGAATTAGACAATGCAAAGTTCCAGTTCAACGCAGATCAGGCTAAAAGGTATCTTGATAATATTAAATCTGTTTTTGTTATTGATGTTGTGGATTATTTAGTGCAGGAATATTTTGTTCGAATACAATTATACGAGGAGGATTTGGTGGCTGGAAAGGAGCAAAATCATGAAGTACACAATGTTCTTCAATTAAGGAAGAAACTGTTACCAATCCACTTGAAGTTCACAACTCCAATTACATAGAACGAGAGGGAAGATGTCAGGCCAATGACAATAAACAAGGGCAGCTGCTTGGGAGGCAACCCAAGAATTCAGATTTGATCTTTCTATCCCTTTTCTTTTTAATTTGTTAGTTGTAGTTCTTTCTTCTTTGCATGATTTTCTTACATTGGGGACAATGTAAGGTTTGAGTATGGGGGGGAGAGATTTAGGTTTTTATTTTATATTTAGGGATATTTAATCTGCCAATTTTGAAATGAAATAGGACCATCTTGATGCCTTGAATTTATTTTTTTTGAATTTTTTTGAAAAATTTGATTTTCATAATTCTATTTTGCCTATGTGTTCGAAGGTTAAAGTCAAAAATGAGAATCAATGCTAAAAATTCAAAATCTGTTTAATGCTTAATTGGTTAATGATTGAGAAAAACTAAGTCATGATCCATAGTAATTGATTTAAATTGAATTTGTGTCTCATGAGCACTTGAACATGTGATATATGCTTAGTTGGCTAAGTTATCTATGGAGTTGTCTATGTGCACTAATCTCATACTCTAGAACTATTGAACTGCTTAAGCGTTTTGCAGGACCATGTGAAAAAAATAAATTGGAAACCAGTGAAATTGTTGAAAAAGAAACACAAGAGAAGTCATGTGGTGGGATGAGATGGAGCGTAAAACGCACTCTCCCATAAACACGTGCGGATAAGTGAGATGGAGCATAAAATGCACCCACTTACAAAAGAATGATTGAGGAAGGTGAAACGGAGCATAAAATGCATTCACCGAAAATAAAAAAAATTAAAATGAAAAGATTCTGATAAAAAATAAAGCAGAAAAAGTATGTTTTGAGTTTTTGAGTGGTCTGCACGGTTTTTGCTCCATGGTAACTAAGTTGAGTAAGTATGTGGATCATAGACAAGGGCTTATGTGGTTACAATTTAACTTAATAAAACTCATTGGTGAAGTGGTGAGGTACTTATCTTGAGTTGATTGATGAAGCGTTGATCATGTTTTTGTGGGTTTAGTGTTGATAATCATGATTTGATCTTAAAATCTTTTGACGTTATGGTTGAGTAGAGTTTCTGGAAATTAAACTTTTAGTTTACACGAGGACGTGTAAAAGACTAAGTGTGGGGGAATTTGATAAGTACACAATATTCATGATTTTTTTATTCCTTTACATTTGGTTTTATTACATGTTTCATGTGTATATGAGCTTAATAAGTTGTTTATTATTTTCAGGTGAATTAAAGCTAAAAGGATGGAAACAAGTTGATTTGGAGTTGAATTGAAGAGGAGTTTGACCAGCAGTTGACTTTCTCAATATTTGGAGATTCCTACATGGAATTGGATTGATATTACTATTAGAATGAGGACTTCTTTGGACTGAGATTTTATTTCCTTATTAGATTCTATTTCTTTATGGAAACTAGTTATAATTGTAATTCCTTTTAGGATTTGGATTCCTAGTTCTTATAGGATTTAGGCCCTTGTCTAGCACTATAAATAGAGGATGATAGTTAAGGTTTTATTCATTCAATCTTCTACCAACTATCATACCTCATTGAAGTGCAGACTTGGAGCATGTCAGGCTAGTTTCTTTATTCAGTTCTAAAGGGAGGTGGAACCTTGTCACAAGTAATTAATTAATTGAGTATTATTATTTATTCCTTCTTGTATGAAATTTCTTCTGATAATCTGTTTTCATTGATTGCATGCTAATTGATCTAATTAATTTGATATGGCCAATTGAGTTAATTTAATCATTATCATATGCTAGATTAAGATTGGTATTACGTGTAATTGATATCTGTCTTCATCACAAGTAGTAAATTAGTGATACTAATTGTGGACAAGCTTTTGGGTATTGCTAAGATTATCAGAAAACAAGTTAAACAAATCGAGTTTATGTGTTTGTTGCTTGGATTAGCCTAATTCTCTATTTCTTAATGCTTCTATCATATTAAATCTAGAGAGCTTGTTCTAGGTTATATGCAGTTGAATCTGGTGAAGAGCTTGTTTCATACAGTGAATATCTAAGGAGAATTTCGGATAGCAGAGCTTATTGTTATCTAGGGTTAATAGTTTCATTGAAGGGTAAAGAATAATAACTTGATTAATTGATTGCTGTGCTTGGTGAAACTGAACTACAGAACTGAAGTTTTTACATATTTGGTTAATCTCTTTATTTAAATTCTGTTTTTCTTAGTTTAAAACAATTTCAAAAATCCCCCATCTTTATTTTCTGTTAAAATAGTAGAATAAATCTAAAACAAACTTACTCTCTGTGGGATCGATCCTTGCTTACTACTGTGCTAATTATTTAAATTCGTGAAGTGAAAGTGAGGTTAATTTAGGAGTGTAAACGACAGCTACCAGGCATATTAATTCTACCTAAGTATACATATAATACCTAAGTGTATATAATATATAGTAGGCATATATGTTATAATGTAGGTATTGCATATAATATATGGTAGGCTTATTTAATTTAAACATCTCATTGTATCACAATTGCTAGAATGCTGATATATAGCCTAAGTATGTATGTGTGTTGCAAATGCTGAGTATTGTGCCTTGTCCCATAATAAGAGACTCAGTTCATTCTTCTTCACGTGTATAGCTTGCAAGCTAGCCTACTCTCTACTCCTCAAAGTCAGTGAAATCACAGCAAATGATGAACTTGGATGTGGGAATCATGATTGATTTCAAAAACCATTTACCAACTCCCTCTTAACCACTATGTAATCTAACATTCTCATTGGTTTAAATTGAAGAATAATTGCATTGTCTGTGTAAGGATTCTTCTATAAATAGCAGCCATGTTTCTTCATTTTCAATTTGCTGAGAGTTTACATAAGTGGTGAGTGAAAGCAATATACATATAAGAGTAGAAGAAGGTTAGATTAGCAGCAAGTTCTAGTTTAATTCATAGCAGAGGTATAAAACTCTCCATTCATGTCCTTCATTTTCATTTTCTGCCAAATTCCAATTCTTGATTTTGATTACAATTCATGCTAGATTGGATTGGGACATGTTCTTAGTTGCTATAGGTATAATAGAAGTACTATGTGGCTGTGTTAAACTGATTTTGTGAAAGAAATTTGGCATTTGGCCTGGAAACCTGCCGAAGCAGGCTATTCCTGGTTCGAATTGCATATGGCGCAGCTGCGCCGGGTTTATACCCAGGCGCAGCACAGCTGCGCAGGCCCCCTACATCAGTTGGTTGCATCCGGCTTGTTTTCTGCTATGTGTTAGTCAATTGGTATGGCTTAAAACAGCATGCTAGCTTGTGTAACATATATATATATATATATATGAATATAATGAGGCAATGTAAGCATGTTTTACTATATTAGCATGCATGGTTAACGAAAAGCATATGGTTTCCAAAATGAACTTAAAGTTTTAAAAAGGGACTTTGGTATATAAATACCACAACGGTGTTCTGACTTTTGAGACACGTTAGTACCACCTAGAAACACATGAAATGCATATTGACTTGTGTATATATGTTTCATAGTATAACATAAGCATGTCGAACCTCGTTAGTGAACATTTCTAACGAAAATTTATGTTTTGAAGGTGGACATTGACATGTAAATACCATATACACATTCTGATTTTGCGAGCATGTTTAGATGACTTAGAAATGCATAAATAACCCGTTAACTTGTGTTTATACGATTCGTAAGGAAACATGAACATGTTGGACTTATTAGTAAGCTTTATAAAGGAAAATACGAACTTTGAACATGAACCTTAACATGCTACTTTGAGAGTAGAATCTGATAATTTTGAACATGTTTGATAGTAATCTTAGACTAACTCATGTATCATACATGTATGCCTACCATGCTAGATATCGTGAAATCAAGTTAAGACTAAATAAGGCATGTTTTCAAACTAATAACAATAATAGTTGCATGTATGTGATATGAATATTCATGAGTATGCTTAATACAAGTTATATGATTACCTTATGTGTTTAAAAGGCGTGCATGTTAGATTTTATGACTTTAAAACCTTGAATGATCGTAAGTTGTCAAAAGTATTAACTTAGAACCTATATTATGTAAATTGAACGTGAAAAGGTTGAACGAGCACGAAAGTATCCGTTGATATGTATACATGCTAAGTGATATCATGTGTTATGTGATACTTGAATCCAATTTGACGGTTAACTTACAACAATGCTATAACGTACTAAAACAAGTATGTTTGCTATTGGATGTGATCTTATGTGATATTAATAAAATGAGAATATGTTAAACTTGAAAGGAGGAACGTTAAGGATAAAAGTTATATTAATATGATACTATATATTGTATAACTGTGTAGCTAGGTTAAAACATAGCTTATGTGTTGATCGTATATTCGAAGATAACATATGATGTTAAATTATATGACTAATGAATATCATATATATGTACGTAATTATATTATGATAAGGATTTAAAAGTGTTGAATTACTTTGCGTGGATAGACTACGCTAAAGGCAAGTTTTCTTAAGCTCGTTCTTGTATTATTTGCAAGTATCCGAACCCTACTTTTATTGTGCAAGTTCTCTAACTTGAAATCTTATTTCATTAAGTCTTATGAAAGCTATTATTCATGTTTAACTTGGTATTGTTCTTGAATATTATAAAAGTGTCTATGCCATTTGATTCGGCTAGACTATATGCATGTTTATAAAACTGTCCAAACCAATTGACTGGTGCTGATATCTTGAAAACTGAGTTGAACAATCCTTATGGTAAGGGGAGTGTATATTGTTGGAAGCCCCAACACAGGCGTGAATAGTATTGTGGTGTTATGCATAACATAGAGTATTGTAGACTGATCATCTATCGTACTTATTTCTTTTAAATTATCAGTTTAGTATTGATAATTTAAGTAGATGTTCGATAGTCCTTAGTGACTGCTCAGTATAAATTATTTCCAGTTGGATACGTTGATAGCCTTTGAACTCATATATATCTGTTGATCTATATTGAATTTCATATTCCAAAGATTTGATTCAAGAATTGTTGATATTCGTTGTTCATATTCTGAAACTCTGAATTATCTTAGAGATTATACTTTGATATTTCAAACTCGTGATATAATACTCATCACCCTTATTGTATATTACTTGCTGAGCAATTTATGTTGATAAGGGTAAGGGCAAGGCTACCAACTAGCTTGCTCCTTTATGTTTTAAATATTTTAATGATTGTATTAAGACTGTCTTCGGACTATGTTTAAGCTTAAGTTAGACTATGTAATAAGTCGTTATTTGATATTACTATGTAATCTATTAAGTACTGTAGGTTGCGAGACTTTGGGGAATAATTATAATAAATCATTGTAAATTATTCTAGATTAGATCTTCCGCTATGAATGTGTAATTTTAGTTATTATTGTATTACCATGAGAACGTGACGAACCGAATTCGAGTGACTAAATGGCAGTCCGAATTTGGGGGCGTCATAGGGTCTGCGTACCTTGTCTTCCTTGGTTTTTTCTTGATGTAAAATTCTATCTTCCTCTTATGTACTTCCCCTTGACTACTGATCAAGGATTCTATTTAATTTAAATAGTTTAATGTAATAGAAATAGTTATAATTATTTTTAAAAAATTGGAGTCTAATGAGCAAGGAGTGTGTGAAGACCCGTTTTTATGGAGCCCAGGTTTAAATATAATAGTTACGTTTAAATTTAAATTCTTGCACTCCTAGGTTTGACCTTTTGGTTCACTTGGTGGCTCTAGTAAACCAAACTAGAATAAAAGTCCATAATCAATCCGGGTAGAATGTAGTATTCTATATGTGCATGCTAAGTATTATATATATTATATTTTATGCAAGTATGTTTCACATGTTTTAATAAAATGACGCGTATTTTATATATATATACGTACATGCGTGCTAAACAAGATGAGACTAATAATAACAAACCCCTTAAAGAAATTAAGTCTAAAGCGTTCAAAGATATTTGGAATATCTAACGTGGCCTTCTATCATGATAAATTAATAGAGTATTAAATAGTTAATATAAGTTTGTTGTGCTATCCACAAGGCAAGTTTTGCGTATTTAAGATATTAATTTAATCAAATTTAATGCCTATAAAGAAAATTGAACAATATTATTTTGTTGTGCTGTCCACAAGGACAATATTTTTCTTTTTTGAATTTATGGAAGTGCTAGGTTGAACTTAACTTAAATCATTTTAGTTCAGATGTGCACACACTTGACTATTATGATTTAAGAGAAAAAATAAAAGGGAGTTACATATTGATGTAATTGACAAAGAGTTGTCTACCTATTTATTTATATATCGTTTGTTGTGCTATCCACAAGACTATATACATTTGAAATGGAATCCTTATTCTCACTAGCAAATCATTAATTAGATATTGTCGAACTATAGAAATGAGGGTAATATAGTTTGAAGAAAATAATAGGAGATACCAATTTAAAATAAGACCTAATTTATTTTGGTATATCAAATTAATTAAATGAATGTTTGCTAAAAAAAATTCTTTTCACATACAAAAATTTAAAAATATCGAAATCACTAATTTCACTACGTAGCATACTTGATGCTAGCTAACAAACTAACCGGCCCGAATTACGTGGACTGGTTAAGGAATCTAAGAATAGTTCTCACTGCTGAAAAGATTTCTTATGTCCTAAATTCACCTGTCCCTGGAACTGTTCCAGAATCAGCCTCTGAGAAAGAGATTGCCACCATTGTAAAGTGGCAAGATGATGCATCTGTGGCTCAATGCATCATGCTCGCATCCATGAATAACGAGCTTCAGTATCAGCATGCAAACATGGATGCTCCTACTATGTTGCTTCACCTCAAGGAGTTGTATGGTGAATAAAGTAGGACTGCTAGATATGAGATATCTAAGGAGTTCTTTCGATCTCGAATGACCGAGGGCACTGCCGTTGAGACTCATGTCCTAAGGGTAATCAATCTGATTGAATGCCTTGGACAGTTTGGGTTCGTTATGGATGGGGAGTTGAGTCAAGACTTGGTCTTGCAGTCACTCCTTAAGACCTTCTCGCAGTTCTTTGTTGATTACCACATGAATAAGTTAAATGTCAACTTGCCTGAATTACTTAACATGTTAAAAACTGCAGAATGTCACTTCCCATCCAAGAAGAACCATGTTTTAATGGTGGATTTTCTAAGAAAAGGAAGAGGCCCAAGGTATCTTCTGAAAAGAAAAAATCTAAGTAGGCTAAGGGCAAGGTGAACACAAAGGAACAAAAGAAACCTGATCCAGCTAGCAAAGGAATGTGCTTCCATTGCAATGAGTCGGGTCATTAGAAGAGGAACTGCAAGAAGTTTCTGGCAGAGAAGAAGCTTGGAGTAGCTTCGACTTCCAATCAAGGTTTGTTCATGATTGAAATTAATTTTTTATAAAGTCAAAATTCTACTTGGGTATTGGATACCAGCTGTGGTTCTCACATATGTAATACTGTGTAGGGACTGGTTAGAAGTAGAAAGCTGAACAAGGATGAGGTTGTCCTACGAGTGGGAAATGGAGCAAATGTTACTGCATTAGCTGTAGACACTTATTGTTTAGCACTGCCTACGGGCAAGTCTATTTATTTAAATAATTGTTATTTTTCTGAATATCATTAGAAATATTATTTCTGTTTCCGTATTAGATATGGATGGATTTGACATTATAATAAAGAACGACAATTATTTTACTTATAATAACAATATTTTATATGGTGTTGGTAATTTGCGAAATGGACTTTATATACTTGACTTGCATGAAAATATATTTCAAATTGAACAAACTAAGAAAAGGAAAAAGAGGTGATGTTAATTATACCTATATGTGGCACTGTAGACTTGGTCATATCAATGAAACAAGATTATCCAAGTTACATAAGCATGGGCTCGTAGAGCTATCTGATTATGAATCATATCTAACTTATGAATCTTGTCTCATGGGTAAAATGACTAAATCTCTTTTTAGTGGAAAAGGAGAAAGAGTTACAGAGTTGTTAGCGTTGGTTCACACAGACGTTTGTAGACCTATGACAACGAATGCACGGGAATGGTATTCTTATTTTATTACTTTCACTGATGATCAGTCAAGATTTGGATATGTGTATTTAATAAAATACAAATATGAATCAGTTGAAAAGTTCAAAGAGTTCAGAAATGAAGTAGAGAAATAAACGGACAAAAGTATTAAGATTCTTTGATCAGATTGAGGTGGAGAATACTTAAGCGGTGAGTTTCTCGATTGTCTCAAAGAAAATGGTATAATCTCACAATGGACTCCACCAGGTACACCACAGTTAAATGGAGTATCTAAAAGGAGAAATTGAATATTGTTGGACTTGGTTCGTTCCATGATGAGTTTTACCGATCTTCCAGTATCATTCTGGGGTTATGCCCTAAAAGCGGCTGCATATCTACTAAATAAGGTCCCCCCGAAATCCGTCCCCAAGACTCCATATGAGATATGGACAGGGAGAAAACCTGGTTTTAAGCATGTTAAGATTTGGGGATGTCCAGCTTATGTGAAAAAGGTTTTAAAATAATAAGCTTGGGACAAGATCTGATAAGTGCACGTTTGTCAGAAATCCTAAAGAGAGTTTGGGATACTATTTCTACATTCTTACTGAGCAAAAGGTGTTTGTTGCAAAACACACTGCCTTCTTGGAAAAGAAGTTTATCCTTGAAGGGGCTAATGGGAGGAAAATAGATCTTGAAGAAATTCAAGAAGCACAAAACCCTACAAATCAATTGGATGCACCTGTCCAAGTAGAACACCTACTGTACAACACCCTATTCGTAAATCTGGAAAAGTGTCGAAGATACCTGAAAGGTATGGATTCGTTAAAGAGGATGACGATGAGGTACACGCCATGAATGATGATGATCCATTGAATTAAGAATAGGCTATGAGTAATTAAAACTCAAAGAAATGGTTGATGACCATAAAATCTAAAATGGATCTTTGAAGTAATGCACAAGACCATTTAGATTTTACTTGCGATTGCAGCTTATTATTACTAGACCTGGCAAAATAGAAGTGGAGACGCTCTTCCTCAAATATAAAATATTAAAGGAGAATGTATGTATGATACAACTAGATGGATTTGTTTCAATTGGTGAAGCAATTCATGTATATGAGCTGCAACAATCCGTTTATGGATTGAAGCAAGCTTCTCGTAGATGGAACATTCATTTTAATGAAATAATCAAAAGAGTTTGATTTTATCAAGAATGAGGATGAACCATGTGTGTACAAGAAGGTTAGTGGGAGCGCTGTTTCATTCCTTGTATTATATGTTGATGATATATTACTGATAGGGAATGACATACCTATGCTACAATCGATCAAAATAAAGTTGTCTAAACATTCTTCCATGAATGATTTGGGTAGAACACCCTACATTGGGGATATAAATCTGTATAGATAGATTTAAAAGGATGTTTAGCTTATCCCGAAGAACGTATATTCATTAGATGCTAAAGGCGTTTATCATAGTAAACTCCAAAAGGTGTCTTATGATGATGAGTCATGGAGTGAATCTCTCTAAAATTATCCTCAATAAAAAAGAGATCGCATGAGTTACTATCATGTATGCAATGAAATATACGAGACTTGATGTTGATCAGTCAAATTTCGGAGAAGATCACCGTAAGACTGTGATAAACATCTCAAAGTACTTAACTGATTCTAAGGATGTCATCATGACACATGATGGGTCTGAATTAAACTAGAGGACTAAACAGACTCAAGTTTTCAGACTAACCAAGACGATAGCAAATCCACCTTAGGGTAAGTCGTTACCTTGAAATGTGGTGCAGTGAATTGGAAAGGTTCCAAACAGCAAAAGGTTGCTGGTTTAGTGACAAAGACAAAGTATATAACTGTAAGTGAAGCTGCAAGTTGATGTTTCGGATAAAAAGTTCATTACAAAACTAGGAATAGTTCCTAAGTCTCATCTTGAATCCAAACATGTGTTGCGGCACTTTGATTAAAGAAATCATTGAAAGAGGAGACGTCACCTTGGAGGGTGTAGACTCTCAAGAAAATATTGTAGATCCATTTACTAAATCTTTAACATAACAGCAGTTTGATCGTCACATAGAGAAGTTGGGTATGAGATACCATGGCGATTGGCTTTAGTGCAAGTGGGAGATTGATAGCAGTGTGCATATAAGTCAATCATGTATGATGATAAAGCACATACTTTGTAAATAATCTTATTTATTTATTAATAAAAGTATTAACTTATTAAAGGCATTTAATTATATACCTTATACTGGTTTTATAATATGTAAATAACCCATAATTTTAAGCAATGCTTTTAGAATCATAATGATGATCATGCTAATGAGATCTAAATTCTTAGAAAGCTTAACACTAAAATAGTTCCCAATCGTTGGATTACTAAATAGGGAATTAGTAATTCTGGATAGATTGGTACATATGTTGCTTGCTCATTGGATGAGGATGATTGATCTCATGATCATTTGTGTGGAGACACTAAAGCAAGTATATAGTGCTTATTGGAGAATAAGTTCACTGAATGTGACTCGCTATGGAATACCTAATAGAGTTTTACTTGCCTGTCAATAGGAATTCCTAATGTGATAGTAGTACAAGTGATCCTTGGACTTGAGATCATCATAGTATCTTGTGTGTAATGAATTATACTTTGACTTATTCCTTAAGACCCTTAGGGTATATCAAAGGGTATGCTTGGGTGTAATAAGTTACATATGGAGATAATGAATGGTCAATAAAAAATCTACCACTTCTAGTAAAAGAAGAGATATGTCCTATGTGATTCGTTAAATGACAACCCAATAGTCTTTGGCCAAGGCAGAATGAAATTAGAAAGGAGTTTCTAATTCGCATTATTTGGAGTTGTACATTTTTCAATCGAAATACATATAATTAAATAAAATAAGACTTGACAATAATTCTATGTCTTATATTTAATTGGGACATTGTATGGTGGAATGATTGAATTGTACGGTAACTATCTACTCACAGGTTCTTTTATAATTAATGTTGAAATTTATATTATCTAGAAAGTCGTTGATCGCTAAGGAGGCTTATCCCTATTGTAGAATAAATATTATTTATTTAAATAGATTATTAGTTTAATTTATTTATTTAAATAAGATTAAAATTATTCTAATTGATTTATTCAAAACCGGTTTAATATGGAGAACCTAAAGGATCACACCATAAAAGGAATAATAATTATTTAAGAAGATAATGGCATAATCGTAATAATGAATTAAGTGTAATTATTTAATCTATGTTGATAGAATAAATTAAATAACTTAATGTTTATTATTTAATATTTTTGAAATATTAAATATAAATTAATAAAAGGAGTCTTATTAATATTATTACAATTATTATTATTTTAATTTCTAAAGGAGTTTAAGAATTAATTTAATATTAGTACTCTCACTTATTCCTAATAAGATTAAGAGGCAAATTAATTAAATGAGTTTAATTAATAAATCCCAATATAATTAAGAAGCCTATTTAATTAAAGAAGTTTAATTAATTAAATGAAAACGTATGTCTAATAGGATTAGAAGGATTAACCAATATCTATATAAGACGAGTCTTATGTTAGATATCAGTTGATGAAATTTCAGTTGTTGGAGAGTACTCATTTTCTATAGAGGATAGAAAACTAGGGTTTAGCCAACCACCATCCTTCTTGAATAATTCCTTTTCCTTGGCGGATCACCTCTAGAGGCCAAACACTTGGGTGGCTAACGTTGATCAAAAGAAGGAATCTATCCCGAAAATTCAAGGAGATCACGAAGAACAAGGAGTTGAACTTGTACTTGTGGAAGCTTCGTTCTACAAGGGTATGATTCCATAACTACTTATTTATTGTTTGAAATTAATAATTTGCATAAAGGATGATTCGGGTAATAGTTTTGTAGAAAATTTTTAAATCTGATATACCATGCTTCAACTAATTTTTACAATTTGATTGCGTCACAATTTCGTACAAACCCAACATATGTCCGACACAACCTTTAGCAGACTTCACAATGGTTCCGGCAGCCTGATTGGCTTCATCAATTATATATATAAGTGTCTATGATGTAGAGAAAAAAAGAGTTCAAAACCCTATATAATTTCATAAATGAATCTACTTCAGTTCATTAACTGTAGGAAGGGGTGGGTTTAAGTTGGGTGAAATTTTTTTTGTGTGAGATGAAATGTGAGCCTCTAGATTAAGTTGGAAGAATTGAGATGAAATCTAAGTTATTGAATTAAAATTAGAATGAATCTGAACCGTCCTTGTGCTTTCTTAAATTTAAAGTGGGAAAAGATTCAAATAGGGTATACATGAAATTATGGGCTTAAATATAAGACCAACAGAGTGCCATGCTTCTTATGTGGGCTAACATCCAAGTTCTAAAATCTTAATAAAACCAAAGAGATGAGAACTGAATATTATATTTCCCTAATAAAAGTATATCCACATAATAAAATAGCCCATCAATGTCCACTATACAATTAGAAGGCTATATATGAGTATCACCATACCAATAAAGATTAAAAAATTGAAGCACCCAAAATTCCAGAATAATCACTGATAGGCAAAGGATTCTTTATGCCAAACCAATCAGAAGAAAACTTTATACTGCGATATACATATTTAAAAAGAAAAATGAGTTGTAGAGTTGTTCCCACAACTCCTTTTTTGTCTTGGACTTCCACTTATGATATAAATAAAACTCCAAATATTCAATCTTTTTCATGCCCAGGAGTTCGAATTCGATGTTCTTCTTCAATTCCTGATTTGCCTCTCACAGCTGGTAATGTCAGAGTTAAGCTTTCTTTAATTTTTATTTATTTATTTTTAAAAATGTTTTTGAGTACTTTGAAATTAAAGCAAAATATATTTGTATAAAATAAATGTCTGTATTTTGAACCCAGAATTGGAACTATATATAAAAAATAAGACTCTTTGCAACCTAATCTTTAGTTAATCTAATTTTTATTCCTAGTCAAAGTTCAAAACTTTAAACCAAATTCAAACATTTACAGACATGATACACGTGTGTGTACATAGTTTCCAAGGATCTCTGAAGGAAATTTGCAACTTAATAGATACCTATAGTCCAAACTCATTTGAACAGGATTACTCATAAATTTGAAGGTGGACGATAAATAATTTGACATGCTTCTGAATTACAACATAATTTACCTGCCGAACTATCACACAACACATGAATTTTTACAAAAATCTCCATAATTTCATATAATGGACTATTTATAACTACTAAATGACTAAACAGAACAAATTAACTAAATTATAAAGTTGGACCATATATTATCCTCTTCAGATTTAACAAATAAGTTCCTTGTTTTCAAACTACAGTTCAAAACATTCAACCCAAATTACCTAAAGTACCTCATTTATAGTCAAAGTTCAAAACTTTAAAACAAATTCAAGCATTTAGAACTAAATTAATGTGCTCAGATAATAATAAGATGAAATTAGAACAAAAGGATATAGTCTTTAAAAATTATGAATGATATGAGAGGACCTGAGAATGGTCTCGTTTCATGCGTTTTGGAGCTCCGAATCAGAGTGACGGACCACCGATTTGATGGGTTTAGTTGGTGGGTTTCTCAATCAACCCGACCACCACCACCTCTTTCTATTTCTAACCTTTTTTTCTCCTTCTATGTAAGAACACGATAAAAAAGTAATATTAAATGAGACAAACCAAAAACATGTTGACAAATCAAACGCTCTACATAAAACGAAACATGAAATTTTTTAAATTCAATAACATCCAAATCCATTGTAAAAACAGAGAGAAAA
This sequence comes from Panax stipuleanatus, assembly GCA_020205555.1. Classification (NCBI taxonomy): domain Eukaryota; kingdom Viridiplantae; phylum Streptophyta; class Magnoliopsida; order Apiales; family Araliaceae; genus Panax; species Panax stipuleanatus. Next base: position 98,343,959 of record CM035126.1, on the reverse strand, counting down.
AAATAGGATTAAAAGTGATACCAGTTGGCAATCTTTATTTTTTGTTCCTTGGCTAGAAGAGGTTTTTTGTTTTCCCTTAAATTTCGCATTCACCAAAGCTTCAGACCTTTTTTTCTCCTTCTGTGTAAGAACACGATAAAAAAATAATATTAAATGAGACAAACCAAAAACATGTTGACAAATCAAGTGTTCTACATAAAACGAAACTTAAATTTTTTTAAATTCAATAACATCCAAATCTAAAAACAGAGAGAAAAGAATAGGATTAAAAGTGATACCGGTTGGCAATCTTTATTTTATGTTCCTTGGCTAGAAGAGGTTATTTTTTGTTTCCCATTAAATTTGGCATTCGCCAAAGCATCAAACCTTTTTTTCTACTTCTGTGTAACAACACGATAAAAAAAATAAGTAATATATTAGACAAACCAAAAACATATTGACAATTCAAACGTTCTACATAAAATGAAATTTATTTTTTTTAAATGCAATAACATCCAAATTTATTGTAAAAATAGAGAGAAAAGAATATGATTAAAAGTGATACCAGTTGGCAATTTTTATTTTTTTGCCTTGGCTAGAAGAGGTTGATTTTTCTTTTCCCTTAAATTTGGCATTCTCCAAAGCGTCCGACCTTTTTTTCTCCTTCTGTGTAAGAAAATGCTACTTAAAACCCAAAAAAAAAATGAATGAGAAATATGTGTGAGGATACACTATTTCGCGTATACGGAGACAATTTAGTTCATACTCATTGAGAATTACCACTCCTACATTATTATGATGAAGTCCCCGAACCTGTAGACAAAAAAACGTTGAATAGTAAATAAGCGGATAAAAAGATTAGATAAAAATTAAGAAAATGATGAGTAAGAAAAACTTATCATACAATATTTCTATGCCGGCATCCATCTACCACGACATTAATGAAAATAAATTTAAAAAAATAAGTTATTAACAAAAATCAAGAAGATCTATTTTGAGAGAGTTAATCAGATGATAAACTTATACTACTCTATTACAAAAGTAAAAATGCAAAAAATAAAATAAAACAAAACATCTAAAGTATCATAAGGGTTAAGGTGTTTGGTTTTATTGTCCAACTCAAATTTGAAATAGTGAACCCTAAGTTAAGCTCAAATTTTAGCGAGAGTTGAACATAATATAAGAATTAATTTCAGATCGATCTCGATTTTAATTCAAATTGAACTCGTTTGTTCTCACACGAATATAGAACCCAAGTTTCAATCTAAATTTTAGCTTTAACTGACTCTAATTTCAGGGTAACCCTTGAGTTTGTTTTGAATTGAGATCAAGTGAGGAGTTTTATAACTTCAATTCCACCAAGATTAACCCTTACGCATCATATCAAAAAAATTCCAGTCTCATAGCACCACTAAATCAAAGATTAACTATTATACAGGCCGACCCAAAGCTTCAACCAACCTTCAAAAATTGAACATATAAAGAAGAAAGAAGATAAAAGAAGAAGAAAACCCACATTACACCTGGGCTGATCTTGGTGAGATTGGTGAAAGGGTGTTGAGCGAAAGAGAGGAAGAGAGGGAGGTACCTGGGCTGAGATTGGTGAGATTGGTGAAAGGGTGTTGATCGCCGCTGGTCTTGTCGCTGAGAACGTTGGTGTGGACGGTGTGTGCTGCCGCTGAGCCATGATAGAGGAGTGAGAGGGGTCTAGGTAGTAGTGTAAATGGTCTGAGTAGAGGGGTAAGGGGTATGGGTAGCGTGTGTGCTGCCGCTGTGTTGAGGCATGAGCTGTGATAACCCAAATTTTCGGGTAATATTAAAATAAGAATTAAGCAAAGAAAATTCTTATTAAATGATATGTTGTGTGATATTATATTGCATAGATGAGTAAGAACTATGTAATATGGGATGTTTATGTTTAATAAATATATTAGTATTATATATTTGTTATATGTAAATAAATTGTATGAGCAATTTATTTAAAGAAAATGAGTTGGGTAAAAATTAAAATAATCTATAATAGTAAATTATTTCAATGTGGTGAATTGGTGGCATTAAATATTTACTTAATGTATAACCACTATTTTATTGAAGAAATCATATATTACATTATGGAGTGAAATGTATGCAGATTTTTAATGTAGTGAATATAATATTATATTCATTACATTTAAATTGTTGAAGACAGTTTATAGAAAGGAAAGAAAGTAATTGAATATGTTAAATTATATATTTAATATATAAATAAATTGTTTGAAAACAATTTATGGTGAGAATTAGGAATTTAAAGTTAAATTATACAATATAGATTGTATAATTTAATCAAGTTATTTACGTTAATTAATGGAGTGAGCATTAATTATTTAAATTAGTGATTCCTTACACTAAAATTGTTAAATTTAATTTTGAATTAATTTCATAATTAAATGGAATGATTTTATACATAATATAAATGTATAATTTTATTAAAGTATAATTCTTATATTGGTATGAATATAATACATGTATTAGATAATTTAATGACATGTATATAAGAGAGAACAAAGTAATGAGACATAATGCATGTGCTGACTCAATGCATCAGCAAGCTTGAGGCGTCATCTTATGGGAGTAATAGAGTACACTAAGCCATCAGATAAGAGAAAGTTAAGTTAAGAAAGCTTAAAAGGATAATATAAAAAAGGCCCTGTTTCTCTCTTCCAGTCCAGAAAAAAAAAAAGAAGAAGAGAACATAATTCTTTGCTTTCTCCTTCGATATTTTCGGAGTTCGTATGGTGACTCTAAATTCAGTAACAAATGGTGATTTCATGAAGAGATTCCTTGGTTCCATGGTGGAATCTAAGGGTTTTAATACAAGAAACCCCAACCCAATTTCTAAACCTCGTGATGGTGATGCACAATTGAATGAATGTTGCAAATAGAGGAAGCCAAGGGGAAAAACATATTATAGCTGATGATTGCAAGCTAAAGCATAATTAAATGCAAAAAGGATTCGTGAAGTGAAGTTAAATTAAAGTTTATATCAATAGTCATCGAACGAGGTATGATACGCAACACGACTTCTTGCTATCCGGATGGAAAAGAATAGAGGTCTGTATACAGGAAAGCTGTTTCCTTTAAGTATGAACTATATTACATCGAACTGACAATTTTTGATATATGCAAATGAGAATTATGTAAATATTAAGTTATTTGATAAATAAAGAATGTTTCTGTTAAGATTTAAATACAGTTTGGAATTACTTTAAAAAGTAATGTCTTGTAGAAATGATATTGTATAAAACAGGATATTAGTTAAGAAATGAGTTATATATATACTCATATCACTCTGATAAAAGAAATCATTAAATAAATATGATTCTGGAATTAAGATGAATCGTAAAGGTTGCGATTCAGGGAACGAAGAAAAGATAATTATAAATGTTTTTAATTATCCGCATTTTGAGCTGTTATTTCATTAAATTATGATGTAAAGTGGAAACAAGATAGTATTTAACGCACAAGATCGGGAAAGAAAAATAGTCCCGATTTTGGGGTCATTACATGAGCCATGGCAGAGGAGGTGACTGTTGAAAAGGAGAGAGAGTAGCTGTAAGGGATTTGGTAAGACTGCAAGAGGGGTAGTGTGTAGGGGGTGGGTAACGAATTATATAAATAAATCTAAAACATCATTTTATTGGGGGGAAAAAGAAAAGAAGAAACAAAAATAACTCAATTATTAGTGTTACTTTTAATTAGTAACTCAATTGCAATGATAGCATTACTACGCATATAGAAAAAGAAAGATAGCTTTTAAGATCATATATATGACATGACAATCACCCTTCACATGTCATTAACCACCCAAAATTATGTATATATATGTAGACTTTGGAATGATGTATATTGTAGACACTCGGAATTTTCTTCAGTTCTGTTGTAGACAATAGAGATTTTGTGTTCTTGTTACTAACCCTGCGTGAGGGCAAAACAGTCAACTTAGCCCAGGTCTCAACCCGGGAGGTACAGGTCAGCCCCGGTCTTATCCCGGGAAGTTTAGGTCATCCCCCATCTCAATCCGGGAAGCAGGTCAGCCCCGGTCTCAACCCGGGAGGTACATGTCATCCCCGGTCTTAATACCGGGATGACGGTCAAACCCCGGTCTCAACCCGGGAGGTACAGGTCAGCCCCAGTCTCAACCCGGGAGGTACAGGTCATCCCCGGTCTCAACCCTGAAAGTACAGGTCAGCTCCAGTCTCATTCTGAGAGGTACAGGTCATCCTCTGTCTCATCCCAATAAGTACAAGTAATATTCGATCTCATCCCGGGAAGTACAGGTCATCCCCGGTCTCAACCTGGGAAGCAGGTCAGCCCTGGTCTCAACCGAGGAGGTACAAGTCATCCTCGGTCTCAACCCGAGAAGCACAGGTTAGCCCCGATCTCAATCCGAGAGGTACAGGTCATCCCCGATCTCAACCCGGGAAGCACAGGTCAGCCACAGTCTCATCTCGAGAAGTATAGGTTAACCCCGATTTCAACCCGAGAGGTACAGGTCATCCCCGGTCTCATCCTGAGAAGTACAGGTCATCCCCGGTCTCAACCCAGGAGGTACAGGTCAGCCCCGGTCTCATTCCGGTTGGTATAGGTCAGCCTCGGTCTCATCCCGGGGAGTACAGGTCAGCCCTGATCTCATCCCGGAAGGTACAGGTCATCCCTAGTCTCATCCCGGGAGGTCAAAACAACTTCGGAGATAACCCCGAAGCCTTACAACATCACTACAGACAAACCTGGATGAATCAAATCAGCCTCAGAGACAACCTTGAGGACAAATAGAATAAGCTGGGATCCAAACCTTGGCGATAACCCTGGGAAATCAGCCGAAGGGCCATATCAGTACTGAGGGCAACCCCGGGAGGGGCAAAATGGTCATTTCACCAACTTAAAATTGATTCGATCAAACTCGAGCCGAATTGATGCCACCAAGGTTAGAAAGAACCATAACAATGATCCCGAGTGGAAACCGCGCAAGACAACTCAACGGATAAACTGCGAGGAGTCAAAGACCTGGTTATGAACCCGTCTTTTTAGACTCAAAAAAGGTTTACTCCCATGTTATTGCGACACTCTCGACGAGGGCTTTCTGAAAAGGTACAACACGCCTCCAACGGACGCTCCGATCAAAAGTTAGAAAGTTTCGAATCTGACCTCGCATTGTTCGGAGTGCACATACTTCGATGCAACGGGACCTACTACCTAGGGCCTGCCACATGGCGCTACAGGTAGACCCGCGATTGCCGCGGGTAGACCCTCTTCCACCGGGCCTATAAATAAAGGTGCACCCCCAGGCCAAAAAATAATTCAAAAACGCTCTAAACCTCTGCCCGTTTCGTTTCTCAGCCCCACTCTTGTACTTCAAACTCAAATATTATCACTCTAACACGTAGATATACTCATATACTACCACATATCAAAAACTGAGCGGTAGAATCGAACGTTCAAAGCCTACGATTTGGCAAAAAGCTCGTGTAGCAGTCCATTATGAGTATTTTTACGATCCGAAAGTTCATATTACTTCATTGCGCATTTATACACTTGCACGTTAAGTTTCATTTTCTGATTATGCCCGGAACTTAGTTCCGTGGCCGTTTTTGCTTACGTTTTTGTACATTTTAGTACATAAACACTTTTTATGGCATTTCTGTAGCTCGGACGTCGATCCGTTGCTTTTACAGCTTATATATATATATATATATATATATATATATATATTTGTATAGAGCAACTTCGTAGGACTGGGTTATCTTCCCAGTCCCGGTTTGGCTTTTTAATGTATATATTTAATTGTATATATACTAACTTTTCAATTCTGTCAAGCACGAATGTCAAATCCATGGTAGCTACTACTTTTATATATATAACTATATATTTTTCGGACTTATTTGGGCCTGGATTTCCACTTCGTGGCCTTTTTATTGCTTTAATATATATAGACTAACTGTATATATTATCCTTTTTACATTCTAGTTTGGCCTGGATCATTCTATGGCCTTTTTACTGCTTTTATAAATATATATATACTTACATTTCTGTCCGGGCAAAGGAGAGAATGTCTGTCGCCCTTTATAATTTATATATATATATATATATATATTTACTTTCTGCTGAGCCTGGGCAATTTTATGGCTCATTTATAACTTATATATATATATATATATATATATATTTTAATTATGTCGAGCCTGGATCATTCTGTGGCTCTTTTACAGCTTTTATATATATATATTTCCATTCAGTCGAGCCTGGATCATCTCGTGGCTCTTTTACATCTTATATATATATATATATATATATATATATATATATATATATATATTCATTCTGTCAGGCCTGGATTACTCCGTGGCTTTTTTTAGCTTTTATAAATATTTATATATTTACATTCTAGTACGGGAATCGGAGTGAAAAGCCCACCGCTCTTTACAGCTTTCGTATATATATAACTGTATATATATCTTTTATTCATTGTGATTAAGTTGTTGCTGTAAATATTCATTTGATATGAATCGACTTTGACATCCCTTTGGGCAAACTAGATTTCTTTAAATCTCGCCAACTCTAGTTTTCAAACGGTTCAAAATAGGTTCAGACAGAACCGAAAAGCTAGAATGGTTGAGATTTACTTAAATTTAGCAATTTTTCTAGTTTCATTAAGAAAGCAAACTCGCGGCCCTTACATCGCTATCTACTGGGAACGAGACGCTTTAGCTATGCACTTACCAGGATTTACTAATGAATCCTTGGTTATTGCGACGATTAGATGTAAATACACATTTTCTGTATATATTTGAGCTGTGCAGGTTTATTGGCTTCCCTCTGTGAGCCTAGGAATCGTGGGATTCATGATCAAACTGATCAGAATCTGATTCCCACGATCGACAAACTCCACTTTACAAATGTACCCTGCCAGTTTTTTTATAAAAAAATGTACATCCGAAAGACCTTAAAACGGTTATCCGGGTTTAAGGTCTCAATATAATGAAATAATGGTTTATCGTGTCTGAATCACTCTAATGGCTGTCATGCCCATGAGAAGACTGACACTTGTATATATTCTATGGTCGAGGATGCTTAGCAGCCCGACAATCACCATTTAAATTGAGCCAAAAGGCTGAAAAGATAAAAATAGAAGTATCTATATGCTTCAATTCCTACGTGAGAGTAAGGGTTTAAAAACCTATTTTCAAAACATTATCTTAATAATTTTCTCTAAAAAGAGACTTTAGCAAATCAAATTAAACCCTTCGTATATAGGTTCAACGAAGCACGTACATACTTTCAAATCAAACAAGCATAGGCCCAATTTCTTCTAGCATTCACACACACATTACATATTTAAAATGGAAATATTGAAAAGATGCGGTACCGTATTTTTACGGGAGTTATGGGGTGCCTAACACCTTCCCTACACTTAACCAAGCCCCCAAACTTAGAACTTCGGTTTTAAAGATCAAGTTTCAACAGTGTCTAGCAATTGGGCCTCCTTTCAAAAACAAACTCGGTTGAGTTGGTACAACCATTTCAAATCTACCAACTGGCGACTTTGTAAAATGTTCAAATCGTCGACATGATACATGTTGGCCTTTTCCTAAAAACCCCTTCAAAACCTTTTTCACAAAAAAGATAAAGTAAGTGTAGACAAAACTTAGGAAGAGAGAAAGATTCGGGTCCAACTAGAACTGGATTTTTTCTCAACATCAATAGGTGGCGACTCTGTTGGGGATAGTAAAGGGCATAGGCCGCGTTCAAATCTTTTCTGAATTTCCCATTCATATCTGCTTATGTGTGAATGCTGCGTCTTTATATTGAATGAATGTGAATGAATTAATGCTTTCCTGCTTTATATTAGTGCTTTGCACAAATATTAGCGCTTCGCACCAATGTCATCATATGCATACAGTGAGACGCGATGTATGTGAATGTATGTTGTGTGATTCCTCCACCAGGAGGCAAACCCGTCGGTGACAGAGTAATGTCTTCTAGGACGGCTAAGTGTTCGGGGCTTATGAAAAGCACCACTCAAATCCGCTCCAGTTGAAAGATCAGATTAATTTCCCCACTAGTAGATTGCGATGATCTGGGGACCTTCATGCCGAAAAGTCGCGAAAGTAGCCTAAGATAGGTCAACCTCTGATTAACCAAATCCAAAGGGAAGCCTCTTCACGCCTTCCTCTTTCAATTCAATGTCAAGTTTTTAATTCCAATGTAAATGTCATAATGTATAGTCCATAGTTTGTAAATCCTGTCATATTATCCTGTCATCAAAATAACTTGCCTCTGTTTTGCAGGATAAGATTAAAAAACCTCAAAAACACATCATGACATGCATCCTATCCATACCTACCTTAGAAAATTGACACACCTATGTTTGTTGTAGGTGAAAAATTGGTCTGGTCACTAGATCTAAATCTAACAAAGCACTAAGTCCATCTCTGGACATGGCTTCCAGTGCTCAGCCTGAATCTACCCCCGTCTCTAGGGAAGAGTTTGAAGGACTTAAGAACTAGATTGTCGAATTGGCCAGTTTTTTAAGAGAACAAAGTATAGCTCTTAAAGGGAAACAGGCACAGGGTCATACAGAACCAGGTACACTCGGTGGCAGTCAACTGACAGGGAAGAAGGACCCTCAGGTTCATGAACCACAGAACCTAAGATACTACCAATAAAACCCCTGAAATCACCGTCCTTAACAAAGATTAGGAAGCTGGTGACATTCTGAAGAAAGTCCAACATATGGAAGAGACAATTCGGTCCATCAAAGGGACTTTGGCATTTGGCAGTGTCAATTATTCAGACTTATGTATTTTCCCTGGGGCTCGTTATCCTGAAAAATTTTGAGTTCCTGATTTTGAGAAATACGATGGATTGGGAGACCCCTACACTCACTTAAAGGTGTTCATCGACAGCTCGGATCCTATGTAGAGGACGAGAAACTTCAAATGCAGTTAATCCAGAAAAGACTGATAGGAGAGGCTAGAGCCTGGTATGCCCGTCTGGACAACTCTAAAATTCACAGTTGGCAAGAGCTGGCACATGCCTTCCTTAATCAATACAGTTTCCAGTCTCAACTGGTTTTCGACAGATATCAAATAACCAAAATTAAGAAATAATGTACTGAGTCATTCAGAGAATATGCTCAACGCTGGAGATGAATGGCGGCACAAGTCACTCCACCTATGACTGAGTTTGAGATAGTCATGACCTTCATCGACATTCAAGAAGCTTCGTATTATGAAAGGGTCCTAGCAGGCATAGGAAAGCCATTCTCGGAGATGATCAAGCATGAAGAAATGGAAGAAATGGGGCTCAAATCTGGGAAGATAAAGGATTTGACCGCCTTAGAAACTTTTACCGAGCATATTCAATTTGGAAGTTATGGGAATAATCCCCGGAGGACACACAAGAAGAAAGGCGAAGAAGTGTTCTTAGTATTGCAAGGACAGAATCAAAAGGGGGATTCAAGCAGCATGTACATTCAAAAGAAGAAATATTCCCCTTTTCAAACTTCAGCACAACCTTCAAACCTGCCATTCTAGAAAAATTTGGAGGCCAGGCTTCGGAGAACGTTCACCCCGTTAGGGGATTCACTCGAGAATGTGCTAAAACTGTTGACGGCACAGAAAAAGATTGTATAACTCCTTCCACCAACCAACACCGGTGGACGGAATTTTGACCCAAGTAAGAAGTGTGCCTACCATTCTGGATCTTCAAGCCATGATACACAAGATTGTTGGTCTCTCAAGCACAAAATCCAGGACTTGATAGACAATGGAGAGATCGTGGTGACCAAACCAGAGCTACCGCACGTGCAGGATAATCCCCTCCCTTAGCACAAATGGGAAGGTGTCAACATGATTAGCACACAAAATGGAGAAGGATCCAAATACCTCCTATACGTCGGAGAAATAACTCAATCCAGCAACAATAGCCTAGACAGTTGGAAGTTATCAGAAAGGTGATTCCTGATAGAACAGGACATTAAGTTTATCAAGGAATAGATTGGACAGTTAGCGAAGCTGGTCATATATCAGCATCAGGTACCCAAACAGCTGATAAACCAATTTAACCAGTCTGAAGCAAGTCCTCGCACACCGGAGATCAGCCCCATTGCTATGAGGGATCACTATCAGTTTCATAAGCATGAACCCTGGGCCGACAAGGTGGCCAAGGAGAAGTTTCAAGATGATAGGGAATTCGCCTTTCAGAGGAATTTCACTATCCTAAACCTGCCGATGAAGGAAATCCTCTAAATGTTGATCAATGAGGGGATGGCTACAGATTTTTTACCCCTAGTAAATCCTCGATCCAGGAAATTCAAGCCTGACCAAATCTGTCAGTATCACTCCAATGCATCCGGTCATAACACCGAAGATTGCTGAGGACTACGGCACCTGATTCAGAATCTTATTGAAAGCGCTGAGCTGATAAGAGGGAATCAAGACTATAGCCTTCCTGATGAAGAAAATCTCTTTATTCCCACTCCGTGGAGTCAGGATACAGTGGCTGTTATTTCTTGTTAGAAGGAGCTAGCCGAAACACCCCTAATGCTACCAGGGAAAGGGGTCCAAGAAACACAAAATCCTGTGAAGTTGGTGGCGCCCAAACCTTTGATATTGCCTTTCAGACCCCAGTATCTAGTGATCAGTCTAAAGAGAGTCCCATGGAACTATGGGAATGATAAAGGTTCCACCTCAAACAACATTGTCATCGTACCAAAGAAGAATCCATTATACCTGCACTAGTGGGTGATCAAATTAGTCATCAAGGCCAAGGAAAAGGTGGCTGAAGAGAAAATCAAAGAGTTCCTCATTAAAATGGGACACAATGAAATCAAGGTGGTGCAAAGTTTGAAGGATACACCTAGGCAGATGTCCATCCTAGATTTGGTCTTATCCTTAGAGGATCATTATAACATTTTAGTGAAGGTACTAGAAGAAGCCCATCTGCCAAAAATAGTGGATGCCAAGAAATTCTGATATGTGGTAGAACACAACTTTAACAGCAATGTGATATCTTTCACTGACGATGATATACCCGTAGAGGGGACGGGTCATCGTAAGTCGCTGCATATAGCAGTAATGTCATCCGGGTATGTGATCGGAGGTGTGCTAATAGATGGAGGATTGTCCCTGAATATCTGTCCCTACGATACCTTAGAAAGAATGAAGATCAACCCAAATTGAATCAGAACCAGTCATGTGGTTATCCGAGATTTCGATGGGTCTCGCCGAGAAGCTGTGGGAGAGATTGAGCTTCCACTAGAGATCGGTCCCCACACTTTCTATGTATCCTTCCAGGTGCTTAACATCACCACTGGATATAACTTGTTGCTGGGAAGGCCGTGGATCCATATGGCAGGAACAGTTCCATCCACCCTTCATCAGCAGCTTAAGACATTATCAATGGCAACCTAATCACGGTGAATGCCGAACCAGAATACCCTGTCTGCATACAGGGAGACATGCCAGTGATTAGTCTGGATGCAAGGATTGAACCTACTAGTTTTCAAGCCTTGGAGGTAAGGGATACTCAGTACCTACCAGTTGGTGCACCAGCTCTGAAGCCTAAATTCTCCCCCAAAGTGATGACAGTCGGCTAGGAGATGGTATCTTTGGGTTTTCGCCCTGGAGAAAGGTTAGAAAAGAATCAGCAAGGTATCAAGAGTCCTATACAAATCCTGAGCCAGTCGGGGAAAGCCAGATTGGGTTATTCATCCCGACAAGCCACCAGAACCCACATAAGCATCCAAAAGCTCATGCTGCCACCATACTATTGCCAAACCTCACTGATGCTTAATTTTTGAAGCCAATGAGGAAGATCCCTATGTGATATCAGCAATTCTGTTTCCTCCAATCATACTGGTTGTGACGCCCCCAAATTTAGACCGCCACTGATCTCGAATTCGGTTCATCACGTACTAATTCTAATAACAACTAAAATCTCAAACAATGGAATAACAAAATAATTTACATTGATATAACATAAATATTCTCGTCCCAAGTCTCAAAACTATTACTAATACACTTCACAACTTAAACCAAACATTTCTTAATACATAACATTTAAATAAGTCGTAATACAACATAACGGAAACATCCTAATATAAAAAAGCACAGCTACTCCATAGCCTTGCCTTTGCACTTGTCCTGTCCTGGGGTTCCACCTTGCCCTGCCTTAACTGAAATATTTAAGGGAAGCAAGAGTGAGAAATAAATTTGCTCAGCAAGTAATATGCCAATAAATGTGAACAGAAATATATACAGTTCTAAATCTCAAGGGTAAAATAGTAATTAATCGCTCAGGATTTCAAATAAGAATGCTGTGAACAAAATGAATAGCAATGACTTCCAAATCTATTCGGTGAAGTTGAATAAGGACCACTATGGGTCGAGAAGTTATTACAGGTTTTGAAAGTTTCAATAATTTCAAGTGAATGAATAGGCATCATTGAGTGTCGCTGTGGACCAAGGATTAATAAAAGAATCCAAAGAATTCAAAGTTTCAAGTTAATAAATACTGGATACTGAGTGGTTGCTAAGAACCACGAACTTCTACTAGAATCACCAAAAATATTTCTGGTAACCCAAACAAGTACAATTAGGGGATCAGCCTATCGTACCTGGTGTTATGCATAACCTGTCACACCACTGTTGGCACCCCGACTATATAGTTCCCCTTTTTAAAAGGGTTGTTCAACTCAGTCAATTTATAAGAGTCCGGACCAAGGCAATTGGTGTGAATTGCTTTCTAATTCATGATATTGGTCTAGCCGAATTAAATGGCGTAGACAATTTCAACAATGTATATAAGAACAATTTATGAGTTCAATACTCGCAACAATAATTCAAAGAATATAATCGTGATTTAAATCAAACTATGAAACATAAGTTTGTAAGGGAAGAATTATTCTAGCACCTATTTACTTATACGACCAAAGTTAGTACAAGCTCGAATATGTGTTCAATAAAGAGTATGAATCAAATACTTGTTCAATAAAAGAGTAGTCAGATACTTGCAATTATTATACAAGAACGGTTTCAAGGAAACTTGCATAATGAAAGAGTATAAGTTCGGGAACTTGCTTACGACGTTCCTCGAATAAGTAACCACAAGGATAGGATACTTGCAACACAATAAAAGTAGGGTTCAGATACTTGCACTATAAATGAGTGTAAGTCAGGAAACTTGCCTTATGCGTAGTTTATCCTCGTTAAATAAATCGACACTTTCGAATCCTTATTGTAATATATAAATTTATATGTATAGGATATTCATTAGTCATATAGTATAACATCATATCTTAACTTGGATATACAATCAACACACAAGCTAAGTCTTAGCCTAGCTACACAGTTATATCATATATTTAATTCACAAGTCTCAACTAATATACTTTTATCCTTAACGTTCCTCTTTTTGAGTCTAAATATATTCTCATATCATTAATATCTCATAATCAATACTAAATATATTTTATTTTAGTAAGTTATGGCATTTCTATAAGTTAACCGTCAAAATTGAATTCAAGTGTCAATATATGATATCACATAGCATGTATTCATATTAAAGGATACTTTCATGCTCGTTCAACCTTTTCACGTTCGATTTACATGATATAGTTCTAATTCATGGTTCCTAACGACCTAGGGTTATACAACGCCATGAATTCACATAAGTTATCATGTTTGTCATTTAAACCTATACGGTAGTCATATAACCCAAGCTAGGCATGCTCACGAGTATTCACATCACATATATATAACTAGCACCGTTATTGGTTTGAAAACTTAATCAACCTCATACTCGATTAACTCGCATTGTTTTTAACAAGTATGTGTACATACATGATATATTAGCGATGTTATTACACTATGATCATGCAACTTAGTTTGCAAAAAGTTCGAACTTTGCTTTTGAAATCATTACGACTTAATCAAGTATGCTAGCGTAAACTTAACACCTTATATTCATATTGCATAGGAAGTTAAGTCAAATTTACATGCTCACAAGGTTAGAACATCTCTCATATGGTATTCATAGATATTAGTTTCAAATATATCAAGTTTCCTTTGAAATACCATTTAGTTTAAAGTTAAACAATTGGAAACGAGGAATGAAACTATGTATTACTAATCATGATAGCTTATGGTCATAATTAGTCATATAAGTATATTATCATGCTCATATGATCAAAATATGAATATCATACTTATATGTCAAAGTCCATTCTCAACGTATACTTTCCTTTAGTTAAATATTCATTATTAAGGTCCACATGCTCAAGTTATAATATAACACCTTTATACACAAGGTAATATATCTTTCATGCATCTCTACATTATACTAACATGCTCGCAAAAATCAGATTACATATATGATACCTATATGCCAATGTTCACCTTTGAAACTTAAATTTTCATTTAGAAATGTCCGCTAGTGAGGCCCGTATGTTCATGTTACATTATGAAACATATATAAATAATTTAGCATGCTTTTCATAAATTTCTAGGTCACAATAATATGTGTCAAAAGTCAGAATATAGTCACGGTTCACACATGTTAAAGTTTGTTTGGGAAACTTTAAGTTTATTTCAATGCTATACGTCGCGTCATTAATCTTGCATGAAATCATGGCAACACATGTGCATGTCATGTTTATATACTCATATAGGTATGTTAAACCTATTAGCATGCTTGCTTTAAGTCATATGAAACAATTAATACATGACAACTTTGCATCAGAAATAGAATCTGGCATCAGTGACCGGCGTAGCTGCGCAGCTCCCCAGTTCAAAATTGGCGCAACTGCGCAGGGCCTTGGCCAACAAAACGTAAGTCTAGTACTGGCGCAGCTGCGCAACACCTCAGTATAACCAGGGCGCAGCTGCGCCGTTGCCTGGATCAAGTTGATTGCTTCTGCTTCTGCAGAAGCTAAGCCAAATCCCAATTCTTTCTAGGAATTAACTATCAAATTAACTATATTACCTTACTAACACATATATGAGCTTATAACCATCAATTAACATCATCAAATCATAAAATCATAAACTCCAACTAAAATCATGAATTGAAAATTTACAGCATTTGCAGAAATGTGAATTGAAGAACATTAAATGTATATAATACCTCTGCTATGAATTAAACTAGCTTCAACTGGATTCCCGACTCTCTGATTACAATCTGAACTTGTTGCAACTTCACAATGCTATTATACTAATATGTGTACTACTCTTAACTCAAGAAATTTATCAGCAAATCAAATTGAAGGAGATGGGTTATATTTATAGAGAAACTAACATACAGACAATGCTATCTTCCCATGAATCAAACCAACGGATTGACAAATTGCATGAAGGTTATGGAATGATTGGTGAATCAAATCATGGTGCCCACTCCCCCCCATAATCATGACCTAGGATTGCTGAGTTTGAGGAATAGAGAGCTATGAATTGTTTGCTAAAATTGAGAATATAGAGTAGAGTAGCTTGTATGCTACACACGTGAAAGGGAATGGGTCTCATATAATGGGACAAGCCAATTTCAATCTCAGCATTCTAGCAATTGTACAATGAAATGTTATAACATATATCATACACTTAGGCTATTACATATATATGCATACTATATATTTAGATTATAATTAACATTATAATGTAAGTCACATGCTTAATATTTCAAGTAGTAGATGTGATATGGCAATGTAACATACATATAATCCATGTACATTTATTAATACCGGATATAATTTACTCAGATATAATCACATCACATTATCTCCTTTATTAAATTCTATTATTCCATTATATATACAATTAATCATCAATTATTATTTATATTCATGATACATTATTTTAATGTCCACACACTCACATAGTCACATAGGCATTATCATGTAACTTAGTAAATCTTACTATATGGTTTTTATATAATATAGTCATACTGCACTTTAACCTTTATATATTATATAGTTAACTACTATACGCTATACATTTCATTCGCATGCTTGCACATAGAAGTAAATAATTTACTTATCTTATCAATTAATTAATTATATTAATTAATCCATTCCTCGTAATTATTAATAACACTTAATTCATAATCATAGGATTAATTATCACATTAACAAATATAAATCTCAGCATATTTATAAACAGGTGGTTTATTATTATTTCATCCCTTGAAATAATAATAATTAACGTATTATTAATCGTTACTAATATTCCATAACAATTAATTAATATTCTACAATAACAATTAACAGTTAATATAGATTAATTATTTACTTATTAAGTCCTTCGTCAATTAATATCATTATTAATATTCTTCATCACTATGCCACACAAGGCTTTCACGAGTTTATTATAAACTCCATATTTTCCTCAATTATGATAATTACTTAATTTAATATAATTGAGTTAACTCACAAAATCATTTATATTCAAATAAATTCTCATTTCCATTAATATCTTTATTTATTCTTTAACCGATTATTATTCATAATAACACTTAATAACATTATTGTATGATTAACTATCACATGTATTGCACTCAACAAATAATCAATTAAATATAACTCTTATCATATTCATCAATTACTTACTCGTAAATGTTTTGTTATTCCCAATAACATACTGTTAATAATTACTCATTAATAACAATAATTAATTAACAATGTAATATTAATTAATTCTTCGCTTATCGATCTCCCTCTTGAATTAATTAAATCATCATCATTTCCATTCTCATGCCACACCAGGCATTCTACAAGTTCGTTGAATTCCTCCATATTTTCTTCTAAATTCAATTTAATATAATCAAATTACTTTTCTCATAACTCATCATAAACATTTATGTTTCAATAAGTATCCGTTTTCTTATTGTATCAATAGATAAAAAAAAATTATTCATGAAATTCACGGTTCTTACATCCTACCCCACTTATAAAAATTTCGTCCTCAGAATTGGTACAAGGTTACACAATAGATGGGGATAGTCCCTCGTCGTCCTATCTTCTAATTCCCAAGTGGCCTCCTTGGCGTCGTGGTTTCGCCAAAGCGCTAGCACAAAAGATATAATTTTATTTCTTAATATCTGTTCTTTCCTATCTAGTATTTGGACAGGAATTCTTCATATATCAGATTCTTCCCTACTCGAATGGGTTCATAGGGTATTACACGCTTATAATTAGGTTTATATAACTGTAAAACAGAAATATGGAACACACTATGGATATGTTTAAGTTCAAGAGATAAGGCTACCTCGTACGCCACTTTGCCTACTCTCTTCAATACTTCATAAGGTTTCACGAACCTCAGATTCAATTCTTATTTCTTACCTAATCTTATCTTCCCCTCACAGGGAAACATTTAAGAAATACAAAACCACCGTCTTCAAAATCTTGATTACGACAATGCCAATCTGCATGTTTCTCATGTTGATCTTGAGTTGCTACTACTCTGGCTCTTTTTGTCTTTACAATGTCTGCCATTCATTTTACTAAATCTGGTCCCAATTGAAGTCGTCGTTCTCTGACCTCATTCCAACATAGAGGTGTTCTGCACTTTCTTTCGTGGAGAGCTTTGTATGATGGCTTACCGATATTCGTATAATAATTATTACTATAAGCGAATTCTACTAAGGGTAAGTGATATTCCAAGTTACCTTTGAAATCCATTACGCAAGCTCTTCCAAAACTTTGAAGTGGAGCGCGGGTTTCGATCAGAAATTATTAACACCGTCATGTCGTGTTGCAAAACGATTTTCTTAACGTATAATTTTGCTAACTGATTTAAATTGAATCGAATATCTATCGGTAGGGAGTGCGTTGTCCCTTCCAATCGGTCGACATATTCTACAACTTCTTGTCTCATATTGACCACCAATAGTGTCTTTGAAGATCCCGATATGTTTTCGTGCTTCCTGGGTAAACGAAATATGTCCAACTATATGCCTCATGAAAACTCTTATCTCTCATTTTTAGTTACGGTTGACTCTCTCGCTCGATCTACAATTCTCAAGATACCATTATTATTTCTTCTGAACTTTTCCTCTTTATCTTCTCGCACTTTTTGTCTTTATCTTGTTGTCCCTTCACTCTATCCAACAACGCTAGACAAACCTCCGTTATAAACTTCCCTTTGGACTCTCTGGGTCCTTTCACTTTAATTTCCAATCTCTTCATCTTCCTGATTAGTTCCTCTTGAGTTATCAACTTGAATAATTTCTCCATTCCCTTTTTCTAGTTAGCATATCGGCTACTACGTTTGCCTCTTCCAGGTGATAGAGAATTTCGCAATGGTAGTCTTCATCTGCTCCCAATTACTTACCACCTTTAACTCTGTCGGATCTGACGTGCCTTAAAACTAACCTTTTCCTTGACTCACAGCACTGGTGCTCCCTAAGGGAAAACACACTCGATTGAATATATCCTTTATCTAACATTTCTCGCAATTGTATTAATAATTCTTCATTTCTACCGACGTCAGAAGATAGGTGCTTTCAAAATCAGTGAAGTTTTCGGTACTAAATCTATTATGACTTGTTTTTCTCTGTCTGGCGGAAGGCAGGGCAGATCGTCTGGGAATACGTTTTAAAATTTTGGTTCTATTAATACATTATTTATTTCTACTGATACATTCTTTAGTTCTACTCTCGCTCTCTTAGTATCTACAATATGGTGAAACAATCTACACAAACTTTTCTTAACAATATCTTGGCCTGCATCATCGTAAGGCAAAACAATTGCCTAAGTGACGAGCTACCATAATACACTTCCTTAGATCCGTTTGGATTCTGAAGGTTCACATTTTTCTTCTAACAGTCAATTATCCTAGTATGGTTATGTAATCAGTCCATATTTTAGTATCCCATCACACTTTCCAAATTTTATCGAAATTCAGTCTATTCTTAATTTACATCCCCTAATTTACGCGCAATAATTACGGTAAACGAATTTTTACGGGAATTACTTCCTTATTCGTAACTTCTATGTTTAAAGGATCTTCTAATTATTCTTGGGGTAACTTAGTCGTTTCACAATCCTTCAGATGCAAAAGGGAAAGATAGCACTCTAATTAGATAATATATACGCATTTATAATATAGATTAAGACAGCACCTGACATCACAACTTGGAACGCCACTGCATCATGTATCATAACGTTAGTTGTACTTGGCATTGGTCCACTCGATTGAGCTAGTTCGATTATCGTCGGCTTCCCGCTATGGCTTCCTTTGTTGCTGTCTTCTTCCTTCCTTCCTTTCTTTGGGCAGTTCTTAACCTGATGACATGTTGACCTACAAGCGAAGCATCCTTCAATCTTCTTCGGGTTTGGGCAATTCGGGGAAATATGCCCTTCCTGGCCGTAGCTATAGCAAACGCCTCGTCCCTTCCAGCACTCTCCTTGATGATTCTTTCCATATTTCGGGCAAACCTTGTTCTTTTTCTTGAGTCCTTCTTGGTGACTTCCCCTTGTATTGTTGTTGATGTTGTTGTTGTCCCGTCTTCTTTTATTTTCGACCCCTTCCCCGTTTGTTTCCTTCTGCCAATTGCGTATTTGATGTTTTTCAGATCCATACGCAAAACACTCTTTGGTTTTCTCCTTCCTAGGACAGTTAGGAGAAATATGACCCTTCTTACCGCACCCATAACACATATGTTTTCCTTTCAAACACGCTCCAATGTGGTTCTTTCTACTTTTCTTACAGGCTTCTACCTTCTTCTTCCGTGATTGTCCTTCTTCTCTTACATACTTATTCTCATTCCATTTCCTCTTGAAATTCTTGCTGCTACCACTACTACTCTCTCCCGTCATACCTTCGTTCGCTTTCTTTGAATTATTAACCACTCCTTCTTTAGTCAAATTAATATCTTTTCCTACCTCAGAAGCTTTCATCTGTCTCTTCTTATAATCATTAATTCCTTCTTCAAAAGCATTTACTATAAGGTCTACCAATTGTTGTTAGGGTTCTTGATTCAATTCCCTATCTCCATTCTCCGTCGCTCGACGAGTCTCTCCTCCTTGGGGTATTGACATTTCTGTATAGAAATAAAACTGGTATTATCATCTATTTGTTAAACATCTAATACTTCTTAAGACATATAATTTTTATTGATATTCTCCCTTGTCATTAGTTAACAAAATCTGGTTACTACATGCACATTTAATAAAAATATGCCACATAAAAACATATCACATTATATAGCAATCTGCTAGTCTCATTACATACCCCTCTCGGTATTACCTAAGTTGGGTTTAGAAATATACTTCCCACTTTATCCCTAAAATTGGGATCCACAACACTGTTCCATATTTATAAACATATATCGCGACGCTTATTATCTAACTACCTTCACTCTCACCATGTCTGTATCTATTATTTACTAATTTGAAGATCTAGAATTTCGCCTCCCACTATTGTATCTTATTTTTCATTTTAAAGAAACTCAAACATGTCTCAATCCTAAAAGAAAACTTCCACCGTGGATTTCCAGTTATATTCCGATTCCATCTCCTCCTAGGTTAAGGTTACTGCTGTAAAAGGCTTAACTTCAAGGGGTGTTGCGGACACCACATGTATATCACATCGTTCCTCCTCCATGACCCTACCAGGTTTACCTATCTCGGACATCCATAATCACATAACCAATAAAATTTATTATCATCTTCGAATAAAACATAATTTTATTGTATGGAATGAAAATATATTTCATAACACTTCTAGCTTTCTAAGAAAACTCTACATGAGTTTTATCTCCTTCTATTCTCTAAATTCTTCTAAGGTTATATCCTAAGGACTCGCTCCTAAGGTTTATAACCTACAGCTTTGATACCAACCTGTGACGCCCCCAAATTCAGACCGTCACTGATCTCGATTTCGGTTCATCACGTACTAATTCTAATAACAACTAAAATCTCAAACAATGGAATAACAAAATAATTTACATTGATATAACATAAATATTCTCATCCCAAGTCTCGAAACTATTACTCATATACTTTATAACTTAAACCAAACATTTCTTAATACATAACATTTAAATAAGTCGTAATACAACATAACGGAAACATCCTAATATAGAAAAGCACAGCTACTCCATAGCCTTGCCTTCGCACTTGTCCTGTCCTGGGGTTCCACCTTGCCCTGCCCTAATTGAAATGTTTATAGGAAGCAAGAGTGAGCAACAAATTTGCTCAGCAAGTAATATGCCAATAAATGTGAACAGGAATATATACAGTTCTAAATCTCCAGGGTAAAATGGTAATTAATCGCTCAGGATTTCAAATAAGAATGTTGTGAACAAAATGAATAACAATGACTTCCAAATCTATTTCGTGAAGTTGAATAAGGACCACTACGGGTCTAGAAGTTATTAAAGGTTTCGAAAGTTTCAACAATTTCAAGTGAATGAATAGACATCATTAAGTGTCGCTGTGGACCAAGGATTAATAAAAGAATCCAAAGAATTCAAAGTTTCAAGTTAATAAATACTGGATACTGAGTGGTCGCTAAGAACCATAAACTTCTACTAGAATCACCAAAAATATTTCTGGTAACCCAAACAAGTACAATTAGGGGATCAGCCTATCGTACCTGGTGTTATGCATAACCTGTCACACCACTGTCGGCACCCCGGCTATATAGTTCCCCGTTTTACAAGGGTTGTTCAACTCAGTCAATTTATAAGAGTCTGCACCAAGGCAATTAGTGTGGATTGCTTTCTAATTCATGATATTGGTCTAGCCAAATTAAATGGCGTAGACAATTTCAACAATGTATATAAGAACAATTTATGAGTTCAATACTCGCAACAATAATTCGAAGAATATAATCGTGATTTAAATCAAACTATGAAACATAAGTTTGTAAGGCAAGAATTATTCTAGCACCTATTTACTCGTACGACCAAAGTTAGTATAAGCTCGAATATGTGTTCATTAAAGAGTATGAATCAAATACTTGCTCAATAAAAGAATAGTCAGATACTTGCAATTACTATACAGGAACGGTTTCAAGGAAAGTTTCACAATGAAAGAGTATAAGTTCGGGAACTTGCTTACGACGTTCCTCGAATAAGTAACCACAAGGATACGATACTTGCAACACAATAAAAGTAGGGTTCAGATACTTTCACTATAAATGAGTGTAAATCAGGAAACTTGCCTTATGCATAGTTTATCCTCGTTAAATAAATTGACACTTTTGAATCCCTATCGTAATATATATTTATATGTATAGGATATTCATTAGTCATATAGTATAACATCATATCTTATCTTAGATATACAATCAACACACAAGCTAAGTCTTAGCCTAGCTACACAGTTATATCATATATTTAATTCACAAGTCTCAACTAATATACTTTTATCCTTAACGTTCCTCTTTTTGAGTCTAAATATATTCTCATATCATTAATATCTCATAATCAATACTAAATATATTTTATTTTAGTAAGTTATGGCATTTCTATAAGTTAACCGTCAAAATCGGATTCAAATGTCAACATATGATATCACATAGCATGTATTCATATTAAAGGATACTTTCGTACTCGTTCAACCTTTTCACATTCGATTTATATGATATAGTTCTAATTCACATAAGTTATCATGCTTGTCATTTAAACCTATACGGTAGTCATATAACCCAAGCTAGGCATGCTCACGAGTATTCACATCATATATATATAACTAGCACCGTTATTGGTTTGAAAACTTAATCAACCTCATACTCGATTAACTCGCATTATTTTTAACAAGTATGTGTACATACATGATATATTAGCGATGTTATTACACTATGATCATGCAACTTAGTTTGCAGAAAGTTTGAACTTTGCTTTTAAAATCGTTACGACTTAATCATGTATGCTAGCGTAAACTCAACACCTTATATTTATATTGCATAGATAGTTAAGTCAAATTTACATGCTCACAAGGTTAGAACATCTCTCATATGGTATTCATTGATATTAGTTTCAAATATATCAAGTTTCCTTTGAAAAACCATTTAGTTTAAAGTTAAACAATTGGACACGAGCAAGGAAACTATGTATTACTAATCATGCTAGCTTATGGTCATAATTAGTCATATAAGTATATTATCATGCTCATATGATCAAAATATGAATATCATACTTATATGTCAAAGTCCATTCTCAACGTATACTTTCCTTTAGTTAAATATTCACTATTAAGGTCCACATGCTCAAGTTATATTATGACACCTATATACATAAGGTAATACATCTTTCATGCATCTCTACATTATACTAACATGCTCGCAAAAATTAGATTACATATATGATACCTACAAGCCAATGTTCACGTTTGAAACTTTAATTTTCTTTTAGAAATGTCCGCTAGTGAGGCCCGTATGTTCATGTTACATTATGAAACATATATACACAATTTAGCATGCTTTTCATACATTTCTAGGTCACAATAATATGTGTCAAAAGTCAGAATATAGTCATGGTTCACACCTATTAAAGTTTTTTAGGAAACTTTAGGTTAATTTCAACGCTATACGTCGCTTCATTAATCTTGCATGAAATCATGGCAACACATGTGCATGTTATGTTAATATACTAATATAGGTATGTTAAACCTATTAGCATTCTTTCTTTAAGTCATATAAAACAATTAATACGTGACAACTTTGCATCAGAAATAGAATCTGGCATCAGTGACCGGCGCAGCTGCGCAGCTCCCCAGTTCAAAATTGGCGCAGCTGCGCAGCACCCCAGTATAACCAGGGCACAGCTGCGCCGTTTCTTGGATCAAGTTGATTGCATCTGCTTCGGCAGAAGCTAAGCCAAATCCCAATTCTTTCTACGAATTAACTATCAAATCAACTATATTACCTTACTAACACATATATAAGCTTATAACCATCAATTAACATCATAAAATCATAAACTCCAACTAAAATCATGAATTGAAAATTTACAGCATTTGCAGAAATGTGAATTGAAGAACATGAAAGGTATATAATACCTCTGCTATGAATTAAACTAGCTCCAACTGGATTCGCAACTCTCTGATTACAATCTGAACTTGCTGCTACTTCACAATGCTATTATACTAATATGTGTACTACTCTTAACTCAAGAAATTTATCAGCAAATCAAATTGAAGGAGATGGGTTATATTTATAGGGAAACTAATATACAAACAATTCTATCTTCCCATGAATCAAACCAACGGATTGACAAATTCCATGAAGGTTATGGAATGGTTGGTGAATCAAATTATGGTGCCCACTCCCCCCATAATCATGACCTAGGATTGCTGAGTTTGAGGAATAGAGAGCTATGAATTGTTTGCTGAAATTGAGAATATAGAGTAGAGTAGCTTGTATGCTACACACGTGAAGGGGAATGGGTCTCATATAATGGGACAAGCCAATTTCAATCTTAGCATTCTAGCAATTGTACAATGAATTGTTATAACATATATCATACACTTAGGCTATTACATATATATGCATACTATATATTTAGATTATAATTAACATTATAATGTAAGTCACATGCTTAATATTTCAAGTAGTAGATGTGATATGGCAATGAAACATACATATAATCCATGTACATTTATTAATACCGGATATAATTTACTCGGATATAATCACATCACATTATCTCCTTTATTAAATTTTATTATTCTATTATATATACAATTAATCATCAATTATTATTTATATTCATGATACATTATTTTAATGTCCACACACTCACATAGTCACATAGGCATTATCATGTAACTTAGTAAACCTTACTATATGGTTTTTATATAATATAGTCATACCGCACTTTAAACTTTAGAATATTATATAGTTAACTACTATACGCTATACATGTAATTCGCATGCTTGCACATAGAAGTAAATAATTTACTTATCTTATCAATTAATTAATAATATTAATTAATCCATTCATCGTAATTATTAATAACACTTAATTCATAATCATAGGATTAATTATCACATTAACAAATATAAATCTCAGCATATTTATAAACAGGTGGTTTATTATTATTTCATCCCTTGAAATAATAATAATTATCGTATTATTAATCGCTACTACTATTCCCTAACAATTAATTAATATTCTACAATAATAATTAACAGTTAATATAGATTAATTGTTTATTTATTAAGTCCTTCGTCAATTAATATCATTATTAATATTCTTCATCACTATGCCACACAAGGCTTTCACGAGTTTATTATAAACTCCATATTTTTCTCAATTATTATAATGACTTAATTTAATATAATTGATTTAACTCACAAAATCATTTATATTCAAATAAATTCTCATTTCCATTAATATCTTTATTTATTCTTTAACCGATTATTATTCATAATAACACTTAATAACATTATTGTATGATTAACTATCACATGTATTGCACTCAACAAATAATCAATTAAATATAACTCTTATCATATTCATCAATTACTTACTCGTAAATGTTTTGTTATTCCCAATAACATACTATTAATAATTACTCATTAATAACAAAAATTAATTAACAATGTAATATTAATTAATTCTTCGCTTATCGATCTCCCTCTTGAATTAATTAAATCATCATCATTTTCATTCTCATGCCACACCAGGCATTCTACAAGTTCGTTGAGTTCCTCTATATTTTCTTCTAAATTTCAATTTAATATAATCGAATTACTTTTCTCATAACTCATCATAAACATTTATGTTTCAATAAGTATCCGTTTTCTTATTGTATCAATAGATAAAAAAAAATTATTCATGAAATTCACGGTTCTTACATCCTCCCCCCCCCCCCCTTATAAAAATTCCGTCCTCAGAATTGGTACAAGGTTACACAATAGATGGGGATAGTCCCTCGTCGTCCTATCTTCTAATTCCCACGTGGCCTCCTTGGCATCGTGGTTTCGCCAAAGCTCTAGCACAAAAGATATAATTTTATTTCTTAATATCTGTTCTTTCCTATCTAGTATTTGGACAGGAATTCTTCATATATCATATTCTTCCCTACTCGAATGGGTTCATAGGGTATTACACGCTTATAATTAGGTTTATATAACTGTAAGACAGAAATATGGAACACACTATGGATATGTTTAAGTTCAAGAGATAAGGCTACCTCGTACTCCACTTTGCCTACTCTCTTCAATACTTCAAAAGGTTTCACGAACCTCAGACTCAATTCTTCTTTCTTACCTAATTTTATCTTCCCCTCACAAGGAAACATTTAAGAAATACAAAACTACCGTCTTTAAAATCTTGATTATGACAATGCCAATCTGCGTGTTTCTCATGTTGATCTTGAGTTGCTACTACTCTGGCTCTTTTTGTCTTCACAATGTCTGCCATTCGTCGTACTAAATCTGGTCCCAATTGAAGTCAGTCGTTCTCTGACCTCATTCCAACATAGCGGTGTTCTGAACTTTCTTCCGTGGAGAGCCTTGTACGATGGCTTACCGATATTCGTATAATAATTATTACTCTAAGCGAATTCTACTAAGGGTAAGTGATATTCCAAGTTACCTTTGAAATCCATTACGCAAGCTCTTCCAAAACTTTGAAGTGGAGCGCGGGTTTCGATCAGAAATTATTAACACCGTCATTTCGTATTGCAAAATAATTTTCTTAACGTATAATTTTGCTCACTGATTTAAATTGAATCGAATATCTATCGGTAGGGAGTGCGTTGTCCTTTCCAATCGGTCGACATATTCTACAACTTCTCGTCTCACATTGACCACCAATAATGTCTTCGAAGATCCCGGTACGTTTTCGTGCTTCCTGGGTAAATGAAATATGTCCAACTATATGCCTCATGAAAACTCTTATCTCGCATTTTTAGTTACGGTTGACTCTCACGCTCGATCTATAATTCTCAAGATACCATGGTTTCATTTACTTCTTATTTTGGTTGCATAGCTATAGCAGTAACTTTTGTTATGCTTTACCAAATACTTTGTATGTTTAAACAGTTGCATATATTAAAGTGAAAGCATTTTGTTTTCAGGACTCCAAAATTTGATGTGTTTGTCTCTGCTGATGAGATGCCAACCTGTCACAGTGACTACAACTTTGATGTAGAACTGAACTTCGACTTGATAGAGATTGATCGAGATGAGGAAGATGACTATGAGGTTCCCGAGGAAATCAAAGAATGGGTCGAAGACAAACCAAAACCAAACCTCGACCAAACCACCACTGTCAATATCGGAACCTCAGAAAACCTCAAAGAAATCCAGATAGGCATAGACCTCATATAAGATCAAAAAACCGACCTGATTGAACTCCTAACACGGTTCCAGGATGTGTTTGCATGGTCACATGAAGACATAATTGGCCTGTTTACTGATATTGTCATCCATCGAATGCCTATCAAAGATGGAGTCAAGTCAGTCAAGCAGAAGCTCAGGCAATTGAAACCTGAATGGAGTCTGAAAGTCAAAGAAGAGGTTGTTAAACAATTCAAAGCCTGCATCATCATGGTATGAACATACCCAGAGTGGCTGTCAAATATAGTTCACGTCCCAAAGCCCGGAGGACAAGTATAAGTATGTGTAGATTACAGGGATTTGAACAAAGCCTGTCTCAAAGATAATTTCTCGGTATCTTTCATCCATATCCTGATAGACAACACGACACAGTACGACATGTATTCCTTCGTGGATTGCTTTGCTGGTTACCATCAAATTATGATCGCTGAGGAAGACAGTGAGAAGATAACTTTCATCACTCCATGAGGAACCTTCTGCTACAGGCGATTGTCCTTCAACCTTATCAATGTCGGTGCCACATATCAGCGAGCCATGATGGCCTTATTTCATGATATGATGCATAAGGACATAGAGGCTTATGTTGATGACATCATCGTTAAATCTCGAAAGGAGGACGATCACATCGACCTTCTCAGGAAGCTGTTCAACAGGTTGCATAAGTACAACCTCAAGCTAAATCCAGCCAAATGTGCTTTTGGCGTCAAATCGAGCAAGCTATTGGGATTCCTAGTGAGCAATAGAGGCATTGAGCTGGATCCTGCCAAGATTAAAGCCATCACTGAGATGCCTATACCTCGAATAGAAAAGGAGATATGTGGGTTCCTTGGAAGGATCAATTTCATAAGCCGATTCATTTCCCAGCTCATAGCAACTTGTGAACCCATCTTCAAGCTACTAAAAAAGAATTCCTCCATGAAATGGAATGAGGATTGCTAGAAAGCCTTCCTTGCCATCAAGAAGCAGCTAATCGAAGCGCTTATCTTAGTACCACTGAAGGATGGAGTTCCCTTATTTATGTACCTGTCTGGCAATGCCAATGCAATGGGTTGCATATTAGGACAAAAAGATGATAGTAGCAAGGAGAGAGCTATCTACTGCATCAGCAAAAGATTCAGCAGTGGTGAATAAAAGTACACCCTGATCGAGAAGACATGTTGTGCGTTAGCATGGGCCGCAATGAGGTTGCAACATTATCTGCATGGGCACACAACCTACCTCATATCCCGCATGGATCCGCTAAAATATGTATTCAACAAGCCAATATTGAATTGTCGACTATCCAAATGGTAGTTGATCCTCCAACAGTTCGACATTGTTTGTGTGACTCAGAAGTCCATCAAAGGTCAAGGCATTGTAGATTAACTAGCCGAAGCACCATCAGGAGGGTTTGACCCCTCTGGAAACTTATTTCTAGGATGATGGGATCATGACAATTCAGCAAATCTAATAAGAGAATACAGTCCAACCTTGGAGAATGTATTTCAATGGAGCAGTAAACATGAAAGGTGCCAAAGCTGGGGCAGTCCTTATTTCTGGTACAAGAGAACAATATCATGTGGCTACCAAGTTGAAGTTTGTCAACACCAACAATATAGCTGAGTATGAAGGATGCATAATAGGGTTGAAACTAGCGCAATCCATGGCTATCCAACATCTACTAGTCTTTAGATATTCTGAGTTGGTCATCAGAAAAACCACCGGGGCATATCACACCAAAGAATTGCATTTGCTGCCCTATCATCGGCAGGTCGTCAAAATATCCATGGAATTCAAAGACATAACTATCATCCACATTCCTCAGGGTAGGAATGACTTTGTCGATGCAGTGGCAACTTTGGCTTCCTTTATCTGCATATCCGATAGGAGTGGGATTCCCGACATTAAAATCACAAACCAAAAGACCCTGACATACGGGAATTACAATGGAGAAGTATTAGATGAAATACCTCCTATCAAACAGCCTTGGTATCAAGACATCAAGAGTATCTCCTAGATGGATCTAAACCCGCTAGGCTAGCCAATCCTAATGAAAGCGGATTCACAAGATGGCTATGAAGTTCTATTCGAGCGAAGACACACTCTACAAAAGGGATGATGAAATAGGCCTGTTACGATGCCTCGATAAAGAGCAAGCCCAGATATTAATGGATGAAGTCCACGGTGGAGTCTGTGGTCCACAGCGGTCATCTGTTGGCCAAGAAAATATTAAGATGAAATTCAGATAAGGCACACTTAGAAGAGGGGTTGAATAAGTGTAGGAACAATTATGACCAATTTTTAAACTTAAGCATCAAATACTGAATTCAGCTTACTATATTAACTAATGCAGCGTGCTGGATAAATACGGTTTACTGAATTAAAACTTTACTCTTGTTATTTAATGAAAATAACTAGCTTAATTGATTTCTTTGTAAAAACTCTTACTGTCAACAATTTATCTTATGATAATGAAAATACTTAATTTTTTATTTATCAAAACAATTAAATATCTTTTTGTGAGCAAATAAGATAAAGTAAGTAAAAATATGAACACCAAGATTTTTACATGATTCAGCTATTACCCTCTATAATAATAGCCTAGTCCACGCCCAATACCAACTAGTATTGGAGACTTAATTTATTTCTTTAAATTGACTCTTTTTACAACACAGTTCAAAACCTTAAATTACAATAATTCACTTGAGCACTTTTGCTCCTTGTGCAACAATGCACTCTTTAAGCACCTATGCTTCCTTGAACCTGTTTTGTAAACTATCCTTAATCCACCCGGATTAAATTCTTTTAGACAACACTTAGTCTAAAAATATAAGATTACAAATATAGAGGTCTAATGATTAAAGCAAATAATCAATTTCACAATGCAAGGCTCAACTAAATGAATGCAATGATCATAGAGTAAAATAGATATCACCAGTTAAGCTCATGAAAACTTGCTGAAAATAATCTGAATATTAATTGCACAGCAGCTTGTAATTTTGCACTGAAAATAATAGAATAGCTCTTCAAGTATATGAGTGCAAAGATTGATTCAAGTATTGTGTCTTTAATCACTGACTTTAGTTGTTTTTATATCCCAAAAATATATTATCGTTGCTATCCCTAAAAAACAAGTCAGGATCCGTTGCAAACAATTTTCGTTACATAAGATCAATTATATTCCCGTTGCCAACAGATATCCACTTAAGATAATCAAGTATAATTTCCGTTAAACAAAATTCAAAGATATATCACCGTGTATTTCTCAAGATAAAACCTTTAACTGTTAGACTCCTTCAAACATAAAGTGCTTTGAATTTTAAAAAGATTTCGCACCAAAAGCTTTAAACACTTGATGTTAGTTCCATAATAAATATTTCATGTAAACCCACCACACTTATTTCGGAATGAAATACTTAGGAGATACGAAATTAGTGTTAGTTCCGTAATATAAGCCAAATATCAACCAACGCACTTTCCTAGATAATTATTATCTCAGAGTCCCAAGGTATGTGCACTCAAGTAGATCAGGTAGATAACACTTCTTAACAGCCACGTGTATCAAGCAATCCAACATATCTCATTAGGATTCTTTTCGGATATAAACATATATTTGATGATTACGATTAAATACGCCAACATAAATACTAAATATTTAATGTCAATAAAATCAGTTAGTATTTAAAATCCTTTTTCTCTTTTAATCATGCTTAACACAATTATCATATAATATGGATATAAAATGTCCTAGAGCCTTGTAACGAAAAATTGAATATTTGGAATGACCTTACAATTATTTCCTTAAGACTCAAAGTCTTCAAAAGCTTTTTGATCATCAATGATTCCTTTATCAAATTCCTGAAATTTCACAGTAAACAATTTAGTACATATAATCAAATCATCATCAAAACATTTAGGTTAGAATATTAACAAGTCAACATTCTCCCCTTTTTTGATGATGACAACACCAAAAATTATAACTCCCCCTAAATTCATGCATACTGTTTCAGGATATTTATAAACTCAAAATACCCAACATTCCTGCAGATTAGTATTATATATAACAAAATATCAAAGTCTGCAGTGATAATAAAAATTATCAAACACAAAATAAAAACCAGCAACAGTAACAGATCCAAAACAGCACCCACCATCCAAACCAACATCCAAAAACTCAAAACATCTCCCCCTTTGTCATCAGGCAAAAACACACGGTCAGGTGGTCAGATATCAACATCATCAATGTGGACCACTGGGATAGGACGATTAGTAAAGTAAGGATGATGGTGAAGACGGTGTAGTTTCTCTTCCCAAGAAAAATCATGTGCAAAGCGAGGAGGACGAGGGATAAAAGTTTCATTGGGTAGAGGAAGTTCTAAGAAATCTCTGACATATTCAGCCATCCAATTGCACTGAGGCCATTCACGAATTGTAGAATGCATTCTGTCAAAATATAGCTTCCGAGCAACATCATTGATACGGACAGCCACAAAATTAGCAAGTTTGGAAGCTGTCGTTTACACTCCTAAATTAACCTCACTTTCACTTCACGAATTTAAATAGTTAGCACAGTAGTAAGCAAGGATCGATCCCACAGAGAGTAAGTTTGTTTTAGATTTATTCTACTATTTTAACAGAAAATAAAGATGGGGGATTTTTGAAATTGTTTTAAACTAAGAAAAACAGAATTTAAATAAAGAGATTAACCAAATATGTAAAAACTTCAGTTCTGTAGTTCAGTTTCACCAAGCACAGCAATCAATTAATCAAGTTATTATTCTTTACCCTTTAATGAAACTATTAACCCTAGATAATAATAAGCTCTGCTATCTGAAATTCTCCTTAGATATTTACTGTATGAAACAAGCTCTTCACCAGATTCAACTAGCATATAACCTAGAACAAGCTCTCTAGATTTAATATGATAGAAGCATTAAGAAATAGAGAATTAGGCTAATCCAAGCAACAAACACATAAGCTCGATTTGTTTAACTTGTTTTCTGATAATCTTAGCAATACACAAAAGCTTGTCCACAATTAGTATCACTAATTTACTACTTGTGATGAAGACAAATATCAATTACACGTAATACCAATCTTAATCTAGCATATGATAATGATTAAATTAACTCAATTGGCCATATCAAATTAATTAGATCAATTAGCATGCAATCAATGAAAACAGATTATCAGAAGAAATTTCATACAAGAAAGAATAAATAATAATACTTAATTAATCAATTACTTGTAACAAGGTTCCACCTCCCTTTAGAACTGAATAAAGAAACTAGCCTGACATGCTCCAAGTCTGCACTTCAATGAGGTATGATAGTTTGTAGAAGATTGAATGAATAAAACCTTAACTATCATCCTTTATTTATAGTGCTAGACAAGGGCCTAAATCCTATAAGAACTAAGAATCCAAATCCTAAAAGGAATTACAATTATAACTAGTTTCCATAAAGAAATAGAATCTAATAAGGAAATAAAATCTCAGTCCAAAGAAGTCCTAATTCTAATAGTAATATCAATCCAATTCCATGTAGGAATCTCCAAATATTGAGAAAGTCAACTGCTGGTCAAACTCCTCTTCAATTCAACTCCAAATCAACTTGTTTCCATCCTTTTAGCTTTAATTCACCTGAAAATAATAAACAACTTATTAAGCTCATATACACATGAAACATGTAATAAAACCAAATGTAAAGGAATAAAAAATCATGAATATTGTGTACTTATCAAATTCCCCCACACTTAGTCTTTTACATGTCCTCGTGTAAACTAAAAGTTTAATTTCCAGAAACTCTACTCAACCATAACGTCAAAAGATTTTAAGATCAAATCATGATTATCAACACTAAACCCACAAAAATATGATCAACGCTTCATCAATCAACTCAAGATAAGTACCTCACCACTTCACCAATGAGTTTTATTAAGTTAAATTGTAACCACATAAGCCCTTGTCTATAATCCACATACTTACTCAACTTAGTTACCATGGAACAAAAACCGTGCACACCACTCAAAAACTCAAAACATACTTTTTCTGCTTTATTTTTTATCAGAATCTTTTCATTTTAATTATTTTTTTTTATTTTCGGTGAATGCATTTTATGCTCCGTTTCACCTTCCTCAATCATTCTTTTATAACTGAGTGCATTTTATGCTCCATCTCACTTATCCGCACGTGTTTATGGGAGAGTGCGTTTTACGCTCCATCTCATCCCACCACATGACTTCTCTTGTGTTTCTTTTTCAACAATTACACGGGTTTTTAATTTTTCTTATTATTTTTTTTCACATGGTCCTGCAAAAAGCTTAAGTAGTTCAATAGTTCTAGAGCATGAGATTAGTGCACATAGACAACTCCACAGATAACTTAGCCAACTAAGCATATATCACATGTTCAAGTGCTCATGAGACACAAATTCAATTTAAATCAATTACTATGGATCATGACTTAGTTTTTCTCAATCATTAACTAATTAAGCATTAAACAGATTTTGAATTTTTAGCATTGATTCTCATTTGTCGATCTTAACCTTCGAACACATAGGCAAATAGAATCATAGAATCCAATTTTTTTCAAAAATTTTCAAAGGCATCTAGATGGTCCTATTTCCTATCAAAATCAGCAGATCAATATCACTAAAATAAAAAACCTAAATCTCTCCCCCCACACTCAAACCTTACATTGTCCCCAATGTAAGAAAATCATGCAAAGAAGAAAGAACTACATGCAAAAATAAAATGTAAAAAAAAAAAAAAAAAACTAAATAGTAAAGGGATAGAAAAATCAAATCTGATTTCTTGGGTTGCCTCCCAAGCAGCTGCCCTTGTTTATTGTCATTGGCTTGACATCTTCCCTCTCGTTCTATGTAATTGGAGTTGTGAACTTCAAGTGGATTGGTAACAGTTTCTTCCTTAATTGAGGAACATTGTGTACTTCATGATTTTGCTCCTTTCCAGCCACCAAATCCTCCTCGTATAATTGTATTTGAACAAAATATTTCTGCACTAAATAATCCACAACATCAATAACAAAAACAGATTTAATATTATCAAGATACCTTTTAGCCTGATCTGCGTTGAACTGGAACTTTGCATTGTCCAATTCCATGGTAAAGGTACGATGGTGTGTAGCACTCCTTATTTCTGTTAGTTGTACTGATGGAGATGAATCCACGTCTTTCTTGTCGAGATCTGCAGAATTTATCAAATTATTCTCTTCTTCCTCTTGTTCATTCTCTTCGTCAAATTCCATATTACAGTCCGTTCCTGGAGTAAGCCCTGAATCCTCCTGCTCCTTTTCGTCAAATTCCATTGTACTAAAGTTCTCAACAAATGGAGGAGATAACTCCCCGAAGCCTTGAAATTCTAACCTTCCTACTGTGGTTGCAAGCTGACCAACTTGATCCCTCAGATCTTGAACAGAAGTTCTTGTCTCCTGTTGGAACTGCTGTGTCTGCCTCATGAACTGTAGTGTTCGGCTCATGAATGCCTTGAACATATCCTCCATAGATGTCCCAGAATTGACAGGTATTTCTTGGTTTTCTGTGTGGTACTGGGGTTGAGTCTGCTGAAGATCTTGCTGCATACTTGAAAGGACAGGTTGCATTGGTGGCCTAGTACCTTCATAGCTCAAGTCGGGATGATCTCTCCATCCAGAATTGTGAGTTTCTGCCCAAGGATCACATTGATGTGGATTTTGTCCGAAGAATGTCCCCACAGCATTAACTTGATGAACAATTACATCCTCTTGCACTATGGGACAATCATTTGTTGTATGCCCTGATTTTGAGTAAATTCCACATACTTTTGCAACCGGTACATTTCCTGTTGTTAATTGTTGCACCACAGCAGTTAAGTTAGAAATCTGTTGTGCCAATTCACTCGTGCTTACCTCACTTACCCTTGTGGAGCATGATCGTATTGTTGTGAGTTAGCGGCCATGTTTGCAATCAAATTTCTTGCAGCCTCCGGTGTCTTGTCTACTAATGCTCCTCCACTAGCCGCATCGATCATACTTCTTTCCGTTGGTATCAGTCCCTCGTAGAAGTACTGAATCAAGTGTTTCTCATCAATTTGGTGGGGAGGGCAGCTGGAAAACAACTTCTTGAACCTTTCCCAATACTCGTAGAGAGTTTCTCCATTGAACTGACTGATTCCACATATCTCCTTCCTTGAATCGGCAACTCTTGATGCAGGAAAATACTTCTCCAAGAATAGCCTTTGCATATCAGTCCATGATCGTATCGATCCTGAAGGAAGATAGTATAACCAGTCTTTAGCCAAATCTGCTAATGAGAAAGGAAAAAGTCTAAGTTTGATCTGCTCCTCTGACACTCCTTGTGATTTCATCGTGGAACACACCACATGGAACTCCTTTAGATGCGTATATGGATTTTCACCTGTTAGACCACGAAAAATAGGCAAAAAGCGAATTAGTCCGTAGTTAAGTTCAAAAGCAACATCTAAGGTAGGATATTTAATACACAGGGATGGCTGATCAAGGTCTGGTGTAGCCAGTTCTTTTAAAGTCCGGTTGTTGTTCAGCACCACCATCTTTTCCTTTTTAAGTATTGGAACAAGAGCTTCTTTTGTATCTGCAATTTTCTCTATCTCTTGATCAAAATTAGAGTGAGAGGATTGAGTCATAAAACAAAAAGAAAAAAAATAAAATAAAAAGAAAATAATAAAAATAAACAAAAACAAATAACACTCCCCGGCAACGGCGCCAAAATTTGGAAGCTGTCGTTTACACTCCTAAATTAACCTCACTTTCACTTCACGAATTTAAATAGTTAGCACAGTAGTAAGCAAGGATCGATCCCATAGAGAGTAAGTTTGTTTTAGATTTATTCTACTATTTTAACAGAAAATAAAGATGGGGGATTTTTGAAATTGTTTTAAACTAAGAAAAACAGAATTTAAATAAAGAGATTAACCAAATATGTAAAAACTTCAGTTCTGTAGTTCAGTTTCACCAAGCACAGCAATCAATTAATCAAGTTATTATTCTTTACCCTTTAATGAAACTATTAACCCTAGATAATAATAAGCTCTGCTATCTGAAATTCTCCTTAGATATTTACTGTATGAAACAAGCTCTTCACCAGATTCAACTAGCATATAACCTAGAACAAGCTCTCTAGATTTAATATGATAGAAGCATTAAGAAATAGAGAATTAGGCTAATCCAAGCAACAAACACATAAGCTCGATTTGTTTAACTTGTTTTCTGATAATCTTAGCAATACACAAAAGCTTGTCCACAATTAGTATCACTAATTTACTACTTGTGATGAAGACAAATATCAATTACACGTAATACCAATCTTAATCTAGCATATGATAATGATTAAATTAACTCAATTGGCCATATCAAATTAATTAGATCAATTAGCATGCAATCAATGAAAACAGATTATCAGAAGAAATTTCATACAAGAAAGAATAAATAATAATACTTAATTAATCAATTACTTGTAACAAGGTTCCACCTCCCTTTAGAACTGAATAAAGAAACTAGCCTAACATGCTCCAAGTCTGCACTTCAATGAGGTATGATAGTTGGTAGAAGATTGAATGAATAAAACCTTAACTATCATCCTCTATTTATAGTGCTAGACAAGGGCCTAAATCCTATAAGAACTAAGAATCCAAATCCTAAAAGGAATTACAATTATAACTAGTTTCCATAAAGAAATAGAATCTAATAAGGAAATAAAATCTCAGTCCAAAGAAGTCCTAATTCTAATAGTAATATCAATCCAATTCCATGTAGGAATCTCCAAATATTGAGAAAGTCAACTGCTGGTCAAACTCCTCTTCAATTCAACTCCAAATCAACTTGTTTCCATCCTTTTAGCTTTAATTCACCTGAAAATAATAAACAACTTATTAAGCTCATATACACATGAAACATGTAATAAAACCAAATGTAAAGGAATAAAAAATCATGAATATTGTGTACTTATCAAAGTTCGCCTAGTTGACAACTGACAAAATTAACTTCTTGACTCAATTGACAAGAATTTCTGTTTATCTTCCTTGACAGAGCTTCAACCATAGCCATAGTATGCAACTCAAACCCAGCCTGTAAGTCAATGCACTCGTCTTCCATCCGGGAAAGAAATTATTGAAAATCGTTTGCACGGATTGGCAACGTACCTTTTTCCAAAACATTAAGCCTATGCTTAATATCAACTACGTCAGCCATCATTGTTTCCTAATTCTGGAGAATTTTAGTTAACATGTTCAAGATCTCCGGAGAGGGTTCAGATGGTGTAGGCAGAGGCATAGAAGAGGAAGGAGTAGAGACAGTAGGAATGGGATCAGGAACAGACCGAACAAACAGACCATTAACCAGCGATAGATGTGATTGTTTCAAATAGGCAGAGTCAGTAAATTCATTATGAGAAAGAATCACTTCATCCTCAAGATAGATGTTAAAATGCTGAAACACTTTTGTTAGAAAACAACCATATGAGAGACACTTTTTAGACTAACGGATGCAGCTTAACATATGCGATAACATCATGTGAGAGAAATTAAAAGACAAACCTTTCAGAATCATAGCCACAACAACCAAGTCTTGATACATAAAATCTGAACCACCACCAAGGCGGGGAAACAGATTGTAACGGATCAACTTATGAATTACACTAGCAATAGGATAAACATCAATTATTTTTGGAGTAAACAGAGTTGTGATAGCAGAATTGTGCATAACAATTTGAAGTTGTTTAAGAGGTGGAAAAGGAATATTGGCAGCTCCTTTCAATGTGAATGGACTAGGTCTAGAAGAAGGAATTTCCAGAATACTACCAAAATCCACAACAGTAAAGAATAAATATTTTCCCTTGACATATGTAGTGTAACAGTCATTGTGGCACTCGAGATTGGTATAGAACTGTTGAACCAACCTCGGGTAAGCCTTAGTGGGAGGAAACAACATTGATGTTAACCCACAAGATTTGAAAAGTTTTCCGATAGGAGAATTGTTAACATAAAACAAATCCAGAATTTTTTCATAAACAAATTATTTTGTAGCGATAGAAGTCTTAAATCGTTCTTTAAAAACATATCCTTTAAAGAAATTATTCAGTAAATCAGAGAAGGAAGGACCAAAATTTACCAGAAAAGGAGGATCAGTTTGAGAGGAAGGATCTGCCATATTCGGAGACAGATTCATCTTCTGTTGTTCAGTGGATTTTAAGAAGGAGAAAGTGGAATCCGAACCATCCGAGTAAATCTCATTGGATGATACATGCACGTACCCTTGCTTGCCCTTTCGCTTGGACTTCATCTTTGTTTTGATCGAATATGGTGATCGTGATTGGGAATTGTCGTTGATGGTGATACCGGACGATCGTTTACAGGCCCTTATTTTCATATTTTCAGCGGTGTAGAAAAATGAAGCAAGAGAAAAAAAGAGGGTTTGAAGAAAGAAAAATGAAGTAGATTAGTAAAGTAAGAGAAAAGGAGAGGATTTAAGATCAAAGAGGCGGAAACTGAGAGGACACCTTGAGAAGATAACGCTCTGCACAGCTTTTCAAATCTTCAAAGATAATTATAAAACACTGTTATGATGTGATAATACCTAGAATATAGCCATATCTAGATACGTTTCCCAATATTAAACAGCAACTAATATTGTTAGATACATGATCTAAGAAAATCAGGCATACGTATACTATTTAATAACATACAGATATACTATACCATATTAAGTACGTGAACACATATTATACCATGCACAGTCCAAGTTCCCTTCTTAACATACAAAATCTCTCTTCACTTAAGGGTTTAGTAAATATATCAGCTAAATGATTTTCGGTATGAATAAAAATTAATTTAATCAAACCTTTTGAAACATTATCCCTTCAGAAATGATGTCTTACCTCAATGTGTTTTGTACGTGAATGCAAAACAGGATTTTTAGAAATGTCAATTGCACTTGAATTATCACAATATATAGGCACACTATCACATAGAATATCAAAATCACATAAAGTTTATCTCATCCATAGTATTTGAGAACAACAACTCCCTGCAGCTAGATATTCACCCTCAGTCGTAGATAGTGCCACTGATGTTTGCTTTTTACTATGCCAGGATACAAGACTTTGTCCCATAAATGTACAAGCACCACTAGTGCTTTTTTTATCTATTTGACATCCTGCATAGTCAGCATCTGAGTAGCTAATTAGTTCAAAATGATTATAAATTGGATAAAACAAACCTATATTGATAGTACCACTCAAATATTTAAGTATTCTTTTAACAGCCTGTAAGTGAGATTCCTTAGGTTTTGCTTGAAACCCAACAGCCTGTAAGTGAGATTCCTTAGGTTTTGCTTGAAACCCAGCACAAAGATATACACTATACATTATGTCAGGTCTAGATGCAGTTAAATATAATAAGCAGCCGATCATACCTCGGTATTTGGTTAAGCCTACATCTATACCTTTTTCATCAAAAGTAAGCTTTATTGATGTACTCATTGGTGTAGCCTTTGAAGTTGATCCTTCAAAACCAAATCTTTTGAGTAGCTCTTTTGTGTACTTGGTTTGATGAATATAGATCCCTTCCTTTGTTTGTTTTATTTGGAGTCCCAAAAAGTAATTTAGTTCTCCCATTAAGCTCATATCAAACTCTTTATGCATACACTTCGAAAACCACTCACAAAGAAAATCATTAGTAGCACCAAATATTATGTCATCTACATATATTTGCACAATAATAATATCCTTGTTTGCATGCTTAATAAATAGTTTAGAATCAATTTTACCTCTAGCAAATCCATTTGAAAGTAAGTACTTACTCAACCTCTCGTACCAAGCCCTTGGAGCTTGTTTGAGACCATAAAGAGCTTTCTTTAACTTATAGACATGATTTGGATATTTCTTATGTTCAAATCCAGGAGGTTGCTTTACGTATACCTCTTCATTGATGTATTCATTGAGGAAGGCGCTTTTCACATCCATTTGATAAAGCTTAAATTTCTTGTAATATGCAAATGCTAACAAGATACGAATAGACTCTAATCTTACAACTGGGGCATAAGTTTCATCGTAGTTGATCCCTTCTTGTTGATTGTATCCTTGAGCCACCAATCTAGCTTTGTTGTGAGTGATAGTTCCATGCTCGTCAAGCTTATTCTTAAATACCCATTTTGTCCCTATAATGGAAAAACCTTCAGGAGGGGGCATAAGTTCCCATACTTGACATGTTTCAAACTGTTGAAGTTCCTCTTGCATTGCCATAAGCCAACTTTCATCAAGGATAGCTTCCTTAGCGTTCTTTGGTTCAACTTTTGATAAGAATGCAGAGAATGCACAATGATTTTGTAAGCCTCTTCGAGTGGTGATTCCTTTGTTGATATCTCCAATGATATTTTCCGGTGGATAGTTCTTGAGATATCTTGCGGTCTTTGGCATATGGACATCATGTATTGTCTCTTCTTGTTGGGGAGAGTCTTCCTCAAGTTCTTGTGTTATTTCTTGTTCCTCTTCATGTGAAATGTTTAATTCAGCTTGCTGAACTTCTTCATTCGGTTTGCTGAATGTACCTTTTCGATTTGCTAGATTCGCTAAAGTTTCCAAGTTACCTGCATCCTCATCTCTTTCTTTTGGAAGATCATGATTAGTCTCAAAGAATGTAACATGAACAGATTCTTCAGCACTTAACTTGTTAACGTTAAATACACAATATGCCTTACTATTTTGTGAGTATCCAATAAGGATACCTTCATAAGATTTAGCATCAAATTTTTCCAAGTTATCATTAGTATTGAGAATAAAGCATTTAGAACCAAAAACTTTGAAATAACTTATGTTAGGAATTTTACTGTTTAAAAGCACATAAGGGGTTTTCAAAATGATTGGACGAATAAGTACTCTATTCAAAATATAGCAAGATGTGTCTACAGCTTCGGCCCAAAACTTCTTAGGAAGTTTACTTTCTTGTAACAAGGTTCTAGCTATTTTTTGTAATGTTCTATTCTTTCTCTCCACTACTCCATTTTGTTGAGGAGTTCTTGGAGCTGAAAATTCATGGCTAATTCCTTTTTGATCACAAAATATTATGAAGTTCTTTAGAAATTCAGTACCATGATCACTTCTAATTCTAATGAGTTTAAAGCTATACCTTGTTTCAAGATTTCTTATCAATTTTTCAAACTCTTTAAATGCTTCATCTTTTGTTCTTAAAAATAATACCCATGTATATCTAGAAAAATCATCAACTATTACAAATGCGTAGAACTTACCATTAATACTAGCATGTCTTTCTGGTTCGAACAAATCACGATGAAGTAATTATAAGGGAGAAGAAGTTGATACCATGTTCTTTGCGGTGAATGATGTTCTTACTTGTTTCCCGAGTTGACAAGGAACACAAACTCCCTTCTTTTCATACTTTATCTTTGGCAATCTTTTGACAAGATTCTTTGAGGATAGTTTCAGAAAAAGAGTGGTGGCAACAATGATCGATTTGATGGTAATCAGAAGAGGTATAACAGCAATTAGGTACCAAGAGGAGGCCGTCCACCTGTTCCGGATACGAAGGTGAATAAGGTATTTACTCAACTTAATACAGATCGGGCTACTATTCTGGAACAGATAAAGAACCAGCCCTATTTCGAGCAGACTCGGGATAATCTTAAACCAGGGACAGGGAATCCTCATAGATATTGTGATTTTATTCGATGTCCTTAGAGTTTTGCATGAATTTATGTAAAATAAATAAATATAATAAATATAATTTGTTAGATCATAGTCTTGTGTGGAACATAACATTTTATGAATTAAAGATAATTTTAAATATTTTTGGTATTCGAATCGTATTTAGATGAAAAGAAAATTATGTGTTTTCGAATATTATGTTATGAAGAGTACGTTTGCGAGAATGAAACTTAAAGAAATTGACGGGGGACGCACCAACTGTGGAGCATGTGGTTTAATTCGATGGAAAGCGAAGAATCTTAAAGAGGCTTGACACGGTAGCTGACGAATCTTCTACAAGTACATAGATAGTTACGTGGATCGATGGACATACGAGGCTTGATAGTTACAAAGGGCGATGTTACGTCTTAACTAAAATTCATGACTGATTATTCAATTAAAATAAAAATAAAAATAAAAATTTATGTAGCTTATTTGAATTTCAAGGACGGAATTCGTTTTAGGGGGGAAGAATGTAATAACTTGATTTTTTTTTGTTTTAATTAAATTAATTAAATATTTTTAAAATTATCCGATTTTTCTCTTTAATAATTAAGTTATTGTGATAAGTATAGGAAGACCTTAGAGTTTAACCTAGTAAACATATGTGTTTTTAAAGTTTTCCTTGGAAGGCATTCGATGATGATTTGGGTTAAAAAGGAAACTTAATCCGCGTTATATTGACCTATTTGAGATTTTGGAGAGAGTTGACGAGGTTGCATATCAGCTAGCTTTGCCTTCACAGCTAGCTCATGCGCATAATGTGTTCCATGTGTCGGTGT
Organism: Panax stipuleanatus; assembly: GCA_020205555.1. NCBI lineage: Eukaryota > Viridiplantae > Streptophyta > Magnoliopsida > Apiales > Araliaceae > Panax > Panax stipuleanatus. The sequence continues at coordinate 98,301,161 of CM035126.1, read as the reverse complement.
TGAGAAGTTATCATTATCATCCGTTACATGTGGTGCAATATCTGTTTGATAAAATTCTGGATGATCTTTCTCGTGAGTAGCAAGCCGAGGCGATTTTAGATAGTGAAGAGCGGATTATGAGGAGGAAGACAATTCCATTTGTTAAGGTTTTATGGAAGACCAATTCGGATTGGGAAGCTACATGGGATATGGAGTAGTCTATTCGAGCAGAGTATCCGCATCTCTTTCAAATTAGTTCGGACGGAATGAGTCTAAACGGATCATAACTAGATTATAATCTGAGTTTTATATTGCTTAATCCAGGTACGAATTCTGTACTTTTTCAGTGAGACTCTTTTAATTTTAATTCGTTCGTTTTGCTACTCGTTTATAAAATTGGTATTGCCTCTCATGATTATTCCTTGTTGTCAAATTTATTGTGATAGTTTCGTTTTGGCGTTAATACGTAGAACTCGTATGTGTACTCTTTGAACTAGTTAATCATATCAATATGATTTGGAGACATTTTTTGTTGGTATCATCATTCGTATAGTTTTGTTCACTTCTGGGAAGTTATTTTGACCGTTGGTATCTTATGATAGTTAAGTATGTTCGTATTTTATATAATTTGATTTCATTCAGAGATTGTCATGTAAGCCTTGTGATTTGAACCCCTTTTAGCTTAAATTTTGTAGTTTGATACTTGGTGTATACTTGAGCTAACCACCTGTGGGGGTACCACAGGCATGTCCTCTTGACACAGGGGCATGACACCTTCCGTGGCGGTGTGATCAGTCCACGACGTATCCTTTTATTTTGTATGATGCTCTGGATGTGAGCTTTGGTCATTTGATATATTTGTTCAGGATACGTATGGGTCTACCCAGTATTTGATTTGATTTGATTCGTTTGGCGGATTAGTGATGTATGTGTCATGCGTACTATCTATTTTGATTTGCATACATCATGGTACCGATGTATTTTGTTATCCTTTGGCTATTGTATTTGATCTCAGTATGAAATAACACCTAGCCATTTGATTTAGCCTATTATTTTATTATTAGTTTTGTTTAGTTATGTTCAATTTAATTAATTGAGTTAGTTATTTCGGTTCACTATTTCTTTGCTTTTCAATTTGTTACGTTAATTCTGTTGATTTAGATATATTCTATTCAGATCTTTGGAGATTTTATTTTCGTCGGTATTTAAGCTCAAGGCCTTGTTCAGTATTTTGTCTTTGTTGATTTCGTATTTTAGTTGTATATCTTTTGTAGATTCATATCCGTACTGGGCATTTGGCTCATGCAATATTTTTTTTCTGGTAGGTTTGTAGGGGTGATATAGGGCTAGTGTGATAAAGGGAGTTGCCTTTGACCATCTAGGTTGATTCGATTTTAGGTTTTGGTTATTTTAACTCTATTTGGAGAATTGTATTTAGTACTTCATTGATGGGTATCATTATTAAATATTTTGAAGTTATTAGTTCTCTGTTTACTAATTTTGAGGTTTGTTGTGCTTTGTGTGTGACCTCCCTTCCCTATTCGGGAAGGGGTGTTACAGAAGTGGTATCAAAGCTTAGGTTAAGATTCTATAGATTGCCTTTAGGCTTGACCTCTGAGTTATGGGTAAACCACTGGGTAGACGTAGGAGTTTGTTTTGATTTGGTTAAATTTTTGGTTGGTGTTGATTTGAACAAATGTTGGTCTCTTTTCGATATGTTGTTGATTTGAGGAAAGTGAGATAATTTGTCAATGTTATTATTGTTATGCGATGGAGTAATGATAGTTAAGAATTGTGATTAGATCACTAAGGAAAATAAGGCTATATTTTTGTAATGTTAAGTAAATGATCATATATGTAATGCGATTATGATGTGAGTGTTGGGTTTGTACGAAATCGTTAGCAATTTAATTGCACAAAATAGCGAAAGCATGGTATATCAGAGTTTAAAAAAAATTCTGCAAACCCAATACCCGGATCATCCTTTATGCACAGGTATTAATTAGAACGAAATATAAGAAGCTTAGACTCATACCCTTGTAGAACGAAGCTTCCATAGGTACGAGTTCAACTCCTAGTTCTTCATGATCTCCTTGAATATCTGGGTTAGATTCCTTCCTTTGATCAACGTTAGACACCCGAGTGTTTGGCCTCTAGAGGTGATCCACCAAGGAAGAGAAATTATCAAGGAGGGTGGTTGGCTAAATCCTAGGTTTCTATCCTCTATAGAAAAGGAGTACTCTCCAACAATTGTAATTGCATCAACTGATATATAACATAAGACTCCTCTCATATAGATATTGGTCAACCATTCTAATCCTATTAGAAATAGGTTTTTCTTTAATTAATTAAACTCCTTTAATTAATTAGACTTCCCAATAATATTGGGATTAATTAATAAAACTCCTTTAATTAATTTGCCACCTAATCTTATTAGGAATATGTCGACGTCGGAAAAAAAATCCGGTCAACTTTGGACTCGATCTTTCTCTCTTCCTAAGTTTTTGTTGTTCTCTAACCTTATTGCCTTGTATGTTTTATGAAGGGTGAAAAGGTTTTTTAGGAAAAGGCCAACATGTATCATGTAGATGATTTGAACGGGTTATAAAGTCGCCAGTTGGTAGATTTGAAATGGTTGTACTAACTCAATCGAGTTTTGTTTGCAAGTAGGCCTAATTTGTTGGACACTGTCGAAACTTGATCTTGAAATCGAAATTCTTAAGTTCGGGGGCTTGGTTAAGCAGGGGGGGGGGGAAGGTGTTAGGCACCCCCCAACTCCCGTGAAAACACGGTACCACATCTTTTCAATATTTCCCTTCTTATTTGAAATGTATGTGTGGATGCTGGAAGAAATTAGGCCTACGTTTGTTTATTTTGAAAATATTGCCGTACTTCATTGAACCTATATACGAAGGGTTTGATTTGATTTACAAAAGTTCATTTTTAGACAAGATATGAAAATGATGTTTTGAAAGGTTGGTTTACAAACCCTTACTCTCACGTAGGAATTGAAGCATTTTGATACTTTCATTTTATTTTGTTTAGCCTTTTGCTCGATTTGGATGGTGATTGTCGAGCTGCGAAGCATCCTCGACCACAAAATATATACAAGTATCGGTCTTCTGATGGACATGACAGCCATCAGAGTGACTCTGGCACGACAAATCATATTTCATTATGTTTGAGACCTTAAACCCGGATAACTGTTTTAAGGTCTTTCGGATGTATATTTTTACAAAAAAACTGGCAGGGTACATTTGTAATGTGGAGTTTGTCCATCGTGGGAATCAGATTCTGATCAGTTTGATCATAAATCCCACGATTCCTAGGCTCACAGAAGGAAGCCAAGTAAACCTGCACAACACAGATATTCACAAAGAATGTATATTTACAGCTAGACGTCACAAAAAAAGGATTCATCGGTTAAATCGTTGTATACGCGTAGCCAAAGCTCCTCGTTCCCACTAGATAGCGATCTAAGGGTCGCGAGGTTGCTTTAATATTTTACAAAACTAGAAAGAGAGCTAGATTTAAATAAATTTTAGCCATTCTAGCTTTCCAGTTCGGTTGGACCTATTTTGAACCGTTTGAAATATAGAAAGGGCTAGATTTAAAGAAATCTAAACCACCAAATTTATATTAAAATAAATTCATATCAAATGAATAATTGAACCGGATATTTAATCACAATGAATAAAGAATATATATATATATATATATATATATATATATATAATTATATATATAAAAGCTGTAAAGGGCGACAGAATTCACATCTCAAACCCGAATAGAAAATGTAAATATATATATATACATACATATATATATATATATATAAAAGCTGTAAAGGGCGGCAGATTTCCAATCCTAGGCCGGGACAGAAATATATATATATATATATATATATATATATATATATATATATTTATAAAAGCCATAAAAGAGCCACGAAATAATTCAGGCTTGACAAAATGTATATATATATATATATACATATATATATATATATATATATATTATTTATAAAAGCTGTAAAAGAGCCACGGAATAATCCAGGCTTGATAAAATGTAAATATATATATATATATATATATATATATATATATTATTAAAAGCGATAAAAAGGCCACGGATTTACAATCTAAGCCAAACTGAAATATAAATGTTAATATGTACAGTTAGTATATATATATTAAAGCAATAATGGCCACGAATTAGCAATCCAGGCCAAACGAAGTCAGAAAAATTTATATATATATATATATATATAGTTATATATAAAGCAATAACTACCACAGATTTGCAATCCGAGCTTGACATAATTAAAAATTAGTATATATATAGTCAGTTATATATATAATAAAGGTGAAAAGGCCATGAATCAGCTATCCAGGCCGAACAAGTTAGTACGTATATATATATATATGTATATAAAAGCGATTAAAAGCGACAGATCGACGATCCAGGCTGTGCAAATGCCAAAAAAACGTATATATGTACTAAAATGTACTAAAAAGTAAGCAAAAACGACCACAGAACTGAGTTCCGAGCAAAATCAAAAAATGAAACTTTACGTGCAAGTGTATAAATACGTAATGAAGTAGGAAACGAGTTCTGATCATAAAAAAAACTTATAATGGACTGCTACACGGGCTTTTTGCCACTTGGTAGGCTTCAAATGAACGTTTCCACCGGTTTATTTTTGGTATGTTGTAGTATATGAGTATACCTACGTGTTAGAGTAATAAAATCTAGACTTGGAGTACTAGAAGTCGGGCTAGGAAACGAAATGGGCAGAGTTTCAGAGCGTTTTTGTTTTTTTTTTTTCTCTCTTTTTTTGGCAAGGGGGGTGGTTATATTTAAAGACCTGATGGTAGCGGGTCTACCCGCGGTAGCCGCGGGTCTTCCTGCGACTGTTTGTGGTGGGCCCCACCTGGTGCGTCTCGTTGTCTCAAAGTAGGTGCACTTCGACCATTGCGCAGTTTGCTTGAACGTTCATAACTATAGATCTGGGAGTCCGTTTGAGGCGTGCTATACCTTTTCGGAAATCCCTTTCCTAGAGCGTTACAATGATAAGAGACTTGACCTTTTTGGATTCAAAAAGATGGGTTTATGACCCAATCTTAATTTTTTTGCAGTTTGTTTGTTGAGCTGTATTGTGCTGTTTTCACTCGAGATCGATGTTATGGCTCTTTTCTGACCCTCATTGCATCAATTTGGCTTGATTTTGACTTGATTTGATGTCAAATAGGTAAAATGTCCATTTTACCCCTCTAGGGGTTGCCTCAAGGATTGACATGGTTTTTGATTATTTCTTGGGATCGTCTTCGAGGTTTTGATCACATCCGACTCTGTTCTTCCTCCGGGTTATCTCCGAGGTTGACTTGGTCTCTTAGGGTTGTCTCTGGGGATGATTTGATGTATTAGGGCTATCTCTGAAGGTTAATTGTACCTCCCGGGGTTGTCACCGGGGCTTCACTTGACATCCCGGTGTTGTGATCGGGGTTGAGCTTAACATCCCGTTGTTATCGCCGGGGCTGCTGTTCCCCTCGGGGTTATTGTCGGGGCTTCACTTGACATCCTGGTGTTGTCGAAGTTTGACTTGACGTCCCGGTGTTGTGACCGGGATTGAGCTTAACATCTCGGTGTTGTCGGGGTTTGACTTGACATCCGGTGTTGTGACCAGGGTTGAGTTTGACATCCCGGTGTTGTCGCCGGGGTTGCTGTACCTCCCAAGTTGTTCTCCAGAATGGAAAAAGATGCATTTGCCCTCCTGTATGGTTAGTAACAGGAAACCAAAATTTTGAATGTCTACAGATGCCCCTCTTTATCATGTTTATGCAATGTAGTGGAATGAACATGATAAAGATTTACCAGACACTTGAAATATGACAAGATATATTTTAAATGATGCAAATCGTAATGTAATGAATGTTAAAATATCTTCTCAAATCGCATTTCACACTTCGTAAATCGCATATCTTATTGCAAATCGCATCGCAAATCGCATATCGCATCGCCTATCGTATCGCAAATTGCTTACCGTTACAGGTCATGGATGATTCTTGTGTTGGGGCTGATCTCAACAGTTGACTTTCATCAGTGCTGCTGATGTCTATGCTGGTGTTGACTCCAACGGTTTAATTTTTATTGGTGTTGCTAATGCTTGTTTGATGAAGATAAACTGAAATGTTTTCTACATTTCTGCTGGGGATGATGTTCTGAAATCATTGGATCTTCTCGATGTTTACATTGGTAGTTTATAACGGTGCCTACCCTGCTGGTATTTGACAACGATTCCTACCATGTTGGTAGTTGACAATGCTGCCTACTCTGATGGTAGTTGACAACGGTGCCTACCCTGATGGTAGTTTTCAAAGCTTTATTTCACTGAACTGTCTCGATGCCTACTCGAACGATATTTTTCAATAGCAGAATTTATCCTCTAGTATGGGTATTTAATGTGTATGCATATTTAACTCTACTAGGTATGCATGCTTAATTTTTTAATAGAGATGTGTGCTGATATAGCGCTTGTTGCACATGTGCAGACCAGGCATGATGTGATGTTCTTAATTTGTCCTAGGTTGATGCATATGCTTAATTGAATTGATGTAGAACCATACCTCACCCTTTCGGAGGTGATTTGGGAGTTTTTTTTTTTCAGGTATGGATTTTGATTGGCCTATCAACTCCAACTCCCGTATGGCTCCTTCTGTCATTCGCAGAGCAGATTCGGGTGTTCCCCTTGCATATGTTACCTGTGGTGGGGATCTCGTAGAGGCTGTTATTTTTGAATCTAGATCTGGTACTGGTACCTCTGGCGATTCAGACACTGATGGCTTTACTCGGAGATATCCCGATATATTTGCTGAAGTAGTGTTCAACGGCTTACATTACCGGATTCTTTCACGACGCTACGCTGGATTAACACCAATGGTTTGATCATTGATTATGAAAAAGGGCGAGCTCTTTACTTTGAGACCCTGCTGGATTAGATATGGCTTGGCTGATGACCCGGGTGTTGCTGACATCCTGTAGAATGTAGCTTGTTCTTTCATTGCCCATATTTGAACTTCGGTGTAGAGGCCTCGACTTGTGAGGACTTGGCGCATGTTGACATGTTTGATGATGTAGATTTTATTTGCCAGACCTTTTGTCATTGGGCATCTGTTTGTTTTTTCTTTTTTCCCCTACTTAAAGACTCTCTTGAGAATTTTTTCTTTCTTTTTTCTGGGCAAGCTTATGTTGCCGTGATTTCTTTTAGGAATTATCCTTTTGCTTTTGATGAGAGGCTTAATCCCACCTTAGATCCCTTCCATTCCATTGAATGGAAAAATGCCCCATCCCTTTCGCATGTTGTTATTGGGGTTTAAGAAGAAACTTGCTTTGTTAACCACATTCAGAGTGAGCAATATCCTAAACATTGAACAAATAACAAAATGTGCCAAAAGCTTGATGGCTCGGGCCGTCGGGATTAGTAGATTTTGTGAATGAGGCATTTGAAGTTAAAGTTTATGAAATTGAATGCTTGTATTCATTGAGCTTCTATCTTATCGTTAAAGATTTTGAAAAATAATGATGAAAATGAAATGAATTTTTCCTAAGGAAATCAAAAAAAAAATTTGACGAGTTGTGAAATCGCAAGAAAACTTTTAAGCATCCATGGTCATTTTTCATGGGTAGGATCAGATTCAAAAGACTTATCTCCCTTTATCAAAGACACCTCATATTTGCTTTAAACATCGCTCTTCATAGAATTAACATCACATGACATGTGCACTATGAGTGACGCAACCCTTAGCAGAGGTTTCTCTTCTATGACTTTAGATGATCTCATTTTTATCTTGCAAAAATTTTTCCAGCTTTCCTCGCCAAACATTGTCTCGTTTTCTTAGGCTTTTCAGATTTACCCATGTAATGAGTTTTGGAATAATGACTCCTAAACCAGACGGCTTTAGGGCACCAGGTGTTAAGATACCCCTTTGGGCTTACTGGCTCGAGTAAAAAAGGCCACACTTTGAGACAAGTCAGGCGGTCTGCTCTATTTGATCCTCACCTGACCATATACAAGATTCATTTTCTTAGGCTCTAAATTACCTGTGTAGTAATTGTTGGGCCGATGACTCCTAAACTAGACGGCTTTAGGGAACCAGGTGTAGAGACACCCCTCGGGCTTAATTACTCGAGTAACCTAGGCCACGATTTGGATCTGCTCAGGTTTTGCCTTCTTCTTCTTGTAATGCTCATTTTCTTAGGCATTGAGTTACCCATGTAATGAACGTTGGGCCGGTGACTCCGAAACCAGATGGCTTTAGAGCACCAGGTGTAAAGACACCCCTCAGGCTTAATAACTCGAGTAACCAAGGCCACTATTCAAGACAGTAGGCTAGCTACTAATTGTCATCCATGTCGCCATAGTTTCATACCCCACAACTAAAAGTCAGGGCAATCGCAAAGTGCAAACATGCATATAAGGTCAAGTCTGTTCTAAAAAGCGCTTTAAACTAGGATATCGTGCCTAATCAAAAGGTTGAATTGCCTTAATTCTCTAATCGTTCCCGTGATTCTTGCTCCAAGGACGCTTATTAGAATTTATCCAATTCATAACAAGTTAAGCAAAAATCTTCTCTTTTTTTAAAAAAAAAAAAAAAACCTTTTTCTAATATTCTATTGCAAGATTTATACTTAACATGTATACCATTGCCAATGCATGTAACTGGAAATTAAAAGCTCATAAAGAGAAGAAAGAGTCATACCTTATCAGTGGATCGCAGTATTCTAAAAAAATTATGATTGGAAAAGACCGATTGATCATAATGGATCGCCAATAATGGAAGCTTTGATGATGACATACCGTGCTGATGGTGTCGACTGGTGCATGCTTATTGGATGGTTGACCAATGCCCCAGTGTTGAGTTATCGTGATTTTTGAAATTACCACAGATTTGTTGTAAGGGTCCTAACATCGGGTTGTCGCCGATTCTAAAATTGCCCCGGTCTTGCTTGTCATCTGGGGCGATTGCTTTGTTAGATGTTTGACCGATGGGTTGATAAGACGCCGAGATCGTAAGAGTCTTTTACCTCATAACCCATATGGTGAACAGGTAGTGGATATGGGCCTTGATATTTGAATGCCCCAATCATTGTTTCTGACTTGTGGGCATAATTGACTTTTATGGTTGATATCAACAGGCCTACGAATTCAACTTTATTGGACCCAAGGGCTTGTGATGGTTGGTGATGTGATGGCTTTAATCGGATTTGTTTTGATTTGTGAGGTTTAATCCGTAGCCTTTTGATCAGGGAACAGATCATCGGGTATGAGATAGACTTTTTCATGATGGTCGCCCTTATTCTTCTGTAGGTCAAAAGAGATCAAGTCTTCTCGCAATTCAGGAGTGATGAGTTGCTAAAGGTTTGCATCTTAGGATGTATGCTATTTCATCACTGGACTAGATGTCTTAATGCATTGATACTTCTTCCTTTCGAGACTTGCTCTGGATTTGATGGAACAACATTGAGGTGTCGTTGGGTCCTCTCAACATAAGTCATCGATCTTGAGTGTCTTTCTTGGATGTAGGCTTTTCAGGTTTGGCCTTTATGAGTTGACTCCCACGCTAGAGGAGTATGAGTGCCTCACGGGTTTGGCATTAGATCTGCGTTGTGCCAGGACAGGCATTAGTGACATGAGACGTCCATTCATGACCATGACGGGTCTGAGACGTTGAGTCGTCACTGAGGAGATTATTGCGAAACATGTAGTGAACCTGGGCTTTTTGATAAATTGCTTCGGCCGACAGGACAGCTATGAGCGATATTCAGGAGACTTCATCAGCTCGGCAGACGAGTGGCATTTTGCACGTGTGGACGTTCTGTTGATGTGCATCACTTATTTGTACATGCCATTACATATTAACCACTTAGATACTTGATTGATGGTAGTGGTTCGTGCTCTCAGACAGGGTTTCACTATCCTGTCGATGATATTAGCTGAGACCTTGAGGTCGGCTACATTCTACAGTACCCATCCAGAGGGGTCTTTCAGGGGCAACGCCGTTCGGCTGTACGTGTGGTTCTTGACACATTTGAGTCCTATCAGCACTTTTAGACATCATGGGTACTGCTTTACCCATGAGATAGCCATAGCCTACTCTTTTCGGCAGATAGAGTGTACAGACGCGGCATCCTGGTTGGCATTTTTGATGGCGATTGATCATCTATTTTTGATCTTGCCCTGCTCAAGGTTTAGCTCCCCTTACAGCTTCATCACTCATGCAGTTGGCATGGACTATCTGGCCCTGGCGGACCTGAAAGGGGTGACCACATATCATCCATTGGTAGTTATGGGCCAGTTTGATCAGTTTTAGAGCCTTCACTACTTTGAGGGGCTAGGGATCATCAGATATCAGCTTCGTCTTTGTTGTCAGCTGACCTCATCAGGACTTACGAGTGTTAGACTCATAGGGAGATGGCTGACTTCTCTACTAGCCATCCGGATCGTTCTCCAGAGTATTCGGCGTGGTTGGAGGCCGATATTACATCAGCTGCAGCCATTATATCAGCTCCAAGAATTGATTCTGAGGAGGAGGAGCTTATGGAGGATCCTGATTCTTCCACAGAGGATGATTTGTTTACTGGTTTGACCGCAACTTTAGTTAATGATCCTTCGAGCATTTCGATTGGGACAGATCCAGGGCTTGTTGATTCATTAGCTCGGATAACCTTTGAGAGGGATCAGGCTAGAGCGCTGATGTTGACAGCCCTTTCTGGCAGGGATGTTGATTTTGCTGCTAGAGACGAGGCTCGAGCAACCAGGGATGCAGCATTTATTGAGATTGAGGAGGGTTTAGTCGCCAGGGATGCTTCTTTCATTGAGAGGGATAAGGCCATAGCTACCTTGGATGTTTATATTGTTGATAGCCTTGTGCTCAGGTCATATATACACATCATCATTGTCGATATAAGTGCCTTCATAGATGGTCGCAGCAGTACTATGCAGATAGCTGTGGATATTCTAGCCCGTATGGAGACCGTGGGACATGAGCTTACAGCTACTTCTCATTCTTCTGAGAGGGATGTGATGAGTGAGTTTTATACCTACTCATTGGTATTCATCACAGCTTGATTCTTGTTGTTTTCAAGTAATTTTCCTATTATTTTTATGTGGTTTATACTCGTGTGTGCAGGTAACGGAATGGATGCGAAAAGTGGCGTAAAAAAAGAATTTGGAGCTAAAATATTGAAACAGGACAAACACAATTCGAGACCAAGTAGGTTGACTCAATTCAGAAATTAATGGACCAATGGATAATGCAAGCAAGATAATTATCAAGTGGGCCACGATTTGGTTTTTGAAATGAAGCAACCCAGCCTTCTACATGATATCATCATTCGCACGAGGGCCACGCATGCATCACAAATTCATAGCAGCCCATTTCATAGCAGCTCATTTCATAGCAGCTCTCGAAATCATGCAATAAGAATATATTTATGTGGGCCACTGTTGTAGAATAGCCAAGGGGAAATTAGCAAGTGCAATTCGGCTCGATAGTAGTGGAACCCGCTAGGGCGGGGCTGAATGCAAGAAGACCTCCACTGGGGCGGGGAGACGGCAGTAGCTATTGCCTTTATTTCCTACGTGGGCTATCAATTGGGACAATCAAAGCTGTTGGGGGATTATTTGCCGAATTGGATTTGGTGCAACATGATGAAGGCGGCTGGACTAAAATAAAAAAGGGACTCAACTTGGACCCGCTACAAGTATGCAGCTAGCATGTTTTCCTACTTAGACACGGATTGGCTAGCACGTGGGAAGATAAGTGGGCTGGAGAATTGTGATACATAAAGGAGACTTGAGGCATGATATAAAGTGGTTACACGCCAGCAGCTTGCACTCCTAATTCGAGATGGACTCAATCTATGATCACGTGGAGCAGCTTAGGAGTTTTAGTATATATATATATATATATATATATTATATTAGATAGATATTAGGAGTAGCTTAGTATTAGTATAGTATTAGCTTATTATTATATTCAATTAGATTATAAAAGGAGGCGGCAACAGCTTAGAGGAAGGGGGAGATATTATTATTAATTCATATAATTAGTTTAGTTTTAGTTTAGTTTTCTATTAAAAAATATAAACCCTAGTTGAAAGGGGATTTGGAGGGTGAAGCACTTGAAGCCATTGAATATCAAGAGCAGGAGCAAGAAGGAGCAAAAATTTTCCGGCAACAGATTTATTCTCTTCTTTACTTTTATTCTGATCTTTAATGTTTATTCAATTGTGGATTCTTAGTTTTAATTCAATGACAATGAACTAATTCTTTGTTTAAGATTACAATGGATCTTATTGTGTAGTTTATTTTACTATTCTTCTTTATCAATTATTGTGATCTATCGTTGTGAATTGTCTATTGTGATTTGGACTTAACTATTTAATTACCTAATTATCAATTACTGTGATAATCTATATGAAATCGGTAGAGGAGTATAGATTTAGATCTGCTCATAATAGCATGTGTTTGTGATTTCTGCGTAGATGGAATTCATGATTCGTGTTTAGGGTAGAAGTATAACTTTACGCTATATGTAATCTGATAGAGAACTTGTGATTAAATCCTTTTTAATTATAATTCACATAAAAATATAGTTGATTAGTTAATTAGGGTGTCTTGCTTAATTCTATCATCTGTGGATTTGAGTGAGTATGGGTATAATGCATCAGAAGGTGGTTATATCTGCTTTAGTGTTCTTGATTAACAATTCAGAATAGTGATTATAATTGATAGGAAGTGTATTAACTTGAGTGAGGCAATAAGTGAAGTTGTGATCTTAAATCTCTGTAATCTTAATTTAACTAGTGGTGAATAATAGTGGTTTAATTATATATATTTATAATTCATTCATTTGAATAAGATTGAGTTGGTCACGGGTTAGTACTTTGTGATTCTTAATAAATAATTTCTCGTGGGAACGATATTTTACTTTCACTTTATTACTTGTTGACCACGTAAACTTGTGTGTTGTGCGTAACTAGATGAGTGAGTTTTATACCTACTCAACGGTATTCATCACAGCTTGATTCTTGTTGTTTTCAAGTAATTTTCCTATTATTTTTATGTGGTTTATACTCTTGTGTGCAGGTAACGGAATGGATGCGAAAGTGGCGTAAAAGTAGAATTTGGAGCTAAAATATTGAAACAGGACAAACTCAATTTGGGACCAAGTGGGTTGACTCAATTCAAAAATTAATGGACCAATGGATCATGCAAGCAAGATAATTATCAAGTGGGCCACGGTTTGGTTTTTGAAATGAAGCAAACCAGCCTTCTATATGGTATCATCATTCGCACGAGGGCCACGCATGCATCACAAATTCATAGCAGCCCATTCATAGCAGCTCACGAAATCATGCAATAAGTATATATGTATGCGGGCCACGGTTGTAGAATAGCCATGGAGAAATTAGCAAGTGCAACTCAGCTGGACAGTAGTGGAACCCGCTGGGGCGGGGCGGAATGCAAGAAGACCTCCGCTGGGGCGGGGAGACGGCAGTGGCTGTTGCCTTTATTTCCTACATGGGCTATCAATTGGGACAATCAAAGCTGCTGGGGGATTATTTGCCGAATTGGACTTGGTGCAACATGATGAAGGCGACTGGACTAAAATAAAAAAAGGACTCAACTTGGACCCGCTACAAGCAAGCAGCTGGCATGTTTTCCTACTTAGACACTGATTGGCTAGCACGTGGGAAGATAAAAGGGCTGGAGAATTGACATACATAAAGGAGACTTGAGGCATGATATAAAGTGGTTACACGTCAGCAGCTTGCTCTTCTATTTCGAGATGGACTCAATCTATGATCATGTGGAGCATCTTAGGAGTTTTAGTATATGTATATATTATATTAGATAGATATTAGGAGTTGCTTAGTATTAGTATAGTATTAGATTATTATTATATTCAATTAGATTATAAAAGGAGGCGGCAGCATCTTAGAATAAGGAGGAGATATTATTATTAATTCATATAAATAGTTTAGTTTTAGTTTAGTTTTTGATTAAAAAATATAAACCCTAGTTAAAAGGGGATTTGGAGGGTGAAGCACTTGAAGCCATTGAAGATCAAGAGCAGGAGCAAGAATTTGCCTGCAACAGATTTATTCTCTTCTCTACTTTTATTCTGATCTTTAATGTTTATTCAATTGTGGATTCTTAGTTTTAATTCAATGACAATGAACTAATTATTTATTTAAGATTGCAATGGATCTTATTGTGTAGTTTATTTTACTATTCTTCTTTATCAATTACTGTGATCTATCGTTGTGAATTTTCTATTGTGATTTAGACTTAACTGTTTCATTACCTAATTATCAATTACCGTGATAATCTATATGAAATCGATAGAGGAGTATAGATTTAGATCTGATCATAATAGCATGTGTTTATGATTTCTGCGTAGATGGAATTCATGATTCGTGTTTAGGGTAGAAGTATACCTTTACGCTATATATAATCTGATAGAGAACTTGTGATTAAATCCTTTTTAATTGTAATTCACATAAAAATATAGTTGATTAGTTAATTAGGGTGTCTTGCTTAATTCTATCATCTGTGGATTTGAGTGAGTATGGGTATAATGCATCAGAAGGTGGTTATATCTACTTTAGTATTCTTGATTAACAATTCAGAATAGTGATTATAATTGATAGGAAGAGTATTAACTTGAGTGAGGCAATAAGTGAAGTTGTGATCTTAAATCTCTGTAATCTTAATTTAACTAGTGGTGAATAATAGTGGTTTAATTATATATATTTATAATTCATTCGTTTGAATAAGATTGAGTTGGTCACGGGTTAGTACTTTGTGATTCTTAATAAATAATTTCTCGTGAGAACGATATTTTACTTTCACTTTATTACTTGTTGACCACGTATACTTGCGTTTTGCGCGTAACTAGATGAGTGAGTTTTATACCTACTTAACGGTATTCATCATAGCTTGATTCTTGTTGTTTTCAAGTAATTTTCCTATTATTTTTATGTGATTTATACTCTTGTGTGCAGGTAATGGAATGGGTGCGAAAGTGGCGTAAAAGTAGAATTTGGAGCTAAAATATTGAAACAGGACAAACTCAATTTGGGAGCAAGTGGGCTGACTCAATTCAAAAATTAATGGACCAATGGATCATGCAAGCAAGATAATTATCAAGTGGGCCACAGTTTGGTTTTTGAAATGAAGCAAATCAGCCTTCTATATGGTATCATCATTCGCACGAGGGCCACGCATGCGTCACAAATTCATAGCAGCCCATTTCATAGCAGCTCATTTCATACCAGCTCACGAAATCATGCAATAAGTATATATGTATGTGGGCCACGGTTGTAGAATAGCCAAGGAGAAATTAGCAAGTGCAACTCAGCTGGACAGTAGTGGAACCCGCTGGGGCGGGGCAAAATGCAAGAAGACCTCCGCTGGGGCCGGGAGACGGCAGTGGCTGTTGCCTTTATTTCCTACGTGGGCTATCAATTGGGACAATCAAAGCTGCTGGGGGATTATTTGCCGAATTGGACTTGGTGCAACATGATGAAGGCGACTGGACTAAAAAAAAAAGGGACTCAACTTGGACCCGCTATAAGCAAGCAGCTGGTATGTTTTCCTACTTAGACACGGATTGGCTAGCACGTGGGAAGATAAAAGGGCTGGAGAATTGACATACATAAAGGAGACTTGAGGCATGATATAAAGTGGTTACACGTCAGCAGCTTGCACTTCTATTTCGAGATGGACTCAATCTATGATCATGTGGAGCAGCTTAGGAGTTTTAGTATATGTATATATTATATTAGATAGATATTAGGAGTAGCTTAGTCTTAGTATAGTATTAGATTATTATTATATTCAATTAGATTATAAAAGGAGGCGACAGCAGCTTAGAATAAGGGGGAGATATTATCATTAATTCATATAATTAGTTTAGTTTTTGATTAAAAAATATAAACCCTAGTTGAAAGGGGATTTGGAGGGTGAAGCACTTGAAGCCATTGAAGATCAAGAGTAGGAGCAAGAAGGAGCAAGAATTTGCCTGCAACAGATTTATTCTCTTCTCTACTTTTATTCTGATCTTTAATGTTTATTCAATTGTGGATTCTTAGTTTTAATTCAATGACAATGAACTAATTCTTTGTTTAAGATTACAATGGATCTTATTGTGTAGTTTATTTTACTATGCTTCTTTATCAATTACTGTGATCTATCGTTGTGAATTTTCTATTGTGATTTAGACTTAACTGTTTAATTGCCTAATTATCAATTACCGTGATAATCTATATAAAATCGATAGTGGAGTATAGATTTAGATCTGATCGCATGTGTTTGTGATTTCTGCGTAGATGGAATTCATGATTCGTGTTTAGGGTAGAAGTATGTCTTTACGCCATATATAATCTGATAGAGAACTTGTAATTAAATCCTTTTTAATTGTAATTCACATAGAAATATAGTTGATTAGTTAATTAGGGTGTCTTGCTTAATTCTATCATCTGTGGATTTGAGTGAGTATAGGTATAATGCATCAGAAGGTGGTTATATCTACTTTAGTGTTCTTGATTAACAATTCAGAATAGTGATTATAATTGATAGGAAGAGTATTAACTTGAGTGAGGCAATAAGTGAAGTTGTGATCTTAAATCTCCGTAATCTTAATTTAACTAGTGGTGAATAATAGTAGTTTAATATATATATTTATAATTCATTCGTTTGAATAAGATTGAGTTGGTCACGGGTTAGTACTTTGTGATTCTTAATAAATAATTCCTCGTGGGAACGATACTTTACTTTCACTTTATTACTTGTTGACCACGTATACTTGCGTGTTGTGCGTAACTAGATTTTACCCAACAGGATGCCATGTTGGCACTGCTATCCCTTTTATCCACGGCTTCATATGCTAGCTTTATTTTTCTTGCACATACTAGATCAGCCATTTTTGTCATATATACATGACACAATGTACATATCAAACAGTATTATATATCAAAGAAATATATTTTGATTCACTTCCCTGTTGGATATGTATTGTCATTGCTGAGTGATTACCACTTCTTTTATGACTTGTTGTTGTTAATGTATCATGAGCTTCTCCTTGATGGATGGACAGTGAGATGTCGGAGAATACCTCATCAGGGCCTATTGACCAGGGAGACTTGATAGTACTTGGGTTTTATAGGGTTTCGGTGTCTTGAGACTAGTTTTTATTGGTTTTTTTATTTTTCTTTGATGGTCAAACCTCACCATGAATGGCTACCTACGTACTCCCGAGTTGAGGGAGATCAGGTCATTCGTAGTTTGAGTTTTGTGTGAAAGGTTTGAGAATTGTTTCGTTTGGGTTTGAACTTGGTTTGATGGGTTTTTAAAATTTTTGTTTGGTTTGACCACGCCGTGAATGGCTGTCTACGTACTCCCGGGTTGAGGGAGATCAGGTCATTCGTAGTTAAGATTTTTACAAGACCTGATTGGTTTGATTTTGATTATTTGATTTTTTGATTTTTGATTTTTTTGATTTTTTGATTGATTTTTTTTTAATATTTACATGCATGGAAAATAAAAGGCATAACGTTAAGAAAGTGATAATGTTCCAACATCTCCAGAAACTCGCAACTTTTCTCTAGATCTACGTCTTCTTGGCGAGCTGAGGCCTGATAGTCCAGTTGTCAGTATCTATATTACCTTCGAGGCTCGTGATACAAGTTACCTCCTGGTTCTAAATATCTTCACTCATGGCCATAACTTGATCGTCTTCTGATTCAGCATATCCCTTAAGGAGGTCCGAATTGGACTCGTCGCAAAAAGTGATGAACTCCAGATTCCTCGATGGGTTGGCTTCCCTGACAACTTCACCACCTTTTTCTTCATCTGTTCCTTCACCTTTTTCATGGGCTTGAGAAGATTTGAATATGAAATCACTCTCGAACTGTTATTGTATTTCTCGAAAGGAACTTTCCTTTTTTGCTTTTTCCACACTAGGAAGGATCAGTATCTCGTCCTCATCATCTACGAGGGAACAATCAAGAATGTCGTTGTTGACTTTGGGCAAGAAGATATTTGATGGTGGCGGATGAGTTTCCTTAGAGAACTCTCTTGTCTCCTCTGTCACACCCAGCATTAAGATCAGTCCTCCTTGTGTTCTGCCAGGATTGGTGCTCATAGCCGTCACCTCCTTTGAATTGCTTGTCTCGAGTGGACATCTTAAGCTCTTTATTTCCCTTTTGCCCTTTCTGGTCATGGGGACTTCAATATTCAGTTCTCTATTGTCAATGAGATCCTAAATTGTATGTTTTAGAGACCAGCATTCCTCAGTTGCATGTCCAGGAGTGTTAGAATGGTATAGACATATCTTGGTGGAATCATAACTTTTCATCTCGGGCTTGGAAGGAGGCAGTAACTCGGTAATCTTTTTCTGCGCAACCAACAATGCTAACACATTTTCCTACGAGTACCCCAAAAATGTGAATACCTTTCTCCGCCTACTCTCCCCGACTCTCGGTGCCATAGGATTTCGAGGGTTTGCCAGTGTTTGGAATGTTGCTTGATATTTTTTATTCGGGAATTCGCATTCTTCCAGACGATTTTTCCTTTGGCAAAATCTTTTAGTAATTTTATCAGTCCACCTTTCTCGTCTATTCAGCATACTTTGATCTTCTTTATTTAGTTGACTAATCTTGGAGGGAGATAGGCTTACATTCTAAATAACCTCCTTTTTCTCTTGGCTTTCTGATAGTTGAGTGAAAAGCTTCCTTGTATCTTAATGTTTGCGCACTATCAGATTAGCCAACAAAGTTACTTGATGCTGGATCGTATCCAATTTTTGCATCACTGTCATACCTTTCTCTGAATTTCTCAACTCTAGGACATTTGTTTTGTTCCTTTGGGGGTATTCCTCAATCCTTCGTATGTATTTACGATTTGGATGCATTTCATTGCTTCCTGACCCGATCATGTTTACTCCCTCCGTATCATGCTGCATCAGAAGGTTGGTGTTGACATTTGGATGGTCAGGTTGTTGGGCCATAACTTCGTCGCTTTCGATCAGATTTTGGATTTTATGCATTAAGGGCCAACAGTTTTGTGTTATCGTGTCCCAAAGACCCTAAATGGTAAGCACATCTCTGGCTTGGATTGTACATTTTGCTTCTTTGGATCTAGAGGTGGAGCTAGTTCGGTAATTTTCTTGTGATCCATTAACATCACCAATATATTTTTTAGGGAATCACCAAGTGAAGTGAACACCCGACTTTTTGTTATTTCAAATTTTCTCTTTTCTGTCCTGACATTAGTTGAATACAGCCTGTTGTTGAAATGACAGATTGCCTTCCCTTTTCCAAATGGGGGACTATGGTTGGGTCTCCTAGATTGCCCCTGTACAATGAGGGATACATCTTCATCGTCCTTCTTAGGTACCCTCATGGGAGCGTTTGCATAGTTTCCAGACTATATATGGTCGGCGACTGCTTCCAAGGCAGTGAGATCTTTAATCTTGCCTACTTTCAGGCCCATCTTTTCCATTTTGCCGTGCTTGATCATCTTTGAGAATGGCTTTCCTATTCTAGCTAGGATCCTCTCATAGTAAGGTGCCTCTTGGATGTCTATGAAAGTCATCACCATTTCATTTTCTGTCATAGGCGGGCTGACCTGTGCTGTCAGATGTCTCCATCTTTGGGCATACTCACAGAAAGACTCGTTGATTTGCTTTTTGACCTTGGTCACTTGATATCGATCCGGAGCTATCTGAGACTGGAAGTTGTATTGATTTAGGAAGGCATGAGCTAGCTCTTCCTAGCTATGGATTTTTTTATTGTCAAGTCGGGCATACCATGTCCTAGCCTCTCCAGTGAGACTCTTTTGGAAAAGCTGCATTCTGAGGCTTTCATCTTCAGCGTAAGACCCTAGCTCGCCAATGTATACTTTGAAGTGCGTATAGGGATCACCTACGCCATTGTACTTTTTAAACTCTGGGACTTGGAATTTGTCAAGATATCTATCCCCTTGAAGTATACAGAGATCTGAATAGGTGCCACTTCCAAGGTTTCCAGTCCCTTTGATTGCCCTGATGGTTTCTTGCATTTGTTGGACTTTCCTTCGGATGTCGCCAGTTTCCCGATCTTCCTTGAGATTTGTGATTTCACGGGTTTTGTTGGTTCTATCACTGGATCGAGGTTCAGGGATCTGCATTTCCCCCTTTTTGTCAACGCTTTGATTGCCACCCTGTGAGGAGGACTTTGTTTGATTGGGCATTGCCTGGCCCTGAGTGCTTTTATTTTGTTCTTTTAGGAGGATAGCCAACTCTGTTATTTGATTCTTAAGTCCCTTAAACTCTTTTTGAGATACGGAACCTGATTCATGTTGGACACTTTTCGCCATGTCAATGGATAGGCTTTGTGCTTTCTTAGATATGGGACTACTCTTGCCTACGAGACGCGTATGTATTTTAGTCTAGATAAGCATTAATAGTAGACATGCTATGCAATGTGTCAGTTTTAGGGCTTTTTATTTTCTTGCAAAACAGTTGTCAGTTGTTTTGATGACAGGATAGCATGACAGGATTTGTAATGAAATGTATATTTACATTATGAAATTTACATTGGAATTTGGAAAATTGACATTGAATTGAAAGAGGAAGGCATGAAGAAGCTTTCCTTGGGATTTGGATAATCAAAGGCTGACCTATCTTAGGCTACTCTCGCGACTTTTTGACATGAAGGTCCCCAGATCATCGCAATCTACTAGAGGGGAAATTAATCTGGTCTTTCAATTGGAGCGGATCTGAGTGGTGGCTTTCCTAAGCCTCGCAGGATTAGTCTCCTTTGAGTCCAGTAATTAAACACCGACGGGTGCGCCTCCTGGTGGAGAAATCACACAATATATATTCACATACATCGCGTCTCACCGTATGAAAATATGAAATTGTGCGAAGCAGTAATACAAAGTAGTAAAGCATTTATTTACATCCATTTAATTGAAAAATGCAGCATCCACATGTAGATATAAAAGGAAATTTTAAAAAGATTTGAACGTGGCCTAAGTCCTCTACTGTCCCCAGCAGAGTCGCCACCTGTCGACGTCGGGAAAAAGTTCGGTCAACTTTGGACCCGATCTTTCTCTCTTCCTAAGTTTTTGTTGTTCTCTACCCTTATTGCCTTGTCTATTTTATGAAGGGTGAAAAGGTTTTTTAGGAAAAGGCCAACATGTATCATGTCAACGATTTGAACGATTTACAGAGTCGCCAGCTGGTAGATTTGAAATGGTTGTACCAACTCAACCGAGTTTTGTTTGCAAGTAGGCCCAATTTGTTGGACACTGTCGAAACATGATCTTGAAATCGAAATTCTTAAGTTTGGGGGCTTAGTTAAGCGGGGGAAAGGTGTTAGGCACCCCCCGACTCCCGTGAAAACACGGTACCGCATCTTTTCAATATTTTCCTTTTTATTTGCAATGTGTGTGTAGATGCTGGAAATTGGGCCTACATACGTTTGTTTGTTTTGAAAATATTGTCGTGCTTCGTTGAACCTATATACAAAGGGTTTGATTTAATTTGCAAAAGTCTATTTTTAGACAAGATCTGAAAATGATGTTTTGAAAGGTTGGTTTGCAAACCCTTACGCTCACTTAGGAATTGAAGCATTTTGATACTTCCATTTTATTCTGTTTAGCCTTCGGCTCGATTTGGATGGTGATTGTCGGGCTGCGAAGCATCGTCGACCAAAAATATATACAAGTGTCGGTCTTCTCATGGGCATGACAGCCATCAGAGTGACTCTGGCACGACAAACCATATTTCATTATGTTTGGGACCTTAAACCCGGATAATCGTTTTGAGGTCTTTCGGATGTACATTTTTACAGAAAGATGGCAGGGTACATCTGTAATGTGGAGTTTGTCCATCGTATGAATCAGATTCTGATAAGTTTGATCATGAATCCCACGATTCCTAGGCTCACAGAAGGAAGGCAAGTAAACCTGCACAGCACATATATTCACAAAGAATGTATATTTACATCTAGACGTCACAAAAACAAAGGATTCATCAGTCAAATCTTTGTATGCGCGTAGCTAAAGCTCTTCATTCCCACTAAATAGCAATTTAAGGGTTGCGAGGTTGCTTTAATATTTAACAAAACTAGAAAGAGAGCTAGATTTAAATAAATTTTAGTCATTCTAACTTTTCGATTCCGATTGGACCTATTTTGAACCGTTTGAAGGATAGAAAGGGCTAGATTTAAATAAATATAAACCACCAAATTTATATTAAAACAAATTCATATCAAATGAATAATTGAACCGGATATTTAATCACAATGAATATAGAATAAAAGCTGTAAAGGGCGACGGAATTCACATCTTAGCCACGGACAAAAAATATAAATATATATATATAAGCTGTAAAGGGCGGCGGATTTCCAATCCAAGGTCCAGACAGAAATATATATATACTAGTATTTGCCCGTGCTTGAAGGCACGTCGTAACGAAAAATATTACATTACCTAAAGACTTTTTGCAACCTAAAATAACTTACAATTAGATATAACAATTATCATAATCCAACCACCAAAACATAAAGCTAGTCGCTATTAATTTCAAAAAAAAATCGGTAGACTTTTCTTTAAAAATAAATATCCAGATAAATCTAAACCTGTCTACAAAACTTACAATCATCAATATATATCCAAACCACCAAAATAACTATCATTTGTTACCCAAAATCATCATAACCATGTATAATTAATTAACATTACAAAAGACGGAACATGCGTCCTTATGTTTTTTATCAAAATAAACAATTAACTATATAAATACTACGTAACTTATGCAAATTAATCAATAAATTTGGAAATTTGGGCATAGAAGTTCTAGCCATTCAAACAGTTAAATCAAAAGAAACAATTAACCATATAAAATACCAAATGCACAAACTTCCCACTCAACTAAGCAGCCTATATGAAATGTAATTTCTTTTCTTAACTTACATATTCCTTTCGTTCCTTCTCCCAGAACCAAAATTGGAGAAGAAATGAAAAAACTCAAGAATTATAAGGTACAACTATAGTAAAATTAGTAACCAAAAAGTACATACATGAGATTGACCCAGAATTACAAAACCCAAGAATGTTGTTTGTCAAAAAGTAATAAATTATAAATAAATATTCTGAGAGTACCTTTGGGACATTCTTGAATTCAAAACAGGACAAATGGGTAGAAAGCAATCTCTGAAGAACAGTTTTTACTGTAAGTTCTTGTACATATGAAGATAATGAAGATAAAGGTAGCAAAACAACAATACTTAGAAATAGTAACGTAACCAATTTTTTCCTATTTACGTTGAAGGTGTTGTATTCAACATATAACTTATTTTAAATACGTTATACCAAATAATTCTTTTTTACCTTATTTTCTACAATAAGTTATAAACATCTTCAAATAAGCACAAACAGAGCCTATAAAATGTAAATATCTTCTCTTTCTATGCATCAAGTCTCAGAAAGTATTTCGAACGTTTTCATAGAGAATTTTTATTCATACAAACATGTTACACAGTAACAAAAACTAAAAAACTGGAACTGAGTGAAGTTACGAATTAGAATCATTACCATAATACTTCTGTTTTCCAAAATTTGAAATGTATTTCTAAAAAAATGAACATTTTAATAAAACTCTTATTTTAACATTTGCAACATATGTAATAGGTACTCAATCTACCTAAAATATAAATAATAGTGTGTTGGGATTTCATGTCACTTCATAATCTAAAATTAGAAATGTATCCCTAAATTTGTTTGGAACTGCGGTAACGATGTATTGAACTTATGAAATACAAATAATAATAAAGCAGTCCATCCCATTTTGGTGTAAATAATAATTAATCAAACCTTTTTCGTCTGCTTATGTTTCTGAGGTAATATGTTGGTTCTAACTGGATTCAAAGCAGCTTTAGCAACAGAAATAGTCTGGATCTACGACAAAGTCCCCCTCTTTGATTTCCAATCCGTCGTCACCGGCTTTTCGATTCGCTTCTTTGAGACGACAATGCCGCGGGTGACGCTGAAGAGGGAGAAGGAGGTGGAGGAGCAGACGAAGTTATTAGATCCATCAACGTCGTCCCCGAAGAGTCCTGTACACAAAACAAACATAGAAATATGAAACCTGATCAGTTTATTTTATCATTACAGTTACAGTAGGAGATCTGAAAAGTAGAGATTTAAGGAATTACCGTCATTGAATTTTCTTGATCGTTCAAGGATCAGGAGCTCGCTGCCCCTGCCCATCTTCGTTAAAAAGTGAATGACTAACTTTTGTGCCCAACAACAACTTAAATTTTATTACATGCCCATAAATTATAATTCCATTCGATTTTGAGTCCTCTGTTTCACTGATGTTTACTCCATTTGATTGAAATTCTTAGCTATATAAAGCAATTGATTAGGCTAAACGACTCCAAGAACGACAAAATCAGCACACCAGGGACCATAAAACCCAGCTGACAAATCCAATCAAATATTTAGCTCTAAAACCCCAAGAAAAATAAAAAACATAAATTAGCTCTCAAATCCTATCAATCATACAAAACAATAATCATACAACATTACACGAATTTTAAAATCATCTAACCAGTACAAAAAAATAAAAAATAAAGAAAAAGATCATGTGCCATTCAATAAGGTTTCTAACTCCTGCACCTCCCATTGAAGTTGTACAGTCATCCTTCAAGTAGGCTTCTAACCATTTTCTCTGCTTTGAATACATTGGAATACTAAGATTCCGATGTTTACCAACAATCGCACATAGCGCATTGTCTTGAGGGCCTATACACAGACTTGACAATAACCCTACAACTACACATGACTCTATTTTTCATGCCAATAAATCAGTCGGAGGTTATATACTTAGGCCATCAAATGGCTCAATTTCCGGCAATTGAACCCTTAAGCTCAATGCTGTGAAAATTTGCTATATATGGGGCAAATACAGCAAGAAACCGGGTGGTAGTTGAGTGAATTGTCAGTTATAGTTTTCTTTTGCAAAAAAGCTGCACACATGCTGCACCCATTTTTACTAAAAAGATTCCTGGTCAATTGAGTACTATGTCAATCTTTTGTTACTGAATTTATATGTTTGTCCTTCTTTCTTTTCGTTTATCAAGAATTTTTTTTAGTAGTTAGATGTACATTAGATCAGCGTCCAACCCAATTTCCCAGATTGTTAACGCAATAATGCTCACAGATGGCTTAGAGGTTGAGATTAGAAATATTGCAAGCAAAACCATCACAGTTCAAGCTACTTAGCCCAACACTTGAAAGTTGAACCTGCTTCCAAGGTGTACCTTTCACAACTTTCTTATTGGTCCATATACAAAATATTGCAATTTAAGCATTACCCAAGTATGTAAAATCAATAAAGAAATTAAGCAAAGGTTAACTGATGTATACCACGACACAACTGTTCTCCGAAGATACAAGTTTCTCCATTTCATCAACACAATTCAAAGCTCTATAAAGATACATTACAAGAGTGTATACTCCTTCTCTCACAGGAGGAGTCAGATCTTTTCCGCGGGAAGCTTGTAAGTACCTGAAGAGATGATCAGAAACTGTTCAATGATCAATCACAACCCAAAACATAAAAATAATTACACATTAACATCATAACGGAAGTATCAACTATTAAACACTTGCAAATATTAAATATTGGACCTAAAACTATCTCTCATTTCTGTCTCTTCCCCCCTCCCCCAAAACTCTCCACCCACAACACTAACAAATATAGTAGAAGAAGAGAAGAAAAAAATATTCAAAAAGAATGAAGTAATAACATACCTAATCATATTTCTGATTGTTGACTCCAACAAATCACCTCTGCTTGGAGGATTCAAAAGAAAGTCATCATCTAAAATAGACTCTACACCTTCTTTTTAAAGAAAATTAGCTTTCAGACATTACATTCCTTTATACCAAACCCAATTCTGAATTATTTTTTTTTAAAAAAAAGCAGTAAAAGAAATTTAAAAATAACAACTCGTTACCTCAGAATCCCCAAAATTTTGCAGTCTCTTGCATCAATTTGATGTTAGTGATAGAAAATGAAGAATCCCAATCCGAATTACCTCTAAAAAAAGGCATGCTTTGCGGGAAATTACCAAGGAGACAACTTTCTCTCTCCTCAAAATGACAGAAATAGGTTAGCACCACGAAATCTCTCGATCTCTCTCGCTTATGACGAAATTAGCTAGGATTGCAATTTCTCAACAAAAGTGGAACCCTAAAATATGATTTCTGACTTAAAAATGTGAAAAAAGAGAGATGGCTATGTGTGAACTAATAATATTACCACGACAATTGCTTTTTTTAAGATGTTTCAGACGATGAGAGCAGGAGCCGCCGTACAAAGAGGTAATCGCCTTTATAAGAACTTGAGTGTACAGATATTTGAGTAGGAAGTTTAAAAGTATCTCATATTTATCTTTAATTCTTAAAGATGACAACCTTGATTCATTTCAAAATCCAAGGTTATTTATGCATCTAATCTAATCTTATCTTATTTTATTATTTCAGCATATAATTTTTATTTAATATATTTTTTTCCTTCAACTCGGGAACATTTATACTTATGTTGCCTTATAATTAGTGTGTGACTGTGAGCCATAAAGCTAAAGTACAACTCAACCCAGCTCAACAATGTCTTTATTCCAAACCAATTGGGGTAGGCACCAATATGAGTATGACTATGAAAATGTAAAAAGACATGAAGGAAAATAAATAAATAAAAAGAACTTTGGTGACATAGGGAACTTGAGCTCGATAGCTTTTAAAAAAAATTCTCAATAACATTGGCAGAAATTGATCATTACTTCACAAAAAAAAAAATTATCACCTGGTATGACTGATAAATGGGGATGGAGCAACCTAACAATAATGTCACATATTCTACAATAGATTCGAGGAAAACCATAATTATGTGCCGTAAAAGTTATTTTCCAGGAAAAAAACATTCAAAAGCTCATGAGCATATTATGCAGAATTAAAAAGTTTGGAGTAATTCCGAGTTTAAAAGTTTTATTAGTTATTCATAGAAAATGTCATGGTTAAGGGTCATTTTTTCACAATTTTTTTTATAAAAATAAAATAAAAAGATGAACAGCAATCACACACACAATTGCAATATACTCCTTCCATTCCAAAAAAAAGGAGTCCTTTTTTGTTGATGATGGCACAAAATGACACCATGTCTTTTAAGTTTAACATCAAAATTTCACTACTATGCCACCACTACTAAACTAAACATTCATTACATATTGGGATAAATATGGAAAGAAAAGTATATTCTTAGAGTTTAAAGTTTGCATATAATCTACATACACAATCACGCATATCACACACAAAGGTTGTAAGTAGAGAATTTTCCAAGAACAGCAAGATTTATGAGCTCAACAGCATCTTGTATACATCAATAAAGATAAACAGATCGAGTATATTTAACAATTAATAGACTAACCAACAACCTAAACAATAATTGAAAATTAATAATGTATACATACATATACACGTACAATGCAGATGCACGAATACATATATGCACAAACAGAGGAAATAAAAGAGAGTAATAATTGGGAGCTGAAACTTACAAATTATTTGGAGGTGGAGTCATCTTGAAGGAGGTTATCGTAGGGATCCCTACGACCAGGGACCTGGCTAATCTGAGCGTCCCAAAAGATCTGAGCGTTGTGCCTATCAAAAGTCCAGAATCCGTATGGACGGACCTGTCTAATTTTATCGCACGCTCATGGCCGAAATATGGTAGAGAAAGATGCCTGTCTGCCTTCCTTACATTTAAAAGTCAGATTCTGGTTCCTTTCATTTATAAGTCAGACTCTGGACCCGTTGATAGAAGAATCTGGCTAGGCACTTATCACGGGTACTCCGTCCGTTTCATAATTAAAATTTAATTTATAAAAAGATGATTATTAAGAATAATTTTTATTTTTTAAAATTTATAATACACATGTAACTAAGATTAAAAGTAGTGAAGATTATATAATCTAAAAACTTTAAATTTATATTAGCTTTATAACATACAGAAAAAAAAATCAAAAAACATCTATAATTTTAGAACCCAAGGGAGTATATTAGAATTGCGATAAAAAAGAAGAAGAAAAAGGTCAAGGAATGGGGGAAAAAGCCAAAGAAGGGTAGTGGGTAATTAAATTAAATAACATGGGTGGGGAGAGGATGCCGTGGATGATAACGTGAGCAACGTTAACTCCCAGAGGGTGAAACTCCCTCGCAAGGCATTGTGATAATCCCCTCAGAGCAAACTTCCCACAACCTGTACTTACATTCATCAACTTATTCATATACAGATAAACAGGCTGGGAGTATTAATCAAATCATAATCATCAATAATGAAGCTAATAATACATACAAAAATCAGAGAAACCAGATATTCCATTTAGAGAAGCAGAACATCCGGTGAATAGAATCGTCCCTTTTCCCCTCTCCACCATTCCCGGCAATACCTTCAGTAGGTAATTCAAACCCAAACCCAATATTTAACTACGTCTCTATTAATTACTTGGAAGAATTAATGAAGTAGCTTACCTGTTGGCTTAAGGACAAAATTGCGAGGGATTTCTGGAACGAATCGAGGGGAATGTCAGTGAAGTACTTGAACAACGGAACATTTGTAGAAGATGATGAATATGAAATGGGGGAGTGGTAGGCGTTATAGACCAAAACCTCCACAAGGCCCAGAGAGAGAACACCTTCAAATGCCTCCCGCACGCTTCGGGACTCGGAGCAATCGATTTGGATTGCAAACACATGTGCCTTTTCATCCCGAGCTATCTCATCCGCGAATAATGTAAGCCCTGGAATCTAGATCGAAACAAAAGAGAAGGAAGAGAGACAGAGAAAAGAAGAAGAAGCAAAACCCTAAAAATGAGAATCTAAAAATAGGGGATAAATTCAAAACCTGGAGTTGTCAGTAGAGCAGGATTGGCGAGAAGCTTTTGAAACCCTAGAAACCCTTCTTCGCTAATCGCCTATTCACCTTCATATAAAAACCAAATACAGAGAGAGAATAGGGAGATGGTCTGCGCTGCTCGCCGGCGGGAGGATCAAAACGGAGTGCAAAGATTATTTGTAAAAATTGGGAAGAAAAGAGACGGGAGGGAGAATAAGGAGAAAGAGGAAGACAGAGATTGGGCGGGCTGAAAAAGACGAAGAGAGAGATTGGGCAGGATTTTTTTGGTGTGAAGTGAACTGTGAGCCCTTAGATCAATTGAGATAAATCTGAACACCCTTATTGTGCTTTGTCAAATTTTTAAGTGAGAAAAGATTCAAAATTGATCCTGTTTTATTATTATTATTATTATATATATATATATATATATATATTTATAAAAGCGATAAAAAGGCCACAGATTTCCAATCCAGGCCAAACTAAAATATAAATGTTGATATATACAGTTAGTATATATATATATATATACAAAGCAATAAAGGCCACGAATTAGCAATCCAGGCCAAACCAAGTCAGAAAATTTTATATAGATATAGTTATATATATGAAAGTAGTAACTGCCACGAATTTGCAATCCGGGCTTGGCAGAATTGAAAATTAGTATATATATAGTCATTTATATATACAATAAAGCTAAAAAGGCCACGAATCAGCGATCCAGGCTGAATAAGTTAGTACGTATATATATATATGTATATAAAAGCTAGTAGAAGCCACGAATCGACGATCCAGGCTATGCAAATGCAAAAAAACGTATATATGTACTAAAATGTACTAAAAAGTAAACAAAAACGGCCACGAAACTGAGTTCCGGGCAAAATCAAAAGATGAAACTTTACGTGCAAGTATATAAATACGTAATGAAGTAGGAAACGAGTTCTGATCGTAAAAAAACTTATAATGTACTGCTACACGAGCTTTTTGCCACTTGGTAGGCTTCAACTGAACGTTTGCACTTGTTAATTTTGGGTATGTTGTAGTATATGAGTATACCTACGTGTTGGAGTAATAAAATCTAGGTTTGGAGTAATAGAAGTCGGGCTAGGAAACGAAATGGGTGGAGTTTCAGAGCGTTTTGTATTTTTTTTCTTTTTTTGGCAAGGGGGGATGGTTATATTTAAAGACCCGATGGTAGCGGTTCTACCTGCGGCTGTTTGTGGTGGGCACCGCCTGGTGGGTCTCTTTGTCTCAAAGTACGTGCACTCCGATCAATGCGCAGTTCGCTTGTGTGACGCCCCCAAATCCAGGTTACCTGACCCCCGAGTTTGGTGCTCACGATCCAACATATAAATATTATCTAACTACCCATTTATTTATGAATAGAAATATACATCTCATTAACTGATATTGTTAATACATTGTCCCAAGTTTTCTAACCTTAACATAACAAACATACACTTAGATATACAAAAAGGGTTATACAAAACAACATAATAAATATGTTCATTATAACTACCCCAGCAATACACCTTTGCCTTTGTCTTTCTTTGCCCCTCCGACTACCTCGTTCCTAGCTGAAATATTATATTTAAGCAAGGATGAGCAACAAATTTTCTCCGCAAGTTAAAATATACAATAAAATATAAGAATCAAGAATATAAGACTATCGATTCGATAGAATGTCACCAAAGTTTAAAGGACTTTGAAATAGCTGAACAAATCTTTAATCAATAACGCAAATTTCTCGTATTTTAGGCAAAACAATAATTCGATAGTGAAAGAGTAAAACGCTTTTGAAATTTCTCAATTGAATAACAAGAATCAATTCTACGCAATAAATATGTGGAATATTATCCAGATTTTATACTGAGCGACCCTACAGGATCTTGAACTTCTCGAGTAACTATCAAAGGTTTTGCTTTGAAGTACCCAGGTGTATCAGATAACCATAAAGATTAAACCATACCCCTCTGCAAGTATATAAAGTGATCAGCTTCATTATACCCTATATTATGCATAATACTTACACGCGCGCAATGGCCGAATATACGACCATAAAGCCCCTTTTTATATAAAAAGGTTGTTCTTCTTAGTCTTATAACCAGAATTCGAATCACAACAACGAAATACAATAATTTCAATATCTAATCGCTTTCTCGATCTAGTCGGAATAATTGGCATTGACCTGTAAATAATAATTGAGTTCACTTCTCGAACCTATCAAGTTTCAACAATTGTTCGTCTAGCCAAAACAATTAGCTACGACATATCTTAACACGATTTAATAATAGATAAAAATTAACTGTACTATTTGCAATCAATAATAACTTCTACGGATGTGAATAACCAACAACAGTTATTCCCCAAGCATATTCTCAAAATAAATATTTCAATTTGAATTAATAAACATGCACTAACTGCGAATAATCAACAATAATTCTCAGACGTGGTATAATCAGCAATAATTAACCACCACTATATTTGAAAAGTAATAACTCGAAATTGAGTTAAGAAAACTTGCCTGATTCATTGTCTACTACTACGCAATTTAAGTTAACTTCTTTTGTAAGACCTATCATTAATAAGATCGATCTCTTAATAAGCATCACATATTTTACTCATAGCAATTTATTTAACATGTAATCACGTAATCAATCACTAAGGAGTACAACTATACTACCTTAACACTTATTCATATTTATAGGTTCTTAATATAACTTGATAAACTATTTATGAACTCAGTATACTTAATAGATCATTTCAGTTTCCATTTCAGCAAGCTAAAACAAAACTGACATCTCTTCTGACATTTCAGTTTCTCATTTCAATAACTTGAAATGTTCATTTCAGGAAGCTAAAATACACTATTTATAAAAATACAAAATCAGCTTATTATTTTTCTATCTTTTGGCCAATCATATATACATATATTCCATACACAAAAAGTATTTTTCTAGAATTTTTCAACTTACTTAAGTATTTTCCAAAAATCCATTTCTAGTTAATTCCTTAAGAAAATAACTACCTCACGCTTAACTCCAGAAATTCCCAACCCTTAGCGGGATCTTACACATATTATCGTGAGTCTCTAGTTTAAATTTCATGGCCATCGGAGTTATACAACTCCGGTTATAGCGTTTTCCGTCGAGAAATCCCAAAAATTAAAATGGCCATAACTTGCTCAATCTAAGTCGGAATGAGCTCATTTTTGGACACAAGCTACTTCATTCCAAATATTTTTGTGTCCCAAAAGGAAGGAATTTATTTCATAAAATAAGTGGACAAAATTGCCCTTTAAAATCCCAAACTGCCTACTATTTTGACTTTTTTAGATTTTGCTTCCTTTACTAAAATCGGTCCAAACAAAAATCTACAACATATTTTTCCATGATTCCACTTGGGTCTATTAGAAGACTCATATATCTAACTCTAGAATTTGACCACACACAAAAATTTAAAGTAGAATGAGAGATATGGTCATTTCTATATCATAGTTCGTTTTCGCAAAAATCTATTTTTCAACTTTTGGTGATTTTTAAGAAAAATTCTATATTTTCACTTAAAACTAACATAGCTCATCATAATACTTAAAATAACTCATATACTCATGGATATACCATGATCCATGATCTATATCATCAAATAATCAACAAACACAAGATCAAACACAACCAAAGCTAAGAAATATTTGATTTT
This sequence comes from Panax stipuleanatus, assembly GCA_020205555.1. NCBI lineage: Eukaryota > Viridiplantae > Streptophyta > Magnoliopsida > Apiales > Araliaceae > Panax > Panax stipuleanatus. Next base: position 98,268,471 of record CM035126.1, on the reverse strand, counting down.
CTATCTTTTGAAAAACATAACTCCTATTTCTTAGTTTAGATCCAACTTTTGATCCATAAAAGGGTTAGATCTAAACTTAAAACACTATTAAACACCAAGATCTAAGGTTTTTAACATCAAGATCAAGAATTCATACTATCAAAAAATCAAATCAAAATAAAAAGGAAATTAAACTATATACAAATAGAAATCCTTTATACCTTCTCTTGATTCCTCTTCTTTTTCTTCTTAATACTTATTAGAGAACTATGAAACACCCAAATTCTCCCTCTCTCTCCTCTCTTGAGGTGACCGAACCCCTTGGGTTCTTCTATCTTGTTTATTTGCTTTCTCTCTCTTCAACTTAGGAAATGAAATAAGATGAGATGAGAAGGTTTTGTTTGCTAGCAATAAAAATAGTTAGATAGATAATATCTATCTATCATATCCAATTAAATCTTCTATCCACTCCTTGTAATTTCGGCCATGTGCCAAATTTCTCCCAATATCTCTCATCATATCTCTAGCAAATCTCATCATATCTTACCAAATCTCTCTATATCTTATCAAATCTCTCCATATCTTATCAAATCTCTCCAATATCTTTTTCTTCTCTCTCATAATCTTCTCATATCTTATCAATATCTTTTCATATCTTATCAATATCTTTTCATATCTTATCAAATATAACTAATATCTTTTTCTTCTCTCTCATAATCTTCCCATATCAAGCATATCAAGGCATAATATTTAATCACATGTTCCTCCTCTTTCCTTCATTGTATACCCGGCCACTAGGGCCTTCCTTATCCTTCCAATTTGCTTTATATTAAGCATACTAATGACTAAAATATTCCTCCCACAAGTGGGCTTAGCTTGGGCCCTTAATTAATTCCATTGGGCTTGCAATTTTACTTGTTTTACTTACTAACAAAATTAAACTTGGGCTTACTCCCATAATTAAATTGAGCCATCACTATACTTGTCTTATAAATATTATATTGAGCTAATTTAATAATTCAATTGCTATTAAATTTATTAGCTACAAGTCTCATGCTCAAATAAATAATTGGGCTACAAATTAATTCTTTGGGCCCTAAAATCAACTTAGTCACACACTCAGTAATTTTTATTTTACCCTAATCATTTAGTTAGGGTTTCTCAATCACAGATTAGGTTTTCTAATCCCTCATTAGGGTTTACTAAGTTTATACCCTATCCGATCAATCATTGATCATAAATTCTATACAGCACAAACACATATTCATCAATACAATTATTATAACTATATTTTCTACCGAATCCCTATCCATAACTATGGTTAGGGTTTCTATTCTCTGTTAAAAAAAATTGTACTCATATTTCTCAGTCAATACACAAATTGACCACTTCTCTAAACTCGTATCACAGATACTCAGCACAATATTGATAATCAATATCAATATTAAATACAAAAAAAAATTCATAAAATTTTAAATTATTCAAAATTCTAGGTTCTCATATTCTCCCCTCCTTATAAGGATTCTGTCCTCGGAATCAACGCTTTCTTACTCTCTAATGTCTTTTAAAGTTGTATCATTAATTTATTCTTAGCAACACAATATTAATCTGTGTCTTATGTACTAACATGTGACTTGAATCTATAAAAGAAAATAATTCACAGTGATATCTATCCCATATCTCCTGCGTAATTTAATTACTCGACTAAATCGTTACTTGTCACCACCTCCTAGGCAACTACTGCATCTTGCACCGTTATGTTGAATGTACGGGCCGTTAGTCTTCCTAATTGTGCAGGTCCTCTAATCGTCAGGGTTCCGCCACCAGGTCCCTTGTTGGTACTTCCCTTCTCCACATTTTTCTTCGGACAATTCCGAACCAGATGATCTGTCGATCCACACGCAAAACAACCTTGTATTTTCTTTGGACTGGGACGATTGGGCGACATGTGTCCCTCTTGACCACAGTTATAACAGACTCCCTTCCTCTTCAGACAAATTCCTGGATGATTCTTCCCACAAGTCGCACAAGACTCACCTCCCTTCCTATTCTCTTCTGACTTATTACCCAATTGGGTATTCTGTGACAAACAAGATTTTTGTAATTTATTTTAAATATTTATTGAATTAAATAAATATTTTTCGATGATTTAATTATTGAGTTAAATAATTAATTGATGAATTTGTGGTAGAGTAATTTAATTATATGTGTCACATTAGTTAAATTAATGTGGTGAATTTTTTATATTCAAAGTATGTATTTAATTGAGCTTATTTGATTAATATAATAATTAATAAGCATAATGTTATTCTAATTAATTTAATAATTAATTAGAGATTTATGATTAGACATAATTAATAAATAAGAATTTTAATTATGTGACTATGTGATTTAATGTAGATTTATGCTATTTTATTTAATTAATTTAAATAGCATTATTTGATTTAATTGGGTGTGACATTAATTAACTATATAATAGTAAGTTAATTAAATTAAATGGAAAGGAGGAATAAGGGACAAACAAACTAAGCCCTAGTGGGGGTTGGAGCCAGTTAACCCATTATGGGATTAACTGACGACCCATAACCCACGACTTCTAATTACGCGTATAATATATTAATTTACATATACATATCAGTTCATATAATTAATTTGTAAGACACTAAGTTCCAGAGAGAAAAAGAGAGAAATTGAGAGAAAAGACTCGAGAATTAGTTAGAGAAGAGATTGAAGAATTTAGTTGCATCATCATCACTAACTAGCAAGGGTAATTCTTTCTCCTACGTTTTTAAATTCAAGTTCTTACAGTTTCCATTAACGTATTCTTAAAAAGTTCTCTGTGAATGACTAATTTGATGATTAATGCATGATATGATTTTATATGTATTATTATATGATCATAACATGTTTTATACCATGTATGCATGATTTAATGTGATAAATTTCATACAATTATACTTGATTTGATTTTTACAAAAGTCACAGAGTAGAAAAGTTGTATATATGGCCATACAGCCCTTATGTACAAATTTTATACTATGAATCGATGATTTAACTTTGAATTAGCACTTACATATGATTGTACACGTTTATACGAACAAAACGGAAGTTAAACGAACGGATTCGGTGTTATAACGAATCCGTAAAGTTAAATTTCGTGATTTTCCTTCAAAACATGATAAAGTATGAAAAACAGTGAATTTGATTGCTATAACTTGTGTAATTAAGTGATTTAGAATGCTAAGATCATGCTAGAAATATTGTATAGTGTTTCTATGAAGTCCATACTTCATGGGTAGCAATTAAATTGTTGTGGTAGCATTTACTCTGGGCCTGGTTCTCTGTTATTCGTGAACTGCAGATTCTGAAAATGGCGTTTGGAGCTGCAGCGCCAACTTTAAGCCTAAGATTGGGGCTGCAGCGCCAGTGGAGCTGCAGCGCCAAGATTGGGGCCGCAGCGCCAGTGGAGCTGCAGCGCCAAGATTGGGGCTGCAGCGCCAGTGGAGCTGCAGCGCCATTTTTAGTTCAAATGGTGGAGCTGCAGCGCCACTTGGCAATTTTGCCCAAAAATGAGATTTTAATTGTTCAAGTCCAGGAAATGTAATTGTAGCCTAATGTAATAAACATGAAGACATGATTAAACATATAATAAGAGGTTAATAACTTATATTACGTGAGTATTTAATAAGTTAATTACATGACTTGATTCGTTAATTGTATAGTCCAATAACGTGCTCAAGACCGATGTGTGTGATTCGATACGTATATCGAGTTATTGATTAATGTGTATTGTGAACGTATTGATATGTAGGATTTAATAAAGAACGTGAATTATAATTGTAGCTTGTGCAAGAGGCAAGTTCCCTATCCTTAAACTTGTTCTATATTTTGCAAGTTTCCTAAACTCAAACTTTACTTTTACATCGAGCAAGTTCTTATCCTTGTTTATTCAAGTTAAGATTTTCATATGAGATATTGTTATTCCTTTAAATATTATATAATACTTATTCGATTGTATACTCTTGAGAATTATTGTTCAAGTTGAATATCGATGTTATTATTAAATCTTATAGGACTAGTGAACCCTTATCGATTCGACTAGTCCATAGTTGGTGAACGCTTCAAATTCTAGAATACTTATTGAGCTTATCCAAACCAAACTTCCTTTGGTGCGGACTCTGATGTCAAAACTGAGATGAACAACCCTGTAAAGGGGATTATTTACGCTTTAGCGTTGAGATATTGTGCACAGTATGGTACTAAGGGCTGATCCCCCTAAGTACGAGAAGTAGAGTCCATAGTCTTATGACTGTTAAAGGTTTAAAGCATAAACACTTTACAACCTAGGACATAGTTTATGGTCTTATGACCCTCAGATGTTCTTTTGATTCCTATTATTTATCCTCGAGTCAGAAGTTGAGTTTCTTTATTCAGATGTCTTTGATTTACTCGCATGTTATTATATTGTTGTCATATTATTATACTTGTGGGCAATCGTGCTCACTCTTGCGTAATAATAACATTGCAGTTAAGAACGAAAGGTCCGACGAGCCTTCTACTAGCAAAGGCAAAGGCAAAGTCAACAAGTGATGAAGACTTGTTGTTTATTTTAATTGTTATGTTTCAGACTTATGTTAAAGTTGTGTAAGACTTATTTAATTATTTATATTTCCGCATTTGAGATTTAAGGTTAAGTACGACCTGGGATTGATGTATTTATTTTCAGATGTTGTAACCCCATAAGGGGAGGATTATTTCTATTTATTTCATGGTTTGCATTTACTATAGGTAGATAGATAGATGATATTTGTACAGTGAACACCAAGTCCCGTGGAAATTAAAGTACCTGGATTTGGGGGTGTCACAGGTTGGTATCAAAGCTGTAGGTTATGAACCTTAGGTGGGGAAAAACCTTAGGATAGTAGCCTTTTTAGAGATCGAGAACATAGTAATGATAACTCTTATCGAGTTCTAAGAAAGATAATAACTTACCTTATGTGCTACGTGCTTATACTTATATATTCGAGTCTCGATTAGCATCACGTAATTACTAAAACTTAAAATTTTATTTGTCAGGATGACGAATGCTGGAGAACCTAGTCAGTCCAGGGACCTTGTACCCCTAGAGGCTAGAGAGGAGGAGCCCCGAGATATCCACGTAGTTTGGGAGCAGTTAGTCCGACGAGAGCCATCACCCTTGATCACAGTCATTGGTCAGGAGAATGTGCCGGTGTTTGATTCAGAGGAGGACTCTGAGGAAGACCCTGAGGAGATTGAAGTTCAGGCTGAGGCAGCTGAAGAGGAGGAGGAAGACCCTGAAGAGTTCCCGCCGAGCTCTATCAGTGCCGAGATGTATGACGAGCTGTATGACCGTAACATAGAGTTACGTGATACTGTTCAGGAGCTGAGGGAGACTGTTCAGGAGCTGAGGGAGCGGTCGGTTACTCAACAGTCTACCATCGAGCTGAGGGATGGAGAGGTTGAGGCTCTTCACACACATTTGGGAAATGTAGAGTGGAATTTGGTTCACGAGAAAGGCCAAACTGAGCAGAAGTCAGAGGAAATAGAGGAATTGAAGAATGAACTGAAAGAGAAATCAGCAAGGCTGGCCATAGCAGAGGAGGCATGGGTAAGGGAATCACGACGAGCAGATCTCGCAGAAGATAATTGTCGGGCGAAGAAGGCCAAGCTTGAAGAGACGTACTCTACACTTCAGTATGCAATTGACGAGGCCCAGGATCGGGTTATGAGGTACCCAATTCAGTTCGAAGGACTACCGTCGTACATGCTAGATCGCAGGACGATGTCTCGGATTATGGAAGAAGAGCGTAGCAAAGCTGTTCGTCGCCTTAATGGGCAGTGATAGGAACATTTGATTTTGTGAAACCTATCTGGTAGTTAATAATGTAAATTCCAATGTGTTTATAAACAGAGGAATATTTTATGTTTTAAATCCTGTAGATTCTTTATCTCAGGATAGTTGATGTAAATAGCAGTGATGCTATCGTATTATGTTAAAACTTTTGATTTAGTAATATATCAGAGTTTATTTGAGATAATGTGTTGACTGATTGTGTCTAAATGTTTAAGTTAAGCCTTAGATATTTAAAAGATTGAATAAAGTTCTAATACGCGTATTTCTTAACAGTAAAATGCCGCCAAGGAGACGATCTAACCGTCAACAGGCCCAAGAAGGGTCAACTAACAACAACAACGACGCCAATGCTAACCCCGTTCAGCAGTTGGCGAACTTACTTGCTGGAGCGCTTAACAACCAACCTCAAGCTCCACCGAACACAACGTTCAAGGACTTCAAGGCGGTGGGACCGCCAGAGTTTAAAGGCACCATGAACCCGATAGAAGCTCAAACCTGGGTCATGGAGATGGAAAAAGTTTTTGACTGTCGCCAGAGTCAGAGAGGACCAGAAAACCGCCTATGCAACGTTCATGCTGAAATCTGAGGCCAGCTATTGGTGGCAAGCGAATAAGGTCCGGGGAGGTGAAGGTGTGATTACCTGGGAGAGGTTCAAGGAGATGTTCTTCGAGATGTACTTTCCGACCAGCTCGCAGAATCAAATGGAGGTCCAGTTCTTGGAACTGAAACAGGGAAATATGTCCGTACCAGAATATGCGGTGAAATTCAATGAGTTGGCTAGGTTTGCCACGTATCAAGTGCACACCGATCAGAGGAAGGCAAGGAGGTTTGAACAGGGCCTGAAGCTCTGGTTGTATAACAAAGTGTCAATGTTCCAATTGAACACTTTTGCTGGGGTGTTGGAGAAGGCCATTCTCGCTGAAGGCGGGAGTGATGCAGTTACAAAGTATAACCAAGATCAAAAAAAGAAGAAGAGTGAAGGTGAAGGAATTAACAAGGCTAGTGGTAGCAACACGGGAGGGAGTAATAATCAGAAGAGAAGGTGGAATGATAACTCATCGACTGGGAATCAGCAAGGAGGTCAGAAAAAGAGGATCGAAGCTTGTTCGACCTGCGGGAAAGCTCACCTGGGGGTCTGTATGAAGGGAAAACGAGTATGCTATAATTGTGGTTAGGAAGGCCACATAGCACCTAACTGTCCGAACCCAAAGAAGGGCGCTTGCTTCACTTGCGGCTCAAAGGACCATCTGGCAAGGGACTGTCCCAAGAAGGGATCTGGAAGGGAAGGATCAGGTGGAAACAGGGGAAACAGCGGTGGAAGTGCTTTAACTATCACGGGACCAACCGCAACCAACCGACCAACCGCCAGGACCTTCAACATGACCGTGCAGGATGCTGTGCAGTCTCGCGATGTGGTGTCAGGTATCATTCCGATCAATAAAGTTAATGCTTATGTACTATTTGATTCGGGTGCTACTTGTTCATTTATATCCGATGACTTTGCTAAGAACTTAGAACTTCCTATGGACGAGTTAGAATACCCCATGAATATAGAGATTGCGAATAGAGAAGTAATCCCTGTTAAGTATGTACACAAGAACTGTAGAGTAGATATTAAGGGTAACATTATGAACGTAAATCTTATCCCGATTAGACTTGGCGAATTCGATGTTATTCTGGGAATGGATTGGCTAGTCAATTATGGGGCTGTAATTGATTGCCAGAGAAAGTGTATCAACCTTATGACCCCGTCAAAGGTTGTGTTTTATGGCAGTAAATCGCCTAGACAAGCGAGTTGTCTGATGATGATGCAGGCCAGGAAGTTGTTAAGACAAGGCTGTGTAGGATATTTAGCCTACATAGTCGATAGTCGTAAAGAAAACCCAAAATTAGAATATATACCAGTCGTGAGGGACTTCTTAGACGTATTTCCGGATGATCTGCCAGGACTTCCGCCAGACAGAGAGGTTGAGTTTGTGATTGATTTGGCGCCAGGGACGGCCCCAATATCGAAGGCACCGTACCGGATGGCTCCGGTAGAGATGAAAGAGTTAATGGTACAACTGCAAGAGTTACTGGACAAGAAGTACATCCAACCGAGCGTATCGCCGTGGGGAGCGCCAGTGTTGTTTGTGAAAAAGAAGGACGGGACGATGCGGCTTTGAATCGACTATAGAGAACTGAATAAGGTCACAATTAAGAATAGATATCCATTACCGAGGATCGACGATCTGTTCGACCAATTGAAGGGTGCAAGGTACTTTTCAAAGATAGACTTGAGGAGTGGCTATCATCAGCTGAAGGTGAGGCCAGAGGATGTTCCAAAGACAGCATTTAGGACTCGATATGGTCACTACGAATTTTTGGTAATGTCATTTGGTCTAACGAATGCTCCTGCAGCATTCATGGGCTTAATGAATGGAGTGTTCAAGCCGTTTTTGGACAAATTCGTGGTGGTCTTTATCGACGATATTTTGGTATACTCGAAGACCAAGGAAGAACATGTAGAACATCTGAAGTTAACATTAGAGGCGTTGAGAAGAGAGAAGTTGTACGCCAAATTTTCTAAATGTGAATTCTGGATTGAAAGAGTGCAATTTCTTGGACATGTGATCGACAAGGACGGAATTTCGGTAGATCCCTCTAAAGTAGAAGCTGTGATGAACTGGGATCAGCCGAAAACACCATTGGAAGTGAGGAGTTTTCTTGGATTGGCGGGTTATTATAGAAGATTTATTCAGGACTTTTCCAAGATCGCAACTCCGCTGACGAATTTGACTAGAAAATCGGTGAAATTTGTTTGGACAGAGAAGTGTGAGGAAAGTTTCCAAGAGCTTAAGAGGAGGTTGAGTTCGGCACCTGTGTTATCCCTTCCGGATGACACAGGAAATTTTGTGATTTATAGTGATGCGTCGCATAAAGGACTTGGCTGTGTACTTATGCAAAACGGCAGGGTCATTGCGTATGCGTCACGACAATTGAAAGACTATGAGAAGGGGTATCCGACCCATGACTTGGAGTTAGCTGCAGTGGTATTTGCTTTAAAAATTTGGAGACACTATCTCTATGGGGAGAAGTGTGAAATATATACAGACCACAAGAGTCTGAAATATATTTTTACACAGAAGGACTTGAATATGCGCCAGAGAAGGTGGCTGGAGTTAATTAAGGACTATGACTGTGAAATCTTATATCATCCGGGTAAGGCTAATGTGGTTGCCGACGCCTTAAGCAGAAAGGGTCGGGAGAAATTGATGATGTTGACTGCTCAGGAGGAGCTAATTTCAGCAATGGAAAAGCTAGAATTGGAAGTGAAGTATCCGATAGAGATTGACGAGAAGTTGTTTCAGATGCAAACTGGTACAACCCTATTGGATAAAGTTAAGGAAGCTCAACTTCAGGACGAAGAATGTGAAAAGGTTAAGAAAAAGATATCTGAAGGAACCGAACCGAGATTCAAGATAGACAGTGAGGGACTACTGAGATTTGAGAACAGAGTTTGGGTACCGTCAGTGCCAGAGATTAAGGATAACATTTTGAGCGAGGCTCATAGCTCACGATATTCGATTCACCCCGGTAGTACCAAGATGTACCAGGATCTTCGACAGCACTTCTGGTGGCCGAATTTGAAACGAGATGTTGCTGAGTGTGTTGCAAAGTGTCTAACCTGTCAGAAAGTGAAAGCAGAACATCAGAGACCAAGTGGTTTGCTACAACCCCTGGAAATCCCAGAATGGAAATGGGAACACATTACGATGGATTTTGTGGTTGGCCTTCCGACGACTCAGAAAGGCTACGACGCAGTATGGGTTATCGTTGACCGACTGACGAAATCCGCACACTTCCTTCCGATCAAAATCAGATTCAACTTAGACCAGTTGGCAAGGCTATATGTGAAAGAGATTGTTTCGAGGCACGGAGTTCCGGTGTCAATTGTTTCCGACAGAGATCCGCGTTTCACATCGAACTTCTGGAAGCGACTACAAGAATGCATGGGGACACAGTTGAGAATGAGTACGGCTTATCACCCTCAGACAGACGGGCAGAGTGAAAGAACGATCCAGACATTGGAAGATATGTTGAGAGCATGCATCATGGATTTTAAAGGAAATTGGGATGATCACCTACCGCTTGTGGAATTCAGTTACAACAACAGTTACCACGCTAGTATTGGTATGCCGCCTTACGAAGCGTTGTACTGGAAGAAAATGCAGAACTCCGCTATACTGGGATGAAGTTGGCGAGAGACAACTACTAGGTCCAGAACTGGTACAGCAGACAGCAGAGATAGTCAAAGTGATCAGAACAAGACTGGTAGCAGCTCAGGATAGGCAGAAGAAATACGCCGATCCACACCGTAAGAACGTTGAGTTTGAATCGGGTAGCTATGTGTTCTTGAAAGTCTCTCCCTGGAAGGGGAAGATCAGATTCGGTAAGAAGGGAAAATTGAGCCCAAGGTTCATTGGACCCTTTGAAGTGCTGCGAAGGATTGGAGAAGTTGCGTATGAGGTAGCCTTACCTCCGGCCCTTGAGAATGTCCACAACGTCTTTCATGTGTCAGTTTTACGCCCCTACAAACCCGATTACAAACATGTGATTGAATATGAACCCCTACATTTTGAGAAAGACTTATCCTATGAAGAAATTCCTGTTCAGATTGTTGACAGGAAAGAGCAAGTCCTCAGAAATAAAGTTATACCTTCTGTTAAGGTAATTTGGAGGAACCACAATACTGAAGAAGCTACGTGGGAACTCGAAGAGCATATGATGAAGAATTACCCAGATTTATTTACTTAAATTTTTGTTTATGCAATTCTGGGGACAGAATCTTTGTAAGGGGGGGAGAATGTAACGGGACGAAATTTAATTGAACCGTGATTCTGGGGACAGAATCCTTTTAAGGGGGGAAAGATGTGACAAACAAGATTTTTGTAATTTATTTTGAATATTTATTGAATTAAATAAATATTTTTCGATGATTTAATTATTGAGTTAAATAATTAATTGATGAATTTGTGGTAGAGTAATTTAATTATATGTGTCACATTAGTTAAATTAATGTGGTAATTTTTTATATTCAAAGTATGTATTTAATTGAGCTTATTTGATTAATATAATAATTAATAAGCATAATGTTATTCTAATTAATTTAATAATTAATTAGAGATTTATGATTAGACATAATTAATAAATAAGAATTTTAATTATGTGACTATGTGATTTAATGTAGATTTATGCTATTTTATTTAATTAATTTAAATAGCATTATTTGATTTAATTGGGTGTGACATTAATTAACTATATAATAGTAAGTTAATTAAATTAAATGGAAAGGAGGAATAAGGGACAAACAAACTAAGCCCTAGTGGGGGTTGGAGCCAGTTAACCCATTATGGGATTAACTGACGACCCATAACCCACGACTTCTAATTACGCGTATAATATATTAATTTACATATACATATCAGTTCATATAATTAATTTGTAAGACACTAAGTTCCAGAGAGAAAAAGAGAGAAATTGAGAGAAAAGACTCGAGAATTAGTTAGAGAAGAGATTGAAGAATTTAGTTGCATCATCATCACTAACTAGCAAGGGTAATTCTTTCTCTTACGTTTTTAAATTCAAGTTCTTACAGTTTCCATTAACGTATTCTTAAAAAGTTCTCTGTGAATGACTAATTTGATGATTAATGCATGATATGATTTTATATGTATTATTATATGATCATAACATGTTTTATACCATGTATGCATGATTTAATGTGATAAATTTCATACGATTATACTTGATTTGATTTTTACAAAAGTCACAGAGTAGAAAAGTTGTATATATGGCCATATAGCCCTTATGTACAATTTTTATACTATGAATCGATGATTTAACTTTGAATTAGCACTTACATATGATTGTACACGTTTATACGAACAAAACGGAAGTTAAACGAACGGATTCGGTGTTATAACGAATCCGTAAAGTTAAATTTCGTGATTTTCCTTCAAAACATGATAAAGTATGAAAAACAGTGAATTTGATTGCTATAACTTGTGTAATTAAGTGATTTAGAATGCTAAGATCATGCTAGAAATATTGTATAGTGTTTCTATGAAGTCCATACTTCATGGGTAGCAATTAAATTGTTGTGGTAGCATTTACTCTGGGCCTGGTTCTCTGTTATTCGTGAACTGCAGATTCTGAAAATGGCGTTTGGAGCTGCAGCGCCAACTTTAAGCCTAAGATTGGGGCTGCAGCGCCAGTGGAGCTGCAGCGCCAAGATTGGGGCCGCAGCGCCAGTGGAGCTGCAGCGCCAAGATTGGGGCTGCAGCGCCAGTGGAGCTGCAGCGCCATTTTTAGTTCAAATGGTGGAGCTGCAGCGCCACTTGGCAATTTTGCCCAAAAATGAGATTTTAATTGTTCAAGTCCAGGAAATGTAATTGTAGCCTAATGTAATAAACATGAAGACATGATTAAACATATAATAAGAGGTTAATAACTTATATTACGTGAGTATTTAATAAGTTAATTACATGACTTGATTCGTTAATTGTATAGTCCAATAACGTGCTCAAGACCGATGTGTGTGATTCGATACGTATATCGAGTTATTGATTAATGTGTATTGTGAACGTATTGATATGTAGGATTTAATAAAGAACGTGAATTATAATTGTAGCTTGTGCAAGAGGCAAGTTCCCTATCCTTAAACTTGTTCTATATTTTGCAAGTTTCCTAAACTCAAACTTTACTTTTACATCGAGCAAGTTCTTATCCTTGTTTATTCAAGTTAAGATTTTCATATGAGATATTGTTATTCCTTTAAATATTATACAATACTTATTCGATTGTATACTCTTGAGAATTATTGTTCAAGTTGAATATCGATGTTATTATTAAATCTTATAGGACTAGTGAACCCTTATCGATTCGACTAGTCCATAGTTGGTGAACGCTTCAAATTCTAGAATACTTATTGAGCTTATCCAAACCAAACTTCCTTTGGTGCGGACTCTGATGTCAAAACTGAGATGAACAACCCTGTAAAGGGGATTATTTACGCTTTAGCGTTGAGATATTGTGCGCAGTATGGTACTAAGGGCTGATCCCCCTAAGTACGAGAAGTAGAGTCCATAGTCTTATGACTGTTAAAGGTTTAAAGCATAAACACTTTACAACCTAGGACATAGTTTATGGTCTTATGACCCTCAGATGTTCTTTTGATTCCTATTATTTATCCTCGAGTCAGAAGTTGAGTTTCTTTATTCATATGTCTTTGATTTACTCGCATGTTATTATATTGTTGTCATATTATTATACTTGTGGGCAATCGTGCTCACTCTTGCGTAATAATAACATTGCAGTTAAGAACGAAAGGTCCGACGAGCCTTCTACTAGCAAAGGAAAAGGCAAAGTCAACAAGTGATGAAGACTTGTTGTTTATTTTAATTGTTATGTTTCAGACTTATGTTAAAGTTGTGTAAGACTTATTTAATTATTTATATTTCCGCATTTGAGATTTAAGGTTAAGTACGACCTGGGATTGATGTATTTATTTTCAGATGTTGTAACCCCATAAGGGGAGGATTATTTCTATTTATTTCATGGTTTGCATTTACTATGGGTAGATAGATAGATGATATTTGTACAGTGAACACCAAGTCCCGTGGAAATTAAAGTACCTGGATTTGGGGGTGTCACATATTCTCACTCCATTTCCGCTTGTTTGGATTACTACCACCACTACTACCTCCTTTATTTGTTTTTTTCTTCTTCTCCTGATGATATCGGGATGCAGCTTCGCTTCCCCCTTCAGTAATTATCGCTTTCTCCAACAAAGTCGCAAATGTATTAATCTACAATACAGCTACCTTGTTGAATATCCCTGGCTTCAATCCATTCTCAAATCTTCTCGCCTTTCTTGCCTCCGTGTCCACCTGATGAGGTGCAAATCTCGCTAACTCATTGAACTTAGCAGCATATTCTGATACCGTTATATTCTCTTACTTTAGTTCTAGAAACTTGACTTCCATCCTGGCTTGCATACTCGACGAAAAATAATTCTCAAAGAACAACTCTTTAAACTTTGTCCAAGTTGCTACAGCTGTCCCAGCTCTAGCATGATTGGTTTCCCACCAGTAATTGGCTTCTCCCTTCATCAAATAGGTGGCAAAAGCTGTCTTTTTCTCTTCTGCCACTCTCGCAATAATAAATGCTTTCTCTATCTCCTTTACCCAAGTTTGGGCTTCAATAGGATCCGTAGTTCCCTTGAATTCTGGCTGTCCTACCGCTTTAAAATCTTTAAAGTTTGCCGATCTATTAGCTGGCTGTTCTCTTGCTCTTGCTCTTGCTACTGGCGCCCTATGTTGCATAGCTTGGGTTAACATATCCCCAAAATTTTGCATCGGGTCTGCTTGACCTCCTTCATTATTCACTGATTGCTCTTCTCTTTGATTTCGATTCTGTTGTCGAGGCGGCATTATCAAATTTAAATGAAAATCTTACATTAATCTTTTTTCTCTACACAAATTCTTATTAGTAACATAAGAATTTAACACAAATTTCTCATATAATCGCATATTTATTCAAATAGCACATAATACTTTAAGTACTTAACACCTACTGTTATAATCAGTCACTATCCATTTTTGATAAATATCGGGATTAACAACACAACCTTACACAAAAAGTTGCAATTCTCCAAAATCATCTTAATATTCATATTGAACATAAAGATTACATTCATACAAACAGATATATTACATATGCTCACTCATTGTTCTCGATATTACAATCTTTATATTACACCTTGTTACCAAAAGGTACTACTACTTATACTTAAGCTGTCTAAAGTCTACTCCCTTCTCCTGCCTTCTTACTGGGACACTTGTTAAATTCGTGACCCATTCCTCCATATGAAAAACATTTTCTCATATTCGGCTTAGGACAATTTGGAGAAATATGTCCTTCCTGTTTACAATTGAAACACACGTTCTTCCACATCATACATTCTCCCAAGTGAGTATTTCCACACTTGCCATAGACTTTCTTCTTTTTTGGGTTTGAGTTCCCTGAGTTATTATCACTGTCGTTGTCCCTTTTCTGCTTATTGCTTCTCTTCTTTTACTTGACTACTCCCTCAGATGATCCACCACCTTCAGCCTTCATTCTTTCTACTTGTGTCTTCAGTTCGTTTCGTTCTTCGGTCATCTCGCGTAATGCTCGCTCCATCTTCCACAACTCCTCTAAGAGAAATACTTTACTCTAGAGTTCTTGAACTTCTGCAGATACTTGATCTTTTTCTCCCACTTTGGTCTTAATATTCGTGTCCACCTTAACCTTTTCAGATTTTGCCTCCTCATCTTCACTCAGATACATTTTGGGATACTCATCATGATCAATCCCCAGATTCACCATGGGTTCATCTTTTCCAACTTCCTCAACTGACTCGCTCTGTGCTGGCGCCTCAGCTACTGGCATTGGTGCAACAGCTGCCAACACTTCTGTACTCATTTCATCTTCTCCTGACATCCTACAATCAGTTTAAATAACTTGATTAATACTTTACCAGTACGAATTTCATACTCACTATGTGTCCACACATCTTTCTATTGATGTACTTCGGCAATCCCTCACTTAGTACTCTAAATGAGTTTTCTTTATCTCGCTTATGGTTATAATCCTAAGGGTTTTCCCCCCACTTAAGGTTTATAACCTATAGCTCTGATACCAACTTATGACGCCCCCAAATCCAGGTTACCTGACCCCCGAGTTTGGTGCTCACGATCCAACATATAAATATTATCTAACTACCCATTTATTTATGAATAGAAATATACATCTCATTAACTGATATTGTTAATACATTGTCCCAAGTTTTCTAACCTTAACATAACAAACATACACTTAGATATACAAAAAGGGTTATACAAAAAAACATAATAAATATGTTCATTATAACTACCCCAGCAATACACCTTTGCCTTTGTCTTTCTTTGCCCCTCCGACTACCTCGTTCCTAGCTGAAATATTATATTTAAGCAAGGATGAGCAACAAATTTTCTCCGCAAGTTAAAATATACAATAAAATATAAGAATCAAGAATATAAGACTATCGATTCGATAGAATGTCACCAAAGTTTAAAGGACTTTGAAATAGCTGAACAAATCTTTAATCAATAACGCAAATTTCTCGTATTTTAGGCAAAACAATAATTCGATAGTGAAAGAGTAAAACGCTTTTGAAATTTCTCAATTGAATAACAAGAATCAATTCTACGCAATAAATATGTGGAATATTATCCAGATTTTATACTGAGCGACCCTACAGGATCTTGAACTTCTCGAGTAACTATCAAAGGTTTTGCTTTGAAGTACCCAGGTGTATCAGATAACCATAAAGATTAAACCATACCCCTCTGCAAGTATATAAAGTGATCAGCTTCATTATACCCTATATTATGCATAATACTTACACGCGCGCAATGGCCGAATATACGACCATAAAGCCCCTTTTTATATAAAAAGGTTGTTCTTCTCAGTCTTATAACCAGAATTCGAATCACAACAACGAAATACATTGATTTCAATATCTAATCGCTTTCTCGATCTAGCCGGAATAATTGGCATTGACCTGTAAATAATAATTGAGTTCACTTCTCGAAACTATCAAGTTTCAACAATTGTTCGTCCAGCCAAAACAATTAGCTACGACATATCTCAACACGATTTAATAATAGACAGAAATTAAATGTACTATTTGCAATCAATAATAACTTCTACGGATGTGAATAACCAACAACAGTTATTCCCCAAGCATATTCTCAAAATCAATAATTCAATTTGTATTAATAAACATGCACTAACTGCGAATAATCAACAATAATTCTCAGACGTGGTATAATCAGCAATAATTAACCACCACTATATTTGAAAAGTAATAACTCGAGATTGAGTTAAGGAAACTTGCCTGATTCGTTGACTACTGCTATGCAATTTAAGTTAACTTCTTTTGTAAGACCTATCATTAATAAGATCGATCTCTTAATTAGCATCACATATTTTACTCATAGCAATTTATTTAACATGTAATCACGTAATCAATCATTAAGGAGTACAACTATACTACCTTAACACTTATTCATTCATTTATAAGTTCTTAATATAACTTGATAAACTATTTATGAACTCAGTATACTTAATAGATCATTTCAGTTTCCATTTCAGCAAGCTAAAACAAAACTGACATCTCTTCTGACATTTCAGTTTCTCATTTCAGTAACTTGAAATGTTTATTTCAGGAAGCTGAAATACACTATTCACGAAAATATAAAATCAGCTTATTATTTTTCTATCTTTTGGCCAATCATATATACATATATTCCCTACATAAAAAGTATTTTTCTAGAATTTTTCAACTTACTTAAGTATTTTCCAAAAATCCATTTCTAGTTAATTCCTTAAGAAAATAACTACCTCACGCTTAACTCCAGAAATTCCCAACCCTTTGCGGGATCTTACACATATTATCGTGAGTCTTCAGTTTAAATTTCATGGCCATCTGAGTTATACAACTCCGGTTATAGCGTTTTCAGTCGAGAAATTCCAAAAATTAAAATGGCCATAACTTGCTCAATCTAAGTCGGAATGAGCTCATTTTTGGACACAAGCTACTTCATTCCATATATTTTTGTGTCCCAAAAGGATGGAATTTATTTCATGAAATAAGTGGCCAAAACTTCCCTTCAAAATCCCGAACAGCCTACTATTTTGACTTTTTCAGATTTTGCTTCCTTTACTAAAATCGGTCCAAACAAACATCTACAACATATGTTTCCATGATTCCACTTGGGTCTATTAGAAGACTCATATATCTAACTCTAGAATTTGACCACACTCAAAAATTCAAAGTAGAATGAGAGATATGGTCATTTCTATATCATACTTTGTTTTCGCAAAAATCTATTTTTCAACTTTTGGTGATTTTTAAGAAAAATTCTATTTTTTCACTTAAAACCAACATAGCTCATCATAATACTTAAAATAAATCATATACTCATGGATATATCATGATCCATGATCTATATCATCAAATAATCAACAAACACAAGATCAAACACAACCAAAGCTAAGAAATATTTGATTTTCTATCTTTTGAAAAACATAACTCCTATTTCTTAGTTTAGATCCAACTTTTGATCTATAAAAAGGTTAGATCTAAACTTAAAATACTATTAAACACCAAGATCTAAGGTTTTTAACCTCAAGATCAAGAATTCATACTATCAAAAAATCAAATCAAAATAAAAAGGAAATTAAACTATATACAAATAGAAATCCTTTATACCTTCTCTTGATTCCTCTTCTTTTTCTTCTTAATACTTATTAGAGAACTATAAAACACCCAAATTCTCCCTCTCTCTCCTCTCTTGAGGTGACCGAACCCCTTGGGTTCTTCTCTCTTGTTTATTTATTTTCTCTCTCTTCAACTTAGGAAATGAAATAAGATGAGATGAGAAGGTTTTGTTTGCTAGCAATAAAAATAGTTAGATACATAATATCTATCTATCATATCCAATTAAATCTTCTATCCACTCCTTGTAATTTCGGCCATGTGCCAAATTTCTCCTAATATCTCTTATCATATCTTACCAAATCTCTCTATATCTTATCAAATCTCTCCATATCTTATCAAATCTCTCCAATATCTTTTCCTTCTCTCTTATAATCTTCTCATATCTTATCAATATCTTTTTATATCTTATCAATATCTTTCATATCTTATCAAATATAACCAATATCTTTTTCTTCTCTCTCATAATCTTCCCATATCAAGCATATCAAGGCATAATATTTAATCACATGGTCCTCCTTTTTCCTTCCTTGTATACCCGGCCACTAGGGCCTTCCTTATCCTTCCAATTTGCTTTATATTAAGCATACTAATGACTAAAATATCCCACCCACAAGTGGGCTTAGCTTGGGCCCTTAATTAATTCCATTGGGCTTGCAATTTTACTTGTTTTACTTACTAACAAAATTAAATCTGGGCCTCCTCCCATAATTAAATTGAGTCATCACTATACTTGTCTTATAAATATTATATTGAGCTAATTTAATAATTCAATTGCTATTAAATCAATTAGGTACAAGTCCTATGCTCAAATAAATTATTGGGCTACAAATTAATTCTTTGGGCCCTAAAATCAACTTAGTCCCACACTCATTAATTTTTATTTTACCCTAATCATTTAGTTAGGTTTTCTCAATCACAGATTAGGTTTTCTAATCCCTTATTACGGTTTACTAAGTTTATACCCTATCTGATCAATCATTGATCATAAATTCTATACAGCACAAACACATATTCATCAATACAATTATTATAACTGTATTTTCTACCGAATCCCTGTCTATAACTAGGGTTAGGGTTTCTATTCTCTGTTAAACAAAAGTTGTACTCATATTTCTCAGTAAATACACAAATTGACGACTTCTCTAAACTCGTATCACAGATACTCAGCACAATATTGATAATCAATATCAATATTAAATACAAATTTTTTTTTGTAAAATTTTGAATTATTCAAAATTCTGGGTTCTCACAACTTGAACATTCATAACTTTTGATCCTGGAGTCCGCTTGAGGGGTGCTATATCTTTCCGGAAAGCCCTTTCCAAGAGCATTACAATGATATGGGACTTGACCTTTTTCAGATCCAGGTAGATAGGTTTATGATCCGATCTTCGTTTTTCTGTAGTTTGTCCGTTCAGCTGTATTATGATGTTTTCACTCAGGATCGATGTTTTGGCTCTTTCTGACCCTCATTGCATCAACTTGACTTGATTTTGACTTTATCTGATGTTAAATTAGTAAAATGACTATTTTGTCCCTCCAGGGGTTACCTCAAGCATTGATATGGTTTTCGACTATTTCTCGGGATCGTCTCCGAGGTTTTTATCACAGCCTACTCTGTTCTTCCTCCAGGTTATCTCTGAGGTTGACTTGATCTCTCAGTGTTGTCTCTGGGGATGATTTGATGCTTTGGGGCTATCTCTGAAGGTTGGATGTACCTCTCGGGGTTGCCGTCAGGGCTTGACTTGACATCCCACTTCTACTGGGGCTTGACATGACATCCTGATGTTGTGATCGGGGTTGAGCTTGACATCCCGGTGTTGTCAACAGGGCTGCTGTACCCCCCAGTGTTGTTGTCGGGGCTTCACTTGAAATCCCGGTGTTGCCGGGGTTTGACTTGACATCCCGGTGTTATGACCTGGGTTGAGTTTGACATCCCGGTGTTGTCGCCGGGGTTGCTGTACCTCCTAGGGTTGTTGTCGGGGCTTCACTGACATCCCAGTGTTGCCGGGGTTTGACTTGACATCCCGGTGTCATGATCGGGGTTGAGCTTGACATCTCATTGTTGTCGTTGGGGTTGTTGTACCTCCCGGGGTTATTCTCCAGAGTAGAAAAGATGCTTTTGCCCTCATGTATGGTTAGTAACAGGAAACTGAAATTTCGAGTGTCTACAGAATAAATGAGAGTACTAATATTAAATTAATTCCTAAACTCTTTTAGAAATTAAAATAATAATAATTGTAATAATATTAATAAGACTCCTTTATTAATTTATATTTAATATTTTAAAAATATTAAATAATAAAAATTAAGCTATTTAATTTATTCTATCACCATAGATTAAATTAATTACACTTAATGCATTATTACGATTATTTCATCACCTTTTTAAAAAATTATTCTTCCTTTTGTGGTGTGACCCTTTAGGTTCTCCATATTAAACCGGTTGTGAATAAATCAATTAGAATAAGTCTAATCTTATTTAAATAAATAAATTAAACTAATAATCTATTTAAATAAATAATATTTATTCTACAATAGGGATAAGCCTCCCTAACGATCAACGACTTTCTAGATAATATAGATTTCAACATTAATCACAAAAGAACCTGTGAGTAAATAGTTACCGTACAATTCAATCATTCCACCATACAATGTCCTAATTAAACATAAGACATGAAATTACTGTCAAGTCTTATTTTATTTAATTATATGTATTTCGATTAGAAAATGCACAACTCCAAATAATGCAAATTAGAAAAATCCTTTCTAATTTCATTATGCTTGACCAAGGATTACTGGGTTGTCATTTAACGAATCACATAGGACATATCTCTTCTTTTACTAGAAGTGGTAGATTATTTATTGATCATTCATTATCTCCATATGTAACTCATTATACCCAAGCATACCCTTTGATATAACCTAAGGGTCTTAAGGAATATATAAGTCAAAGTATAATTCATTACACACAAGATATTATGATGATCTCAAGTCCAAGGATCACTTGTACTACTATAACATTAGGAATTTCTATTGACATGCAAGTAAAACTCCATTAGGTATTCCATAGCAAATCACGTTCAGTTAACGTATTCTCAAATAAGCACCTACATACTTGCTTTAGTGTCTCCAAATAAATGATCATGAGATCAATCATCCTCATCCAATGAGCAAGTAACATATGTACCAATCTGTCCGGATTTACTAATTCCATTTTTAGTAATCCCACGATTTGGAACTATTTTAGTTTTAAGCTTTCTAAGAATTTAGATCTCATTAGCATGATCAACATCATGATTCTAAAAGCATTGCTTAAAACTATGAGCTATTTACATATTATAAAAACAGCATCATATAGTTAATTAAATGCCTTTAATAAATGAATACTTTTATTAATAAATAAATAAGATCGTTTACAAAGTATATGCTTTATCATCATACATGATTGGCTTGTATGCATACTACTTTCAATCTCTCACACAAAAGTCAATTGCCATGGTATCTCATACCCATCTTCTCTAAGTGACGATCAAACTGTTGTTGTGTTAAAACTTTAGTAAATGGATCTACAATGTTGTCTTGAGAGTCTACATGCTCTAAGGTGATGTCTCATCTTTCAATGATCTCCTTGATAAAGTGAAATCGCCTCAATACATGTTTGGATTTTTGATAAGACCTGGGTTCCTTAGCTTGTGCAACCGCTCCGGTGTTGTAACGGTATCAGGGGACTGCTCCTCTAATGCTAGGAACCACACCAAGTTCTGTTACGAACTTCTTCATCCAAATAGCTTTCTTTGCAGCTTCACTTGCAGCTATGCACTCTGCCTCTGTCACTGAATCAATAACTATTTGCTGCTTGGAACTCTTCCAACTCACTGTGCCTCCGTTCAAGGTAAATACATACCCCAAAATAGATTTGTTATCATCTTGGTCTGTTTGAAAACTTGAGTCTGTGAAGCCCTCGGTTTTTAATTCAGACCCACCGTAGACAAGAAATACATCCTTAGTCCTTCGTAAGTACTTTAGGATATTTTTCACTGCCTTCCAGTGCTCTTCTCCTGGATTCGACTAATATCTGCTCGTTACCCTAAGTGCATGAGCGACATCTGGTCTAGTACATATCATACCATACATAATAGATCCTCTTACTGAAGCATAAGGAATCTTACTCGTACTGTCTCTCTCCTCAGGTGATTTTGGGGCCTGTTTCTTGGAGAGATTTATTCCATGGTTCATCGGCATTTGACCTCTTTTGGAATCTTCCATTCTAAACCTCTCTAGCATCGAGTCAATGTACGTACTTGGGATAAGCCAAGCATCCTTTTAGATCTATCTCTATAGATCTTTATCCTCAAAATATAGGATGCTTCTCCCAAGTCCTTCATGGAGAAGTGTTTAGATAACCATATTTTAATCGATTGTAGCATAGGAATGTAATTCCCTATCATTAATATATTATCAACTTATAATACAAGGAATGAAACAGCGCTCCCACTAACCTTCTTGTACACATATGGTTCATCCTCGTTTTTGATAAAATCAAACTCTTTGATTGTCTCATCAAAATGGATGTTCCATCTACGAAAAGCTTGCTTCAATCCATAAACAGTTTACAGACTTGATTTTTTCCAACCTTTAAAATAAATCCCTCTAGCTGTGTCATATACACATCCTCCTCAAGTTTCCCATTGAGGAAGGTCATTTTCACGTCGATCTGCCAGATCTCATAATCGTAATAAGCTGCAATCGCAAGCAAAATTTGAATGGACTTAAGCATTGCTATCGGTGAGAAGGTTTCATCATTGTCAACTTTGTTTGAAACCTTTTTCAACTAGTCGGGCCTTATAGGTCTCTACCTTGCTGTTCTCTTCAGTCTTTCTTTTAAAGACCAATTTACACCAAATAGGCTTAATGCCTTTAGGTGGTGAAACCAAAGTCCATACTTGGTTCTCATCCATGGAGTCCATCTCGAATTTCATGGCTCCAAGACATTTTCTTGAGTCTTTATTACACATAATTTGTTCGTAATTCAATGGATCATCATCATTCATGACGTGTACCTCATCGTCATCCTCTATGACGAATCCATACCTATCAGGTTTCTTTGGTACTATTCCAGATTTACGAAAAGGGTGTTATACAGAAGGTGTCTCTACTTGGACAGGTTCATCCACTTGATCTGTAGTGGTTTGTGGTCTTGAATTTCTTCAAGATCTATTTTCCTCCCACTAGCCTCTTCAAGAATAAACTTATTTTCCAAAAAGGCAGCGTGTTTCTCAACAAACACCTTTTGCTCAATAAGATTATACAAATAGTATCCCAAACTTTCTTTAGGATATCCCACAAACGTGCACTTATCAGATCTTGTCCCAAACTTATCATTTTGAAACCATTTCACATAAGCTGGATGTAGACACTCAAAATGTCGCATTCCTGTTACTGACCCTAAAGGAGGGTAAAATGGTCTTTTATCTTCTAGAGACAACATTGGAAGTTCAAACCAAAGTCAACCCCGACGACAACCCCGGGATGTCAAGCTCAACCCCGGTCACTATACAGGGATGTCAAGTCTAGCCCAAGAGACAACCCCGGGATGTAAAGTTCAACCCCTGTCACTATACTGGGATGTCAAGTCAAATCCCGGCCACACCAGGACGTCAAGTGAAGCCCCGAAAACTATATCGGGATGTTTATCAGCCCCGATGACAACTCTGGGATGTAAAGCTCAACCCCGGTCACTATATTGGTATGTCAAGTCAAACCCCGGGCACACTGGAATGTCAAAAGAAGCCCCGATAACCATACCCGGATGTCAAACAGCCCCGGCGATAACCCCGGGATGTCAAAATCAACACCAGTCACTATACCGGGATATCAAGTCCAACCCCGACCACACCGGGATGTTAAGTGAAATCCCAATAACCATACCGGGATGTCAAGTAGCCCCGGTCACAATCCAGGAGGTCAGGTCAAGCCCCTGTCACAACCTGGGAGGCCAAATCAACTTCGGAGACAACCCCGAAGCATCATATCATCCCTAGAGACAACACTGGAAAACCAAGTCAGCCTCGGAGATAACCCTGAGGACAAACAGAGTCGGTTGGGATTAAAATATCAGAAACAACCCCAGGAAAATAGTCAAAAGACCGTGCCAGTACAGGAGACAACCCCTGGAGGGGCAAAATAGTTGTTTTATCAACTTGAAGCCAATCCGATCAAAATTAAGTGGAATTGATGTAATCAGAGTCAAAAAGAACCATAACATTGATCTCGAGTGAAAATAACACAATATAGCTCAACGAACAAACTGCGAAGCAACAAATATCTGGTTATGAACCCGACTTCTTGGACTCAGAAAAGGTTTAGTCCCATGTCATTGTGATGCTCTCGGCGAGGGCTTTCTGAAAAGGTATAGCACACCTCAAACGGACGCTCTGATCAAAAGGTAGAAAGTTTCAAACCTGACATTACGTTGTTCGGAGTGCACGTATTCAAGACGACGGGACCCACCATGTGGGACCCTGCCACGTCGAGCCGTAGGTAGACCTGCGGCTGCCGCGGTTTGGCCCGCTTCCATCGATCATTAAATACATGTGCCCCCTTACCAAGAAAAAGATGAAAAAATAAAAAAACTCTCTGAAACTCTTCCCATTTCGTTTCCTAGACCGACTTCTAGTACTCCAAACCTAGATTTTATCACTCTAACATGTAGGTACACTCATATACTACAACATACCAAATATTAACCGGTGGAAACGCCCGTTTGAAGCCTATAAAGTGGTAAAAAGCCCGTGTAGTAGTCCATTGTAAGTATTTTTACGATCAGAACTTGTTTCCAACTTCATTGCGCATTTATACAGGTGCACGTAAAGTTTTATCTCCTAATTTTTCCCGAAACTCAGTTCCGTGGCCGTTTTTGCGTACTTTTTAGTACATTTTAGTACATATATATGGTTTTTCGCATTTGCACAACTCATATCGACGATCCGTGGCTTTTATTCACTTATATATATATATACATATATATATATACACACACACACACATATATATATACATATATATATACACACAGACATATATATATACATATATATATATATATATTAACTTTTTCGGACTGGGTCGTTGACTCATGTCTTTTTTGGCTTTATTATGTATATATTACACTATATATATATATACTAACTTTTCATTCTGCCAGGCTCGGATGACAAATCCGTGATAGCTATTGCTTTTATATATATAACTATATATATATAAATTATTCTGACTTTTTTTTGGCCTGGATTGCTAAATTAGTGACCTTTATTACTTTAATATATATATACTAACTGTATATATTAACGTTTACATTTCAGTTTAGCCTGGATTGGAAATTCGTGGCCTTTTTACTGCTTTTATACATATATATATATATATATATATATATATATATACTTTTTCTGTCAAGCCTGGATCATTCCGTGGCTCTTCTACAGCTTTTATAAGTATATACATTTCTGTCCGGGCATAGGATGGCAGATCCGTCGCCCTTCACAACTTTTATATATATATATATATATATATATATATATTTACATTTCAGTACGGGTCTGAGAGTGAAAACCCATAGCCCTTTATAGCTTTCGTATATATATAATTATATATATATATATATATATATTCTTTATTCATTGTGATTAAATTTCTACTTTAAATATTTATTTGGTAAACTAGATTTCTATAAATCTAGCCCTTTCTACATTTCAAACGGTTAAAAAAAGGTCGAACCAGAACCGGAACCGGGAAGCTAGAATGGCTGAGATTTATTAAAATCTGGCTTTCTTTCTAGTTTTATTCATTATTAAATCAACCTCGCGACCCTTAGATCGCTATCTATTGGGAACGAGAAGCTTTGGCTTTGGCTTCGCGCAGGCCAGGATTTAACTGATGAATCCTTGGTTTTTGGTGACATTTAGATGTAAATATACATTTTTTTGGTAAATATCTGTGTTGTGCAGGTTCTCTTGGCCTCCTTATGTAAGCCTAGAAATCGTGGGATTCATGATCAAACTGATTAGAATCTGATTCCCACGATGGACAAACTTCATATTACAAATGTACCCTGCCAGTTTTTCTGTAAAAAAGTATATCCGAAAGACCTTAAAACGGTTATCCGTGTTTAAGGTCTCAAACATAATGAAATAATGGCTTGTCGTGCTAAAGTCACTCCGATAGCTGTTATGCCCATGAGAAGACCGACACGTTTATATATTTTGTGGTCGAGGACGCTTCGCAGCTTGACAAATCATCATTCAAATTGAGCCAAAAAGGATGAAAAGATAAAAATGGAAGTATCAACATGCTTCAATTCGTAGGTGAGCGTAAGGGTTTGAAAACATGCTTTCAAAAATATCATTGTCATGTTTTTTCTAAAAAGGACTTTTGCAAATCAAATCAAACCCTTCGTATATAGGTTCAACAAAACACGTCCATACTTTCAAAATCAAACAAACGTAGGCTCAATTACTTCCAACATTCACACACACACACACACACTACAAATAAAAAGGGAAATATTGAAAAGATGCGGTAACCGTATTTTCACGGGAGTTGGGGGGTTCCTAACACCTCCCTCCACTTAACCAAACCCTCGAACTTAAAACTTCAGTTTCAAAGATCAAGTTTCGACAGTGTCCAGTAATTGGGCCTACTTGCAAACAAAACTCGGTTGAGTTGGTACAACTATTTCAAATCTATCAACTGGCGACTCTGTAAACCGTTCTAATCATCGACATCATACATGTTGGCCTTTTCTTAAAAAACCTTTTCACCCTTCATAAAACAGACAAGGTAATAAGGGTAGAAAGAAATAAAACTTAGGAAGAGAGAAAGATTCGGTCCAACGATGACAAGATTTTTTTCCCGACGTCTACAGGTGGCGACTCTGCCGGGGAAAGTAGAGGGCTTAGGTCGCGTTCATTGAATGGATGGGAATTAATGCTTTTACTACTTTATATTAGTGCCTCGCATAATGTCATCATTTCATACAGTGAGACGCGATGTATATGAATGTATATTATGTGATTCCTCCACTAGGAGGCAAACCCGTTGGTGTTTGATTACTGGACTCAAAGAAGACTTATTCTGCGAGACGCAGGAAAGGCACCACTCAGATCCGCTCTAATTGAAAGATCAGATTAATTTCCCCTCTAGTAGATTGTGATGATCTGGGGACCTTCATGCCGAAAAGCCGCGAGAGTAGCCTAAGATAGACTAGCCTCTGATTAACTAAATTCGAAGGGGAGCTTCTTCATGCCTTCCTCTTTTTAATTCAAATGTCAAATTTTTGATTCCAATGTAAATGTCAAAGATTCAATGTAAATATACATTCCATATCATTTAAATCCTATAATACTATCCTGTCATCAAAACAACTGACCTCTGTTTTACAGGATAAGATTAAAAACCCTCAAAAATAAAAACATTGCATGACATGCACCCAACTGATACCTACACCAGAAAATTAACACACCTATATTTGTTGTAGGTAAAAATTGGTCCCGTTACTTGATAAGTACACAGTATTCATGATTTGTTATTCCTTTATGATTGGTTTTATTGCATGTTTCATGTGTATATGAGCTTAAGAAGTTGTTTAATTATTTTTAGGTGGATTAAAGCTTATAGGAATAAAGTATGATAAAAGAGGCTATCTGGCAGGCTGGCGTGGGGCGCGCTAGGAATACATTAAAAGTGGCGCGGGACGCGCCGTAGTGAATCAGGATCTCTGCCATACAAGCGCGGGGCAGCGTCGCATTGCGAAGGGACCAGGCGCAGGGCACGCCGGTCAGACAGAACTGGCTGAATTTGGTTGTTTAAAACATGAAGTTGATTAGGAAAAGGATTACAGACTTGCCTAATTAAACTAGGGTTTGTCTAGGCTATAAATATCAGTTGTTTTCCTAAGTTTGGAGGATCTTTTCTCTTGTATTTGATCTTTCATCTATTATCTTAGATCTAGGATTGCTGAAAGAAATGAGCTAATTCTTCTAATTCAATTCTGAAGGGAGGTGAACGTAACTATCAATTAATGGTTTGATCAATTACATTATTTATTCTTTAATGAGATTTATTCTAATTATCTACATAAACTTTCATGTATGCTAGATTAAGATATATATTAAGCAAACGATGTATGTCTAATCCACGTAGCAAATATTGATATTTTATTGTGGCCAAGCTTTGAAATATTATTAAGGTTTTCAGAAGACAAGTTAAATAGTTCTTGATTGTGTAATTATTGCTTGGAATAATCTAATTCTCATTCTTCATACTTCTATCATATTAAATCTAGACTGATAGTTCTAGGTTGTATGTTAGTTAGAATCTTTTGTGGGCGATCGTCGCATTAGATCTACACTTAAGGAGAATTTCAGGTAATTTGTGATCGCGGTTATCTAAAATTATTAATCTCATTGGAAGATAAATAGTATAAACACTTGGTGAAATCATAATTCTGAAAAGGGGATACTGAACTAAAGAATTTAAGTCTTTCACTCATTGATATTTTATTTATTATTCATTTTAGTTAATTATATTTTTCAAACTAGAATCCTCAATTCATTGGAAATACTTGGCTAGATAAAAGACAATTCACTCTCTGTGGGATCGATCCTTGCTTATTACTATACTAATTCTAGAGTTAGTTGAATAAAGAGTATGGTAAATTTAGTAGTGTAAATGACAACTACCATTACCAGGTCAAAATCTAAGAAAGCACTAAGGACATCTTCAGACACGACTTCAAGTGCTCAATCAGAATCCACCCCTATTTCTAGTGAAGAGTTTTAAGGATTGAAGAACCTGATAGCCGAATTGGCTATTTTTCTCAAAGAACAAAGCAAAGGCCTATATGGAAAACAAACAACCGGTCATACAGAACCGTCTACACCTGGTGGCAGTCAAGAGACTGGAAAGAAAGACAAACAGATTCTTAAACCACAGAACCAGGATATGACCAACAAAACCACTGAAACCACCACCCTTAACAAAGAGCAGGAAGATGGTGATATTCTGAAGAAAGTACAACAAATGGAAGAAACCATTCGGTCCATCAAAGGGACTGGGGTATTTGGCAGTGTCAATTATTCAGACTTATGCATAGTCCCAGGGGCTCGTTACCTTGAAAAATTTTAAGTCCCTGATTTTGAGAAATACGATGGATTGGGAGACCCCTACACTCACTTAAAAGTATTCATTGGAGAGCTCGGATCCTATGCAGAGGACGAGAAGCACATAATGCAATAGTTCCAAAAGAGTCTTACCGGAGAGGCTAGAGCAAGGTATGCCCGATTGGATAATTTAAAAATTCACAGCTGAAAAGAGTTGGCATATGCCTTCCTTAATCAATATAACTTTCAGTCCCAGATGGCTCCAGACATATATCAAATAACCAAAATCAAAAAGCAAAGTGTTGAGACATTTAGAGAGTATGCCCAACGATGGAGGCGGGTGGCAGCATAAGTTACCCCACCTATGACTGAGTCTGAAATAATCATGACCTTCATCGACATTCAAGAAGCTCCGTATTATGAAAGGGTCCTAGTAGGCATAGGAAAACCATTCTCGAAGATGATCAAACACGGAGAAATGGCTGAAATGGGGCTGAAATCTGGGAAGATAAAGGATATTACCACCTTGAAAGCTGTTGCCGAGCATATCCAATCAGGGAGTTATGAGAGTAATCCCCGGAGATCCCACAAGAAGAAAAAAGAAGAAGTGTCCTTAGTACTGCAAGGACAAAATCAGAGGAGCGATTCGAGTAACATGCCCATTCAAAGAAGGAACTATTCCCCTTTTCAAGCTTCAGCCCAACCTTCTAATCGTCCATTTCAAAAAACTGCGGAGGCCAGACGTCAGAGAACGTTCACCCCTTGACGGGATTCACTCAAGAATGTGCTAAAACTGTTGACGGAACAAAAGAAGATTGTCCAACTCCTTACACCTTCCAATATCGGTGGAAGGAATTTCAACCCAAGTAAGAAGTGCGCATACCATTCTGGATCCCCGGGCCATGATACAAAGGATTTTTGGTCTCTCAAGCACAAAATCTAAGACTTGATAGACAACGAACAGATTGTGGTGACCAAACCGGAGCAACTGCATGTGCAGGATAACCCCCTCCCTCAGCACAAAGAGGAGAGTGTCAACATGATTAGCACAAAGAAATTGAGAAGGATCCAAATACCTTCGTTATGTTGGAGAGTCAACTCAATCAAGCCCAGATAATTGGGAACTCTCAGAAAGGCAGTTTCTGATGGAACAAGAAATCAAATCCATTAAGGAACATATTGGACAGTTGGCAGATCTGGTCGTATATCAACATCAGATAACCAGACAGCTGATAAACCAGACCAACCAGCATTAAGTGAGTCCTCCCACATCGGAAATTAGTCCCATCGCCATGAGGGATCATTATCGGTTTCATGAGCATGAACCCTAGGCCGAAAAGGTGACCAAGGAGGAGAAGTTCCAAGCTGATAAATAATTTTCGTTCTAGAGGAATTTCACTAATTTAAACACGCCGATGAAGGAAATTCTCCAAATGCTGATCAATGAGGGAATGGTTACAGATTTGTTACCCTTGGTAAACCCTCAATCGAGAAAGTTCAAGCCTGGCAGGATCTACCGGTATCATTCCAATGCACCCGGTCATGATACCGAAGATTGTTGGGGACTTCGTCACCTGATTTAGAATTTGATTGAAAGTGGTGAGCTGATAAAAGCAAATCAAGACTACGGCTATTTCAGTGAGGAAGCACTCTTTATTCCCATGGCATAGAATCAGGGAACAGTGGTTGTTATTTCATGTGAGAAGGAACTAGCTGTGACACTGTTAGTACTGCCTGGGGAAAGGGTTCAAGAAGCATAAAATCCTGTGAAGGTAGCTGTGTCCGAACCTTTAATACTACCTTTCAGACAGCAATATCCAGTGATTAGTCTGAAAAGAGTCCCATGGAACTATGGGAAGGATGAAGGTTCAACCTCCAACAACATTGCCAGCATATCCAAGGAGAATTCATTATATCTGCCTCAGCGGGTGATTAATTTAGTCATAAAAGCTAAAGGGAAGGTGGTTGAGGAGAAAGTTGAAGAATTCCTCCTCAAAATGGGGCATAAAGAGATCAAGGTGGTGCAAAGCTTGAAGGATGCTCCCAAATAGATGTAAATCCTGGACCTGGTTTTATCCTCCGTGGATCATCGCAATATTCTGGTGAAAGTGCTGGAAGAAGTCCATCTGCCAAGAACAGTGGATGTTGAGAAATTCTGTCATGTGATAGAACACATCTTCAACAATAATGTGATATCTTTCACTGACAATGATATACCCGCAGAAGGGATGGGTCATCGCAAGTCACTGCACATAGCAGTGATGTCATCAGGGTATGTGATCGGAGGTGTGCTAATAGATGAAGGATCATCCCTAAACACTTGTCCCTATGATACCTTGGAAAAAATAAAGATTAACTCAAACCGGATCAGAACCAGTCATGTGGTTATTCGGGCTTTCGATGGATCTCGCAGAGAGGCTATGGGAGAGAATGAGCTTCCACTGGAAATAGGTCCCCACATTTTCTATGTATCCTTCCAGGTACTCAACATTACCACCGAATACATTTTATTTCTGGGAAGGCTATGGATTCACATGGCAAGAGCAGTTCCATCCACCTTATATCAGCAGCTCAAGTATATTATGAATGGCAATCTGATTACAGTAAATATCAAACCAGAATATCCTGTTTGCATATAGGGAGACCTGTCGGTGATCAGTCTAGATGAAAGGATTGAACTTGCAAGTTTTTAAGCTTTGGAGGTGAGCAATACTCAGTACCTACTAGTTGTGGCACCAGCCTTGAAACCAACGGTCTCTCCCGAAGTAATGACAGTGGGCCAAGGAGATGGTATCTTTGGGTTTCAGCCCTGGAGAAGGGTTAGGAAAAAATCAGTAAGGAATCAAGATTCCGGTACAAATCCCGAGCCAATCACAGAGGGCCGGATTGGGCTACTCATCCAGATTAAACCATCGAAACCCACACAAGCATCCAAAGGCATATGCTTCCACTATACTATTGCCAAACCTCACTGATGCCTGATTTATGAAGCCAATGAGGAAGATTCCTGCTATTGTGTCAGCCATGCTGTTTCCTCCAATCAAACCAATCATTAAAAGTAAAGCCCAGTGCATGATGGGGAGAGCAGAAACGGAAAAAAAAAGTTCATGTACGAAGGACGAGACCCTATTTGCCAATATGTACTTTCTTATTCACTACGAGGGGATGAACGATGATATCCCAAACAGTGATAAAGAGGATCAGATCCAAATTCCTCGCATCAAGAAGGGGAAGGGAGGCAGTTCAAAGAAGAATCCTGGCCTTGATCTAAAGGATGTCTTAGTCGTCATCAGAGATGAGACAGACGAGCACAACTCCTTTATCCTCCCTATTCACGAGTATTTGACCCTGGACAACTCGAGCAGCGTCCCTTGCCTCATTCAAAAAGGGTAAAAGGGCAGAGAGTCCGTTTTCCCTATAACATGGTTTTATTTACTGCTTATTTTGGTTGCACAGCTATAGCAATAACTTTTGTCATGCTTTGCTAAATGCTTTGTATGTTTAAGCAGTTTCATATATTAAAATAAAAGCATTTTGTTTCCAGGACTCCAGAATTAGATTTATTTGTCCTTGCTGATGAGATGCCAACCTGTCACAGTGACTACAACTTTGATGTAGAACTGAACTTCGACTTGATGGAGATTGATCAAGAGGAGGTAGATGATTATGAGGTGCCCGAGGAGATCAAAGAATGGGTCGAAGAAAATCCCAAACCAAACCTCGATCAAACCACCACTGTTAATATCTGAACCTCAAAAAACCTTAAAGAAATTCAGATAGGCCTAGACCTCACCCCATACCAAAGAACTGACCTGATTGAGATCCTAACTCAATTCCAGGATGTGTTTACATGGTCGCATGAAGATATGATCGACCTGTCTACTGACATTGTCATCCATCGACTCCCCATCAAAGATGGATTCAAGCCAGCCAAGTAGAAGCTCAGGCGACTAAAACCTGAATGGAGTCTGAAAGTCAAAGAAGAGGTTGTCAAACAATTCAAAATCGGCATCATCATGGTATCAACATACCTGTAGTGGCTGTCAAACATAGTCCCCGTGCCTAAGCTCGAAGGGATGGGACGAGTATACTTGGATTACATTGATTTGAAAAAAGCTTGTCTCAAGGATAATTTCCCTGTACCTTTCATCCACATCCTGATAGATAATACTGCTAAGTATGGTATGTATTTTTTTGTGGATTGCTTTGCTAGTTCCCATCAAATCATGGTGGCTGAAGAGGACAGGGAGAAGACCACTTTCATCACTCCTTGGGGAACTTTCTATTATAGACAATTATCCTTCGGCCTCATCAATGCTAGTGCCACGTATCAACGGACCATGATGGCCCTATTTTATAACATGATGGATACAAAGATAGAGGTTTATGTGGATGACATCATCATCAAATCCCGAAAGAAAGACGATCACATCAACCATCTTAGGAAGCTGTTCAACAGGCTGCGTAAGTACAACCTTAAGATGAATCCATCTAAATGTGTTTTTGGCGTCAAATCGGGCAAGTTGTTGGGATTTCTAGTAAGCAATAGAGGCATTGAGCTAGATCTCGCCAAGATTAAAGCCATCACGGAGATGCCCGTGCCTCAAACAGAGAAGAGATACGCGAGTTTCTGGGAAAAATCAATTTCATAAGTCGGTTCATTTCCCAGCTCACAGCAACTTGTGAACCCATCTTCAAGGTACTAAGGAAGAATTCCTCCACAAAATGGAATGTGGATTGCCAAAAAGCTTTCCTTGCCATCAAAAAGCAACTGATCGAAGCGCCTGTCTTGGTACCCCAGAGGGATGAAGTTCCCCTGTTTATGTACTTGTCCGTCAATGCCAACGCAATGGGTTGTATGCTGGGACAGAAAGATGATAGTAGCAATGAGAGAGCTATCTACTACATCAGCAAAAGATTCAACAGCGGAGAACAAAAGTACACACTGATTGAGAAGACATGTTGTGCGTTAGCATGGGCCGTTATGAGGTTACAGTATTATCTGCATGGGCATACGACCTACCATATATCCCGCATAGATCCCCTGAAATACGTATTTAGCAAACCAATGTTGAAATGTCGATTATCCAAATGGCAGTTTATTCTACAACAGTTCGACATTGTCTACGTGACTCAGAAGTCCATCAAAGGCCAGGGCATTGCAGATCAGTTGGCCAAAGCACCGTCAAGGGATTTTAAAACCTTAGAAACTTATTTACCGGATGATGGGATCGTGATAATTTAATAAATCCATCAATAAAATACAGTCCAACCCTGGAGAATGTCTTTTGATGGAGCGGTGAACATGGAAGGTGTCGGAGCTGGGCCAGTCCTTGTCTCTGGTACAGGATAACAGTATCTTGTGGCTACCAAGCTACAGTTTGTAAACACTAACAACACGGCTGAGTATGAAGGCTGCATATGGGGTTGAAGCTAACCCAGTCCATGGGTATCCAGCGTCTATTAGTATTTGGAGATTCTGAGTTAGTTATCAAACAAACTATTAGGGCATATCATACCAAAGAATTGTATTTGCTGCCCTATCACCGGCAGGTTATCAATATATCCATGGATTTTGAAGGGATAAACTTCATCCACATCCCTCGAGGAAGGAATAACTTTTTGGATGCATTGGCAACTTTGCCTTCCCTGATCCACATATCTGGTAGGAGGGGAATTCCCGACATCAAATTTACAAGCCAAAAGGCCCCCACATATGGGACTTACATTGGAGAAGTATCAGATGAAATACCTCCTATCAAGAAGCCTTTGTATCAAGACATCAAGGAATATCTCTGAGATGGATCTACACCCGTTGGGGCAAGCCAAGCTAAAAGAAAGCGAATTCACAAGATGGTTATGAAGTTCTATTTAAGCGGAGATGCGCTGTACAAAAAAGATGCTGGAATAGGCCTTTTAAGATGCCTCGATAAAGAGCAAGCCCGGAGATTGATGGATGAAGTCCACGGTGGAGTCTGTGGTCCCACATGAGCGGTCATTTGCTGGCCAATAAGATATTAAGAACTGGGCATTACTGGATCTCTCTCAAAGATGACTGCGATGATCACGTCAGGAGATGCTACCAATGCCAAGTCCACAAAAATGCTATTCACGCTCCTCCAAATGAGCTGAACAATATGTGTTCGCCATGGCCTTTCTGCATGTGGGAAATGGATGTGATTGGGCCGATAGATCCCAAAGCCAGCAACGGACATCGATTTATCTTCACCATGATCGATTATTTCACCAAGTGGGTTGAAGCTGCCTCTTTTCTCAAAGTTACCAAGGAGGTAATCATTGGTTTCATCAGAAATAATGTCGTTTGTCGATACGGACAGCCGGAGGTGATCATCTCAGACAACGCCAAGAACCTAAATAATCAGATGATAAGAGATTTATGCAATAAGTTTTATATCAAGCATCTCAATTTTGTCATCTACCAACCCAAGATAAATGGTGCTGTCGAAGCAGCCAATAAGAACATTAAGAAAATCATGCAGAAAATATCCGCCAATCACAAAGGATGGCCTAACCTGTTGCCTCGGACTCTGTTGGCATACAGGACGTCAATGCGTACCTCTACTGGAGCTAGCCCCTACTCCTTGGTGTATGGTATGGAAGCAGTACTTCCCATAGAAGTAGAAATGGAGTCCTTACGAGTATTAGTAGAAGCTCAGATGGAAGCAGATCAGTGGTTGCAAGAGCGGTACCACCAGCTGTCCCTGATAGATGAAAAGAGGGCTGCAGCCATTTTCCACGGGCAGTTATATCAGCAAAGGGTTGCTTGATCATACAACAAGAAAGTCCTAATCAGGCAATTCAAGGAAAATGACTTAGTATTGAAGAAAGTCATGGCCAACCAGGATGAAGCCAAAGGAAAGTTCGCCCAGAATTAGGAAGGTCCTTTCATTGTCAAAGAAGTATTGACAGGAGGAGCTATCAGATTGCAAGAAATTAACGGGAGTAAATTTCCCCAACTCATCAATTCAGACACCATGAAAAGGTACTATGTCTAAAAAACACATGCCAGCCATCATCCTGGTTCTACGAATCAATCAAATCATTTCGATTTTCACTAGAAAATCGAACTACAAATGACCTGACCTCCCTCCGCCCGGGAGTACGTAGGAAGCCATTCCTGGCGAGGTTAAACCAAATAAAAAATTCAAAAATCCATCAAACCAGACTCAAAAGAAACACTTCTCAAACCTTTCACACAAAACTTGAACTACGAATGACCTGATCTCCCTCCACCAGGGAGTACGTAGGCAGCCATTCATGGTGCTGTGTGACCATCAAGAAAAAAAATAACAATAAAAACCAGTCTTGAGATAACAAAACCCAATAAAACCCAAATTCTATCAAGTCTCCCTGGTCAACAGGCCCGTCTGAGATACTCTCTCGATGTCTCAATGTCAATCCATCGAGGAAAAGCTCATCATACATCAAGACAGCAAGCTATGAAAGAAGTGGTAATCACTTAGCAATGACAATACATATCCAACAGAGAAGTGAATCAAAATATAATTCTCTGATATATAATACTATTTAATATATACATGGTGTCCTGTACATGACAAAAATGGCTAATCTAGTATGTGCAGGAAAAAATAAAGCTAGTTTATGAACCCGTGGCCAAGCGGGATAGCAGTGCCAACATGGCATCTCACTCTGAAGATGGAGGACCAGCTGTAAGCTCAATACCCTCAGCCTCCATTTGGGCAAGAACATCCATAGCCATATGCATAGTACTACTGTGGCCATCTATAAAAACACTCATCTCTCCAACCAGGCTATCTGTGTACGATCTGAGTGTTGTGCTGTTTGTAATATAGACATCCCGAGTAGCTATGGCCTCATCCCTCTCAGCATAAGCAGCATCCCGGGTACCTAATGCCTCCTCAATCTCCTTAAAAGTTGAGTCACGGGTAGAGCAAACCTTATCTCTCTCCTTAAGAGCTACATCTCGGGTAGATCGGGCCTTATCTCTCTTAACCAATGCTACATCCCGAGTAGCTCGAGCCTCGTCTTTCGCAGCAAAAGTTGTGTCTCTGCTAGAAAGCACTGTCAACATCAACGCCTATACTTGATCTCTCTCGAAAGTCAATCGAGCTAGTGAATCAACAATAGTTGGATCTGTACCGGTGGGAATGCTCGGAAGGTCACTAAGTAAAGCCGCTATCAAGCCCGGTGAACAACTTATCCTCAGTGGGAGAATCAGTATCCTCCATAGGTTCCTCCTAATCTGAATCTATGATAGAAGCTAACTGGATAACTGCAGTTGCTGCTATATCGGCCTCCAACCATGCCGAATACTCTAGAGAGCGATCCAGATGGATAGTAGAGAAATCAGCCCTCTCCTTATGAGTCCAACACTCATAAATCCTGATCAAGTCGGATGACGATAAAGATGAAGATGATATCTGCTGATCAACGGCCCCCTTAAATTAGTGAAGGCTCTGGAACTGATCGAACTGACCCATGACTGCCAATGGATGTTAAGTGGTCACCACTCTCAATCCTGCTAACGGAAAATAGTCCATGCCGAATGCATGAGTGATGAAGCTGTAAGGGGATACAAGCCCTAAGCATGGTAAGATGGAAAATGGATGCTCAATATCTGATAAAAAGGTCAACCAGGTCGCTGCATCCTAACACTCTGCTGGCTAGAAGGAATAAGACATGGCTATCTCATGGGTAAAGGAGTACCTATGGTGTCTAAAGGTACCAATTGGATGCAAATGTGTCATAAGCCATACATACAGCAGGATAGAGCTACCTCTAAAGAAACCCTCGGGATTGGTGCTGCAAAAGGTAGCCGACCTCAAGGTCTCGGCCAGTATCATCGGCAGAATAGTACTATCCTGTCTGAGGGCACGGGCCACGACCATTAAGACAACATCCAAATAATCCAAATATAGTGGCATGTATACATAAGTCGTGACGCACATCAACAAGATGTTTACACGGACCAACTGCCACTCATCTGCCGAAATGATAAATTCCCCAGAATGTCGCTCGTAGCTGTCTAGCCAGCCGAAGCGATCAATCAGAAAGTCAATGGATATCACATGTCCTGAAATGATCTCCTCGGTGACTACACTACATCCCAGACCCGACATAGACATAAATGCTCTCCTCATGTCACTGATAGCTATATAAGTGCAAGGCAAATCCAGTTCCAAGCCTATAAGACGCTCATACTCCTCTAGGGTAGGAGTCAACTCGTGCAGTCCAAAGCGGAAAACCTATCGCTCAGGTATCCAGCAAGATAGAATGCCATCCACGAATCCATAAGGAACCTAGAAATCTGGAAGGGCCAACGATTTCCCAGCATATGGTCTACTGTCCCTCTGGCTATAAGGGGCAGATTATCGTACCAAGACACCTTAATGAGGATGTTACCAAAGATGGTGGCGAGTGCTCAATACGGTTGATCGTAGATGACGACATCTGTCTCACCGTATCATAAGACCATCCAGGGGTCAAATCTAAACTCACCTATCTAAGTCCATATCCATGACATAATACATGCATAATAATCAATGATAAAAATGATACAATAGATAGAAAATATCATACATATCTAGAATAAACTATCTACT
The DNA here is from genome assembly GCA_020205555.1 of Panax stipuleanatus. Taxonomy (NCBI): domain Eukaryota; kingdom Viridiplantae; phylum Streptophyta; class Magnoliopsida; order Apiales; family Araliaceae; genus Panax; species Panax stipuleanatus. The sequence goes on along the minus strand of CM035126.1, from coordinate 98,229,504 downwards.
GCAAGCATCATCTCTTTCTGCTAATAAAATAAAAAATATAAAGTACAGGGATATGGGGCACAGCCTCCCAACTACTAACAGAGGCCTATCAAAAGATATATTGAGAAATGGGGCACAGCCGCCCAATAGCTAAACAGAGGCTTATCAAAATATATAGAGAGAAAAGCTATCTGAAGAGATCAAGAATATCTGTCTCAAGGCTATTAATCTACTCCAGCTCCTCCTGAGTCACAAAGTCTCGGCCAGTGGGAATGTTCGGTCGATACAAGGGAGGATCAGCACCTACAAAACTGCTAGAAAATGGACCTATGGAAGGGCCCGCTCTAGAGCTGGAAGGGTCAAAAGAGTCTGCCTCGGATGGCTCCCGACCAAGGTGCCTGATGAAAAAATGAGCTTTCTCTAACTGCCGGGTCAGTCTGGTAATCTGGTGTAGCTGAGTAGGATCTCAGAGGCAAGCTATTTAGTTTGTCATCATCACAGACCCCGACACCATATCTGCCATAAACTAGGAAGCATGACTCTAAGCCCTAATGGTACGAGGACTCCACCAGCTGTGAAATGCCTACTTGCTGTAAGGAACCTCTGACAGGGTGAAGCCATTTACCCCTACCATAGGAATGTCTGTGAGTTGCTGAGCTAATGGCCAATGATGCCAAGCAGGAGGAACAAAGGGAATGCGAATATCTTTCATGGTGCTCCAAATAACACGCTCTCCTAAATAGAGCTCCCAACCTCCTTCTGTCAAAAATAGAACTCGACGGGTGGATAATGCAAACTCCGACCAGTGGGAAAGTAGTCCTCAAACCCGACTGTCAAAAAATCTAAGGTATACGGGACCCACGAGATCGACTCGGCCGTCAATAGCTCTAGTTACAGGCGGGAGTGGGTGAATCCCTCAGCTACAGGAACCTCCATTAATGTGGAGTGATGCCAATGTCGTCCCATTAGATAAGTCTCCAGGCCCAGAGTAGTGGCACAACGTAGGCAAGGAAGCCTCTCATATGCCCAAAACTGGCCATGCAAATATCCAAAGTCCTTAGTAATAAAGACTGACAAATATAAATAAGGCAATCAAAAAAGTACCAAAGAGATGTACTCACCAGCAGGAATGGAAAAAAAGCCTAACCAAGCCTCCGTCACACCATCCGAGCGCATGCGTATGCCTCAGAGAAAATAGACAAAGGTGTAGGTACCCCAATCGAAATCACTGAGGCACTCCACATATTGAGTAGTGCTGACTAGGGAAAAGGATACGGTCGAGGAGTTATCCGAAAGGAAATAACCCCTGATGATCACTAAAAATAGTCGTTGTGTGATACGATCTCTAACCCTCTGATCATCAGGCAGAGGCTCAGTCAAAGCCCCACTATGGGCATTTATGCTCAAGGGACCAGAACGGACCGTTTGACCCTTGATGGCCGTCGCGGGAACTCTCAAGAGGGACCAAACGGCAGTAGGTGAAATGTCAGCCACAACCGGCATTGGCTCACCTGCGAACTCTATCCAAGTAATGAACCTCCAGTCCATAGGCGTCCTCATCACCTCGTAATCCAACAAATGGAGAGACTGTGTCTGGTGGAACCAGCGCTTAGACAAAGCCCTCATATAACCCCAAGGGCAACGGCGAGGAAGGATAGAAAAGAACGCCTGAGTACTCAGGATGCAGAGTATGGTACACGGAATGGACATTGAACCAGTTCCCCCTAATCTGCATAAAGCCGGGTACCTGCATCAAAAAGCTAATCTAGATCAAATATGTGCCTTGAAAATGGTAAAATAAAGAAAATCCAGAAGAAGAAAAACTTCAGTCACCTTGTTGGCGTGAAGGTATCTCGATGGATGGCTCCTCAAGTCTCCTAGAAGTTCCTGAAGTGGCACTATAATGCCTAAAAACTCCGCAGGTGGAGCTTGACATGGGACAGGACCAACAAAAGATACATCATCATCATCCACATCAACCAGCAGATCAACCTGAATAGGACGAATCACTAACTCAGCCAATCTGCTAGGCAGCTGGGCCGGCAGTGGCTGAGGAACATTGGAGACTCTCCTCCGTCTAACTCCTAGAATGACCATGTTGGCACTACCGGGTCTATCTAGCTCCATAACCTGGATAAAGTCTCCAAATCACCTCAGAAAGGGTGAGGTAAGCCTAAAACCTGTGGCTTATACAATTAAATTAGTAATTCCTGCATTTTCAAGTCCTAAAAACATGTTTGGGTTAACCAAAATCCCCAGTAAAGTCAAAATTACATGTTTATTAAATACTCAGGCTTTTGAAAAAATTTCGCAGAGTCTCATTTATAAAATGGATTGTCCGCATGCACTCAGGCATGACTAGGTGGCCATTCAGTAGCACACCTACCCAAAAATAGAAACAGTTCATATTTATTAAAAAAAATTAAAAGTAAACTCCACTTGGTAGCTAAATTACCACATGCATTTTTAGTTGAAAATACAGGCTCACAAGGCCTCAAAAAGGATGAGTAAACTGATCAAAAATTGCGGCAATTGACTGTCTCAGAAATTAAAATTTTTTACATCAAAACGTTCAGCACAGTAAAATATACATATTTACTATGTCTGAAAATTTTTATCAAGTCATATATGCATACATATTTGATACATTGTGTTTAAAAGCACACTACGTGGTTTATGACATTCTAACGGTCAAAACTTGAAAAGAAAGGATGTAAACGTTACTAGAGATGTGCAGAGCATTTGTGCAGTGACGGAATCTGAAAAAAGCTTCCTGAACTCCGTAAATTTGAGAAAGAAAATTGGATTTCCTTTACGATTCAAAACTGAAAATGAATTTTAAAAGCCACTGGAGCTCAACTTAAACTCGTAAGAGGGAACAACCCCACTTGCGGCTGCCGCACCACAACCTACGGCTTTCTAGGGTGGGTCCCACTCCCTCTGGCTGGGTCCAGTTTGAGTGGAAACGGAATTTGTAGAAGCTGAAAAGTTAAATTCGGGAAAAAACTGCTACGCGATTGAGCGGATTGGCCTAAAATCCTGCTTATGATTGGTGGATTCCTAACGAAGAGAAGATCTTCATGTAAGCCATTGGTTATCATCCCGAAGCGATATCCGGGGACCAATGCTGAAAAACTGTTAAAAACTACAAAAAACTACTAAAAACTGCCTCTATCAAGGCGTCAGGAAGGTCCGACGGAATAAATGGCAGGTTTTGACTGTATCAAGGCATCTACGTTGATCCAAGGGTGTGATTTGTCAGAAAGAATACCCCCAGTCGAGATTAATCAAGAATGACTATCAGCCGTTGGCGACAACTCCAGCAAAGCATCGGGAACGGTCCGGTGGTATCAGTCACTGAAGGCTACTTCAGGGAAGCTCAGAAGGTCTGATATGATTAGCCGTTGGTGACAACCCCAATGAAGCATCGGGAACGATCCGGTAATATCAGCCGTTGAAGGCTACTTCAGCGAAGGTTTGAATGATTAATGGATCAACCGTTGGCAATAACTCCAGCGAAGCATAGAGAAAGGTCTGGTGGTATCAGTCATTGAAGGCTACTTCAGCGAAGGTCAGAAGGTCTAACACTATTAACCGTTAGCGATCACTCTGGCGAAGCATCAAAAATGAGCCAGTATGGAAACAACATATATGTTTATCCCCACAGAGGACATATGATAGAATCTGTTATACAAATTCCTATAGGGAGCGCTGAGAAGGATCGATAATTCAACTAACCGTTGCAAACTACCATTCAAGTAGGCGCCGAGGAGGTTCGGTGATGGTCAAACCCTGCAAACTAAAGTTCGAGTCAGAATTAAGTCAAGGTCAATATACTAGTGTAAACTATCAGTCGGGTAGGCATCCACAGGAACGTAGGCATCAACTAAATGATAATTCAAACCGTTGGCGATAACTCCAACGTAGCATCAGGAAAGGTCCGATGATGTAAACCGGTAGGAGCTATCATCAGGATAGGTATCGGGAATCTCCAATGAGATAACTCAGCAAAACAGGAACATCCCCACCAGAGGAAGTCAGAAAGCTTATCTGAAGGCAGAAAGTGTTGGTGACAACCCCAACGTCGAGTTCAGAGATATCTAATGGCATCAGTCGAGAGAAAGTCTTCCCCAAGGGCTATCACAGATGAAGTTTTCCCCATCAAAAAATGAATGTAAACAGCCATTGATAGCCCCATCACGATGAAGGTATCTAACATTCATAACATATCAGGCCACGCATTGCATTACTTGTGCATCTATCATATTTCCAATGTCTAGCAATCTTTATCCTGTTCATTCTATTGCATTGCATAAACATGATAAAGAGGGGAATCTGTAGACACTAGTAATTTTGCATTTCTGTTACTAACTATGCAGGAGGGAAAAACCGTCTTTTATCTTCCAGAGATAATATTGGAAGTTCAAACCAAAGTCAACCTCGACAACAACCCCGGGATGTCAAGCTCAACCACGGTCACTATACCGGGATGTCAAGTCCAGCCCTGGCGACAACCCCGGGATGTCAGCTCAACCCCGGTCACTATACTGGGATGTCAAGTCAAACCCCGGCCACACCGGGATGTCAAGTAAAGCCCCGGTAACCATACTGGGATGTCAAGCAGCCCCGGTGACAACCCTGGGATGTCAAGCTCAACCCCGATCACTATACCGGGATGTCAAGTCAAACCCCGGCCACACCGGGATGTCAAAAGAAGCCCCGGTAACCATACCGGGATGTCAAGCAACCCCAACAACAACCCCGAGATGTCAAGCTCAACCCTAGTCACTATACCAGGATGTCAAGTCCAACCCCGGCCACACCGAGATGTCAAGTGAAACTATGGTAACCATACCTAGATGTCAAGCAGCCCCAGTCACAATCCAGAAGGTTAGGTCAAGCACTGGTCACAATCCGGGAGGCCTAAACAACTTCGGAGACAACCCCAAAGCATTATATAATCCCCAGAGATAACCCTGAGAAACCAAGTCAGTCTTGGAGACAATACTGAGGACAAACAGAGTCGGCTGGGATCAAAACCTCAAAAACAACCCTATGAAAACAGTCGAAGACCGTCCAATTACAGGAGACAACCCCTGGAGGGGAAAAATGGTCATTTTACTAACTTAAAACCAATCTGGTCAAAATCAAGCTGATTTGATGCAATCACGGTCATAAAGAACCATAACATTGATCCCGAGTGAAAATAGCACAATATAGCTCAACAGATAAATTGTGAAGAAATAAAGATCTGATTATGAACCCGACTTCTTGGACTCGAAAAAGGTTTAGTCATATGTCATTATGACGCTCTCGGTGAGGGCTTTCTATAAAGGTATAGCACACCTCAAACGGACGCTCCGATCAAAAGTTAGAAAGTTTCGAACCTGACATCGTGTTGCTTGGAGTACACGTACTTCCAGACTATGAGACCCATAATGTGGGCGCTGCCACGTGGAGCCGTAGGTCTACCCGTACCGCTGGTAGGCCGGCTTCTATTGGGTCTTTAAATACAAGTACCCCCTTTCCAAAAAAAGAAGAAAAAATAGAAAAATGCTCTGAAACTCCGCCCATTTCATTTCCTAGACCAACTTCTAGTACTCCAAACCTAGATTTTATCACTCTAACACGTAGGTACACTCATATACTACAACATACCAAAAATTAACCAGTGGAAACACCCGTTTGAAGCCTACGAAGTTGTAAAAAGCACATGTAGCAGTCCATTGTAAGTATTTTTACGATTAGAACTTGTTTGCTACTTCATTGTGCATTTATACACGTGCACGTAAAGTTTCATCTCCTAATTTTGTCCAAAACTCAGTTCTGTGGCCGTGTTTGCATACTTTTTAGTACATTTTAGTACGTATATATGTTTTTTTTGCATTTGCACATCCCGGATCGACGATCCACGGCTTTTACTCGCTTATATATATATACACATACATATATATAATAACTTTTCAGGACTGGGTCGTTGACTCGTGTCCTTTTTAGCTTTATTATGTATATATTTGACTATATATATACTAACTTTTCGTTCTGTCAAGCCTGGATGACAAATCCGTGGTAGCTACTGCTTTTATATATATATATATAAATTCTGCCATAGTTTGGCCTGGATTGCTAAAGTCGTGGCCTTTATTGCTTTAATATATATATATACTAACTATATATATATACCTTTATAATTCAGTTTGGCCTAGATTGGAAATTTGTGGCCTTTTTACTTCTTTTATATATATATATATATATATATATATATATATATATATATATATATATATATATATCCATTCCGTCTAGCCTAGATTAATTTGTGGCTCATTTAGAGCTTTTATAATATATATATATATATATATATATATATATATATATATTTAAATCACTACAAAAAAATAGTCATTGCCGACGGCTGCATTAGCGACGGCAGTATGCCCGTCGAGAATGAGGTCATTATTGACGGCCTAGCTGTCGTCAATGAGGCCCGTCGATAATGACCTTTCCCGGGTCTAACTTTAGTGGGTTTTTTTCGCGGAAGATGGAAAGTCATAGGCAACGGCAAAATTATTACTGGCGATGGGGTCATTCTCGACTGGCTTACCGTCTAGAATGAGTCTTTTTTAAAGCCCTAAGCACGATGGGAACGCCTGTATTTCTTTCTCCCTCCCATTTTTGCTTTTCCCTCCCTCCTGTTCAACGGCGACCCTCCCCCCTCATGCGACGCTCCCCTCCTGCATTACCTCCGGCGACCGTCCCCCCTTCCGGTCCCCACTCTAGCGACCTTCCCCCTGCCATACCTCCGGCAGTCCCATCCTCCTTCAATACTTTCCGACAACCCACCCCCTCCTTGCCATATATACTCTGGCCGGCCACCACCCTCTCCTCCCTTCCATTCCTCCGGTGATTCACAGACTAGGTAATAATCTCCAAGTCAATTTTGTGAATTGATAGGCTGGTGAGCTTCTCATTTGTTCAAAACTTTTGTATTTTTATTTGGGTGTTGATTGCATGATACAGAAATGATGAGCTACTGTATGTGTTTGTTGTTTATGTTATTTTTGGTTTAAAGCTATACAGTGATTTTTCTCTGGTGTAGGGGTAGGTATAGTATTTGGGTGTTATTGAATAGCACAGGTCACACAAGATTGCTTGTGTTTATCATTTTTATTTGTTATAATTAAGGTTTAAAATGATCAAACTGTGGTTTCAGTTGTTTTATGGTTCTGTTTGTGACAATCTATGTTCTTTTATACGCCCTCCTTTCCCCAAAAAGGAGTCCCATTTGCAAACTTTGTGAATATTAAGGATGTATACTTTTTTCCATGTTTAGGTGACTAAAGTAATTAGAAGTTGCTAGTTTAGTAATAATCGGTTGTTAGTTTAGTAGTAGTGGCATGTTAATGAAATTATGTTGGTAACTTTTAGGACATTGTTTGTTTAGTAGTGCGTGGCCTATTAACGAAAGATGGTAACTTTAAGGACATTGTGTCATCATATAGTACTACTAGTGGTGGCCTATTAACGAATGATCCAAATATCACAAAAAGCATGATTATATGATATGTAATGTAAAAGACTAGTTGCAAGAAGTTCACAGACTAGGTGATGATCTCCAAGTCATTCATAAAATTGACTTAACACGTACGTTATGTAATGTAAAAGGAGAATTCAAAGATACATTATTATTGTTGTGGTAATCCCAAATAGTAGGATGTCTATTTGTCATTTAACTCAAATGGAAATATCCCAATATTGATCCCATATATCCAAGAGAGATTTCAATCACGCAATATATTACCAATCCTGGAATAACAACTTTAGGCCTTTACAAACAACTTAACTACTGGAATGACTGCAAAATTTAATATGTGCGAACATGGGGTTTTATAAAAAAAAATAAAGAAATCCTATATGCTATTGCAAACAACAATAATATATTTAGAAAGGACGACATCCACTAGTCAAAAAATTAGTTATAATTTGCCAATTGTATTATAATCACTCGATATTACACAAAATAATATCTGGATTAATATTTGCTAGATATTTGCAACAATTTGAACAAATGAAAGGATTTGAACAATAATAGATATTTGTTGGAAAGAAAATGAAAGGATTTGAACAATTTCGTCGAAGAAAATATGAAAGATATTTGCTAGTAGTTAATTCTTTTTGTTCTAGGAAAAGAGTATAATTTTATCTTTATATATATATATATATATATATATATATATATTTTCATATAGTTTAGGAAGCTTAGAAACCCATTTGAGATTCACTTAGTATGAGTGAATCTAAAATAGTCCCCGTTTTGGGACTGTTCCTGTATGTTTCTATCTCACTTAGGTTGGTGTTAACGACTTGAGCACGTCTTTATATTTTGAGAATTTTCGGTTAGTATATATCTCTTAATGTTCTTCGGGTGCATATTTAGACTATGATGTGTTAGTCTATTTTGTGTACTTGAAGACCATGGGGAGATGCTGCCAAAATTTCTGAAAAACATAAAGACGTGTTCAAGTTGTTATCATCAGTGAGGCGACACATCCGGGAATGGGATAGAAGCCTGACCCGTTAGAGTGCGAGATGAAGTTAGGAATCTCATACGCTTGCATATACATTAATTAACTTGGAGACTTGATTGTGTTTGTCTAACTGTCCAGATATATAGCAGCCTATTGTCCAAGATGTCTATTGATCGAAGTTGGATGGAACGTAGGGTCTCCACTGATAAGAGTGGGCTTAGATCTTAGTACCATAGTGGGGTTGAACAGTTTATCAATTTTGTGTTTGAGCACGTCAGTGGCGATGGGATCAGATGACCTTGTAAGAGGTGTATGAATGAAGTGTGGAAGGAAAAGAGTGATGTTATGTGGGACTTATTTGCGTATGGGATCTAGCAGGGTTATACGACATGGATCTATCATGGGGAACCCTAGTTGGATGAACATGAATTAGAACCAGAATCTAGAGCTGACGAAACCTTTGATTGTACTAACATGATAGTCGAAGCTGCTGGTTCATACTTCTAGTGGAATACAGATAGGGATGACGGTAGCACTGAGCAAGAGCCAAATGACGGGGCTAAGGGTTTCTATGAGTTATTGCAGGAATCAGCGACGCCATTGTATGACAGGCATGAAAAGCACACCATCTTATCTGCAGTGACTAAGTTTTTACACTTCAAGAACGAGCATGACTGTAGCGAGAGAGGTTTTAATAAACTGCTAAACATTGTGAAAGAGTGCTTACCTGCAGGCAATAAGTTACCGGAGTGGGACTATGATGTGAAGAAAATGGTCAAAAGGCTCAATCTAGAGTATTAGAAATTGATGCTTGTGAGAATGACTGTATATTGTATTATGGTGATGTCAATAAAGATAAGAGGTCATGTGATATTTGTGGTACAAGTAGATACTGTAAACAGCACAAGAAAAAGGGAAAAGACAAGCCGAGAAAGATCTTACCTTACTTTCCCATTGCGCCGAGGCTTCAGCGGTTGTTCATGTTAACACATACCGCCGAGGATATGAGGTGGCACTCTACACGGGACATAGTCGAAGGTCAACTGACGCACCCGACAGATGGGCTTGAGTGGAAAATTTTTGATAAAAAGCACCCCTCGTTTGCTGAAGAGGTTCGCAATTATAGGCTTGGACTTGCTACGGATGGGGGCCTTACACAAAGCCCTACTCAACTTGGCCGGTGATTATTGTTGTGTATAACCTCCCGCCTTCGATGTGCATGAAAGATCCCTACATGTTCATGGCTTTACTGATTCCGGATGATAAGAGTCCAAGTAAAGACATCAATGTATACCTCAGGTAGTTAGTTGATGAGTTAAAGATGTTATGGGGAAAAAGGGTTCAAACTTATGACGTATCTCTTAAGCAGAACTTTGATATGAGGGCAGCTTTACTGTGGACAATAAATGACTTTTTGGCATTAGGAATGATCAGTGGATGGTCGACTCACGGGGGCTTGTCATGTCCCGTGTGCATGGGGTCAGTTAAAGCTATACGGCTCAAACATGGGGGGAAAATAAGTTTCTTTTCAACATCCAGAAAGTTTTTGCCGATTGAACATCGTTATCGATGGCTGAGTAGACATGTAAGTACGTGAAGCGAATCCGAGTATATCAGACGGGGATTTGCAAAATTTGAGAAATGGACAATTTGTGCAATGGTTGAAAGATCATGTAAGTCTAACCTTTACAAGTTCAATGAATCTACCATCATAGATTTTTTGTATGACATAATTAACTTTAGAATATGTTGTGTTAATGTACATTAGGTCCTCAGAGATGAGTTAGCTGATAATTGGCTAAAGCTTATAGTCGATGGCCCTAAAAGATCTGTAGATACATGTTGCATTGTCAATGGTTACAGATTTAAGTGTTGCGATATTGGGGAAGCCACTTCTACTGATTTTGGTGTTGTGGTTAAAGGTAGCTGCTACAATAACATTTGGGATGACTGGTATGGACGATTGCTAGAAGTTATTGTTCTCAAATATTAAGGTCAGAAAGAGTTAGTTTGCTTCAAATGTCATTGGTTTGATGTTGAGAATGGAGTTAAAGTTAATAAAAAATCAGGACTGGTGACTGTTAATGTTAAGTCAAAACTAAGACTGATGACTGGTATGGACGAGCCTTTTATTTTAGCAAGTCAAGAAACACAGGTGTACTACGCGCGGTGTGTTAAGACTTCTGCAAGCGCATGGTATGCTGTTATAACCACCAAAGCCCATGGTTTTCAAGGCACAGCTCCTCGTCCAGACGATGAACTTTTACAAGTCGAGTCTACTTGTGTCACACTAGCTGATGTGACAATTATTAGTGAGTCTAGTGAAGAAGAGGATAATGCTGTCGCTGTCAAAAGTGAAGACGATGTTGTTGAGGATGTAGATAAAATTGAAGAAATCGTTGAGGATGACAAAGATGGTGATGACAACGATAGTGAAGATATACTGCTCGAAGATGATGATTATGATATTGATGGCTTTGATGGTATAAATGATTAGGAGTATGTACTCTTTATATCCTTTTAGTTGTATTCAACTGTACTAGTTTGTAGTAGTGCAATCGTTATCTAAACCTTATATTGTATTCAAATGTAATAGTTTATGTCCTTTTAGGTTACTATTTATGTTGTATTCTTTTAGTTGTATCCGCATGTTATCCTCTTTGTTACTATTAAAAATATTGTGATTACGAATGTCTAATAATATTTTGTTGATGATTTGACAGTATATATACAGATATGGCGCGTACACCACACGACGATTGTGGTGGGCGTGCTGGTAGTTCAGGTTGTGGGGGCCATGGAGGTAGTGGCAGTGACGATCAAGCCGGATCATCAGGTATAATTACATGTTTCGTTGTTATACATCTTATTATTTTTAATTTTATATAGTATTGACATTATATTCGTTTATATAAATATTGTTGTATTTCACTATATAGGTGATCGATGTAGGCCTTCGCGGGAATTAGCACGTGGATTGCTAGGGAATCCCCCCTAGGCGCCACTTATTTGTCGTGTTAAGGGTAATAGGTAATTATGTATTTGACATTGTTTTTGTAATAATTATTTAGTTATTATATATTCTTTGTAATTTGCAAATGTATTTGTGTCAATTTTAGTATCCTTGACGCGATGCCAAGGAACACGTTGCTTGGGATCATCCGCAACTGATTCTCAAGCCCGTGGATGAGGTGGGCGGATGTGGATAACCGCTCATGTGGGCTCATTACTACTAAGTTTAGGGTAAGATGTCATTCATTCATATATGTTAGTTTTATATTCCATTTGAATATTTTTTTTACCGTTTTTATTTAACACAGGTCTACTAAGCTTATTAATATGTAATGTGCAGAGATATTACCGGTTCGAGGACGGGCAGTAAGCCCATGGCATGACTGTTCAGGTATCTCGAGATGAACTGCCACAAGTGGGTCTACGACTAGAAGAAGAAGGCCCAGACCAAGATGGCTGATGGACAGACACTTAGAGACGTCTGGCCAGATTTCATTGGTGCTGCAGTGTGGGAGTAGATGTGCGGCATTTGGGAGGGCGAGGCGTTCAGGAAGATGTTGGCACAGCGTACAGTTGCCCGATAGCAGAGTCGTCTCCCACACTACACTGGGTCTCAGTCGTATGACCTTTACAGGGAGAGAATCGAGGTGAGTCTAAAGCACCCACCTTCCGGCCTCGAGTTTTGGTGGCACGCTCACCAGACGACAGGTGACGGTGGTTATATCTCACCTGAGGCAGAGCGCATTACTGTAAGTAATTTAATTCTTTTATTTAGTATGTATTTAAAATCTTGAAATTCTTTTGTATTTTTTTGTTTTATACTTTTCTTTTTATCTATTTATGTGTTTTTTTCAGACACGGTTCGAGGACCTTGCTATGGTCCGGAGCAGCCAGAGAGGTGACACTCCTGTAGATGATTCTACGCGTGCGGATGAGGAGATGGAGGATTGGCTAAAGGCTATAAGGGGGTCGAAGAAGGCTAGAGTTGTGGGCCATCCCCGGGTCCCCGCCTACACTTTAGTCACTGCTATGAGATCTCGACTTCGCCCACCCACCAGAGGTAGTGGTGCGAGTGGATCGGGCGTCGGTCCTTTATTATCTGAAGACTTCTGCAGGCGAATCATAGAGGGGTGCATTGCGAGCAGTGTCGTGCAGTCAGGTGCACTGTCACGCGAGCAGATCTACTAGCTTGCTCAAGAGGTTGTCCATGGCTCTATAGATCCTACAACTGCCGCTGACGACCTCATGGGTGTAGTCCGGGAGGAGGCCATCTGTGTATGTGCGGTTGTCTTGGCCAACATCTTTCCTCCACATATTCGACAGGTAAAAACAATTATTGATGTATTTCCGTATTTGTAATTATATTGCTTATATAAACTGTCAAACAAATAGTTAACACATGCATAACTTACAATAATTTAGAATGTTAGGCACGACACTTACGAAAACTTAGTAAAATAGTCAAAAACTTAGAAAAATAGTCAAAAAAAGGCGAAAGCCGGCCTCGGTGGTTGAAATGACACGCAAACACAGATAATAGCACCGTATAGCCATTAGACAAGTGTTACAACTGACGGGACTCGATTCCGATATACGAGGCCCGAGTTATCAGCCCGTCTGCCTAACTTACGCAAACTTAGAACAATAGTCAAAAAAGAGACCAAAACCCGCCTTGGTCGCCGAAACAACACGTAAACACAGACATAGCACCACATAGGCATTAGGCACATGTTACCACTGACGGGACTCGATTTCGATATACGGAGCCCGTCTGCCTAACTTACGCAAACTTAGAACAATAGTCAAAAAAGAGACCAAAACCCATCTCAGTCATCGAAACGACAAACAAACATAGACAATAGCACCGCATAGGCACTAGGCACGCGTTACAACTGACGGGACTCGATTTTGATATACGGAGCCCGAGTTATCAGTCCGTCTGCGTAACTTACGCAAACTTAGAATAATAGTCAAAAAAGAGACCAAAACTCGCCTCGGTTGTCGAAATGACATGCAAACACAAAAAATAGCAGCGCACAGGCATTAGGCACGCAATACAACTGATGGAACTTGATTCCGATATACGAATCCCGAGTTATCAGCTCGTTTGCCTAACTTACGCAAACTTAGAACAATAGTCGAAAAAGAGACCAAAACCCGCCTCGATCGTCAAAAAGACATGTAAACACAGACATAGAACCACGTAGACATTAGGCACGCGTTACAACTGATGGGTCTCGATTCCGATATACAGAGCCCGAGTTATCAGTCCGTCTGTCTAATTTGTTATAACTTGAAGAACACAAACTAAAATAATATAAATATGTTCTCATTTCAACTTTGTTATTAATATTTTAATTTTGTAAAGTCTTGTTGACGAGTCTCGTGGAGGTGGAGGCACAGGTGATGGGACCGGTGACGGGACCGACAGTGGGACCGGCGACGGGACCGGCGGTGATGATACTGTCACTCCTCCTGATTTGGGTTATAGTTAGTTTATGACATATATTTTGAGTTTCATGTATGTATGATGTACAGTTTTTGATCGAGTTGTACAAACGACCATTTTTGATCTATATATTTGATTTGGATTACTATTTGATTATTAGGATAATTTTGTATGATATTTGATTGTTATTTGATGTTTTTTTTAGTTTATAACATGTTATATGTATATATTTGTAAATGAACATGTAAAATTTGAAATTTTTTATAAAAAAATCAAAAAAATATATACATTGCCGACGGGGGCACTGACGACGGGGTTGCCGTGGCCAATGACATTTAGCGACAGACATGGTGACAAGCATTTAATTATTTGGAAAAAATTTAAAGAGATCATTACCGACGGCACAAAGTCATAGACGACGGCCCAGCCGTCGCCAATCAGTGTGGCTTAAAAAAATGGGGTCCTATTGCCGACGGCTTCCCCGTCGCCCGGGCCGTCGTGAAAGAGTATCTGCCGTCGCCAGTGAGCCCTGTCGCAAATGAGAATGTTGCCGACGGCCAACGACGGGGACCAGGGGTTACGACCTGAGCGGCGACGGGAATGACGATGGTCAATGCCATCACTAATGACCTCAATGCCGACGGCAGGGTAGCCATTGGCCACGGCAGTGCCCGTTGGCGATGACTATATTTTTTGTAGTGCATTCCGTCGAGCCTGTATCATTCCGTGGCTCTTTTGTAGCTTATATATATATATATATATTTCAATTCTGTCAAGCCTGGATCATTCCGTGGCTCTTATACAGCTTTTATATACATATACATATATATATATATATATATATTTACTTTTATGTCTAGCCTGGATCATTCCTTGGCTCTTTTACAGCTTTTATAAATATGTATATTTACATTTCTGTCTAGACATAGGATGGCAGATCCGTCGCCCTTCACAACTTTTATATATATATATATATATATATATATATTTACATTCCAATACGGGCCTGACAGTGAAAACCCATCGCCCTTTACAACTTTCGTATATATATATATATATATATATATATATATATATATTCTTAATTCATTATGATTAAATTTATGCTTTAAATATTCATTTAATATGAACTGGCACTGATGTTCATTTGGCGAACTAGATTTCTTTAAATCTAGTCCTTTCTACCTTTTAAACGGTTAAAAAAAAGGTCCAACCAGAATCGGGAAGCTAGAATGGCTGAGATTTATTTAAATCTGGCTTTATTTCTAGCTTTATTCATTATTAAAGCAACCTCGTGACCCTTAGATCGCTATCTATTGGGAACGAAAAGCTTTAGCTACACGCAGGCCAGGATTTGACTGATGAATCCTTGGTTTTTGGAGACGTTTAGATGTAAATATATATATTTTTTGCAAATATATGTGTTGTGTAGGTTCTCTTGGCCTCCTTATGTGAGCTCAGGAATCGTGGGATATATGATCAAACAGATCAGAATCTGATTCCCACGATGGACAAACTCCACATTACAAATGTACCCTGCCAGTTTTTCTGTAAAAATGTACATCCAAAAGACCTTAAAACTGTTATCCGGGTTTAAGGTCTCAAACATAATGAAATAATGTCTTGTCGTGCTAGAGTCACTCCGATCGCTGTTATGCCCATGAGAAGACCGACACTTGTATATATTTTGTGGTCGAGGATGCTTCACAGCCCGACAAATCATCACTCAAATTGAGCCAAAAGGCTAAAAAGATAAAAATATAAGTATCAATATGCTTCAATTCCTACATGACCGAAAGGGTTTGGAAACCTGCTTTCAAAAATATCATTGTCATATTTTGTGTAAAAAGGACTTTTGCAAATCAAATCAAACCCTTCGTATATAGGTTCAACGAAGCACGTCCATACTTTCAAAATCAAACAAACGTAGGCTCAATTACTTTCAGCATTCACACACACACTGCAAGTAAAAAAGGGAAATATTGAAAAGATGCAGTACAATATTTTCACTGGAGTTGGGGGGTGCCTAACACCTTCCCCCCACTTAGCTAAGCCTCCGAACTTAAAACTTTGGTTTCAAAGATCAAGTTTCGACAGTGTCCAGTAATTGGGCCTACTTGCAAACAAAACTCGTTTGAGTTGGTACAACCATTTCAAATCTACCAACTGACAACTCTATAAACCGTTCAAATCGTCGATATGATACATGTTGGCCTTTTCCTAAAAACCATTTCACCCTTCATAAAACAGATAAGGTAATAAGGGTAGAAAGCAACAAAACTTAGGAAGATAGAAAGATTTCATCCAACGATGTCATGATATTTTTTCCGATGTCGACACTAGACATCCCCAAATCTTAACATGCTTAAGACCAGGTTTCCTCCCTGTCCATATCTCATATGGAGTCTTGGGGACGAATTTTGAGGGGACCTTATTTAGTAGATATGCAGCCGCTTCTAGGGCATAACCCCAGATTGATACTAGAAGATCGGTAAAACTCATCATGGAACGAAACATGTCCAACAATGTTCGATTTCTTCTTTCAGATACTCCATTTAATAGTGGTGTACCTGATGGAGTCCATTATGAGATTATACCATTTTCTTTGAGATAATCGAGAAACTCATCGCTTAAGTATTCATCACCTTGATCTGATCAAAGAATCTTAATACTTATGATAGTTTGTTTCTCAACTTCACTTCTGAACTCTTTCAACTTTTCAAATGATTTAGATTTGTATTTCATTAAATACACATATCCATATCTTGAGTGATCATCAGTGAAAGTAATAAAATAGGAATACCCTCCCCGTGCATTCGTTATCATAGGTCCACAAACGTCTATGTGAACCAACGCTAACAACTCTGTAACTCTTTCTCCTTTTTCACTAAAAGGAGATTTAGTCATTTTACCCATGAGATAAGATTCACAAGTTGGATATGATTCATAATCGGATAGCTCTACGAGGCGATCGTTATGTAACTTGGATAATCTTGTTTCATTGATATGACCGAGTCTATAGTGCCACATATATGTAAAATTAACAACATCTCTTTTCCTTTTCTTAGTTTGTTCTATTCGAAGTATATTTTCTTGTAAGTCAAGTATATAAAGTCCATTTCGCTGATTACCAACATCATATAAAACATTTTATATATAAATAAAACAATTGTTGTTCTTTATTATCATGTCAAATCCATCCATAACTAATACGAAAAATAGAAATAATATTTCTAATGATATTCGAAACAAAATAACAGTTATTTAAATAAATGGACTTACCCGTAGGCAGTGCAAAACAATATGTGCCCACAACTAATGCAGCAACCTTTGCTCCATTTCCCACTCGTAGGACAACCTCATCATTGTTCAGATTTCTACTTTTGACCAGTCCCTACACAGTATTACATATGTGAGAACCACAGCCGGTATCCAATACCCAAGTAGAATTTTGACTTTATGAAAAATTAATTTCAATCATGAACAAAACTTGATTGGAAGTCAAAGCTTCTCCAAGCTTCTTTTCTGCCAGAAACTTCTTGCAGTTTCTCTTCTAGTGACCCGGCTCGTTGCAATGGAAGCACATTCCTTTGCTAGATGGATCAGGTTTCTTTTGTTCCTTTATGTTCACCTTGCCCTTAACCTTCTTAGATTTCTTCTTTTCAGAAGATAACTTGGGCCTCTTCCTTTTCTTGGAAGAATCCACCATTAAGATATGGTTCTTCTTGGATGGGAAGTGACCTTCTGCAGTTTTCAACATGTTAAGTAATTCAGGCAAGCTGACATCTAACTTATTTATGTGAAAATATACGACGAACTGCGAGAAGGTCTCAAGGAGTGATTGGAATACTAAGTCTTGACTCAACTCCCTATCCAAGGCGTTTAATCATATTGATCACACTTAGGACATGAGTCTCAACGGTTGTGCCCTCAGACATCCAAGATCCGAAGAGCTCCTTAGATATCTCATATCTAGCAGTCCTACTTTGTTCACCATACAACTTCTTGAGGTGAAGCAACATAGTAGGAGCATCCATGATTTTGTGTTGATGTTGAAGCTCGTTATTCATGGATGCGAGCATGATGCATTGAGCCACAGATACATCATCTTGCCACTTTACAGTGGTGGCGATCTCTTCCTCAGAGGCTGATTCTGGAACAGTTCCAGGGACATGTGAATTTAGGACATAAGAAATCTTTTCAGCATTGAGAACTATTTTCAGATTCCTTAACCAGTCCGTGTAATTCGGCCAGATTAGTTTGTTAGCATCAACTATGCTATGCAGTGAAATTAGTGATTTTGACATTTTTAAATTTCTGCATGTGAAAAGACAATATTTTAGCAAACATTCATTTAATTAATTTTATATACCAAAATGAATTAGGTCATATTTTAAATTATTATTTTCCACTATTTTCTTCAAACTATATTACCCTCACTGATATAGTTCGGCAACATCTAATTAAAGATTCACTAGTGAGAATAGGGATCTCATTTCAAATGTATATAGCCTTGTGTGTGCACAACAAACTATATATAAATAAATAGGTAGACAACTCTTATCAATTACATCAACATGTAACTCCTTATATTCTGCCTCTTAGATCATAATGGTCAAGTGTGTGCACATCCGAACTAAAATGATTTAAGTTAAGTACAACCTAGCACTCCATATATTCAAAAAAGAAAAATATTGTCCTTGTGTGTGCACAACAAAATAATATTATTTAATTTTTTTTATAAGCATCAAATGTGATTAAATTAATATCTTAAATACTTAGTACTTGCCTTGTGTGTGCACAACAAACTCATATTAAATATTTAATACTCTATTAATTTTATCATGCTAGAAGGCGACGTTCGATATTCCAAATATCTTTGAACGCTTTAGAATTAATATGATTTCTTTGAGGGGTTTATTATTATTAGTCTCATCTTGTTTAGCACGTATGCAGATATATATATAAAATACGCGTCATTTATTAAACATACAAAGCATGTTTGCATAAAATATAATATATATAATACTTAGCATGCACATATAGAATACTATATTATACCCGGATTGATTATGGACTTTTATTCTAGTTTGGTTCACTAGAGCCATCAAGTGAACCAAAAGGCCAAACCTAAGAGGGCAAGAATTTAAATTTAAACGTAACTATTACATTTAAACCCGTGCTCCATACAAACGGACGCGCTCCTTTCTCCTTGGTCTCCAATTTCTTCAAGATAATTCTAACTATTTCTATTACATTAACTATTTAATTTAAATAGAAACCTTGATCAGCAGTCAAGGGAAAGTACATATGAGGGAGATAGAATTTTACATAGAGAAAAATCAGAGAAGACGAGGTACGCAGACCTCATTTAATAAAACACATTCAAGCATTTAACTGAAATAAAATCTCATTACATTGGTCAATAGTCCATAATCAACCCCATTTATTATCATACATATCACCATATGCATCAATAAATAAACATTTAATATATACATTGATATCGATTTAATGGGCAAACTTAGTTAATTTCGGAAACCAATTTCAACTCTAATTAGTTATTATGGAATCCAATTCCAACTCTAATTAGTTAGCATGAAATTCAATTCTAATTAAAATAACCAACTTTATGTTAATCCAATTCCAAATCTACTAAACTCTTTTATTAATCTAGAATTACAGAAAATATTGAAATTTAATTTTTAATTAAAATAAACCTTTTATCTAAAATATAAAATAAAAAAATTTTCTGTAGGGGTGGCGCTGCAGCCCTGCCATTGCACTAGCAAGCGACGCTGCCGCGCCACATCATCAGCATCTGGTACACGAAGCTGGCGTTGCTAGAGAACTAGCTTGCTGCGCTACCGTGCCACGTCATCACCAGCATTAACCCGGACCCAACGCTGCAGTGCTGCAGCGTCGCGTCACCTCCAGGAAATTTGACACGGCGCTGCTGCAAGGCTTGAGGCCGGCGGTGCAGCATCGCTGGGCAGTGTACGTTTTCCTGGTTCGCGAATTAAGCAGTTTTTCTCCAAAAACTAAATTCCTAGCTAATTATTATGCATAATTAAATTGTTTAAAACGTATATCAGTATTTATTAAATAAACACAATTAATAACTCGCATAAAGGTTAGGCTCTGATGCCACTATTTGGTTCGTACGAAATCGTTAGCAATCAAATTGTACAAAATAGCGAAAGCATGTTATATTACCCGGATCATCCTTTATGCACAGTTATTAATTAAAACAAAATATAAGAAGCTTAGATTCATACCCTTGTAGAACGAAGCTTTCATAAGTACGAGTTCAACTCTTAGTTCTTCGTGATCTCCTTGAATATTCGAGTTAGATTCCTTCTTTTGATCAACGTTAGCCACCCAAGTGTTTGGCCTCTTGAGGTGATCCACCAAGGAAGAGGATTTATCAAGAAGGAGGGTGGTTGGCTAAACCTTAAGTTTCTAATCCTATTAGAAATAGGTTTTCAATTAATTAATTAAACTCCTTTTAATTAATTAGGCTTTTCAATCATATTGGGATTAATTAATTAAACTCCTTTAATTAATTTGCCTCCTAATCTTATTAGGAATAAATTAGAGTACTAATATTAAATTAATTCCTAAACTCCTTTAGAAATTAAAATAATAATAATTGTAATAATATTAATAAGACTCCTCTTATTAATTTATATTTAATATTTCCAAAATATTCAATAATAAACATTAAGCTATTTAATTTATTCTATCACCATAGA
The DNA here is from genome assembly GCA_020205555.1 of Panax stipuleanatus. Classification (NCBI taxonomy): domain Eukaryota; kingdom Viridiplantae; phylum Streptophyta; class Magnoliopsida; order Apiales; family Araliaceae; genus Panax; species Panax stipuleanatus. The sequence goes on along the minus strand of CM035126.1, from coordinate 98,208,781 downwards.
TTAATTTAATTACAGTTAATGCATTATTACGATTATGTCATTACCTTCTTAAATAATTATTCTTCCTTTTATGGTGTGACCCTTTAGGTTCTCCATATTAAATTGGTTGTGAATAGATCAATTAGAACAATTCTAATCTTATTTAAATAAATATATTAAACTAATAATCTATTTAAAAAAATAATATTTATTCTTTCATAGGGATAAGCCTCCCTAATAATCAACGACTTTTAAGATAATATAGATTTCAACATTAATCATAAAAGAACATGTGAATAAATAGTTACTGTATAATTCAATCCTTCCACCATACAATGTCCCAATTAAATATAAGACATGAAATTACTGTCAAGTCTTATTTTATTTAATTATATGTATTTCGATTAAAAAATGTACAACTCCAAATAATGCAAATTAGAAAACTCCTTTATTATTTCATTCTGCCTTGGCCAAGGACTACTGGGTTGCTATTTAACGAATCACATAAGACATATCTCTTCTTTTACTAGAAGTGGTAGATTCTTTATTGATCATTCATTATCTCCATATGTAACTCATTATACCCAAGCATACCCTTTGATATACCCCAAGAGTCTTAACGAATAAGTCAAAGTATAATTCATTACACACAAGATACTATGATGATCTCAAGTCCAAAGATCACTTGTACTACTATCACATTAGGAATTCCTATTGACAGACAAGTTCTCCATTAGGTATTCTATAGCGAGTCACGTCCAGTGAACTTATTCTCTAATAAGCACCTATATACTTGCTTTAGTGTCTCCACACAAATGATCATGAGATCAATCATCCTCGTCCAATGAGCAAGCAATATATGTACCAATCTGTCCGAATTTACTAATCCCCTTTTTAGTAATCCCACGATTGGGAACTATTTTAGTTTTAAGCTTTCTAAAAATTTAGATCTCATTAGCATGATCAACATCATAATTCTAAAAGCATTGCTTAAAACTATGAGTTATTTATATATTATAAAAATAACATCATGTAGATAATTAAATGCCTTTAATAAATGAAAATTTTTATTAATAAATAAATAAGATCGTTTACAAAGTATATTCTTTATCATCATACATGATTAGCTTGTATGCGTACTACTTTCAGTGAGTATTTGTATCAACGAGTATTTGATTTTGGAGAATTGTTTGTTAGAGTTCTTTTTGGTAACAATTTATTATGATCTTAGAATTGAGGATTTGATTTGGGTGATTATTTAGTTTATGTTAAGCTTGTGGATAATTTGAGGTATATGTATTGATGTGATAATATGATAAAGTGAAAACTATTAATTATAGAGAATCTCTTGTAAACTTGAGTTGTAAATATTTGAGGTAATTAGATCAATCATTTAAGGTTAATGATCAATTTTGCGACGATTTTCTGGTATGATATTGAAGTTATGTTGTATAGAGATTCTTTGTGATAGTAAGAGGAGATATTTAAATTTGTTGGGTTAAGGTTTGCACTAAGAGAATGATTGATTCATTAAATGACTATTGTAGACATTCAAAATTTTGCATTCCTGTTACTAACCCAGTAGGAGGATAAAATCGTCTTTTACCTTTCGGAGACAACCCCGAAAGTTCAAACCCAAGTCAGAAGCCCGGCAACAATCTGGGAGGTACAGGAGCCCCGACGACAACACCGGGAGATCAAACTCAACCCCGGTCACAATACCGGGATGTCAAGTCAAAGCTCGACAATAACTCGGGAGGTACAAGAGCCCCGACAACAACACCGGGATATCAAACTCAACCCCAGTCATAATATTGGGATGTCAAGTCAAACCCCGGCAATAACTCGAGAGGTACTGAAGCCTCGGCGACAACACCGAGAGATCAAAATCAACCCCGACAACATCATCGAGATGTCAAGTCAAGCCGTGGAAACAACCCGGGAGATACAGGAGGCCCAGCGACAACACTGGGAGATAAATCTTAACCCCGGCGACAACACCGGGATGTCAAGTCAAGCCCCGCCACAGCCTAGGAGAAGCAGTCACCCAAGAGACAACCCTGGGAAGCCAAATCAACTTCAGAGACAACCCTGAAGCATCACATCATCCCCTGAGATAACCCTAGGAAACCCAGTCAACCTAGGAGACAAACTTGAAAAGAACAGAGTCAGCTGGGATCAAACCTCGGAGACAACCCCGAGAAAATAGTCAAAGACCGTGCTAGTACAGGAGACAACCCCTGGAGAGGTAAAATGGTTATTTTACCAAATTAAAGTCAATTCAGTCAAAATCAAGCCGAATTGATGCAATGAAGGTCAAAAAGAGCCATAACATTGATCCCGAGTAAAAACAACACAATACAGCTCAACGGACAAACTGCGAAAAAAAAAGATCCGGTTATAAACCCATATTCCTGGATTCGGAAAAGGTTAAGTCTCATGTCATTGTGTCAATCTCAAAAAGGACTTTCCAAAAAGGTATAGCACGCCTCAAACGGATGCTTTGATCAAAAGTTAGGAAGGTTCGAACCTGACATCGCGTTGCTCGGAGTGCACGTACTTTGAGATGACGAGACCGACGGGAGTAGGCCCCACTTGGGGAGCCTCTGGTAGACTCGCGGCTGTCGCGAGTGCAGCTGCAACCATCGGGTCTTTAAATATAACCCCCCTTTTGCCAAAAAAAGAAGAAAAAAAATAGAAAAACTCTCCGAAACTCTGCCCATTTCGCCCCTTAGCCCTACTTCTAGTACTCCAAACTTAGATTTTATTCTACCAATACGTTTTTATACGTATATTCTACGACATATCAAAAATTAATCGGTGGAAAAGTCCATTTGAAGCCTACTAAGTGGTAAAAAGCCCGTGTAGCAGTCCATTGTAAGTATTTTTATGATCAGAACTCATTTCTTACTTTATTACGTAGATGTGAACGTGCACGTAAAGTTTAATTGTAAGACTCCAACTTTTATGAATAAAGATTTAATTTTCTTTATATATTATTTTGAAATAGTAAAGTGTTGATTTGATAAATGTGAAAAGTTATGGGTGAAATGTGCAAATATTTCAAAATAAGCAAGTGGTTATAAAATATTCATTGTTGTCGGGGAATATTCGTTTTGGTCGTGGAATATTCTTGTTGTCGGGGAATATTCGTACAACGGCCCAGCTATTTGTGGGCCCCACAACGGAATAACTGTCGGATATAGAAAGCGACAGAAATAACCTTTTTATAAATAACGGTAAAACTGTTACGGTTAAACTGTTGAAATACCCAGTGATAAAAATATAGTAATACACGTTGTTGCACAGTAGCACACGGTATTGCACAGTATTTTGAATTATTGATTCTTACGTAAGAAGTCACTTACTCAATAATTGTTACGTAAGAAGTCACTTACTCAATATTTTATTGGTTCAATCATTGCTACGTTGATATTTTATATCAATAATTGCTACGTTGCTATTTTATATGATTGATTCAATAATTGCTACCGTTGATATTTTGTATTATTGATTCAATATTTGTCACTGCACAGTATTTCACATTATCAACTCAATAATTTATATTATTTGAATAATATTATTAGATAGCATTATTGACAATGTCTAAGGAATTCTATCTAGGAGGGTTATTTAATTGCGCGCCAGTAAGGAGAAATCCTTATTGGAAGGCCCCCTCTTTCCTGAGAACGACCTAGTTGTCAATATTGTAGTTCTGTGATATTATTTGTGAATAATTAATTATTGATTTATATGACAAAGAAATATTTATTTTGTGGATATAAAAGAAGGAATTAGTGCTAAGGTGTTTTTATCAGTATTTTGTTGTGAAAAATCACCCGTTTGGGGATTTTGGCCATTTTTGGTTGGGAATTTGGAAAAACTTCCTTCTACAAAGTTGTAGAGAATTAAATTTCCTATGAAAAAGACATATCTTTTGTATTTTTCTGATAAAAAGGCTATTTATTATGAATTATTGAAGTTTCAAAAATAAATGTTTTTTAAAAAATAAAATGGTGGGCCCCACTTTTGTCATTGCTTGGAAAATTCTGATCTTTTTTGGTGGGCGTATGAAAGCCGCCGGTAGCAGAAAGTCTACTTTGGTATCCTAAACTTTTTTTATAAATAGGGTACTTAGGTTAGAATTGAAAATCACACCAGAATCAGAAGTTTTCTCTCTCTATAATATCGAGCGTATTTTTCTGAGTATTTAGATACTTTGAGTATTACTATTCAGTGCAAGTTTCCTTCGGTATTATATCCGATATTTCAGCCAGAAGAACTATTCTTTTGAGGTAAGGGATATTATTTTCTTTCGTAAATGATGTTATTCTTTTCAATATCATTATACCAAAATATTAGCATGAATTGGATTATGAAATTCTTACTTTTTTCGTCGGAATTACTATTCACGTATACGGCACTATTCACGTATACGACACTATTCACGGAAAAATTAAATTTTCTTTTATTTGTCCAAGTTGCTTGTTAAGGTTCCTATATTTGATTGGATCTAAGTTTTGAGCTTTATTCTTGAATTTTGCTCCACAATTGATTATTACGAAGTATTTTTGAATTGGATAAACTAAAATACGAATCCTTAATCTTTGACCTTTATCTCACTGGATTCGTTCTTTAAAATATTTTTCATCATTCTTAGTCCTAAAAGGTGATATAACTGAATATCTTTGGCCTGTAGGGCAAAGATGAATGATTACCTGATGAATATCTTTGGCCGTAGTGCAAAGATGGACAGGTGTTGAGATGAACATGACCACTGTTGATACAAATGAATATCTTTGGCCCGTACTTCAAAAATGAATATTTGATTTGAGATGTATATTGATTGATGTTACAGGGATAAAATATTGATGATGGACTTTTAAATCATAGAAGATAGTAGACTTCATTCTCTACTTAACTCTTCTAATGAATGGTTATTTCCGCTGCGAATATTGATCTAAAACTTGTTGTCAACAATATTTTATCTGAATTGTTGAAGACTAACGATAATTTATTTTTCATTATCTTAGTCATAATATTCTTTACTGGGCTAGTTGAGCTCACCCTTTTCATCTATTGTCCTCTTCAAGAAATAAGAATGTTGCAGGAACTAGTCGGGGAACAGAGTGATGGTCCGAATTAGAGTAGTAGTAGTCCTCACTATTTCTAATAAATAGTGTGATAATAATTGTAATGAGGACTTAGTTTGAATGTTAATATTTTCTACATATTTTGTATTGACACTCGCAGTTGTGTGGTTGTATTTTGCACGACCGTGTGATATAAAAGATTGTATTTGAATTCTGTACCATGTATTTGGCGACTCAGAATGGGTTGGGTTGACTGGACCTATTCTGGGGGGCGTCACAGTTGGTATCAGAGCATAGGGATATGATCTCTGGTGGAGATCGGGGAATAGAACTAGGAGGGAAGAGACGAGTAAATCCTTCACTAGTATGTCCTACCTAAGCGTATGTGGTATTTAATTGGTCAGTCGGAGCATAAGATTATTATGAGATATGTTAATTTGTTTAACTAAACCTTATTTTATGGAAGTATTTGCGAATAGTAGCTAAGAATGTTAACAATGGAGTGAATGAGACCGTGGAGACACCTTTAATCACCAACCAGGAGAACGTGCAACAAGAAGGCAATGTTCATCCTGAAAACAACGCTGATCAGACGATAAACGATAAGATGTTTAGAAGTTTTTTGCAGTTCATGCAAAACCAGACGAGGGAAACTGGTGTGCAAAATACAGGTGGAGATAATAACAACTCGCGGCTTGTCACTGTCAAGCAGTTCAAAGAGTTGGGACCACCAGAATTTCAGGGAAAGCCAGATCCAATCAAGGCAGAGACGTGGGTTAAGCAAATTACCAAGATATTTGATGTCTTGGGATGCACGGAGGAACAGAAGGTTCCATTCGCCACCTTTATGTTCCGTAGAGAGGCAGATTACTGGTGGGAGTCTGTGAAGCGTACCCAGCCTGTCGCACTCAAGATGTCTTGAGAAGCGTTTCAGAAACTGTTCAATGACAAGTACTTTCCTGAAAGTATTCGTCATATGAAGGAGGTAGAGTTTATCAGACTAGAAGAAAACAACATGACTGTGTCCCAGTACGAGGCTAAGTTCGCGAGGTTGTCCAGGTTTGCACCTCATTTGGTAAAGAATGAGGAACGTATAACGCAGATGTTTCTGAGAGGTTTGAAACCTGAAATACATCAATACCTCATTTCTCACAAATTTTCTCTATATTCGGATGTAGTGAACATGGCTCAGTTCTTAGAACGAGATAGTGATTATATTCAACCAAGGGACAACAACCAAGGTCGTACCGGTGGCAGCAGTCATCGGAGCAATGACAACCAGTGAGGAGGAAAGTATGACAGAAGCGATAACCACTCCGGTAGTAATCGTGGCCATGATAGTAGAAAAAGCGAATCGGGGGGAGATTTCAAGAAGAGAAGGTATAACAATGAGAACGTGAAGACGTCGACATCAGCACCAGCATCAACTATTTCTAGGTGAGGAGAACGACCACCGGTTGTATGCTATAAATGCCGGAAAGAGGGACACATCAGTCCAAACTACCCACAATAATTCAAAGCATGCTATTGAAAGATTACGATCATGCTCAGAAGGAACTCAACATGCGGCAACGACGTTGGCTTGAGCTGTTGAAAGATTACGATCATACCATTCAATACCATCATAGAAAAGCGAACATGATAGCTGACGCGTTGAGAAGAAGATTATACGCGGGAACGAATGCAATGCTATCAAGGCCTATTTTGTGTGATTTACAAAGGATGGAGACAGAGTTCAAGACTCCAGGGACCCACATGATGATGTCAAGTATACGCGTAGAACCAGCTTTGATTGATAAAGTTAAAGCTGCTCAAGCTACAAACCCGAAGCTGATGAAGATGAAGAAGAAAGTGCAAGAAGGTGCCATTCCAAAAGCAAGAATCGATGAATAGGGAATACTTCGAGTCAACTCCAAAATTTGTGTTCCTAACGATTCTAACTTGAAGCATAGAATCATGATGGAGGCACACAACACACCGTTTGCAATCCATCCTGGGAGTACCAAAATGTATCGTGATCTTCGACATACATTTTGGTGGAGCAATATGAAGAGAGAGATCGCGGAGTTTATTTCCAGATGTTTAACTTGTCAACGTGTAAAGGCGGAGCATCAAGTGCCGAAGGGTCCATTGCAACCACTGGAGATTTCAAAATGGAAGTGGGAACACATTACGATGGATTTCGTTATGGGTCTTCCCAAGGTTTCTCAAGGCATAGATGCGATTTGTGTTATTGTTGATAGATTAACCAAGTCTGCTCATTTTTTATCGATACGAGAGACTTATTCCCTTGAACGTCTTGCTCATATGTACGTGAATGAGATTGTGAGATTGCATGGCATGCCAGTATCCATAGTTTTGGATCGTGAACCCAGATTTACTTCACGATTTTGGATCAGTTTGCAGAAAGCTATGGGCAAGGATTTACGATTCAATTCGGCTTATCATCCTCAAACAGACGGATAATCAGAAAGGACTATTCAAACTCTTGAAGATCTATTGAGACTCTATGTTCTAGACTTTAAAGGGAGTTGGGATAAGTACTTACCATTGGTGGAATTCTCCTACAATAACAGTTATCAGGAAAGTATACGTGTGGCTCCATTCGAGGCAGTGTATGGAGAAAGTAGAAAGTGTCGTTCTCTAGTATGCTGGGATGAGGTGGGTGAAACAACATTATTGGGACCGGAGTTAGTACGTATGACTACGAAAAAGATTCAAATGATCCGGCAACGGATACAAACTACAAAAGATCGACAAAAGAGTTATGCGGATCTTCATCGAAAGGACGTGGAATTTAATGTTGGGGATCATGTAATGTTACGTGTTGCTCCATGGAAAGGAGTTACGAGATTCGGGAAGAGAGGAAAGCTCAACCCACGATTCATTGGTCCATTTGAGATCCTTGACCGAGTAGGAAATGTGGCCTATAGACTCGCTTTACCTCCAAGCCTGTCTCGTGTTCATAACGTTTTTCACATATCCGTGCTTCGTAAATATGTGAAAGACCCAAACCACATTATTGAGTTAGAACTAGACGAGATAGCCGAAGATTTAATGTACGAGGAGGTACCTGTCAAGATCTTGGATAGGAAGGAGCATGTCCTACCCTCGAAAATTATACCTCAAGTTAAAGTTTTGTGGAGAAACCGTGAAATTGAGAAAATGACCTGAGAGTTGGAATCGGAAATGAAATCGAGGTATCCTCACCTTTTCGACATACCAAGTACGTACGTCAATTTCGAGGATGAAATTTCATAAGGAGGGGAGGTTGTAAGACCCCAACTTTTACGAATAAAGATTTAATTTTCTTTATATATTATTTCGAAATAGTAAGGTGTTGATTTGATAAATGTGAAAAGTTATGGGTGAAATGTGCAAATATTTCAAAATAAGCAAGTGATTATAAAATATTCATTGTTGTCGGGGAATATTCGTTTGGTCGTGGAATATTCTTGTTGTCGGGGAATATTCGTACAACGGCCCAGCTATTTGTGGGCCCCACAACGGAATAACTGTCGGATATAGAAAGCGACAGAAATAACCTTTTTATAAATAACGGTAAAACTGTTACGGTTAAACTGTTGAAATACCCAGTAATAAAAATATAGTAATACACGTTGTTGCACAGTAGCACACGGTATTGTACAGTATTTTGAATTATTGATTCTTACGTAAGAAGTCACTTACTCAATAATTGTTACAGTAATTACTGTTCAATATTTTATATTGTTGATTCAATAATTGCATGATATTTTATTGGTTCAATAATTGCTACGTTGATATTTTATATCAATAATTGCTACGTTGCTATTTTATATGATTGATTCAATAATTGCTACCGTTGATATTTTGTATTATTGATTCAATAATTGTCAATGCACAGTATTTCACATTATCAACTCAATAATATATATTATTTGAATAATATTATTAGATAGCATTATTGACAATGTCTAAGAAAGTTCTGTCTAGGAGGGGTTATTTAATTACGCGTCAGTAAGTAGAAATCCTTATCGGAAGGCCCCCTCTTTCCTAGGAACGACCTGGTTGTCAATATTGTAGTTCTGTGATATTATTTGTGAATAATTAATTATAGATTTATATGATAAAGAAATATTTATTTTGTGGATATAAAAGAAGGAATTAATGCTAAGGTGTTTTTATCAGTATTTTATTGTGGAAAATCACCCGTTTGTGGATTTCGGCCATTCATGGTTGGGAATTTGGAAAAACTTCATTCTACAAAGTTGTAGAGAATTAAATTACCTATGGAAAGGACATATCATTTGTATTTTTCTAATAAAAGGGCTATTTATTATGAATTATTGAAGTTTCAAAAATAAATATTTTTTTTAAAATAGAATGGTGGGCCCCACTTTTGTCATTGCTTGGAAAATGCTGATCTTTTTTGGTGGGCGTATGAAAGCCGCCGGTAGCAGAAAGTCTATTTTGGCATTCCTAATCTTTTTCTATAAATAGGGTGCTTAGGTTAGAATTGAAAATCACACCAGAATCAGAAGTTTTCTCTCTAAAATATCGAGCGTATTTTTGTGAGTATTTAGATACTTTGAGTGTTACTATTCAATGCAAGTTTCCTTCGGTATTATATCCGATATTCCAGCCAGAAGTACTATTCTTTTGAGGTAAGGATGTTATTTTCTTTCGTAAATGATGTTATTCTTTTCAATATTATTATACCAAAATATTGGCATGGATTGTATTATGAAATTATTACTTTTTCCGTCGGGGTAACTATTTACGCATACGACACTATTCACGTATACGGCACTATTCACGAAAAAATTAAATTTTCTTCTATTTGTCCAAGTTGCTTGTTAAGGTTCATATCTTTGATTGGATCTAAGTTTTGAGCTTTATTCTTGATTTTTGCTCCACAATTGATTATTACGAAGTATTTTTGAATTGGATAAACTAAAATACGAATTCTTAATCTTTGTCCTTTAACTCACTGGATTCGTTCTTTAAAATGTTTTTCATCATCCTCAGTCCTAAAAGGTGATATAACTGAATATCTTTGGCCTGTAGAGCAAAGATGAATGATTACCTGATGAATATCTTTGGCCGTAGTGCAAAGATGGACAGGTGTTGAGATGAACATGACCACTGTTGATACAAATGAATATCTTTGGCCCGTACTTCAAAAATGAATATTTGATTTGAGATGTATATTGATTGATGTTACAGGGATAAAATATTGATGATGGACTTTTAAATCATAGAAGATAGTAGACTTCATTCTCTACTTAACTCTTCTAATGAATGGTTATTTCCGCTGCGAATATTGATCTAAAACTTGTTGTTAATAATATTTTATCTGAATTGTTGAAGACTAACGAATATTTATTTTCCATTATCTTAGTCATAATATTCTTTACTGGGCTAGTTGAGCACACCCTTTTCATCTATTGTCCTCTTCAAGGAAATGAGAATGTCGTAGGAACTAGTCGGGGAACAGAGTGATGGTCCGAGTTAGAGCAGTAGTAGTCCTCACTATTTCTAATAAATAGTGTGATAATAATTGTAATGAGGACTTAGTTTGAATGTTAATATTTTCTATATATTTGTATTGACACTCGCAGTTGTGTGGTTGTATTTTGCACGACCGTGTGATATAAAAGATTGTATTTGAATTCTGTACCATGTATTTGGCGACTCAGAATGGGTTGGGTTGACTGGACCTATTCTGGGGGGCGTCACAGTTGGTATCAGAGCTTAGGGATATGATCTCTAACGGAGATCGGGGAATAGAACTAGGAGGGAAGAGACGAGTAAATCCTTCACTAGTATGTCCTACCTAAGCTTATGTGATATTTAATTGGTCAAGTCGGAGCATAGGATTATTATGAGATATGTTAATTTGTTTAATTAAACCTTGTTTTATGGAAGTATTTGAGAATAGTTGCTGAGAATGTTAACAATGGAGTGAATGAGACCGTGGAGACACCTTTAATCACCAACCAGGAGAACGTGCAACAAGAAGGCAATGTTCATCCTAAAAATAACGCTGATTAGACGATAAACGATGAGATGTTTAGAAGTTTTTTGCAGTTCATGCAAAACCAGACGAGGGAAACTGGTGTGCAAAATACAGGTGGAGATAATAACAACTCACGGCTTGTCACTGTCAAGCAGTTCAAAGAGTTGGGACCACCAGAATTTCAGGAAAAACCAGATCCAATCAAGGCAGAGACGTGGATTAAGCAAATTACCAAGATATTTGATGTCTTGGGATACACAGAGGAACAGAAGGTTCCATTCGCCACCTTTATGTTCCGTAGAGAGGCAGATTACTGGTGGGAGTTTGTGAAGCGTACCCAGCCTGCCGCACTCAAGATGTCTTGAGAAGCGTTTCAGAAACTGTTCAATGACAAGTACTTTCCTGAAAGTATTCGTCATATGAAGGAGGTAGAGTTTATCAGACTAGAAGAAAACAACATGACTGTGTCCCAGTACGAGGCTAAGTTCGCGAGGTTGTCCAGGTTTGCACCTCATTTGGTAAAGAATGAGGAACGTATGACGCAGATGTTTCTGAGAGGTTTGAAACCCGAAATACATCAATACCTCATTTCTCACAAATTTTCTCTATATTCGAATGTAGTGAACATGGCTCAGTTCTTAGAATAGTGATTATATTCAACCAAGGGACAACAACCAAGGTCGTACCGGTGGCAGCAGTCATCGGAGCAATGACAACCAGCGGGGAGGAAAGTATGACAGAAGCGATAACCACTCCGGTAGTAATCGTGGCCATAATAGTAGAAAAAGCGAATCGGGGGGAGATTTCAAGAAGAGAAGGTATAACAATGAGAACGTGAAGACGTCGACATCAGCACCAGCATCAACTATTTCTAGGGGAGGAGAATGACCACCGGTCGTATGCTATAAATGCCGGAAAGAGGGACACATCAGCCCAAACTACCCACAATAATTCAAAGCATGCTATAACTGTGGAAAAGAAGGACATATAGCTTGAGATTGTCTTGTCGTGCAACCAAGTTCGGCGAGGGTGGTGATTCCAAAGGTGATTTCGGACAAGTCAAAGTCGGTGATTCCTTGAAGAGCGTTTGTCGTGACAGCTCAAAACTCTAGGAACCCACACGAGGTGATTACAGGTAAGCTAATCATAAACTCTTGCGAAGTTTACACCTTGTTAGATACCGGTGCTACCCATTCCTTTATTTCACCTGCTTGTGCTCAACGTTTGAACTTGACTTCTAATAAATTCGACTTTAACTTATCTGTTGAAACTCCGTTGGGAGAAACCTTTGTTACATCCACAATTTATAAATCTTGCTTGATTCATATTGGTACCCTTACCTTACCTGTTGATCTTATATCTTTGAAAATACTTGCATTTGACGTGATTTTAGGAATTGACTGGTTAACCACTTACCATACCAAAATTGATTGTTTTCGTAAGGTTGTTAGTTTTCATATTCCTAATCAACCTGTTGTGCGAATCCAAACCACCAAACCACTAAAATCAGTCAATATCATTTCAAGTCACAAAGTTATTCGCTTATTGAAAAATGGATGTCAAGCTTTCTTAGCACATGTCACTGATCTAAACCAAAATACGTTAGGTTTGAATGATATTTCCGTTGTTAATGAGTTTCCTGATGTATTTCCCGAAGAACTTTCCAGTCTACCCTCAGAACGTGAAGTTGAATTCTTTATTGACCTTGAACCCGGTACAAAACCCATTTCTAAAACCCCATATCAAATGGCTCCTATTGAACTTCAGGAGTTAAAGGTCCAATTACAGGAATTGGTAGACATTGGTTTTTTTCGTCCTAGTACGTCTCCTTGGGGTGCTCCTGTTTTATTCGTAAAGAAGAAAGACGGGAGTATGCGACTTTGTATTGACTATCGAGAGTTGAACCATGTCACCATCAAGAATAGGTATCTGCTACCTCGTATTGATGACCTGTTCGACCATTTGCAAGGAGCACAATTCTTTTCAAAGATCAATCTTCGTTCTGGATATCATCAGCTGAAGATTAAAACAGAGGATATTCCGAAGACTGTCTTCAGAACTCGGTACGGGCATTATGAGTTTTTAGTCATGTCTTTTGGATTGACTAATGCTCCTGCTGCTATAATATCCGAGATTATTATGTCATTTAACAATTATCAATAAACGAATTTATGTGAAATTCTTGTGTGTTTTCTTTTATTAGATGTATATATGTTACACATAAATGTGTTATTTGCGTATATGTGATGAGGAGTATTTAAATGGTTGGTTCAGTTTAATTCAACTATTTAAATTTGTTAAGTATGGAATTAATTTTATTAATTTCGTGGGATGACTTTAAAGCATGATTTTGAGTTCGGAGTGGAATTTAGAGACGCGGACTGCGTATTTGAGTCCGGAATGTCAAAATTATTCAGGATAGACTGTAACCACGAAAATGTGTCACGGTTGACTTTTTGGTCAAAGTCAACAAGTTAACTTTTTCGGGGGTAAAAAGTCAACCACGAATTTTGGAGGTGAATTTGACGAAACGGCTAGTCCCATGACGTCCGGGACGTCGATTTTAGTAGGAATCGATATAAGTATTGTAACGTTCGGCTACGGAGGGCAAAATTGTCAAAATGGTTATTTAATTAATTATAATATTATTTTAATATGTTGATCAGCAGCTAGAGTGGGCCCACATGACAACTGATTTGGGACAAGGGAGTATACGTTTTAGAAGATTTAGAGAGGAAGGGAGTTACAAGCCTTTACACCCACAAACTCTTCCATTCTCTAACTCCTCTTTTCATGTTAATATTAGTTAATCATGTAATATGTGTAGAACCGTTATGAGAACATGGAGGGGCTGATGATATCAGCCTCTATCAAGCTATATCAATCTCTATTTATACACTCCACCCAAAACACTACCTCTTTTGCTAAAAACTTCATTCCGTGAGAGAAATTGAGAGTAATAGTTAGTGTGGAGTTATTCTGGAAATTTGCAAAGACTACGCAAGCAAGGAGGGAAGCATTCTCGGATTCCTTGATCAGAGAATAGCATTCAAGGTAAGAATACGAACTTATATTATGTTATTAAGGAAATAGTGAAGAAAATGCATGTATAATTATGGGAAATGTTTCGTTGTGGTTTGGTGATACCATGTTAGTGTGTAATACTGATATATGGGTGTTAAGAATGAAAGTTCTGGTCTAATCATGTTTCAAATTCGTAGAGAATCGTAGAATTCATGTATGCATGCTAACTATTCGATAAAATGCCTCTTAGATGTCAATTTGTTCAAAACATGAAAAGTTAGTGAGTTTGATTATTGTAACATGTGTATATGTGTTAGTAGAGGTGATCTGGACAGTAGCAACTAGTTCCTTGCATGCTAGAATCAAAATCATGAATTTTTGTCAAAGTGGGTTAACTTAGAATCTGTGACTTTTTGGATTTTTCGGAGCCTTGGAATCATAGCTTCTGTGAATCGTTGGTTGTATGTGTTAATTTTGTAAAATACTATGTAGTATGATGTCTCACCTGACCAATTTTCAAAAGAAACGGAGTTAAAATGAGTAAGTTATGAATTTCGTAAGCAAGCATGTTGGAATAAAAATCTGCAGAATTCTGGGAATTTCCAGAAATTTTCTAAGTCTGGAAGGCAGTCTGGCACGCTTATCTAGACTGTTGGATCGAGGTCTTAACATGTTAGTTTCATGTATGTTGTATTTTTGCAAAATACTGTGATGTATGGAGTGTATGGTGTCCAAATATCATGGTCATACAACTTGTAAACAAGTGGGAATTAAATCGGGAAGTAGGCTGTTCGGCAGGAAAAAAAACTTTTCTGGGCATGAAGAGCAGCGCAGCTGCGCCGTTCATACGGCTTAACGCTGCGCAGCTGCGCCATTCAAAGTTGGTGTCCGGGTTTGCCAGGCAGCGCAGCTGCGCCAGTAACACGGCTTGAGGCTGGGCAGCTTCGCCGGTCAGGGTCGGTCCGGGTCAGGTCTGATCCAGGTCGAGTCGGGTCGGGTCAGAAAAATTTCCAGAAACTTTATTTTCCCAGATTTTTATATTTAACCCCTGGACCTATAAGTTGCAACCTGCTTATGTAATTGAATGGTATTGTGTAATTGAATTGCATTGTTAATTGATTACATGTTACATGATAATCCAATTGAGATAAAAGGAAACCATTATATTTCAGAGTCGTGTTCGAGAACCTAATTGCTTAACGTGACACATATGAATAGGTTACGTGAAGAGCTAGTAGATAGCGTTAATTGTAGCAGACGTATCAGGTAAGTTTCCTTACTCGGATTTGATTATGCAAGTTTCTTACCCTATTTTTCATTGAAAAATTATTCAAGCCTTACATCTTTTATTACAGTAAGGGTAACTACCGAGCTTGTATTTATTCGTTGACACGTACAAATTCCTTTGACGTAAATTTCTACAACTTCAATTATCTTGCAAGTTTTATTGTTGATTACTCAGTTATTAATTCAACGGCTATGCTTTAAAGTTCTATCGATTTAAAAGAACTGCTTCCAAGTATGCTTTCTAGCTTTTGTTTCAGCTAGAGATTATTGATGACAAATGATTTAATTCAAATCTTTTGAAGCTATTTAATGTTTACCAATCCAAATTATTTTGGTACGGTCTCGCATGAATGCTAAGATGAACAACCCGAATAAACGGGCAAACAGATGTCGGGCATATAGTCCCATTTATGCTTATGCAAATTTAAACTTTATACTTGTGCACACAGAGACTGTTTACAATCTATTTGATTGTTAAACTGTCTGATGATTTTTCGATGAAACAAAGTAATGTTCAGGGTATTTTATGCCCCTTAGTATGATATTGAGAATTCTTAAACTCTTATTCTTGATATTTCTGTTTAACACTTGATAATTCTTTCAACTGTTATAGCTATTCAGATGTTTCTACTCCTGATGTGTGTTTTCAAACTACTTTATATACTTGTTGGGCAATTTGTGCTCATTCTTGCTTAAACCTTTCAGTTAAGGATGAGAAGGCTGAGGGCTCGGGCAAGGACAAGGGGAAGTCTAAGATGAAATGATGCTAGTTACGTTATGTAATAAGTTTATATTTCCGCATATAATGTAATGTAGCGATAAACGCTAAGTTTAAGTTGTGGTTTATTAAAGGTTGTAAAGACTTGGGATTTTATTTGGAGCATGTACGTAATAGTTATAATATTATTATTTTTATTGGAATTTACTTAGATAGATGATGATGTATGTTGTATCGTGAGCACCATGTCCTGTAATCGATGTTACACGGATTTGGGGGCGTCACAGGTTGGTATCAAAGCCGTAGGTTATAAACCTTAGGTGGGGAACCTTAGACTATAACCTTAGGGAAGTTAGTGGAGGTAATAAGGAGATGAACTCACGTAGAGTTCTAAGTGTAGCGTTGAATCTATTTTTCTAAAAACAAAACCAATATCTATTTTAAAACGCTAATCGAGTTCTTTGTCTTGATTGTAGGATGTCAGGAGAAGAGGAGGTTAGAGATATTCACGTCGTGAGTGAGCAGTTGGTGACAGCTGTACCTGAGCCCATAGCTGAGGCAGAAGCTGAGTCAAACCCAGAGGAATATCCTGAAGGGGAAGAGGAGCCCAAGGAGGACTCCGAGGAAGCACCTGAGGATACTATGTTGGATGAGTTGATGGATAGGATTACAGAATTGGATGACAAGGTCCATGAGTTGGAGGAGATGTATCAAGGGGAGCAGCAGGCTGCAGCATTGCTTGGGGCATTGGTGCAACACCTGATAATTAGGAACGGGGATCTGGCTGACAAGCTGCGAACAACAGGTCAGAAGGCGGACAGGCTGAAGGATGAGAAAGAAGCTATCAGGACCCACTTGGGACATACCATTAATGGGTTAGAGTCAAGGATACAGAGTCTCAAAACTGACAAGCAGATTATTACCACTTTCTGGGAAGATGAGATGAGAGGTCGTGTTCTGGCCGAGAAGCTAACAGGCGACTTAGAAGGAGAAGTAAGAGATAAGAAGGTTAGGGTGGATAAAATGAAGTACGCATTTAAGTCAGCACATGGGAGGTTCCATCATAGGGTGTATCACTTTCCACGTGAGGAGTACCGGTCTAGACATGCCATAAGCCGTGGGCTGGTGCTGGAGATAGCGGATGAAGAGCATGAAGACGCCATTAGGCGGGGTCTTTAGTTTGTTCGTGTTAAACTTTTACTAGTAGCGTGTAGAACGCTTATCTATGAAATAAAACTTGGTTTCCAATGTTACTAAATATGATGGTTAAAGTGATGTAAATGGCTTAATGCCATAAGACGATGAAATACCTTGGGTATTATGTTTATAAATAAATATGCTTTTATTTAAATATGTGATGTGATGATTAAGTTTTTATATGAATTATATATGTTGTAGGAATAAGTTATGAGATGATAACATTAAGTTTATTTAAACAGATAGATGGCTAGAGGAAGACGTCGTCAAGTACCAGAAGGGTCAGGC
Source organism: Panax stipuleanatus (assembly GCA_020205555.1). Classification (NCBI taxonomy): domain Eukaryota; kingdom Viridiplantae; phylum Streptophyta; class Magnoliopsida; order Apiales; family Araliaceae; genus Panax; species Panax stipuleanatus. Next base: position 98,191,194 of record CM035126.1, on the reverse strand, counting down.
GGTAATGCTAGGGGTCCACCGAACCCCATGCAACAATTCGTAGACATGTTAGCTGGGGCACTTCAGAATCGAACCCCGAATACCAATAACCCTCCAGCGGGCCAGGTGGCACACTTTACAGACTTTAAGAGCGCGGGACCACCTGAGTTCAAAGGAACCACCGAACCTATTTAAGCCCAAACTTGGGTCAAGGAAATCGAAAAGGCGTTCGCTATTGCTCGCGTAGGAGATGATCAGAAAACAATCTTCGCCACTTACATGCTGAAGGGTGAAGCCAATTTCTGGTGGGAGGCAAACCAGATCAGGGCGGGAGAAGGTGTGATACCTTGGGAAGAGTTTAAAAAGATCTTCTTCGAAAAATATTTCCCTACGAGTATGCAGAGTCGTATGGAGATGCGATTCTTGGAGCTGAAGCAATAAGACATGACTGTACCCCAGTATGCCGCAAAGTTTAACGAACTGGTGAGGTTCACGCCTCATCAAGTCGACACTGAGGAGAGGAAAACGAGGAGGTTTGAGCAGGGTCTCAAACCATGGTTATACAATAGACTTTCGGTGTTGCAGACGAACAGCTTCGCGACTCTCCTGGAAAAGGCTATAATTGCTGAGGGCGGAAGTGAAGCCCTAATGAAGTTTAATAAGGAGAAAAAGAAGAAGAATGAAGGAGGGAATCGCGGGGAAGGTAGCAGCAACAGTGGTGCAAACAAGAGGAAGTGGAACAACAACAACAACAATAACAATTTCAACTCGGGAAACTCTGGGGGAAAACCAGGGGAAGCAAAGAAGAGAACTGAGGCGTGCAAGGAGTGTGGAAGGAATCACTCGGGTGCATGTCTAAAAGGGAAAAATGTTTGTTTCAATTGCGGGCAAGAGGGGCACATCTCTCCCAATTGCTCTGCACCAAAGAGAAATGGATGTTTCAATTGTGGAGTATTGGACCATCAGGCAAGGAATTGCCCAAAGAAGAATTCAGCAGGAGGAAATGGAGGAAGGGGACCAAGCGGTGGAAATCTCACAATTACTAGACCACCAACTCAGAATCGACCAACAGCAAGGACTTTTAACATGACGGTTCAGGATGCAGTCGCATCCAAGGACGTGGTTTCAGGTATCATTCCGGTCAATGATATATCTGCTTACATATTATTCTATTGGGGTGCTACTTGTTCCTTCGTGTCTCATGAATTCTCCCAACGATTAAACTTACCCTAGGAAGAACTAAAATATCCTATGAACATAGAAGTCGCTAATAAGGAAGTTATTCCCGTTAGCCATGTTTATAGGAATTGTGTTGTAGATATCAGTGGGTATAAGTTGCCTGTGAATTTAATTCCGATTCAATTAGGGGAATTTGATGTAATTCTAGGAATGGATTGGTTATTTAACCATGGAGCGATGATAGATTGCCAGAAGAAGTGTATAAACCTTAAGACTCCAAATCAGTCTAAGATAGTATTCTACGGGAGTAAGTCGCCGAGACACTCGAGTTGTCTGACGATGTTGCAAGCGAGGAAGTTGCTAAGGAAAGGATGTGTAGGATATTTGGCCCATATCGTCGATACACAGAAAGTAGGTGTAGGAATGGGACAGATACCAGTAGTGAATGAATTTTTGGATGCATTTTCGGAAGAGTTACCAGGACTTCCACCGGATAGAGAGGTCGAATTCGTTATAGATTTAGTACCGGAAACGGCCCCGATTTTGAAAGCCCCATACAGAATGGCACCGGCAGAGATGAAAAAGCTGATGGTACAGTTATAGGAATTATTGGATAAAAAGTATATTCAACCGAGTGTGTCTCCTTGGGGAGCGCCAGTTTTATTTGTGAAAAAGAAGGACGGATCGATGAGACTTTGTATCGACTATCGAGAGTTGAACAAAGTGACGATCAAGAACAAGTATCCGTTACCTAGGATAGATGATCTGTTCGATCAGTTAAAGGGAGCAAAATATTTTTCCAAGATCGACTTGAGGACGGGATATCACCAATTGAGGGTGAGGAAGAAAGATGTTCCTAAGACAGCATTCAGGACTCGTTACGGTCACTACGAGTTCCTGGTGATGTCATTTGGATTAACGAACGTGCCGGCGGCATTTATGGACATGATGAATCGGGTATTCAAGCAATACTTAGATAAATTTGTGGTCGTGTTCATAGATAATATCCTGATATATTCCAAGACTCAGGAGGATCATGCTGAACACTTAAGGTTAGTATTGGAGGCGTTGAGGAAGGATAAGTTATACGCAAAATTTTCAAAGTGCGAGTTTTGGTTGGAGAGAGTTCAATTTCTGGGTCACGTGATCGATAAGGACGGAATCTCCGTGGATCCAGCAAAGGTGGAACCGGTGCAGAATTGGGAGCAACCAAAGACACCGACTGAAGTAAGAAGTTTCTTAGGACTGGCAGGCTATTATAGACGGTTTATCCAAGATTTTTTGAAGATAGCAGGAACTTTGACGAATTTAACGAAGAAGTCGGTCAAATTTGTCTGGACAGAGAAGTGTGAAGAAAGTTTTCGGGAACTTCAGAAAAGATTGAGTGAGGCACCGGTGTTGTCTTTACCAGACGATACAGGTGATTTCATGATTTTTAGTGATGCGTCGCATAAAGGACTTGACTGTGTGCTTATGCAACATGGTAAAGTTATTGCGTACGCATCACGTCAGTTGAAGGATTACGAGAAGGGATATCCTACCCATGACCTGGAATTGGCAGCGATAGTATTTTCCCTAAAGATTTGGAGGCACTATTTATATGGTGTAAAGTGTGAAATATACACGGACCATAAAAGTCTGAAGTATATCTTCACGCAGAAGGAGTTGAATATGAGACAGAGAAGATGGTTGGAACTAATAAAGGATTATGATTGCGACATCTTATATCATCCGGGGAAAGCTAACGTGGTCGCAGATGCGCTACGCAGAAAGGGCAGTGGCAGGTTGGCAATGCTAACGGATCAAGAGGAGTTGATTAAGGAAATGGCCAGTTTGGAACTCGTGGTAAAGAGTCCGAGCGAGTCAGATGGGAAGTTGTTCGCAATGGAGGTTCGACCGACTCTATTGGACAAAATCAAAGAAGAACAAAGCAGCGATAAAGAATGCGAGAAGGTGAGGAAAAGAATTTTAGATGGAGAGGAGCTTAAGTTCAATGTGGGTATTGATGGATTATTAAGGTTTGAGAGGAGAATTTGGGTGCCAGGGGTATCCGAGTTAAAGGAGGAAATCTTGTAGGGAGCTCATAGCTCAAGTTACTCACCCGGGAAGCACAAAGATGTATTAGGATCTTCGCCAACATTATTGGTGGCCCAATATGAAGAGAGAAGTGGCAGAGTGCGTCAGCAGATGTTTGACATGCCAGAGAGTTAAGGCGGAACATCAGAGACCGAGAGGGTTACTTCAACCATTAGAAATTCTGGAATGGAAATGGGAGCATATCACGATGGACTTCGTGGTAGGACTTCCAAATACACAGAAGGGTTACGATGCAGTTTGGGTAATCGTTGATCGATTGACCAAGTCAGCGCATTTCTTGCCAATCAAAATCAGATATACCTTGGATCAGTTGGCAAAGCTTTATATCAAGGAGATCGTTTCCAGGTACGGTGTACCTGTATCAATTGTGTCAGATCGCGATCCGCGGTTCACAGCTAATTTATGGAAAAGCTTTCAAGAACGCATGGGAACGCAACTGAGGTTGAGCACCGCGTATCATCCTCAAACAGACGGGCAGAGCGAAAGAACTATTCAAACATTGGAGGACATGCTGAGAGCATGTGTTATGGACTTCAAAGGAAGCTGAGATGACCACCTACCATTGGTGGAATTTGCATACAACAACAGTTACCACTCGAGCATCGGGATGCCACCTTATGAAGCTTTATATGGAAGGAAATGCAGAACGCCATTGTGCTGGGATGAAGTGGGAGAACATCAATTGCTAGGGCCAAAATTAGTGCAGCAAACTGCAGATGTGATCAAAATGATACGAGCGAGATTAGTGACAGCTCAGGATCGACAGAAGAAATATGTTGATCAACATCGGCAACAACGAGACTTCGACGTCGGCACTTATGTGTTTCTAAAGGTTTCACCTTGGAAAGGGAAAATGAGGTTTGGGAAGAAGGGAAAACTTAGTCCCAGATTCATAGGACCCTTTGAAGTGCTAAGGCGAGTCGGTGAGGTAGCTTATGAAATACCTTTACCTCTGGAGTTAGAATATATACACAACGTGTTCCACGTATTAGTTTTACGACCCTATAAGCAGGATTACAAGCACGTCATAGAGTATGAACCCATTCAGTTCGAAAAGGACTTAACCTATGAAGAGGCTCCAATACAGATAATTGATAGAAAAGAACAAGTGTTACGAAATAAGATAATACCTTCTGTTAAGGTAGTATGGAGGAACCACAATGCCGAAGAGGCTACGTGGGAACTCGAGGAGAAAATGATGAAAGATTACCCTAGTCTTTTTGTTTGATGTGTAATGATTCCGGGGACGGAATCCTTATAAGGGATGGTGAATGTAATAGCTGAGATTATTATGTCATTTAACAATTATCAATAAACGAATTTATGTGAAATTCTTGTGTGTTTTCTTTTATTAGATGTATATATGTTACACATAAATGTGTTATTTGCGTATATGTGATGAGGAGTATTTAAATGGTTGGTTCAGTTTAATTCAACTATTTAAATTGGTTAAGTATGGAATTAATTTTATTAATTTTGTGGGATGACTTTAAAGCATGATTTTGAGTTCGGAGTGGAATTTAGAGACGCGGACTGCGTATTTGAGTCCGGAACGTCAAAATTAGTCAGGACAGCTGTAACCACGAAAATGTGTCACGGTTGACTTTTTGGTCAAAGTCAACCAGTTGACTTTTTCTGGTAAAAAGTCAACCACGAATTTTGGAGGTGAATTTGACGAAACGGATAGTCCCATGACGTCCGGGATGTCGATTTTAGAAGGAATCGATATAAGTATTGCAACGTTCGGCTACAGAGGTCAAAATGGTCAAAATGGTTATTTAATTAATTATAATATTATTTTAATATGTTGATCAGCAGCTACAGTGGGCCCACATGACAACTGATTTGGGACAAGGGAGTATACGTTTTAGAAGATTTAGAGAGGAAGGGAGTTACAATCCTTTACACCCACAAACTCTTCCATTCTCTAACTCCTCTTTTCATGTTAATATTAGTTAATCGTGCAATATGTGTATAACCGTTATGAAAACATGGAGAGGCTGATGATATCAGCCTCTATCAAGCTATATCAATCTCTATTTATACTCTCCACCCAAAACACTACCTCTTTTGCTAAAAACTTCATTCCGTGAGAGAAATTGAGAGTAATAGTTAGTGTGGAGTTATTCTGGAAATTTGCAAAGACTAAGCAAGCAAGGAGGGATGCATTCTCGGATTCCTTAATCAGAGAATAGCGTTCAAGGAAAGAATACGAACTTATATTATGTTCTTAAGGAAATAGTGAAGAAAATGCATGTATAATTATGGAAAATGTTTCGTTGTGGTTTCGTGATACCATGTTAGTGTGTAATACTGATATATGGGTGTTAAGAACGAAAGTTCTGGTCTAATCATGTTTCAAATTTGTAGAGAATCGTAGAATTCATGTATGCATGCTAACTATTCGATAAAATGCCTCTTAGATGTCAATTTGTTCAAAACATGAAAAGTTAGTGAGTTTGATTATTGTAACTTGTGTATATGTGTTAGTAGAGGTGATCTGGACAGTAGCAACTAGTTCCTTGCATGCTAGAATCAAAATCATGAATTTTTGTCAAAGTGGGTTAACTTAGAATCTATGACTTTTTGGGTTTTTCGGAGCCTTGGAATCATAGCTTCTGTGAATCGTTGGGTGTATGTGTTAATTTTGTAAAATACTATGTAGTATGATGTCTCACCTGACCAATTTTCAAAAGAAACGGAGTTAAAATGAGCAAGTTATGAATTTCGTAAGCAAGCATGTTGGTATAAAAGTCTGCAGAATTCAGGGAATTTCCAGAAATTTTCTAAGTCTGGAAGGCAGTCTGGCACGCTTATCTAGACTGCTGGATCGAGGTCTTAACATGTTAGTTTCATGTATGTTGTATTTTTGCAAAATACTGTGATGTATGGAGTGTATGGTGTCCAAATATCATGGTCATACAACTTGTAAACAAGTGGGAATTAAATCGGGAAGTAGGCTGTTCGGCAGGAAAAAAAACTTTTCTGGGCATGAAGAGCAGCGCAGCTGCGCCGTTCATACGGCTTAACGCTGCGCAGCTGTGCCACTCAAAGTTGGTGTCCGGGTTTTTCAGGCAGCGCAGCTACGCCGGTAACACGGCTTGAGGCTGCGCAGTTGCGCCGGTCCGGGTCAGTCCGGGTCAGGTCTGATCCGGGTCAAGTCGGGTCAGAAAAATTTCCAGAAACTTTATTTTCCCAGATTTTTATATTTAACCCCTGGACCTATAAGTTGCAACCTGCTTATGTAATTGAATGGTATTGTGTAATTGAATTGCATTGTTAATTGATTACATGTTAGATGATAATCCAATTGAGATAAAAGGAAACTATTATATTTCAGAGTCGTGTTCGAGAAACTAATTGCTTAACGTGACACATATGAATAGGTTACGTGAAGAGCTAGTAGATAGCGTTAATTGTAGCAGACGTATCAGGCAAGTTTCCTTACTCGGATTTGATTATGCAAGTTTCTTACCCTATTTTTCATTGATAAATTATTCAAGCCTTACATCTTTTATTACGGTAAGGGTAAGTACCGAGCTTGTATTTATTCGTTGGCACGTACAAATTCCTTTGACGTAAATTTCTACAACTTCAATTATCTTGCAAGTTTTATTGTTGATTACTCAGTTATTAATTCCACGGCTATGCTTTAAAGTTCTATCGATTTAAAAGAACTGCTTCCAAGTATGCTTTCTAGCTTTTGTTTCAGCTAGAGATTATTGATGACAAATGATTTAATTCAAATCTTTTGAAGCTATTTAATGTTTACCAATCCAAATTATTTTGGTGTGGTCTCGCATGAATACTAAGATGAACAACCCGAATAAACGGGCAAACAGATATCGGGCATATAGTCCCATTTATGCTTATGCAAATTTAAACTTTATACTTGTGCACAATGTAGGGTACAATAGGCTGATCACCTGGAGTACTTGCAGAGACTGTTTACAATCTATTTGATTGTTAAACCGTCTGATGATTTTTCGATGAAACAAAGTAATGTTCAGGGTATTTTATGCCCCTTAGTATGATATTGAGAATTCTTAAACTCTTATTCTTGATATTTCTGTTTAACACTTGATAATTCTTTCAACTGTTATAGCTATTCAGATGTTTCTACTCCTGATGTGTGTTTTCAAACTACTTTATATACTTGCTGGGCAATTTGTGCTCATTCTTGCTTAAACCTTTCAGTTAAGGATGAGAAGGCTGAGGGCTCGGGCAAGGACAAGGGAAAGTCTAAGATGAAATGATGTTAGTTACCTTATGTAATAAGTTTATATTTCCGCATATGATGTAATGTAGCGATAAACGCTAAGTTTAAGTTGTGGTTTATTAAAGGTTGTAAAGACTTGGGATTTTATTTGGAGCATGTACGTAATAGTTATAATATTATTATTTTTATGGGAATTTACTTAGATAGATGATTATGTATGTTGTATCGTGAGCACCATGTCCTGTAATCGATGTTACACGGATTTGGGGGCGTCACAGCTGCTTTCATGTATATGATGAACCGTGTATTTAAGGAATATTTGGATCAGTTCGTTGTTGTCTTTATTGACGACATCCTCATCTATTCCAAAAGCCGTGAAGATCATGAGCACCACTTGAAGCTGGTACTTCAAAAGCTTCGTGAGAACAAGCTATATGCCAAGCTGAAGAAATGCGAGTTCTGGCTTGAGGAAGTAGCATTCCTTGGGCACTTGGTATCGAAACGTGGAGTATCTGTTGACCCAACGAAGATTGAAGCAATATAAAGTTGGGAGCAACCTAAGTCGGTGACCGTAGTACGAAGCTTTCTGGGCTTAGCTGGTTATTATCGGAGGTTCGTAGAGGGATTTTCTCGAATCGCTACTCCATTAACTCAGCTGATTCGAAAAGATACAAAATTCATACGGAACGAGGAATGCGAGAAGGGCTTCCAAGAGCTCAAGAGGAGGCTCATTTCGACACCTGTTCTTACGATACAATCTGGTTCGGATGGATTTGTCGTTTATAGCGATGCTTCGGGCAAAGGGTTAGGATGTGTTCTCATGCAACATGGGAAAGTCATAGCCTATGCCTCGCAGCAATTCAAAGAATATGAGAGGAATAATCCTACTCATGAACTAGAGTTGGCAGCAGTCGTTTTCGCGTTGAAGATCTGGAGACACTACCTGTATGGAGAGAAAGTGGAGATTTATACGGATCAAAAGAGCCTCAAATATTTTTTCACTCAGAAAGAACTCAACATGCGACAACGACGTTGGCTTGAGCTATTGAAAGATTACGATCATACCATTCAATACCATCATGGAAAAGCGAACGTGATAGCTGACGTGTTGAGTAGAAGATCATACGCGGGAACGAATGCAATGCTATCAAGGCCTATTTGTGTGATTTACAAAGGATGGAGATAGAGTTCAAGACTCCGGGGACCCACATGATGATGTCAAGTATACGCGTAGAACCAGCTTTGATTGATAAAGTTAAAGCTACTCAAGCTACAAACCCGGAGCTGATGAAGATGAAGAAGAAAGTGCAAGAAGGTGCCATTCCAAAAGCAAGAATCGATGAATAGGGAATACTTCGAGTCAACTCCAGACTTTGTGTTCCTAACTATTCTGACTTGAAGCATAGAATCATGATGGAGGCACACAACACACCGTTTGCAATCCATCCTGGGAGTACCAAAATGTATCGTGATCTTCGACATACATTTTGGTGGAGCAATATGAAGAGAGAGATCGCGGAGTTTATTTTGAGATGTTTAACTTGTCAACGTGTAAAGGCGGAGCATCAAGTGCCGAAGGGTCCATTGCAACCACTGGAGATTCCAAAATGGAAGTGGGAACACATTATGATGGATTTCGTTATGGGTCTTCCCAAGGTTTCTCAAGGCATAGATGCGATTTGTGTTATTTTTGATAGATTAACCAAGCCTGCTCATTTCTTGTTGATACGAGAGACTTATTCCCTTGAACGTCTTGCTCATATGTACGTGAATGAGATTGTGAGATTGCATGGCATGCCAGTATCCATAGTTTTAGATCGTGACCCCAGATTTACTTCACGATTTTGGATCAGTTTGTAGAAAGCTATGGGCACGGATTTATGATTCAGTTCGGCTTATCATCCTCAAATAGACGGACAATCAGAAAGGACTATTCAAACTCTTGAAGATCTATTGAGACTCTATGTTCTAGACTTCAAAGGGAGTTGGGATAAGTACTTACCATTGGTGGAATTCTCCTACAATAACAGTTATCAGGCAAGTATAGGTGTGGCTCCATTCGAGGCATTGTATGGAGAAAGTAGAAAGTGTCGTTCTATAGTATGCTGGGATGAGGTGGGTGAAACAACATTATTGGGACCGGAGTTAGTACGTATGACTACGGAAAAGATTCAAATGATCCGGCAACGTATACAAACTACACAAGATCGACAAAAGAGTTATGCGGATCTTCATCGAATGGACATGGAATTTAATGTTTTGGATCATGTAATGTTACGTGTTGCTCCATGGAAAGGAGTTACGAGATTCGGGAAGAGAGGAAAGCTCAACCCACGATTCATTGGTCCATTTGAGATCCTTGACCGAGTAGGAAATGTGGCCTATAGACTCGCTTTACCTCCAAGCCTGTCTCGTGTTCATAACGTTTTTCACATATCCATGCTTCGTAAATATGTGAAAGACCCAAACCACATTATTAAGTTAGAACCATACGAGATAGCCGAAGATTTAATGTACGAGGAGGCAACTGTCAAGATCTTGGATAGGAAGGAGCATGTCCTACCCTCAAAAATTATACCTCAAGTTAAAGTTTTGTGGAGAAATCGTGAAATTGAGAAAATGACCTGAGAGTTGGAATCGAAAATAAAATCGAGGTATCCTCACCTTTTCGACATTCCAAGTACGTACGTCAATTTTGAGGACGAAATTTCATAAGGAGGGGAGGTTGTAAGACCCCAACTTTTATGAATAAAGATTTAATTTTCTTTATATATTATTTCAAAATAGTAAGGTGTTGATTTGATAAATGTGAAAAGTTATGGGTGAAATGTGCAAATATTTTAAAATAAGCAAGTGATTATAAAATATTCATTGTTGTTGGGGAATATTCGTTTGGTCGTGGAATATTCTTGTTGTCGGGGAATATTCGTACAACGGCCCAGCTATTTGTGGGCCCCACAACGGAATAACTGTCGGATATAGAAAGCGACAGAAATAACCTTTTTATAAATAACGATAAAACTGTTACGGTTAAACTGTTGAAATACCCAGTGATAAAAATATAGTAATAAACGTTGTTGCACAGTAGCACACGGTATTGCACAGTATTTTGAATTATTGATTCTTACGTAAGAAGTCACTTACTCAATAATTGTTACAGTGATAAAAATATAGTAATAAACGTTGTTGCACAGTAGCACACGGTATTGCACAGTATTTTGAATTATTGATTCTTACGTAAGAAGTCACTTACTCAATAATTGTTACAGTAATTACTGTTCAATATTTTATATTGTTGATTCAATAATTGCATGATATTTTATTGGTTCAATAATTGCTACGCTGATATTTTATATCAATAATTGCTACGTTGCTATTTTATATGATTGATTCAATAATTGCTACCGTTGATATTTTGTATTATTGATTCAATAATTGTCAATGCACAGTATTTCACATTATCAACTCAATAATTTATATTATTTGAATAATATTATTAGATAGCATTATTGACAATGTCTAAGGAAGTTCTGTCTAGGAGGGGTTATTTAATTGCGCGTCAGTAAGGAGAAATCCTTATCGGAAGGCCCCTCTTTCCTAGGAACGACCTGGTTGTCAATATTGTAGTTCTGTGATATTATTTGTGAATAATTAATTATTGATTTATATGATAAAGAAATATTTATTTTGTGGATATAAAAGAAGGAATTAGTGTTAAGGTGTTTTTATCCGTATTTTATTGTGGAAAATCACCCGTTTGTGTATTTCGGCCATTCTTGGTTGGGAATTTGGAAAAACTTCATTCTACAAAGTTGTAGAGAATTAAATTTCCTATGGAAAGGACATATCATTTGTATTTTTCTAATAAAAGGGCTATTTATTATGAATTATTGAAGTTTCGAAAATAAATATTTTTAAAAAAATAAAATGGTGGGCCCCACTTTTGTCATTGCTTGGAAATTGCTGATCTTTTTTGGTGGGCGTATGAAAGCCGCTGGTAGCAGAAAGTCTACTTTGGCATCCTAAGCTTTTCCTATAAATAGGGTGCTTAGGTTAGAATTGAAAATCACACCAGAATCAGAAGTTTTCTCTCTCTATAATATCGAGTGTATTTTTGTGAGTATTTAGATACTTTGAGTGTTACTATTCAATACAAGTTTTCTTCGGTATTATATCCGATATTCTAGCCAGAAGTACTATTCTTTTGAGGTAAGGGATGCTATTTTCTTTCGTAAATGATGTTATTCTTTCCAATATCATTATACCAAAATATTGGCATGGATTGTATTATGAAATTCTTACTTTTTTCGTCGGGGTTACTATTTACGCATACGACACTATTCACGTATACGGCACTATTCACAAAAAAATTAAATTTTCTTCTATTTGTCCAAGTTGCTTGTTAAGGTTCCTATCTTTGATTGGATCTAAGTTTTGAGCTTTATTCTTGAATTTTGCTCCACGATTGATTATTACAAAGTATTTTTGAATTGGATAAACTAAAATATGAATCCTTAATTTTTGTCCTTTAACTCACTGGATTCGTTCTTTAAAATATTTTTCATCATCTTCAGTCCTAAAAGGTGACATAACTGAATATCTTTGGCCTGTAGAGCAAAGATGAATGATTACCTGATGAATATCTTTGGCCGTAGTGCAAAGATGGACAGGTGTTGAGATGAACATGACCACTGTTGATATAAATGAATATCTTTGGCCCGTACTTCAAAAATGAATATTTGATTTGAGATGTATATTGATTGATGTTACAGGGATAAAATATTGATGATGGACTTTTAAATCATAGAAGATAGTAGACTTCATTCTCTACTTAACTCTTCTAATGAATGGTTATTTCCGCTGCGAATATTGATCTAAAACTTGTTGTCAATAATATTTTATCTGAATTGTTGAAGACTAACGATAATTTATTTTCCATTATCTTAGTCATAATATATTCTTTACTGGCTAGTTGAGCACACCCTTTTCATCTATTTTCCTCTTTAGGAAATGAGAATGTCGTAGGAACTAGTCGGGGAACAGAGTGATGGTCCGAGTTAGAGCAGTAGTAGTCCTCACTATTTTTAATAAATAGTGTGATAATAATTGTAATGAGGACTTAGTTTGAATGTTAATATTTTCTACATATTTGTATTGACACTCACAGTTGTGTGGTCGTATTTTGCACGATCGTGTGATATAAAAGATTGTATTTGAATTCTGTACCATGTATTTGGCGACTCAGAATGGGTTGGGTTGACTGGACCTATTCTGGGGGGCGTCACATTAATCTTCTAGTTTTGCCCGAAACTTAGTTCCGTGACCGTTTTAGCTAACGTTTTAGTATATATTAGTATATATATATATATATATATATATATATATATATACTTTTTTCTTCGTTTGCACAACCTGGATCATCGATTCGTGGCTTTTAATTGCTTATATATATGTATATATGTATATATATATATATAAATATATATATATATATATATATATTTAGCTTTATTATATATATATTTAACTGACTATATATATACTAACTTTTAATTCTGTCGAGTCTGGATTGCAAATTCGTGGCCCTTTTACTGCTTATATATATAACTATATATATATATATATATATATAATTTTTCTGACTTCGTTTGGCCTGGATTGCTAATTCGTGGCCTTTTTTGCTCTAATATATATATATATATATATATATATATACTAACTGTATATATTAACTTTTATATTTCATTTTAGCCTAGAACATAGGTATGTATCTGCTTAAGGTAAGGAATAGGGATGGTGATCTATCTGAGAAGAAGATCAACAGCACCCAACAGCGACGGAAGGAGCCGGACCTCAATAATCAGCCGAAGCTAGACCTCAATAGTCAGACAAACAACAGTCAGACGAAGTCTGTCGAAGCCAGCCGAAGTCAGACGACGATGGCCTCCCAGGGTCCCACAGTCATCGAATGCTCCAGTCATCGTCAGATGCAATCAATGCATCCGACAAAGTTAAAAGTAAAGGGTATATATATATATATATATATTTATATTTTGTCGAGCCTAGATTAATTCGTGACTTTTTTACAACTTATATATATATATATATTTACATTCCAGTCGGGCTTGGATTGGAAATCCGTGGCCCTTTACAGCTTTCGTATATATATAAATAAATATATATATATATATATATATATATATATATTCTTTATTCATTATGGTGAAATATCTGTTTTAATTATTCATTTGATATGAATTTGTGTTAATATAAATTCGGCAAATTAGATTTATTTAAATCTAACCCTTTCTATCTTTCAAACGGTTCAAAAATAGATGCAACCGAAACCGGGAAGCTAGAATGGCTAAGATTTATTTAAATCTAGCTTTCTTTCTAGTTTTGTTAAAAAAAATTAAAGCGACCTCGCTACCCCTAGATCCCTATCTAGTCGGAACGTGAAACTTTGGCTACGCGCATACAAGGATTTAACTAATGAATCCTTTGTTTTGCAACGTTTAGAGTACAAATTGCATTTCTTGTGAATATCTTTGTTGTGCAGGTTTTCTTGGCATTTTTATGTGAGCCTAGGAATCGTGGTATTCATGATCAAACTGATCAGAATCTGGTTCCCACGATAGACAAACTCCACATTACAAATGTACCCTACCAGTTTTTCTATAAAAATGTACATCTAATGGACCTTAACACGGTTATCCGAGTTTAAGGTTCCAAATATAATAAATCATGGTTTGTAGTGCTAGAGTCACTCTTATGGCTGTCATGTCCACGAGAAGACCGACACTTGTACATATATTCTGTCGTCGATGATGCTTCGCATCCAGACTATCACCATTCCAATCGAGCCAAACGCTAAATAGAATAAAATGGAAGTATTGATATGCTTCAATTCCTACGTGAGCGTAAGGGTTTGAAAACCTTCTTTCAAAACATCATTTTCATATCTTGTCCAAAAAAGAACTTTTGCAAATCAAATCAAACCATTCGTATATAGGTTCAACGAAGCACAACAATACTTTCAAAACAAATGTAGGCTCAATTACTTCCAGCATACACACACATTGCAAATAAAAAGAGAAATATTGAAAATATGCAGTACTGTGTTTTCACGGGAGTCGGGGGGTGCGTAACACCTTCCCCCCACTTAACCAAGCCCCCGAACTTTAAGAATCTCGGTTTCAAGATCAAGTCTTGACAGTGTCCAGTAATTGGGCCTACTTGCGAAATCAAACAAAACTAGGTTGAGTTGGTACAACCATTTCAAAATCTACCAACTGGCAACTCTGTAAACCTTTCAAATCGTCGATATGATACATATTGGCCTTTTCTTAAAAAACCTTTTCACCCTTCATAAAATAGATAAGACAAACAAGGGTTGAAAATAACAAAATTTAGGAAGAGAGAAAGATCTGTCCAAAGAGATAAGATTTTTTCCCGACGTCAACAGCTGGCGACTCTGCTGGGGACAGTAAAGGGCTTAGGCCGCGCTCAAATCTTTGCAAAATTTCCCTTTTCTATCTGCATATGTGTGAATGCTGTGTTTTACCTTGAATAAATGTGAATAAATGCTTTCTTTCTTTATGTTAGCGCTTCGTACAATGTCATCATTTTATAAGGTGAGTCGCGATGTATGTGAATGTATGCTGTGTGATTCCTCCACCAAGAGGCGAACCCGTCAGTGTTTGATTACTGGACTCAAAGGAGACTAATCCTGCGAGCCTCAGGAAAGGCACCACTCAAATTCGCTCTAATTGAAAGACCAGATTAATTTCCCCTCTAGTAGATTGCAATGATCTGGGGACCTTCATTCCAAAAAGCAGCCAGAGTTGCCTAAGATAGGTCAGCCTTTGATTAACCAAATCCGAATGGAAGCTTCTTCATGCCATCCTTTTTCAATTCAATGGCAATTTTCCAATTCCAATGTAAATTTCATAATGTAAATATACATTCCATATCTTACACATCATGGTATCCTGTCATCAAAACCACTAACCTTTGTTTTACATGATAAGATTAAAAAACCTCAAAAATAAACACATCATGACATGCATCCTGTTAATATATATACATCACAATTAACACACCTACGTTTATTGTATGTAAAAATTGGTCCTGTCACCAGGTCAAAATCTAAGAAAGCACTAAGCCCATCTCTAAACATGGCTTCAACTGCTCAACCTGAATCCACCCCTGTCTCTAGGGAAGAGTTCGAAGGATTAAAGAACCAGATAGCCAAATTGGCCATTTTCTTGAAAGAACAAAGCAAAGGTTTTCAAGGGAAATACACACCCGGTCATACAGAAGTGTCTACACCTAGTGGCAGTCAAGAGACTGCAAAGAAAGATCCTCAGACCCATGAGTCTCGGAACAAGGACCTTACCAACAAAACTCCTGAAATCACCAACCTCAGCGAAAAGCAGGAAGCTGGTGATATCCTGAAAAAGGTCCAATAAATGGAAGAAACAATCCGGTCCATCAAAAGGACTGGGGCATTTGGGAGTGTCAATTACTCAGATTTATGTATATTCCCTGGGGCTCGTTATCCAAAAAAATTTCAAGTCCCTGATTTTGAGATATATGATAGATTAGGAGATCCCTTCACCCATTTGAAGGTTTTCGTTGGAGAGCTCGGATCCTTTGCAGAGGACGAGAAGCTCAGAATGCAATTATTCCAGAAGAGTCAGACCAGAGAGGCTAGAGCCTGGTATGCCCGTCTAGATAATTCCAAAATTCATAGCTGGGAAGAGTTAGCACATGCCTTCCTCAATCAATACAGCTTCCAGTCTCAGATGCCTCCAGACAGATATCAAATCACCAAAATCAAGAAGCAAAATACTGAGTCATTCAGAGAGTATGCTCAACGATGGAGACGAATGGCGGCACAAGTCACCCCGCCTATAACTAAGTCGGAGATAGTCATGACCTTCATCAACATTCAAGAAGCTCTGTATTACGAAAGGGTCCTAGCAGGCATAGGAAAACCATTCTCAGAGATGATCAAACACGGAGAGATGGCTAAAATAGGGCTAAAGTTTGGGAAGATAAAAGTTCTTATTGCCATGGAAGCCGTGGTCGAGCATATCCAATCTGGAGGTTATAGGAATAATCTCCAGAGAGCACACAAGAAGAAAGAAGAAGAAGTGTCCTTTGTATTGCAAGGATAGGATCAAAGAGGCAATACAAACTTGCCTGTTTAAAGGAGAAACTATTCCCCTTTTCAAGCTCCTGCACAACCTTCTAATCCTCTATTTTAGAAAATTTTGGAGGCCAGACGTCGAAAGAACGTTCACCCCCTTAGGGGATTCACTCGAAAATGTGTTGAAACTATTGACAGCACAAAAAGAAGATTGTTCAACTCATTCCACCAACTAATACCTGCAGACAAAATTTTGACCCAAATAAAAAGTGTGCATACCATTCCGGATCTCCAGGCCACGATACATAAGACTGTTGGTCTCTCAAGCACAAAATCCAAGACTTGACAGACAACGGAGAGATTGTGGTGACCAAACCAGATCAACCGCATGTGCAAGATAATCCCCTCCCTCAACACAAAGAGGAGAGTGTCAATATGATTAGCACAAGGAATGGAGACGGATCCAAATACCTCCGGTATGTTAGAGAGTCAACTCAATCAAGCACCAATAGCCCAGACAGTTGGTAGTTCTCAGAAAGGCGATTCATGATAGAACAAAAAATAAAGTCTATTATGGAATAGATTGGACAGTTGGCAGATCTAGTAGTGTCTCAACATCAGATAACCAGGAAGCTGATAAATCAGAGCAATCAGCATGAAGCAAGTCCTCCTACACCTAAAATTAGCCCCATCGCTATGAGGGACCATTATCGATTTTATAAGTAAAAACCCTGGGCCGGCAAGGTGGCCAAGGAAGAGAAGTTCCAAGCTGATAGGGAATTCACCTTTCAGATGAATTTAGCTAACTTAAATTAGCCGATCAAAGAAATCCTTCAAATGCTGATCAATGAGGGGATGGTTACAGATTTGTTACGACCAGTGAACCATCGATCCAGGAAGTTCAATCCTGACAGGATCTGTCAGTATCATTCTAATGCACCCGGTTATGACACCAAGGATTGTTGGGGACTTTGTCACCTGATTCAGAATCTGATTGAAAGCGGTGAGCTAATCAAAGGAAATCAAGATTATGGCTTCCCCGATGAAGAAGCACTCTTTGTTCCCATAGCGTGGAATCAGGAAACAGTGCTTGTCATTTCCTGTGAGATGAATTTAGCCGTGACACCCCTAATACTGGAAGGAAAAGCGGTCCAAGAAGTACAGAATCCCGTAAAGGTGGATGCACGTGAGCCTCTAATATTGCCATTCAAGGACACAATATCCTGTTGTCAGCCTGAAGAGAGTCCCATGGAACTACGGGAAGGATGAAGTTTCAACCTCAAACAATATCGCCAACGTATCCAAGGAAACCCCACTGTATCTGCCTCAGTGGGTGATCAATTAAGTTATTAAAGCTAAAGGGAAAGTGGTTGAAGAGATAATTGAAGAATTCCTTAGTAAATGAGGCATAATGAGATCAAGGTTGTGCAAAGATTGAAAGACGCACCCAAATTGATATCCATCCTAGATCTGGTTTAATACTCAGTGGATCATCGTAATATTCTAGTGAAAGTACTTGAAGAATCCCATATGCCAAAGACGGTGGATACTAAGAAATTCCGTCACGTGATACAACATATCTTCAACAGTAATGTGATATCTTTCACTGATGATGATATACCCACTGAGGGGACGGGTCATTGCAAGTCACTGCACATAGCAGTGATGTCATCAGGGTATGTGATCGGAGGTGTGTTGATCGATGGAGGATTGTCCCTGAACATCTGTCCCTACGATACTTTGGAAAGGATGAAGATCAACCCAAACCAGATCCGTACCAGTCATATAGTTATCCGGGTTTTCGATGGGTCTTACCCAGAGGCTATAAGGGAGATTGAGATTCCACTAGAGATTGGTCCCCACACTTTCTATGTATCCTTCTAGGTACTCAACATTACCACCAGATACAACTTGTAGTTGGGAAGGCCATGGATACATATGGCAGGAACGGTTCCATCCACCCTCCATCAGTAGCTCAAGTATATTATTGATGGTAACCAAATCACGATAAATGCCAAACCAGAATACCCTGTCTGCATACAGGGAGACATGTCGGTGATTAGCCTAGATGAAAGGATTGAACCTGCTAGTTTTCAAGCATTAGAGGTGAGTAATACTCAGTACCTACCTGTTGGGGCACCAGCTTTAAAACCAAAAGTTTCCCTTGAAGTAATGACGGTGGGTAAGGAGATTGTATCGCTGGGATTCTGCCCTGGAGAAGGGTTAGGGAAAAATCAACAAGGAATCAAAAATTCGGTGCAAATCCCGAGCCAGTCAAGGAAGGCCGGATTGGGCTATTTATCTGGGTCAAACCATCGGAACCCACACAAGCATCCAAAAGCTCTTGCTTCCACGATTCTTCTACCACACCTCACTAATGCAGGGTTTTTGAAGCCAATGAGGAAGATTCCTGCTGCTGTGAGAGAAAAGCCCCAGAGCTTGATGGGGAAAGCAAAAAGGGAAAAGGAAAGTTCCTGCATGAGGGACGAGACCCATTTGCTAACATGTATTGTCTGATGCACTACAAGGGTATGAACGATGATATCCCGGATAGTGATGAAGAAGATAAGATCCGAATCCATCGCATCAGGAAGGGGAAAGGTGGCAGTTCAAAGAAAAACCCCGGCTCAAATGTGAAGGATGTTTCAGTCATCCTCAGAGATGAGGCAGACGACCATAAATCTTTTATCCTCCCTATCCATGAGGACCTTACATTGGACAATTGAAGCAGCACCCCATGCTTCATTTAATAAGGGTAAAAGGGCAGAAAGTCCATCTGCCTTGAAACATGGTTTCATTTACTAATTTTATTAGCTATAGCAGTAACTTTTGTCATACTTTTGCTAAATGCTTTGTTTGTTTAAACAGTCTCATATATTAAAGTGAAAGCATTTTGTTTTCAGGACTCTAGAATTGGATTTATTTGTCCTTGCTGATGAGATGGCCAATTTTCACAATGACTACAACTTTGATGTAGAATTGAACTTTGACTTGATAGAGATTGATCAAGAGGAGTAGATGACTATAAGGTGCCCGAGGAGATCAAAGAATGGATCGAAGACGAACACAAACCAAACCTCGACCAAACCACCACTGTCAATATCGAAACCTCAAAAAACCTCAAAGAAATCCAGATAGGCCTAGACCTCACCCATGACCAAAGAGCCAACAAGATTGAACTCTTAACATAATTCCAAGATGTGTTTGCATGGTCACATGAAGACATAATTGGTTTGTCTATAGACATTTTCATCCATCGATTGCCCATCAGAGATGGATTCAAGCCAGTCAAGTAGAAGCTTAGACGATTGAAACCCGAATGAAGTCTTAAAGTCAAAGAAGAAGTTGTCAAGTAATTCAGGGCATTGCAGATCATCATGGTATCAACATACCCGGAGTGGCTGTCAAACATAGTCCCCGTGCCTAAGCCCGGAGGGAAGGTATGAGTATGCGTGGATTATCGAGATTTGAACAAAGCTTATCTCGAAGACAACTTCCCAGTACCTTTTATCCACGTCCTGATAGACAATACGACGCAGTACAACATGTATTCTTTTGTGGATTGCTTTGCTGGTTACCATCAAATCATGGTCCCTGAAGAGGATAGGGAGAAGACAACCTTCATCACTCCCTGGGGAACCTTCTGCTATAAACGTTTGTCCTTCAGCCTTATCAATGCTGGTGCCACATATCAGCGAGCCATGATGGCCCTATTTCACGACATGATGCACAAGGAGATAGAGGTTTATGTGGATGACATTACTGTCAAATCCCGAAAGGAGGTCAATCGCATCAGCCATCTCGGAAAGCTGTTCACCAGGTTGTGGAAGTATTACCTCAAGCTGAACCCAGTGAAATGCGCTTTTGGTGTCAACTCGAGCAAGTTATTGGGATTCTTAGTGAGCAATTGAGGCATTGAGCTGGATCCCACCAAGATTAAAGCCATCACGGAGATGCCAGTACCCGAACAGAAAAGGAAATATACGGGTTCTTGGGAATAATCAATTTCATAAGCATGTTCATTTCTCAGCTCATAGCAACTTGGGAACCCATCTTGAAGTTGTTAAGAAAGAACGCCTCAGCAAAATGGAATGAAGATTGTCAAAAAGCTTTCCTTTCCATCAAGAAGTAGTTGATCGAAGTACCTGTCTTGGAACCCCCAAGGGATGAAGTTCCCCTGTTTATGTACATGTCCATCAATGCCAACGTAATGGGTTGTATGCTGGGACTGAAAGATGATAGTAGCAAGGAAAAAGCTATCTATTACATCAGCAAAAGATTCAACAGTGTCAAGCAGAAGTACACTCTGATTGAGAAGACATGATGTGCACTTACATGGGCCGCCATGAGGCTACATCACTATCTGCATGGGCGCATGACCTATCTCATATCCTGCATGGATCCACTAAAGTACGTGTTCAACAAAACAATTTTAAGTTGTCGATTGTCCAAATGGCAGTTGATCCTTTAACAGTTCGACATTGTCTACGTTACTCAGAAGTCCATTAAAGGTCATGGTATTGCAAATCAACTGGCCAAAGCACTGACAAGGGATTTTAAGCCCTTGGAAACTTATTTCCCTGATGATGGGATTATGACAGTTCAACAAGACCTTCAAGAGAATACAGTCCAACCTTAGAAAATGTATTTTGATGGAGCAGTGAACATGGAAGGTGCCGGAGCTGGGGCATTCTTTGTCTCTTATACGGGAGAACAATATCCTGTGGCTACCAAGTTATAATTTCTCAACACCAATAGCACGACTGAGTATGAAGGCTGCATAACGGGGTTGAAATTAGCCCATTTCATGGGTATCAAGCGTTTACTAATATTTGGGGATTCTAAATTGGTCATTAGACAAACCACCGGGGTGTATCACCCCAAAGAATTGCATTCACTGCCCTATCACCGGCAGGTTATCAACGTATCCATGGATTTTGAAGAAATAACCTTCATCCACATCCCTCGAGGTAGGAACAACTTTGCGAATGCATTAGCAACATTGGTTTCCCTGATCCACATATCTGGTAGGAAGTGAATTCCTGACATCAAATTCACAAGCCAAAAGGCCCCGACATATGGGAATTATATTGGAGAAGTATCAGATGAAATACCTCCTATCAAACAGCCTTGGTATCAAGACATAAAGGAATATCTTCGAGATGGATCTACACCCGCTGGGTCAAACCAAGCTGGACGAAAGTGGATTCACAAGATGGCCATGAAGTTCTATCTGAGCGGAGATGCACTCTATAAGAGGGATACTGGAATAGGCCTGTTAAGATGCCTCGATAAAGATCAAGCTCAGAGACTGATGTATGAAGTACACGGTGGAGTTTGTGGTCTACACATGAGCGATCATTTGCTGGCCAAGAAAATATTAAGAACAGGGCATTACTGGATCTCTCTTATAGCTGATTGTGATGATCACGTCTGGAGATGCTACCAATGCCATATCCATGGAAATGTCATCCATGCTCCTCCAAATGAGCTTCACAATATGAGTTCGCTATGGCCTTTCTCCATATGGGGAATGGATGTAATAGGGTCGATAGAACCCAAAGCCAGCAATGGGCATCGATTTATCTTCACCATGATCGATTACTTCACCAAGTGGGTTGAAGCTGCATCGTTTCCCAAAGTCACCAAAGAGGTAATCATTGGTTTCAATAGAAACGATGACGTCTATCGATATGGACAACCGGAGGTGATCGTTTCAGATAACGCCAAGAATCTAAACAATCAAATGATGAGAGAGTTATGCAGCAAGTTACATATCAATCATCTTAATTTCGTCATCTATCGGCCCAAGATGAATGGTGTTGTCGAAGCGGCCAATAGGAACATCAAGAAGATCATGCAGAAGATGTCCGCCAATCACAAAGGATGGCCTGACCTATTGCCTCTAACTCTATTAGAATACAGAACCTCAATGCGCACTTCTACTGGGACTTGCCCCTACTCATTGGTCTATGGAATGGAAGCAGTATTTCCCATAGAAGTAGAAATAGAATCCCTGAGAGTGCTAGTGGACGCTCAGATGGAAGAAGATCAATGGGTGCAAGAGCGGTATCACCAGTTGTCCCAGATAGATGAAAAGAGGGCTACAACCATTTTCCACGGGCAGTTATATTAGCAAAGGATGGCCCGATCTTACAACAAGAAAGTATGAATTCGGCAATTCAAAGAAAATGACTTGGTGTTGAAGAAAGTTTTGGCCAATCAAGACGAAACTAAAAGGAAAGTTCGTCCCAAATTGGGAAGGCCCTTTCATTGTCAAAGAAGTGCTGACAGGAGGAGCAATCAGATTACGAGAAATGGATGGGAACGAATTTCCCCAAATTATCAATTCAGACACCGCGAAAAGGTACTATGTCTAAAATGCATACCGACCATCATCCTGGTCCTACGAAGCGAACCAAATCAGTTCGGGTTTTCGCAGAAGCTCGAACTACGAATTGCATAATCTCCCTCCACTCGAGAGTACGTAGGCAGCCATTCTGGGTGAGGTAAGACCAAATAAAAAATTCAAAAACCCTCCCAACCAAAAAAAAAAGTTTAAAACCCATCAAACCCAAAAAAACACTTCTCAAGCCTTTCACACAAAACTCGAACTACGAATGACCTGATCTCCCTCAACTCAGGAGTACGTAGAAAAATAAAAAACCAGTCCCAAAACACCAAAACCTTATAAAACTCAAATACTATCAAGTCTCCCTATTCAATAGGCCCTGCTGAGATATTCTCCGAAATCTCACTGTCAATCCATTAAGGAAAAGTTCAGGATACATCGACAACGACAAGTCATGAAAGAAGTGGTAATCACTCAGCAATGACAATACATATCCAACAGGGAAGTGAATCAAAATATATTTCTCTGATATATAATACTGTTTGATATATACACTATGAAAGTAGTATGCATACAAGCCAATCATGTATGATGATAAAGCATATACCTTAGAGATGATCTTATTTATTTATTAATAAAAGTATTCATTTATTAAAGGCATTTAGTTATCTACATGATGCTATTTTTATAATATGTAAATAACTCATAGTTTTAGGCAATGCTTTTAGAATCATGATGTTGATCATGCTAATGAGATCTAAATTCTTAGAAAGCTTAAAACTAAAATAGTTCCCAATCGTGGGATTACTAAAAAGGAATTAGTATATCCGGATAGATTAGTACATATGTTGCTTGCTGATTGGATGAGGATGATTGATCTCGTGATCATTTGTGTGGAAACACTAAAGCAAGTATGTAGGTGATTATTGGAGAATAAGTTCACTGAACGTGACTCGCTATGGAATACCTAATGGAGTTTTACTTGTCTGTCAATAGGAATTCCTAATGTGATAGTAGTACAAGTGATCCTTGGACTTGAGATCATCATAGTATCTTGTTTGTAATGAATTATACTTTAACGTATTCCTTAAGACCCTTAGGGTATATCAAAGAGTATGCTTGGGTATAATAAGTTACATATAGAGATAATGAATAGGTCAATAAAGAATCTACCACTTCTAGTAAAAGAAGAGATATGTTCTATGTGATTTGTTAAATGACAACACAGTAGTCATTGGCCAAGGCAGAATGAAATTAGAAAGGAGTTTCTAATTTGCATTATTTGGAGTTGTGCATTTTCTAATCGAAATACATATAAATAAATAAAATAAGACTTGACAGTAATTTCATGTCTTATATTTAATTGGGACATTGTATGGTGGAAAGATTGAATTGTACGGTAACTATTTACTCATATGTTCTTTTATGATTGATGTTGAAATCTATATTATCTAGAAAGTCGTTGATCGCTAGGGAATTTTATCCCTATTGTAGAATAAATATTATTTATTTAAATAAATTATTAGTTTAATTTATTTATTTAAATAAGATTAGAATTGTTCTAATTGATTTATTCACAACCGGTTTTAATATGGAGAACCTAAAGGGTCACACTATAAAAAGAAGAATAATTATAAAAGAAAGTAATGGCATAATCATAATAATGCATTAAGTTTAATTAATTAAATCTATGGTGATAGAATAAATTAAATAGCTTAATGTTTATTATTTAATATTTTAGAAATATTAAATATAAATTAATAAGAGGAGTCTTATTAATATTATTACAATTATTATTATTTTATTTCTAAAGGAATTTAGAAATTAATTTAATATTAGTACTCTAACATATTTCTAATAAGATTAGGAGGTAAATTAATTAAAAGAGTTTAATTAATTAAATCCCAATATAATTGGGAAGCTTATTTAATTAAAGGAGTTTAATTAATTAAATAAAAACCTATTTCTAATAGAATTAGAAAGGTTAACCAATATCTATAGAAGAGGAGTCTTATGTAAGATATCAGTTGATGCAATTCCGAATTGCTGGATAGTACTTCTTTTCTATAGAGGATAGAAAAACTAGGGTTTAGCCAACTACCGTCCTTCATGAATAATTCATATTCCTTGATGGATCACCTCTAGAGGCCACACACTTGGGTGTCTAACATTGATCAAAGAAAAGAATCTATCCCAGAAATTCAAAGAGATCACGATGAACAAGGAGTTGAACTTGTACCTGTGGAAGCTTCGTTCTACAAGGGTATGATTTCATAATTTCTTATTTATCGTTTTAAATTAATAATATGCATAAAGGATGATCCGGGTAATGGTTTTGTAGAAATTTTTAAAACTCTGATATACCATGCTTCCACTAATTTTGCAATTTGATTGCGTCACGATTTCATACAAACCCAAAACACTTTGTCCAATACATGACAAAAATGGTTGATCTAGTATGTGCAGGAAAAACAAAGCTAGTCTTTGAACCCGTGGACAAACAGGATAGCAATGCCAACATGGCATCCCTCTCAGAAGATGGAAAAGCAGTTCTAAGCTCATGACCCTTGGTCTCCATACGAGCCAAAATATCCACTGCCATCTGAATAGTGCTGCTATGGCCATCTATGAAAGCACTCATATCTACAACTTGGTTTTGTGTATATGATCTGAGTGCAGTGATGTCCTCAATATAAACATTACGGGTAGCTATGGCCTAGTCCCTCTCCATAAAAGCAGTATCCCGGGCAACCAAAGCCTCCTCAATCTCCTCAAAAGCTGCATCTCGGGTAGATCGAGCTTCGTCTCTCTCAACAAATGCTGCATCTCGAGTGGCTCGAGCCTCGTCTCTATCAGCGAAAGCTGTATCTCTGTTAGTAAGGCCTGTCAACATCAATGCCCTAGCCTGATCCCTCTCGAAAGTCATCCGAGCTAGTGAATCAGCAATAGATGCATCTGTCCCAGCAGGAATGCTCGAAGGGTTACTAACTAAAACCGATGTCAAACCAATAAATAAATCATCCTTCGTGGGAGAATCAGGATACTTTATAGGCTCCTCCTCATCTGAATCAATGCTTGGAGCTGACAGGATAGCCACAACCAATGCGATATCAGCCTCCAACCATGCCAAATACTCTGGAGAATGATCCGAATGGCTAGTATAGAAGTCAGCCATCTCCTTGTAAGTCCAACACTCGTAAGTCCTGATCAGATCAGCTGACGACAAAGATGAAGCTAATTTCTGATGATCTGTAGCACCCTCAAAATGGTGTAGGCTCTGAAACTGGTCATACTGACCCATGACTGCCAGCGGATGGTAGGTGGTCACCCCTCTCAAACCCGTTAGGGGAAAATAATCCATGCCGAATGCATGAGTGATGAAACTATAAGGGGAGCTAATCCTTGAGCGTGGAAAAATTGAAAAGGGATGCTCGATCTCCTACAAAAAGGCCGACCATGTCGCTGCATCTGAACACTCCACTGGCCGGAAGGAGTAAGACATAGTTATCTCATGGGTAAAGCAGTACCCACGGTGTCTGAAGGTGCCGATCGGACTCAAATATGTCATAAACCATACATACAGTAGAACGACGCTGCCTCTGAAAAATCCACCTGGATGGGTACTGTAGAAAGTAGCCGATCGTAGAGTCTCGGCTAATATCATCGGCAGAATCGTACAACCCTGTTTGAGGGCACGAACCACTACTATCAAGTCGGTATCTAAGTGGTCCATATATAGTGGCATGTATAAATAAGCAGTGACGCACATTAGTAGAACATCTACACGTGCAAACTGCCACTCGTTTGTAGGAATGATGAAATCTCCAGAATATCTCTCGTAGCTGTCTAACCTACCAAAGAGATCAATCAAAAAGTCCATGGACACCACATGTCATGCAGTAACCCCCTCAATGACGTCTTTGCGCCTCACATCCATCATACACATGAATGGTCACCTCAAGTCACTGATGGCTGTACTGGCACAAGGTAGATCTAGTGCCAAACCTGTGAAGCGCTCATACTCCTCTAATATAGGACTCAACTCGTGAAGCCCAAATCGGAAGACCTGGCGCTCGGGTATCCAGCAAGATAGCATGCCGTCCACAAATCCTTGAGGAACCTGAAAAGCTAAAAGGGATAGAGAGTGCCCTAGCATCTGGTCAACTGTCCCTCTGGATGTGAAAGGCAGAATATTATACCACGATCTCAACGAAGATGCTACCGAAGACGGCGACGAATGCTCGATACGGCTGACTGTGGATAACGACATCTGTATAACCGTATCATGAGACCATCTAGGGGTCAAATCTAAACTCACCTGTCTAAGTGCAAATCCATAACATACTACATGCATAATGACAATGATAAAATGACAATAGGATGCAATAGATAGAAAAATGTCATGCATTTCTAAAATATACTATCTATTGAAAGCATCATCTCTGTCTACTAATAAAGTGTAAAACTAAAAAGTTCAGGGAAATGGGGCACAGCCGCCCAACAACTAACAGAGGCCTATCAAAAGATATAGCGAGAAATGGGGCACAGCCGCCCTAGTATCTAACAGAGCCCTATCAAAAGATATAGCGACTCAAGCTATTCAAAGAGATCTAGAATATCTGTCTCCAGGCTATCGACCTGCTGTAGCTCCCCCTGAAAAATAGAATCTAGGTCAGTGGGAATGTCCGGTCAATACAAGGAGGATCAGCACCTAAAAAGCTACTAGAAAATGGACCTGCTGAGGGGCCAGCTCCAGAGTTAGATGGATAAAAAAAATCTACCTCGGATGGATCCTGGCCAAGGTGTCTGATAAAGAAATGAGCCCTCTCCAACCGCTGGGTCAGTCCTACAATCTGGTCCAAATGAGTCGGCTCTCGGAGGCAAGCTATCCAGTCTATCATCATCGCAGACCCTGGAACCATGTCTACCATAAACTGGGTAGCACGAGTCTGAGCCCCAATAGTACGAGGACTCCACCAGCTGTGAAATGCCTCCTAGCTATAAGGACCCTCTGACAAAGTGAAGCCATCTATGCCCACCATGAGGATGTTTGTGAGTGGCTGAGCTAATGACCAATGATGCCAAGTAGGAGGATTAAAGGGAATGTGGATATCTCTCATAACTCTTTAAATAGCGCACTCTCCTACATAGAGCTCCCAGCCTCCCTCGGTCAAAAATAAAACCCGGCGAGTGGACAATGTAAACTCCCGGCCAGTCGAAAAGCCATCCTCAAACCCGACTATCAAAAAGTCTGAGGTAAAAGGGACCCACGAGATCGAATATGCCGTCAACAGCTCTAGCTGCAAGCAGGAATGGGTGAATCCCTCGGCTACAGTGACTTCCATCAACATAAAGTGATGCCAGCGCCATCCCCTCGGATAGGTCTCCATGCACAAAATAGTGGCAGGGCGTAGGCAAAGGAGCCTCTCATATGCCCAGAACCGGCAATGCAAAGATCAAAAGTCCTTAGTGATAAAGACTGACAAACACAAATGAAGAAATTAAAAAGGTGAAAGAGAAATGTACTCACCAGCAGGAATGGGTAAAAACCTAGCCAAGCCTCCGTCACACCTTCCAAACATATGTGCATCCTTTGGAGAAAATAGGCAAAGGTGTAGGTACCCCAATCAAAATTACTGAGGCGCTCCACGTATTGAGTAGCGTTGACCAGGGAAAAAAGAAACCGTCGAGGAGTTGTCTGCAATGAAACAACCCCTGATGATCACCTAAAACAGTCACCGAAGAATGTGATCTCTAACCCTCTGGTCATCAGGTAGAGGTTCAGTCAAAGCCCCACTTTGGGCATCTACGCTCAAGGGATTCAGAACGGATAGTCCGACCATTGATGGCCATCGCAGGAACTCCCAAAATAGAGCGAACGGCAGTAGGTGAAATGTCAGCCACCAACAGCACTGGCTCGCCTGCAAAATTTATTTCAGTGATGAACCTCCAGTCTATAGGCATCATCATCACCTCGTAGTCCAACAAATGCAGAGACTGGGTCTGGTGGAACTAGCGCTCAGAAAAACCCCTCAGATAACCCCAGGGGCAACGGCAGGGAGGAATAAAAAAGAAGGCCTCGAACCCCCAAGTATTGACGATGTCCCGATACTCCGGATGCAGAGTATGGTATAAGGAGTGGACACTGAACTAGTTTCCCCTAGGCTGCGTAAAGCCAGGAACCTACATCAAATAGCCAATCCAGATTAAACATGTGCCTTGAAATGGAAAAAGAAAGAAAGATAGAAAATCCAAGATGGGAACTTCAGTCACCTCATTGGCATGAAGGTATATCGATGGATGGCATCTTAAATTGCCCAGAAGCTCCTGAATCAGCACCACAATGGCTGGAAGCTCCCTACATGGAGCATAAGCTGCAGGATCAACTGAATGGGACATCCTCATCGTTCACATCAATCGGCGACTTACCCCGGATCAGATGAATCACCAACTCATCTAAACTACAAGGCGGTCGGGCTGGACGTGGCTGAGGAACATCAGAGGCTCTCCTCCACCTCACTCCTGAAGTGACCCTGCTAGCACTACCGGGTTTATCTGGCTCCATAACCTGGATAAAGTGTCTAAATCACCTTATAAAGGGTGAGGTAAGCCTTAAACCTGCGACTTATTAAATTAAATCTATACTTTATATGATTTTTAAAGTCTTAAAGCATTCATTAGTTAACCAAAGTCCCCAGTAAAAGTCAAAATTCTATGTTCATTAAATGCTCAGGCTTTTGAAATTTTTTTGGCAGAGTCTCCTTTGTAAAATGGACTGTCCGCATGCACATAGGCATGACTACGTGGCCATTCAGTAGCACACCTACCCAAAACTAGAAATAATTTATATTTATTAAAAAAACCTAATTTAAACTCCCCATGGCAGCTAAATTACCATGTGCATTTTTAGTTTAAAATCCAGGCTCATTTGGCCTCCCCAAAAGGGTGTGTAAACTGATCAAAAAGGGCGTCAATTAACTGTCTCAGAAAACAAAATGTTTTTCATCAAAATGTTCAGCACCGTAAAATATACATATTTACTAAGTCTGGAATTTTTTATCAAGTCATATAGGCACGCCTATTCGATACATTATCTTTAAAAGCATAACTATGTGATATCTAATATTCTAACGGTCAAAACTGGAAAAGAAAGAATGTAAACATTACCAGAGATGTGCAGAACGTTTGTACAGTGACAGAATCTGAAAAAACCTGTCCAAACTCCGTAGATCTGAACAAGAAAATTGGATTTTCTTTAGATTTCAAATTTGAAAATAAACTTTGAAAGCCACGGGAGCCAAGTTATAAATCGCAGAGAGGAGCAGCCCCAACTGCGGCTGCCGCACCTCTACCTACGAAACCCTAGGTTGGGCCCCACCCCCTCAAGTTTGGTCCAGTTTAAGTTAAAACAAAGTTTAAGAAGCTGAAAAGTTAAATCCAAAAAAAATCGCTACGTGATTAAGTAGATTAGCCTGAAATCCTGCGTATAAGCGGTAGATTCTTAACAGAGGGAAGAACATCATGTAAGTCATTGGTTAAGATCCTGAAGTGATATCCAGGGGGGCAATAATGAAAATTGCTAAAAATCTGCTAAAAACTACTGAACACTGCCTCTGTCAGGGCAACGGGAAAGTCCGGCGGTGTGAACAGTTAATTTTGAATGAGTTAGAATATATAGGTTTGTCCGAGGATGTGTTTACTCGGAAATATCATGTCCACGTCAAGGTCAGAGGGTCTGACATTGCAAGTCATTGGCGACAACTCCAATGAAGCATCGAGAACGATCCGGTGGTGAAACCGTTGAAAGCTACTTCAACGAGGGTTAGATTGAATGACACTGCAAGCCGTTGGCGATAACTCCAGCGAAGCATCAGTAACGATTCGATGGTGAAACCGTTGAAGGCTACTTCAATAAAGGTCAGATTGAATGACACTGCAAGTCGTTGGTGACAACTCTAGCGATGCATCGGGAACGATCCATTGGTGAAACCATTGAAGGCTACTTCGATGAAGGTTAGAGGGTCTGACACTGCAAGCCGTTGGCGACAACTCCAGCGAAGCATCGGGAACGATTATGTGATGAAGCCATTGAAAACTACTTCGACGAAGGTCAGAGGGTCTCAATGAAGGTCAGATTGAATGACACTACAAGCCATTGGCGACAACTCCAGCGAAGCATCGGGAATGAGCCTGTGATGAGAACTATGTAAAAAATTTCTCCTATAGAGGACAGATGATGGAATCTATTTTACAAATCCCCAGTGGGAGCACCGAGAAGGATCGGTGATTTAACCGACCGTTGTAAACTACCGTTCGAGTAGGCAACAAGAAGGTTTGGTGACAGTCAATTCTGTAAACTATCGTTCGAGTAAGAATCAAGCCATGATCAATAGACCGTTGTAAACTACCATTTGGGTAGGCATCGACCGGAATTGGCATCAACCGAATAGCAATCCAAACCGTTGGCGACAACTCCAACATAGTGTTGGGAAAGATCTGATGATGTGAACCAATGTAAGCTATCATTAGGATAGGCATCGATAATCCCCAATGAGGTAACTCGGCAAAAGAAGAACATTCCCATCGGAGGAAAAGTCAGAAAGCTGATTTGGAGACACAAGATGTTGGTGACAACCCCAACGTCGAGTTCAGAATTATCTAATGGCATCAGCCAAGAGAAAAACTTCCCCATAGATGATTATCAACGAACGTGGTAAACCATTGGCTTCAGACCAATGTAGCATCAAGAAAAATTCGGTGATGGTCGAGACTTTGCAAGCTATCGTTCGAGTAGGCGTCAAGAGAATTCACCAAGGGCTATCACGGACGACGTTATCCCCTGTAGAAAATGGCGTAAACAACCAGTGATAGCCCCAACACCACGAAAGCATCTAATAGTCATAACATATCATGTTATGCATTGCATTACATTTGCATATATTATATTTCCAGTGTCTAGCATTCTTTATCCTGTTCATTCAATTGCATTGCATAAAAATGATAACGAGGGGCATCTTTAGACACTAAAAATTTTGCATTCCTGTTACTAATGCTGCAGGAGGAAAAAATCGTCTTTTACCTTCCGGAGACAACCCCGGAAGTTCAAACCCAAGTCAAGAGCCCGACAACAACCCAGGAGGTACAGGAGCCCCTGCGACAACACCGAAAGATTAAACTCAACCCCGATCACAATACCGGGATGTCAAGTCAAACCCCGGCAACAACCCGGGAGGTACAAGGAGCCCCGACGACAACACCAGGAGATCAAATTCAACCCCGGTCATAATATCGAGACGTTAAGTCAAACTCCAACAAAAACCCGGGAGGTACAAGATCCCCGGCGACAACACCGGGAGATCAAACTCAGCCCCGAAAACAACACTGGGATGTCAAGTCAAGCCTTGCCAATAACCTGGGAGGTACAGGAGCCCAGGTCACAACACCGAGAGATCAAACTCAGCCCAGGCGATAACATCGGGATGTCAAGTCAAGCCCCAAAAAAACTTGAGAAGTACAGCAGCCCCGGAGATAACACCAGGAGATAAATCTCAACTCCGACGACAACACCGGGATGTCAAGTCAAGCCCCGGGCACAACCCGGGAGATGTAGTCACCCTAAAGACAACCCTGGGAAGCCAAATCAACTTCAGAGACAACCCCAAAGCATCACATCATCCTCAGATATAACCCTAGGAAACCAAGTCAACCTCAGAGACAACCTTGAAGAAGAACAGAGTCGGCTGGGATCAAACCTCGGAGACAACCCCGAGAAAAGAGTCGAAGACCAAGCCAGCACATGAGATAACCTATAGAGGGGCAAAACTGATCATTTTACCACCAGAGTGGGCCCCACTTGGGGAGCTACAGGTAGACGTGTGGCTGCTGCGAGTGTACTTGCAACCATCAGGTCTTTAAATATAACCCCCTTGCCAAAAAAGAAGAAAAAAATAGAAAAATGCTCTGAAACACCGCCCATTTCGTCCCTTAGCTCTACTTCTAATACTCCAAACTTAGATTTATTCTTCCTATACGTTTGTATACGTATATTCTACGACATATCAAAAATTAACCAATGAAAACGTCCATTTGAATCCTACTGAGTGGCAAAAAGCCCGTGTAGATGTCCATTATAATTATTTTTACGATCAGAACTCATTTCTTATTTTATTACGTATAGGTGAACGTGCACGTAAAGTTCCATCTTTTGGTTTTGCCCGAAACTCAGTTCTGTGGTCGTTTTAGCTAACTTTTTAGTATATATTAGTATATATATTCATTTTTCTTCGTTTGCACGGCCTGGATCGTCGATTCGTGGCTTTTAATCGGTTATATATATATATGTACTAACTTGTTCAGCCTGGATCACTGATTCGTTGCCTTTTTAGCTTTATTATATATATAACTAACTATATATATACTAACTTTTAATTCTGTCAGGTCTAGATTGCAAATTCATGGTCCTTTTACTGCTTATATATATAACTATATATATATATATATATAATTTTTCTGACTTCGTTTGGCCTAGATTGTTAATTCGTGGCCTTTTTCATTTTAATATATATATACTAACTATATATATTAACTTTTATATTTCAATTTGGCCTGGATTAGAAATTCGTTGCATTTTTACAGCTTTTATATATATATATATATACATATATATATATATATATATATATATATATATATACTTACATTTTGTCGACCCTGGAATAATTCGTGGCTTTTTTACAGCTTTTATATATATATATAAATTCTGTCAAGCATAAATTAATTCATGGCTCTTTTACAGCTTTTATAAATATATATATATTTAGATTCTGTCGAGCCTGGATTAATTCGTGACTTTTTTACAGCTCTTATATATATATATTTATTTAAATTATGTCGAGCCTGGATTAATTCATGGCTCTTTTACAGCTTTTATAAATATATATATTTACAATCCAGTCGGGCCTGGATTTGAAATTCGTGGCCCTTTATAGCTTTCGTATATATAAATAAATAAATATATATTCTTTATTCATTATGATGAAATATCTACCTTAATTATTCATTTGATATGAATTTGTGTTAATATAAATTCAACAAATTAGATTTATTTAAATATAGCCCTTTCTATCTTTCAAACGGTTCAAAAATAGGTCCAACCGGAACTGGGAAGCTAGAATGGCTAAGATTTATTTAAATCTAGCTTTATTTCTAGTTTTGTTAAAAAAAAATTAAAGTGACCTCGCGACCCCTAGATCCCTATCTAGTGGGAACGAGAAGCTTTGGTTATGCGCATGCAAGGATTTGACTGATGAATCCTTTGTTTTGTGACGTCTAGAGTACAAATTGCATTTCCTGTTAATATCTTTGTTGTGCAGGTTTTCTTGGCCCTTTTATGTGAGCCTAGGAATCATGGGATTCATGATCAAACTGATCAGAATCTGATTTCCACGATGGACAAACTCCACATTACAAATGTACCTTGCCAGTTTTTCTAGAAAAATGTACATCCAAGGGACCTTAAAACGGTTATCCGGATTTAAGTTTCCAAATATAATGAAATATGGTTTGTAGTGCTAGAGTGACTCCGATGGCTGTCATGCCCATAAAAAGACTGGCACTTGTACATATATTATGTGGTCGAGGATGCTTCGCATCCCGACTATCACCATTCCAATCGAGCCAAAGGCTAAAAGAATAAAATGGAAGTATTGATATGCTTCAATTCCTACATTAGCGTAAGGGTTTGAAAACCTTCTTTCACAACATCATTTTCATATCTTGTCTAAAAAATGACTTTTGAAAATCAAATCAAATCCTACGTATATAGGTTCAACGAAGCACAACAATACTTTCAAAACAAACATAGGCTCAATTACTTCCAACATACACACATAGATTGCAAATAAAAAGAAAAATATTGAAAAGATGCGGTACTGTATTTTCACGGGAGTCGGGGGTGCCTGACACCTTCCCCCCACTTAATCAAGCCGCCGAACTTTAAGAATCTCGATTTTAGGATCAAGTTTCGACAGTGTCCAGTAATTGGGCCTACTTGCAAAATAAACAAAACTCGTTTGAGTTGGTACAACCATTTCAAAATCCACTAACTGGCGACTCTGTAACCTTTCAAATCGTCAACATAATACATGTTGGCCTTTTCCTAAAAAACTTTTTCACCCTTCATAAAATAGATAAGACAAACAAGGGTATAAAATAACAAAATTTAGGAAGAGATAAAGATCTTTCCATAGAGACAAGATTTTTTCCTGACGTCGACAATTAGATACTAAGTGGTGAAATTCAATAGATTTTGAGAGACCTTGAACAGTTTAGAGTAGATAGTTTGCTTATGCAGATAATAGAATATGTGACTTGAAATTTGATATGGTGATGAAGAGATTGTAATAGTATATTATTTGGTGTAACAATATATGAGTACTAATTTGAATTGACATTAAGATATTTTGAAGCTCTTGAGGATTTAGGGAGAGTTGATGATATAATTTGTAGAGTTGTTTGGTTTATCCGATGTCCTTAAGGTTTTGCATGAATGTATGTAAAATAAATAAATAAAATAAATATAATTTGTTAGATCCTAGCCATGTGTGGAACATAAACATTTTATGAATTAAAGATAATTTTAAATATTTTGGGTATTCAGATTGTATTTAGATGAAGAGAAAATTAGGAGTTTTCGAATTATGTTCTGAAGAGTACGTTTGAAAGAATGAAACTTAAAGAAATTGACGGGGGTCGCACCAGCTGTGGAGCATGTGGTTTAATTTGATGCAAAGCGAAGAATCTTAACGAGGCTCAACACAGTAGCTGAAGAATCTTCTACAAGTACATAGATGATTGCGTGGATCGATGGACATATGAGGCTTGATCATTACAAAGAGCGATGTTACGTCTTAACTAAAATTCATGACTAAATATTTAATTTAAATAAAAATAAAAATAAAATTTTCTATAGCTTATTTGAATTTCGAGGACGGAATTCTTTTTAAGGGGGGAAGAATGTAATAACTCGATATTTTTTTTTGTTTTAATTTAATTAATTAAATATTTTTAAAATTATCCGATTTTCTCTTTAATAATTAAGTTATTGTGATAAGTATAGGAAGACCTTAGAGTTTGAACATAGTAAACATATGTTTTTTTTTAAAAAAAATCCTTGGAAGGCATTCGACGACGATTTGGGTTGAAAAGGAAACTTAATCCGCGTTATATTAACCCATTTGAGATTTTGGAGAGAGTTGGCGAGGTTGCATATCGGCTTACTTTGCCTTCACAGCTATCTCATGTGCATAACGAATCTTCTACAAGTACATAGATAATTGCGTGGATAGATGGATATATGAGGCTTAATCGTTACAAAGGGTGATGCTACATCTTAAAAAAATTCATGACTAATTATTTAATTTAAATAAAAATTAAAATATAATTTTCTGTAGCTTATTTGAATTCCGAGGACGGAATTTTTTTTAAGGGGGGGAAAATGTAATAATTCAATTTTTTTGTTTTAATTTAATTAATTAAATATTTTTTAAATTATTCAATTTTTCTCTTTAATAATTAAGTTATTTTGATAAGTATAGGAAAACCTTAGAGTTTGAACCTAGTAAACATATGTTTTTAAAAAAAATCCTTGGAAGGCATTTGATGACGATTTTGGTTGCAAACGAAACTTACTCCGCGTTATATTGACCCATTTGAGATTTTGGAGAGAGTTGGTGAGGTTGCATATCGGCTAGCTTTGCCTTCATAGCTAGCTCATGTACATAACGTGTTACATGCGTCGATGTTGAGAAGTTATCATTATCATCCGTTACATGTGGTGCAATATCCGTTGTATAAAATTCTGGATGACCTTTCTCATAAGGAGCAAGCCAAGGCGATTTTAGACGATGAATAGCGGATTATGGGGAAGAAGACTATTCCATTTTGTTAAGATTTTGTGGAAGACTCATTCGGAACTGGAAGCTATATGGGAGATGGAGTAGTCTATTAGAGTAGAGTATCCGCATCTCTTTGAAAATTAGTTCGGATGGAGATAGTCTAAACGGACCATAATTGGATTATACCAGGTACGGATTTCGTACTTTTTTAGCGAGACTCTTTTAATTTTAATTCGTTTGTTTTGCTACTCGTTTATAAATTTGGTATTGCCTCTCATGATTATTCCTTGTTGTCAAATTTATTATGATAGTTTTGTTTTGGCGTTAATACGTAGAACTCGTATTTGTACTCTTTGAACTAGTTAATCATATCAATATGATTTGGAGACATTTTTTGTTGGTATCATCATTCGTATAGTTTTGTTCACTTTTGGAAAGTTATTTTGATTGTTGGTATCTTGTGATAGTTAAGTATGTTCGTATTTGAAATAATTTGATTTCGTTCGTAGATGGTTATGTAAGCCTTGTGATTTGAAGCACTTTTGGCTTACATTTTGTAGTTTGATACTTAGGGTATACTTGAGAAAACCACCTGTGGGGGTACCACAGGCATGTCCTCTTGACCTAAGAGCATGACACCTTCTGTGGCTTTGCGATTAGTCCACGGCGTATCCTTTTGTTTTGTATGATGCTCTGGATGTGAGCTTTGGTCATTTGATATATTCGTCCAATTTATGTATGGGTCGACCTAATATTTTATTTGATTTGATTCGTTTGGCGGATTAGTGACGTATGTGTTGTGCGTACTATCCGTTTTGATTTGCATACATCATGGTACCGATGTATTTTGTTAGCCTTTGGCTATTTGTATTTGATCTCAATATGAAATAACACCTAGCCATTTGATTCATCCTATTATTTTATTATTAGTTTTTTTCAGTTATGTTCAATTTAATTAATTGAGTTAGTAATTTCGGTTCACTATTTCTTTACTCTTCTGTTTGTTTCGTTAATTCTGTTGATTCAGCTATATTCTATTAAGATCTTTGGAGATTTTATTTTCGTCGGTATTTAAGCTTGAGGCTTAGTTCAATATTTTGTCTCAGTTGATTTCGTATTTCAATGGTATATCTTTTGTATATTTATATCCACACTGGAAATTTTTCTCATGCTGTGTTTTTCTTCCGACAGGTTTGCAGTGGTGATACAGGGCTAGTGCGATAAAGGGATTTGCCTTTGACATATAGGTTGATTCGATTTTAGGTTTTGATTATATTGACTCTGTTTGCAGAATTGTACTCCATACTTCATTGATGGATATGATTGTTAAATATTTTGAAGTTATTAGTTCTCTGTTTACTAATTTTGAGGTTTGTTGTGCTTTGTTTGACCGGGAAGGGGGTGTTACAAACATAGCTTACACATTTTATGACATTTAGCACCAAATGTCTTACTTTCAAGTATTCTAAGCTAGGTTTCATGTGTGCATGATTTCTTCTTGTTCCTTTGGTTCTTAAATCACATACAAGACATACATTCCATATAATCTCCTTCCAATATCCATCTTTATAACTTCGGATCCATCCTGATCCCTCAACAAGTAAAACTCCCACAAACAAGCATGCATTTTCATACTTATAACAATATACTACATATCTTACAAATTTTAAACTAGGTTGTGAACCTACCTCTTTGATGTTTTCTTCCTATTAGCTAAAAACTTCAAGTAGTTCCCCACCTTTGTTCCTTCTTATTGGATTCCACCAAAATGTAAGAACTCTCTTAGGTTTTCTTCTTTTCCTCTCAATTCTCTATAGTTCTCTTATATTTGCTAACACTTGGGATTTATCTAATGAGATAATGAATTAGGAGGGGTGCTATATATAAATAAACTCATATACCAAATACATGTAATAATACTTGTATAATTCTTGTATTTTATACATCCAACTAGTTATTACCCTTTGGTAAAAGGCTAGTTGGTGAAAAAGTTACCTAACCCTCACCAAATCTTGTACTCCTTCATCATTTGCCCACATGAGATTTCTTGTAAGGCTTAAAAGGTATGAAATTTTAGCATTTTGTGTCAAATAGAGGGGGATTTTCGGTCATGGGGTCTATTACACACATGTTACATTTTTATTTTACATTTTTGTACATTATACTAGCATATTTGTTTCCTACACATATATTTCTATACACACACATATATATATATATATAAGCATACTTACACTTTATTTATTCCCACCACACTTTGGGCTAGTCCATCATACAAACCATTGGGCTACTAATTTAATATAGCAAACCAATTACTTGGGCTAAACTACTAATACTAGAAATTTGTTCACCTTATTCTCATTGGGCTTAATTGCCCTCATTAGTCCATCACATTATTTAAGCATCTCTTAATTAATTTAATTAAGCAATTACTTAATCCATCTTAATCATCATGCCACACTAGGCATATCACATAAGCTTACCTAAGCTCATCATCATTACCACATTTCTCAATTATCACATACTTAATTCCATTTAATTGAATTACCAAGTTCCATGAGACACACACACACACACACACACACACACACACACACACACACACACACACACATATATATATATATATATGCACTCAAATAATTTTTGAACACCTTAATTTACTTTTTATTATTAATATTATTTACAAAATTCACGGGCACTACAGTTCCTAAAGTGATAGTAGTACAAATGATCATTGGACTTGAGATCATCATAGTATCATATATATACTGAATTATGTTTTAACATATTTCTTAATACTCTTGAGTATGTTGTAGGGTATGATCGAATATAATAAAATATATATGGAGATAGGTGAATGATCAACAAAGGGTCTATTGCTTCCAATAAAGGGATAGAATGTCATATGTGATTCGATAAAATGACAACATGGAAATCCCTGCCAAGGTGAATGTAAATTAGAAAGGAATTTTTAATTTACATTAACTATTGTTATGCATTTTAGAATCAAAATACATATAACCAAATAAATAAAACTTGATTGTAATTTCATGTTTTATATTTAATTGGGGCATTATGCGGTAGAATGATTGAATTGTATGGTAAATATTCAGAGAATATGTTCTTTGTATTCTATGTGATAATCTTTGTGATTAACGTTGAATTCATATTTTATGGATAGTAAAGATACATTATTTATAAGGTGTCTCTCATGATGTAGAATAAATTTAATTTATTTATGTCTGAATAAAAGGAGTTTGATTCATTATAAATAATACTAAAATTATTCTCATTTATTTATTCCACTACTGGCTTAATATTGAACCTAGAGGGTAAGACCACAAAAATGAGAAATATAATTTTAGAATTGATTGACTTAATAATAATAAATTAAGTATATTTAATTTATTAGTGGAATAAATTAAATAACTTAAGATTTATAATTAAGTATTTGGAGAAATACTAATATTTTAAATTAATAAAACTATTCATCTTATTATTATTATTATTATTATTATTATTATTATTATTATTATTATTATTATTTTTAATAAATAATAATAATATAGTATTTGGAGAAATACTGATATTTATAATTAAGTATTTGAAGAAATACTAGCTTGTAAACTAATAATACTAGCTTGTAAATTAATAAGAGGAGTATTATTATTATTATTAGTATTATTATTATTACTATTACTATTACTATTACTATTATTATTATTATTATTATTATTATTATTATTATTATTATTATTATTATTATTATTATTATTTAGTTCATAATTAGATTGGGAATGAAATTAAAACCCAATTCCTTAAGGGTTAGGGATTTGGGTTAGTTTTTAAATAAGAGGAGTCTTATTGTGGGAAAGACTAATGCACATGTGTGACGCCCCCAAAATAGGTCCACACTGTAACAAACGAGATTTTGTATTTAATTTTAAATATTTATTGAAGTAAATAAATATATTAATTGATTTATTTATTGAGTTGAATAAATAATTGATATGATTATGTTGTGGAGTAATTTAATTAAGTGCAATAATTTAAATAAATTGATGTTTAATATTAAATTGATGTGTAAGTAATTTTGTGATGAAGTTCTAATTTAATTTAGATAATTAAATTAAATAAATATTATGTGGTATTTGGTAGTAAAGATTTAATGATTTAATTATAGTAATGTCTAATTTAATTTAAATAATTAAATTTGAGATTTACTAATTTATTACATGAAATTATGATTATTGAGTAAATTATAATTGTGTAGCAATTTAATTTATGTGTCAATTTTATTTAATAAATTGATGTTAGCTTTAATTTAATTAAATTAGAATATTGAGATTTAATTAAATAAAACGTGACATTTAAACTATGTAGTAAAAGGGTTATTAAAACAAATTAAAAAGGTTTTAATTCAGTTTTACCAAACAAGGCTGTTAAGTCTATTTTAAATTAGTTTTACCAAAAAAGGCCGTTAGTTTCTAAAAATATATTTTTAATTGGTTTTGCCAAACAAGCTGTAGAACTCGAAAATTTCTTTCCCTGTTACTAACACTGTAGGAGGGCAAGAATGCCGTCAAATCAATCCCGATCTCAATATCGGGGCGTCAAATAAACCCCGATCTCAAATCGGGTCGTCAAATCAACCCCAATCTTAAATCGAGCCGTTAATTCAACTCCGATTTCAAATCGGGCCATCAGTTCAACCCCGATCTCAATATCGGGCCATTAGATCATCCCCGGTCTCAACCTGGGAGGTACAAGTCAGCCCCGGTCTTAACTCGGGAGGTACATGTCAGCCCCGATCTCAACCCAGGAGGTACAGGTCATCCCCAGTCTCAATCGGGGAGGTATAGATCATCTCCGGTCTCAACCCGGGAGGTACAGGTCAACCCCGGTCTCAACCCAAGAGGTACAAGTCAGCCCCGGTCTCAACCCGGGAGGTACAAGTCAGCCACCGTCTCAACTCGGCCTCAACCCGAGAGGTACAGGTCAGCCCCGGTCTTAACCCGGGAGGTACATGTCAACCTCGGTCTTAACCCGAGAGGTACAGGTCATCCCTGGTCTCAACCCGGGAGGTATAGGTCAGCCACTGTCTCAACCCGGGAGG
The DNA here is from genome assembly GCA_020205555.1 of Panax stipuleanatus. NCBI lineage: Eukaryota > Viridiplantae > Streptophyta > Magnoliopsida > Apiales > Araliaceae > Panax > Panax stipuleanatus. The sequence goes on along the minus strand of CM035126.1, from coordinate 98,149,200 downwards.
TACAGGTCAGCCCTGGCCTCAACCTAGGAGGTACAGATCAGCCCCGGTCTCAACCCGGGAAGTACAGGTCATCCCCGGTCTCAACTTGGGAAGTCAAGTCAACCTCAGGAACAAACCTGAAACTCCACAACATCTCCAGAGGAAAACCTGGAGCGACCAAGTCAGCCTCAGAGATAACACTGAGGACAAACAAACTCGAATGGGATCCAAGTCTTGGAAACAACTCCAAGAAGTCAACCGAAGGCCATACCGACACTAAGGGAAACCCCGGGAGCTGCAAATCAGTCATTTTACCAACTCTAACCTGATTCGGTCAAACTCAAGCCGAATTGATGCCACCAAGGTCAGAACGAACCATAACAATGATCCCGAGTGCAAACAGTGCAAGACAGCTCAACGGATAAACTGCGGGGAATCGAAGACCTGGTTATGAACACGTCTTCTTGGACACGAAAAAAGTTTTATCCCATGTCATTGTGACACTCTCGACGACGGTTTTCCAAAAAGTTATTGCACGCCTCAAAAGGACGCTCCGATCAAAAGTTAAAAAGTTTTGACTTCGACCTCGCGTTGCTAGGAATGCACATACTTTGAGATGACAAAACCAGGCACGTGGGCCCCACCAGGGGAGCTGTACCTCTACATGTGGTAGAAGCAGGTCTGGTGGAGGCTCCCTGACCTATATATATGAGGGCACCCCCCCTCATTTTAAAAAAAAATGCTTCGAACCTCTGCCCGTTTGGTTTTCTGTCCAATTTTATGTTTTCCAAACCCAAATATTTTCACTCTAACACATAGATATACCCACATACTACCACATATCAAAAAATAACTGGTAGATTGGGGACGTTAAAGGCCTACGATTTGGCAAAAAGCCCGTGTAGCAGTCTATTATGAGTATTTTTACGATCAGCAAATCAACACTACTACTTCGTACTTTTATACACTTGCACGTTAATTTTCGTTTTCTAAATATGCCCGGAACTCAGTTTCGTGGCCGTTTTCGTCAACGTTTGGTATATTTTTGTACATAAACACATTTTCTGGCATTTCTATAACTCGAATTGACGATCCGTCACTTCCAGCATCTTCGGCATACTTGCATCTTCGTTATAAGCAACTTTGCCGGACTGGGTTATCTTCCCAGTCCGATTTTGGTTTTTTTTATATATATTTAACTGTATATATAATAACTTTTCAAATCTATCAAGCCCGGATGTCAAATTCGAGGTAGTTTACTGCTTTTATATATATATTTATGCATATATAAGCAATTTTCACCGCCATTGGGTTCTCTTCCCAGTCTTGGTTGACAACATTTCTGTCTATTTATATATATATATATATATATATATATATATATATATATATTTACATTTCAGTTCGGCCAGGATTATTCTGTGACCTTTTTACTGCTTTTATATATATTTATGCTTATATAAGCAACTTTCACCACCACTAGGTTCCCTTCCCAGTCTTGGTTGATTACATTTCTGTCTATATATATATATATATATATATATATATATATATATATATATATATATATATATATATATATATATTAGTCCGGCCTGGATCATTCTGTGGCCTTTATATTATTTTTGCACCCTTCACCATTACTAGGTTATCTTCCCAGTCACTGGTTGACTATTTTTCTGTACATCTATATTTCAGTTCGGCCTGGGTTATTCTGTGGCCTTTTTACTGCTTTTATATATAAATATGCATAATCACCACCACTTGGTTCTCTTCCCAGTTTTGGTTGACTACTTTTCTGTCAATATATATATATATATATATATATATATATATATATATATATTTTAATTTCAGTCCGGGCACCGGTGTGAAAACCCATCGCCCTTTACAACTTTCGTATATATAACTGTATATATATTTCTTTGCTCATTTTTTTATTCAATTGTTACTTTAAATATTCATTTCATGTGAATCGACACTGACATATCTGTGGGCGAACTAGATTTATTAAAATCTTGTCAATTCTAGCTTTCAAACTGTTCAAAATCGGTATAGACGGAACCGAAAAGCTAGAATGGCTGAGATTTATTTAAATCAAGCATTTTTTTTCTAGTTTCAGTTGTAAAAGCAACCTCACGACCCTCAGATCGCTATCTAGTGGGAACGACATGCTTCAGGCAGGTGCGAACCTGAATTTACTGATGAATCCTTGGTTCTGGAAACATTTGGATATATTTCTGTACAAATTTGAGCTGTGCAGGTTTATCGGTCTTCATATGTGAGCCTAGGAATCGTGGGATTCATGATCAAAACTGATCAGAATCTGATTCCCACAATGGACAAACTCCACTTTACAAATGTACCCTGCCAGTTTTCTGTAAAATGTACATACAAAAGACCTTAAAACGGTTATCCGGATTTAAGGTGTCAACATAGTGAAAACATAGATTATCGTGTCAGAGTCCCTCCGATGGCTATCATGCCCATGAGGAGACCGACACTTGTATATATTTTGTGATCGAGGATGCTTCGCATCCCGACAATCACCATTCAAATGCAAGCCTTAAGGCTATAAAGATAAAACATAGAAGTATCATCAGGCTTCAATTCCTATGTTACCGTAAGGATTTGATAACCAGGTTTCAAAACATCATTTTCAAATCAATTAAAAGAAAAGCTTTTGCAAATCAAATCAAAGACTTTTTGCAAATCAAATCAAACCCTTCGTATATAGGTTCAGCGAAGCAAAGTACTACTTTCAATCAATCAATCAAACATAGGCCCAATTTTCAAACAGCATTCACACACATTTCAGTTTTTTAAGGGAAATATTAAAAAGATGCGGTATCGTGTTTACACGGGAGTTGTGGGGTGCCTAACACCTTCTCCACACTTAACCAAGCCCCCGAGCTCAAAACTTCTATTTCAAGGATCAAGTTTCGACAGTGTCAAGCAATTGGGCCTCTTTCAAACAAAAATTCGGTTGAGTTGTTTCAACCATTTCAAAACTACCAACTGGCGACTCTGTTAAAACGTTCAAATCGTCGACATGATACATGTTGGCCTTTTCCTAAAAAACCCTTCAAAACCTTTTTTCGCAATAAAAAGAGTAAACGTAGAGATAACTTAGGAAAAGATAAAAGATCTGGGTTGTGACCCGACCCGCGGATTTTTCTCAACGTCGACAGGTGGAGACTCTGCTGGGGATAGTAGAGGGCTTAGGCCGCGTTCATATCTTTTCAAAAATTTCACTTTTAAAACTACGTATGTGTGGATGCTGCGTTGTTACATTGAATGAATGTATGAATGCTGCGTCTTTACATTAAATAAATGTGAATGAATGTTTTCCTGCTTTTTAGTGCTTCGCTCCCATATTAGTCCTTCGCACCCATGTCATCATATGCATAATGGTGAGACGCGATGTATGTGAATGTATGTTGTGTGATTCCTTTCACAAGGAGGCAAAACTCGTCGGTGATAAGTAATGTCTCTGGGGACGGCTTAGTCTCTGGGTCTCATGAAAATGCACCACCCAGATTTGCTCCAATTGAAAGATCGGATTAATTTCCCCTCTAGAAGATTGCGATGATCTGGGGACCTTCATGCCCAAAAGCCGCGAGAGTAGCCTAAGATAGGTCAACCTCTGATTAACCAAATTCGACGGGAAGCTTCTTCATGCCTTCCTCTTTCAATTCACTGTCAAGTTTTCAATGTAAATATCATAATGAAAGATTTACATTTCTTGTCGTATATCTTTTGTCATCCTGTCATCAAAATAATTGACCTCTATTTTGCAGGATAAGATTAAAAACCACATCATAACATGCATTCTATCCTCACATACATTAGGAAATTGACATGCCTACGTTCTGTTGTAGGTGAAAAATTGGTCCTGTCACTAGATATAAGTCTAAGAAAGCACTAAGTCCATCCACGGACATAACTTCCAGTGTTCAACCAGAATCCACCCCAGTATCTAGGGAAGAGTTCGAAGGACTAAATAATTAGATAACTGAATTGGCCAGTTTTCTAAGAGAGTAAAGTAACGCTCTTAAAGGGAAGCAAGCCCAAGCTCACACAGAACCGGGAACACCTGGTGGTAGTGGTGGCAGTCAAGAGACTGAAAAGGCAGAGACTCAGATTCCTGGACCACAAAACAAGGACACAACTAATAAAACCCCTGAAATCACCACCCTCAACAAAGAACAGGAAGCTGGTGACATTCTGAAGAAAGTACAACAGATAGAGGAAACCATCCGGTCTATCAAACGGACTGGGGCATTCGGCAGTGTTAATTACTCCGACCTCTGTATATTCCCCGGGGCACGCTATCCTAAATAATTTATAACTCCTGATTTTGAGAAATACGATGGATTGGGAGATCCCGATACCCACTTGAAAGTATTCATTGGAGAACTCGAATCCTATGTAGAGCACGAGAAGCTACGAATGTAATTATTTCAAAAGAGTCTGACTGGAGAGGCAAGAGCTTGGTATGTCCGTCTGGACAACTCTAAGATTCATAGTTGGGACGAGTTGGCCCATGCTTTTCTCAGTTAGTACAGCTTCCAATCTCAGCTAGCTCCAGACAGATACCAAATAACCAAAATCAAGAAACAAAGTACTGAATCATTAAGAGAATATGCTCAACGATGGAGGCGGGTTACAGCACAAGTCACCCCAACCATGACTGAGTCTGAGATAGTCATGACCTTCATCGACATCCAAGAAGTGCCATATTATGAGAGGGTCCTAGCAGGCATAGGAAAACCATTCTCTGAAATGATCAAACACGACGAAATGGCAGAAATAGGGCTCATGTCCAGGAAGATAAAAGATCTAACCGCCCTCGAAGCTGTCGCCGAGTGTATCCAGTTCGAAAATTATGGGAGTAATCCCCGGAGAGTACACAAAAAGAAAGATGAAGAGGAGTGTCCGTAGTATTGCAAGGACAAAATCAAATAGGCGAGTCAAATAGTATGCCTATTCAAATGAGGAACTATACTCTTTTCCAAGCTCCAACACAACCTTCAAACCCTCCATTCTAAAAAACTATGGAGGTCAGGTGTCGAAGAACTTTCACCCCTCTAGGAGATTCACTCGAGAATGTGCTAAAGCTGTTGACGGCACATAAGAAGATTGTCCAACTCCTTCCACCAACCAACATTGGTTGACGGAATTTCGACCCAACAAAGAAATATGCTTACCATTTCGGATCTCCGGGCTATGACACTCAAGACTGTTGGTCTCTTAAGCACAAAATTCAAGACTTGATTGACAATGGAGATATTGTGGTGACAAAAACAGAACAACCACACGTACAAGACAATCCCCTCCCCATCACAAAGAGGAGAATGTCAATATGATCAGCACCACAAGTGGAGAAGGATCCAAGTACCTCTGTAATGTGGGAGAATCAACTCCATCCAGCAACAACATCCCAGACAATTAGAACTATCAGAAAGGAGATTCCTGATAGAGCAAGATATAAAATCTATTAAGGAACAAATCGAGCAATTAGCAGAACTGGTCGTCTATCAGCATCAGATCTTTAGACAGATGATTAAACGGGCCAACCAGTCTGACATTGATCGTCCTCCCACACCGAAGATTAATCCCAGGAGGGATCATAACCAGTCTCATGAGCATGAGCCTTGGACCGATAAAATGGTTAAAGAAGAAACTGTCCACACTGGTAGGAAATTCTTATTTCAAGAGAATTTCACCAACCTGAACCAGTTAATTGAAGAAATCCTCCAAATGCTAATCAACGAGGGAATGGTTGCAGACGTATTACCTCCATTAAACCCACGATCCAAAAAATTCAAGCCTAACCAGATATGTCAGTACCACTCTAATTCACCCGGTCGTGACACTAAAGATTGCTTGGCACTTCGTAACCTGATTCAGGACATGATTGAAAGCAGTGAATTGATAAGGGGAAATCAAGTTCTCGACCTCCCAGATGAAGATACTCTCTAGATCCCCACTGCATGGAATTAGGGTACAGTAGCTATCATCTCTTGTGACAATGAGCCAATCATCGCACCCATAGTACTATTAGGGAAAGGGGTCAAAGAAACACAAAATCATGTGAAGGTGGCTGCACCCAAGCCTCTGATCTTGCCCTTCAGACCTCAATATCCAATTATCAGTCTGAAGAGGGTCCCATGGAACTACGAGAATAATGAAGGTTCCACCTCAAACAACATTGCAATAGTACCAAAGGATAATCCCTTGTACCTGCCTCAGCAAATGATCAAACCAGTCATTAAAGCCAAAGAAAAGGTGACTGATGAGAAAATCAAAGAGTTCCTCATTAAAATGGGACACAATGAATTCAAGATAGTGCAAAGCCTGAAAGACGCACCCAAGCAAATGTCTATCCTAGACTTAGTCTTATCATCGGTGGATCATCACAACATTCTAGTGAAAGTATTGGAAGAAGCCCATCTGCCACACACTATAGATGTCGAGAAATTCTGTCACGTAGTAGAACACATTTTCAACAGCAATGTGATATCTTTCACTGATGATGATATCCCTGCAGAAGGGATATGTCATAGCAAATCCCTACACATAGCAGTTATGTCTTTCGGGTATGTGATCGGAGGTGTGCTCATAGATGGAGGATCGTCCCTTAACATCTGTCCCTACGACACCTTGAAAAGAATGAAGATCAACCCAAACCGGATCAAAACCAGTAATGTGGTCATCCGTGCTTTCGATAGATCTCGCTGACAAGCTATGGGAGAAATAGAACTTCTATTAGAGATTGGCCCACATACTTTCTTTATGTCCTTTTTGGTGCTTAATATCGCCATTGGATACAACCTGTTGTTGGGCAGGCCATGGATCCACTTGGCAGGGGCAGTGCCATCCACCCTCCACCAACAGCTCAAATACATTATCAACGGCGACCTCATCATGGTCAACACCGAACCAGAATACCCTATCTGCATACAGGGAGACATGCCAGTAATTAGCCTGGATGCGGGGATTGAACTTGTATGTTTTCAAGCTCTGGAGGTGAGTGATACTCAGTATATCTACCTATCGGAGCACCAGCCCTAAAGCCGAAGGTCTCCACCAAAGTTATGACAGTGGGCTAAAAAATGGTATCTTTGGGTTTCCAACTTGGGTTAGGAAAGAATCAGCAAGGTATCCAGAGTCCAATACAAATCCCGAGTCAGACGGGGAGAGCCGGATTGGGATTTTCATCCAGGGCAAATTACAAGAACCCGCATAAGCATCCTAAGTCTCATATTTCCACAATATTGCTGCCAAACCTTACAGGTGTCGGATGGGTGAAACCAATGAGGAAGATCCCTACTGTAGTATCAGCTATGCTATTTCCTCTAATCATACCTGTCAATTAAAGAAAAGCCCTCAAGCCTGAGGCAGACAATAGAAAGGGAAAAGAAAAGATCATGTACAAAGGATGAGACCCATTTGCTAACATGCGGGTCATCATAAACTACAAGGGTATGAATGATGAGATCCCAAACAGCGACGACGAGGATCAGATTCAAATTCCTCGCATCGAGAAAGGAAAAGGGGGCAGTTCAAAGAAAAACCCTGGCCCTATTGTAAAGGATGTCTTAGTCATCATACGGGACGAGGCAGACGATCATCAATCCTTGATCCTCCCGGTGCATGAGGATTTAACCTTGGATAATTGGAGCAGTGTCCCTTGCCTCAGTCGGAAAGGGTAAAAGGGCAGAGAGTACATCTGCCCTTTAAACATGCTTTCATTTACTACTTACTTTTGATTGCACAGCTATAGCATTAACTTTTGTCATGCTTTGCCAAATGCTTTGTATATTTAAGCAATTGTATATATTAAAATAAAAGCATTTTGTTTTCAGGACTCAAGCATTGGACGTGTTTGTCTCTGCTGATGAGATGCCAACCTGTCAAAGTGACTACGACTTTGATGTAGAACTGAACTTTGACTTGATGGATATTAATCAAGAGGAGGAAAATGACTATGAGGTGCCCGAGGAGATCAAAGATTGGGTCGAAGACAAACCCAAACCAAACCTCGACCAAACCACCACTATCAACATAGGAACCTCCAAAAACATCAAAGAAATCCAGATAGGCATAGACCTCACCCAAGACCAAAAAACCGACATGATCGAACTCCTAACACAGTTTCAGGATGTGTTTGTATGGTCGCATGAAGACATAATTGGCCTGTCCACTGACATTGTCATCCATCGAATGACCATCAAAGATGGATTCAAACCAGTCAAACAAAAGCTCAGGCGATTGAAACCTGAATGGAGTCTGAAAGTTAAAGAAGAAGTCATTAAACAATTCAAAGACGGAATCATCATGGTATTAACATACCAAGAGTGGCTGTCAAACATCGTCCCCATTCCTAAGACTAGAGGGAAAGTACGAGTATATATGGATTACCGGGATTTGAACAAAGCCTGTCTCAAGGACAATTTCTCAGTACCTTTCATCCACATCTTGATAGACAATACGGTGCAGTACGACATGTATTCCTTCGTAGATTGCTTTGCTGTTACCAACAAATCATGGTTGTTAAAGAGGACCAGGAGAAAATAACTTTTATAACTCCATGGGGAACCTTCTATTATAGGCGACTATCCTTCGGTCTCATTAATACCGGATCCACATATTAGAGAGCCATGATGGCTCTATTTCATGACATGATGCACAAAGAGATAGAGGTTTATGTGGAAGACATCATCATCAAATCCCAGGGAGGATGATCACATTGACTATCTCAAGAAGCTATTCAATAGGTTGCGTAAGTACAACCTCAAGCTAAATCCAGCCAAATGTGCTTTCGGCGTTAAATCAGGCAAATTATTGGGATTCTTGGTGAGTAATCGAGGCATTAAGCTAGATCCTGCCAAGATCAAAGCCATCACTGAGATGCCAGTACCTAAAATAGAGAAGGAGATACGTGGGTTTCTGGGGAGAATCAACTTCATAAGCCAATTCATTTCCCAGCTCAGAGCAACCTGTGAACCCATATTCAAGCTACTAAGGAAAAATTTCTCTACCAAATGGAACGAGGATTGTTAACGAGCCTTCCTTGCCGTCAAGAAACAGCTGGTCGAAGCACCTGTTTTGGTACCTCCGAGGGATGGAGTTCCACTGTTCATTTATATGTCCGTCAATGACAATGCAATGGGCTGCATGATAGGACAGAAGGATTATAGTAGCAAAGAAAGAGTCATCTACTACATCAGCAAAAGATTCAGTAGTAGTGAGCAGAAGTACACCCTGTTCGCGAAAACATGTTGTGCATTAGCATGGGCCACAATGAGGTTACAGCATTACCTCCATGGGCATACAACTTACCTCATATCCCGCATGGATCCCCTCAAATATGTATTAAACAAGCCTATAATAAATTGTCGACTATCCAATTGGCAGTTGATCCAACAACAGTTCGACATTGTCTATGTGACTCAGAAGTAAACCAAGGGTCAAGGCACTGCAGATCAATTAGCTGAAACACCTTCAGGAGGGTTCGAGCCCCTGGAGACTTATTTCCCAGATGATGGAATCATGACGATTCAACAACTCCGATAAGAGAATACAGTCCAACCATAGAAAATTTATTTCAACGGAGCAGCAAACATGGAAGGTGCCGGAGCTGGGGCAGTCCTTATCTCTGGTACAGGAGAATAATATCTTGTGACTACCAAACTTTAATTTGTCAACACCAACAACACAGCCGAGTATAAAGGCTGCATAATGGGGTTGAAATTAGCCCAATCCATGGGTATCAAATATTTACTGGTCTCTCTGAGTTGGTCATCAGATAAACCAACGAGGCATATCACACCAAAGAGCTGCATTTGCTGCCATATCATCGGCAGGTCGTCAGAAAATCTATAGAGTTTGAAGACATAACCTTCATCCATATTCTTCGAGATAGGAATGACTTCGCTGATGCATTGGCAATATTGGCTTCCTTGATCCACATATCCGATAGGAATGGGATTCCTTGCATCAAATTCATAATTCAGAATGCCCCGACCTACGGGAATTACATTGGAGACATATCAGATGAAATATCTCCTGTCAAACAGCCTTGGTATCAAGACATCAAGGAGTATCTCCGAGATGGATCTACAACCGATGGGGCAAGCCAATACGAATGAAAATGGATTCACAAAATGGCTATGAAGTTATATCTGAGCGGAGATGCACTCTATAAGAGAGATGCTGGAATAGGCCTGTTAAGATGCCTTGATAAAGCGCAAGCCCAGAGACTTATGAATGAAATCCACGGTGGAGTCTGTGGTCCACACATGAGCGGTCATCTGCTGGCCAAGAAGATATTAAGAATAGGACATTACTGGATCTCTCTCAGAGATGACTGTGATGATCACGTCAGGAGATGCTTTCAATGCCAATTATATGGAAATGCCATACATGCTCCTCTAAATGAGCTACACAATATGAGTTCACCATGGCCTTTCTCTATGTGGGGAATGGATGTGATCGGGCCAGTGGAACCAACAGCCAGCAATGGTCATCAATTCATTTTCACTATGATCGATTACTTCACTAAATGGGTTGAAGCTGCCTCTTTTCCCAAAGTCACTAAAGAGGTCATCATTGGTTTCATCAGAAACAATGTTGTTTGTCGATATGGACAACCAGAGGTGATCATATCAGACAACGCCAAGAACCTGAACAATCAAATGATGTAGGAACTGTGCAGTAAGTTCCACATCAGGCATCTCAACTCCGTCATCTATCGGCCCAAGATGAATGGTATTGTCAAAGCGGCCAACAAGAACATCAAAAAGATCATGCAGAAAATATCCGCTAATCACAAAGAATGGCCTGACATACTGCCTCTAACCCTGTTAGCATACAGGACATCAATGTGTACCTTTACTGAGGCTACCCCTATTCATTGGTCTATGGCATGGAAGAAGTCCTCCCCATAAAAGTAGAGATGGAGTCCTTGCGAGTGTTAATCGACGCTCAGATGGACGAAGATCAGTGATTGCAAGACCGATACCACCAACTGTTCCTCATAGATGAAAAGAGGGCTACAACCATTTTCCACGAATAATTATATCAGCAAAGGATTGCTCGATCCTACAACAAGATAGTCCGAACACAAAAATTCAAAGAAAATGACTTGGTGCTAAAGAAAGTTTTGGTCAATCAAGATGAAGCTAAAGGAAAGTTCGCCCCTAATTGGGAAGTCCCTTTCATTGTCAAGGAGGTGTTGACAGGAGGAGCATCTCAGATTACAAGAGATGGACGGGACCGAATTTTCCCAACTCATCAATTTAGACACCGTGAAAAGGTACTATATCTGAAGCACGTGCATACCCGCATCTGGGTCCTATGGATCAAATCAGGTTTGGTTTTTCACCAAAAAGCCTGAACTACGAATGACCTGATCTCCCTCCACCTGGGAGTACGTAGGCAGCCATTTCTGGTGCTGTCAAACCAAACAAAAAATCAAAAAACTCGTCAAACTCCAATTCAAAACACAAGACAAATACTTTTCAAGCCTCTCTCACACAAAAATTGAACTACGAATGACCTGAACTCCCTACACCCGGGAGTACGTAGGCAGCCATTCATGGTGCGGTTTGAGCTTCAAGAAAAATAAAAACCTAATAAAAAACTAGTCCCAAGACACCGAAATCGCATAACACCTAAATTCTATCCAATCTTCCTGGTCAACAGGCCCATCTGAGATACTCTTTGACATCTCAACTGTCAGTCCATCAAGGAGAAGCTCAAGATACATCAACAACATCAAGTCAAAAAAGAAGTGGTAATCACTCAGCCATGACAATACATATCCAAATAGGGAAGTGAATCAAAATATATTTCTCTGATATATAACACTGTTGGATATATACATAGTGTCCTGTATATAACAAAAATGGCTGATCTAGTTTGTGCAGGAAAAATAAAGCTAGTCTATGGACCCAGGGATAAGTGGGCCAATGCCGACATGGCATCTCTCTCTGAAGATGGAGGAGCAGCTGCAAGTGCAATACCCTCAACCTCCATACGACTCAAAATATCTAAAGTCATCTGTAGTGTGGCACTATGGTCATCAACATACGCACTCATCTCGATAACCAGACCATGAGTGTAAGATCGAAGAGCAGTATTGTCAGCAATGTGGAAATCAAGGGAAGCTATAGCCTCATCCCTCTCCACAAAAGCTGCATCCCTATCAATCAAAGTCTCCTCCATCTCAACAAAAGATGCATCTCTGGCAGATCTGATCTCCTCTCGCTCAATCAACCATGCATCATGATCAGCTCGAGCTGTATCTCTCTCAGCCAAAGCTATATCTCTGCCAAACAAAGCGGTCAACATCAACACTATAGCCTGATCCCTCTCAAAAGTCATCCTAGCTAGTGAGTCTGCCAAATCCGGATCTGTCCCTGCAGGAATGATCGGTGAATCACTAACTAGTGTCGTTGTCAAACCCATAAATAGCTCATCCTCGGTAGGAGATTCAAGATCCTCCATAGGTTCCTCCTCATCTAAATCTATAATAGGAGCTGACTGGATAAATAAAGCTGATGCTATATCTACGTCCAACCATGACAAGTACTCTGGAGAACGATTTGGATGGATACTGGAGAAATTATCCCTCTCTCTGTGAGTCCAACACTCATACACAAGGATCAAATCAGCAGATGAAATAGACGAAGCTGACATCCTCTGATCAATAGCCCCCTCAAACAGATGCAGGCTCTGATACTAATCAAACTAGCCCATAACAGCCAGAGGATGATAAGTAATTGCTCCTCTCAATCCTGCTAGAGGCAGATAGTCCATGACAGATGCATGGGTAATAAAGTTATAGGGGGAGGCCAGTCCTAAGCATGGCAAGATCAAGAACGGATGTTCAATATTTGACAGAAACGTCAACCATGTCTCTGCATCGGTACACTCCGTCGGCTGAAAGGAGTAGGACATAGCTATATCATGGGAAAATAATACCTATGATGCCTGAAAAATCTAATCGATCAAATATGGGACAGAAGCCATATGTACAGCAAGACCAAACTGCCTCTAAAAAAACGCCTCTAGGTGGGTACAACAGGGGGTGACTGACCTCAGTGCCTCAACTAATATCATCGGGATGATGGTGCTACCCTGTCTAAGGGCCCTAACCACGACTTCCAATCCCACATCCAATTGATCCAAGTGTAACGGCATATAGACGTAGGCCACGATGCACATCAGCAGAATATCTACCTTAGCCAGATGCCACGCCTCTGCTGAAATAACAAAATCCCTGGCATGTCGATTATAGCTATCAAGCTCACCAAAATGATCGATCACGAAGTTAATTGAGATCACCAGGTCGAAAATGATCTCGTCCGTGACTGCCCTATGACGAAGACCTGACATCCATATGAACGGTCTCCTCATATCGTTGTTAGCTGTGCGAGCGCAGGGCAACTCTAATGCTAAACTTGTAAACTGCTGATACTCCTCAAAAGTCGGCGTCAGCTCATGTTGTCCAAAATGGAAGACCTATCTCTCGGGTATCCAGAAGGGTAAAAGACTATCTACGAACCCGTACGGAACCCGAAAATCTGTGAGTGCCAATAAATGCCCCAACATCTGATCAACTGTCCCTCTGGCTGAGAAGGACAAACTGCTATACCACGAGCTCAATGATAATGCCACCTCAGACGGTGGTAGATGCTCGATACGGCTAACTGCAAATGACGTCATCTGTATCACCGTATCACAAGACCATCCAAGGGTCAAATCTGAACTCATCTATCTAAATGCATACACATGACATAATACATGCATAATGACAATGATAAATATGATGCGATAGATAGGAAATATCATGAGCATATACAACAAGTTATTTACTGCGGACATCATCCCTGTCTGATAATACAAAGCAGAAAATAATACAGGGGAATGGGGCACCACCACCCAACTACTAACAGTGGTCTATCAAAATGATGGCACAACAACCAAATAGCCAAAACAGTGGCTGACCAAAAATATAGCTGCTATAGCTATCCAAAAAGATCCAGATAATCTACGCTCAGGTTATTAACCTGCTCCATATCCTTGGTGGACACAAAGCTATGATCATCAGGCATATCTGGGCGGTACAAGGGAAGATCTGCCCCAATGAAACTGCTGGAAAATGAACTTGAAGAGGGACCCACTCCTGAGCTAGAAGAGTCAAAAAAGGATGCCTCTGACGAATCTCGGCTAAGATTCCTGATAAATAAGTGAGCTCTCTCCAACAGCTAGGTCAAGCCTGTGATCTAGTCTAAATGAGTCAGCTCCCTGAGGCAAGCTATCCAGTCTATCATCATAATAGACCCAGGCACCATATCTGCCATAAACTAGGTAGCCCGAGTTTGAGCTCTAATTGTGTGAGGACTCCACCAACTGCTAGATGCCTCCTAGCTATAAGGGCCCTATGATAGGGTGAAACCATCTATGCCCTCCATAGGGATATCTGTCAGCGGCAGGATCAAAGGCCAATGATGCCAAGTAGGAGGAACAATGGGAATGCTGATCTGCCCCGTAATCCTCTTGATAGCACGCTCTCCCAAATAGAGCTCCCAGCCTCCCTCTGTTAAAATCGGGACTTTGCGGGTCGACAATGCAAACTCTTGACCAGTGAGGAAGCCTCCCTCGAATCCGATAGTTAAAAACTTGGAGGTATACGGCATTCAGGATATCGATCCAGCCGTCAAAATCTCTAACTGTAGGCGAGCATGGGTAAATCCCTCAGCAACAGGGACCTCCGACAATGTGGAGTAATGCCAATGCCGTCCTCGAGGGTAGGTCTCCAGACCTAAAGCAGTGGCGGGCCGTAGGCAAGGAAGCCTCTTAAATGCCCAGAACAGGCTATGTAAATATCAAAAGTCCTCAGTGACCAAGACTGACAAATATAAATGCTGAAATCAAAAAGGTATAAGAAGATGTACTCACCAGCAGAAATGGGTAGAACCCTAACCAAGCCTCCGTCAAACCCTCCGAAAGCATGCGCACGCCCCAGAAAAAATAGGCAAAGGTGTAGGAACCCCAATCAAAGTCACTGAGGCGCTCTACATGTTGGGTAGCACTGACCAGGGCGAAGGACACCGTAGATGAGTTGTTCGCCATGAAATAACCCCTGATGATCACCAGGAACAATCGCCTCAAGACCTAAAGCAATGGCGGACCGTAGGCAAGGAAGCCTCTTAAATGCCCAGAACAGGCCATATAAATATCAAAAGTCCTCAGTGACCAAGACTGAAAAATATAAATGCTAAAATCAAAAAGGTATAAGAAGATGTACTCACCAACAGAAACGGGTAGAAACCTAACCAAGCCTTCGTCAAACCTTCTGAAAGCATGCGCATGCCCCGGAGAAAATAGGCAAAGGTGTAGGAACCCCAATCAAAGTCACTGAGGCGCTCTACATGTCGGGTAGCACTGACCAGGGCGAAGGACACCGTAGATGAGTTGTTCGCCATGAAATAACCCCTGATGATCATCAGGAACAATCGCCTCAAGATGTGATCCCTAACCCTCTGATCATCAGGCAAAGGCTCCAGCAAAGCCCCACTCTAGGTATCTATACTCAGGGGACCTGCTCGGACCGTCGGACCCTTGATCGCCGTCGTAGGAACTCCCAGCAGGGACCGAACGACAGTAGGTGTGATGTCATCCACGACAAGCACTAGGTCACCCTCAAACTCAATGCCGGTGATGAACCTCCAATCCATTGGGGTCATCATCACCTCATAATCCAGCAAATAAAGGGACTGAGTCTGGTGGAACCAGCGCTTAGACAAAGCCTCATATACCCCTAGGGGTAGCAGCGGGGAAGAATAGAAAAGAAGGCCCTAAAACCCCCAGCCATCAACGATATTCCTGTATTCCTGATGCAAAGTATGATACAAGGAAGGCACGTTGAACCAGTTCCCTCGAGGCTGCGTCAAGCTGAGAACCTGCATAAAAAAACCAACTCATGTCAAAAACCTGTGCCTCGAGAATGGCAAAAGAAAGAAAGGGAATTCAGAGAGAAGAAAACTTTAAGTCACCTCGTTGGCGTGAAGAAATCTCGATGGATGACGACTCAAGTTGTGACGACCCCAGAATAGGTCCATTCAACCCAACCCATTCTGAGCCGCCAAATACATGGTACAGAATTCAAATACAAACTTTATATCATACGGTCGTGCAAAATACGACCACATAACTATGAGTGTCAATACAAATATGTAGAAAATATTAAGATTCAAATTAAGTCCTCATTACAATTATTATCACACTATTTATCAGAAATAGTGAGGACTACTACTGCTCTAACTCGGACCATCACTCTGTCCCCCGACTAGTTCCCGCAACCTTCTCATTTCCTGAAGAGGACAACAGATGAAAAGGGTGAGCTCAACTAGCTCAGTAAAGAATATTATGACTAAGATAATGGAAAATAAATTATCGTTAGCCTTCAATAAATCAGATAAAATATAATGGACAACCAATCTTAGATCAATATTCGCAGCGGAAATAACAATTCATTAGAAGAGTTAAGCAGAGAATCAAGTCTACTATATTCTATGATTTAAAAGTCCATCATCAATATTTTATCCCTGTAACATCAATCAATATACATCTCGAATCAAATATCCATCTTTGCACTACAGGCCAAAGATATTCATTTGTATCATCAGTGGTCATATTCATCTCAACACCTGTCATCTTTGCACTACAAGCCAAAGATATTCATCAGGTAATCATTCATCTTTGCTCTACAGGCCAAAGATATTCATCAAGTAATAATTCATCTTTGCTCTACAGGCCAAAGATATTCAGTTACATCACCTTTTAGGACTGAGAATGATGAAAAATATTTTTAAAAAAATGAATCCAGTGAGATAAAAGACAAAGACTAAGGATTCGTATTTTAGTATATCCAATTCAAAAATATCTCGTAATAATCAATTATGGAGCAAAATTCAAGAATAGAGCTCAAAACTTGGATACAATCAAAGATAGTAACCTTAACAAGCAATTTGGACAAATAGAAGAAAATTTAATTTTTCCGTGAATAGTGCCGTATACGTGAATAGTGCCGTATACGTGAATAGTAACCCCGACGAAAAAAGTAAGAATTTCAACATAAAATCCATGACAATATTTTTGTATAATGATATTGAAAAGAATAACATCATTTACGAAAGAAAATAACATCCCTTACCTCAAAAAGATGGTACCTCTGACTGGAATATCGGATATAATATCGAAGGAAACTTGCACTGAATACTAATACTCAAAGTATAGAAATACTCACAAAAATACGCTCGATATTATAGAGAGAGAAAACTTCTGATTCTGGTGTGATTTTCAATTCTAACCTAAGCACCCTATTTATAGGAAAAGCTTAGGATGCCAAAGGAGACTAAAATAATAAAATATTATTATTTTCAAAAAATTTCCGCCTCCTGGCGGCTTTTCAAAATTTTGAATTTTCAACAAAAGTGGGGCCCGCCCATAAAAAATATATATATTTTCCGAAACTTCAATAATTCATAACAAATAGCCCCTTTGTCAGAAAAATACAAATTCTATGTCCTTCCATAGGAAATTTAATTCTCTACAACTTTGCAGAAGAAAGTTTTTCCAAATTCCAAACATAAATTATCCGAAATCCATAAACAGATGATTTCTCACACCAAAATATTGATAAAAACTCACCAGCGCCAATTCCTTCTTTAATATCCACAAAATAAATATTTTCTTATCATATAAATCAATAATTAATTATTCACAAATAATATTATAGAACTACAATATTAACAACCAGGTCGTTCCCAGGAAAGAGGGGGCCTTCCGATAAAGACTTCTCCTTACTGGCGCGCAATTAAATAACCCCTCCTAGACAGAACTTCCTTAGACATTGTCAATAATGCTATCTAATAATATTATTCAAATAATATGAATTATTGAGTTGATAACGTGAAATACTATGCAATGACAATTATTGAATCAATACTACAAAATATCAACTGTAGCCATTATTGAATCAATCATAAAAAATAGCAACGTAGCAATTATTGAGTCAATAAAATATCAATGCAGCAATTATTGAGTCAATAATATAAAATATCAACGTAGCAATTATTGAGTCAATAATATAAAATATTGAACAGTAATTACTGTAACAATAATTGAGTAATGGCTTCTCACGTAAGACTCAATAATTCGAAATACTGTGTAATACCGTGTGCTACTATGCAACACTGTGTATCACTGTATTTTAACCACCGGGTATTTCAACAGTACTAACGGTAACAACCACGCCGTTATTTTGTAAAAAAGTTATTTCTGTCGCTTTCTATATCCGACAGTTATTCCGTTGTGGGGGCCCACAAATAGCTGCGCCGTCGTACGAATATTCCCCGACAACAAGAATATTCCACGACCAAACGAATATTCCCCGACAACAAGAATATTTTATAACCACTTGCTCATTTTAAAAATATTTGCACATTTCACCCATAACTTTCATATTTATCAAAACAACACCTTACTGTTTCGAAATATTATATAAAGAAAACTAAATCTTTATTCATAAAAGTTGGGGTCTTACACATGTCGCCCAACAAATCCTGGGTCGGCACAATAATCTCCGGAACCTCCGCACGTGGAGCCTGAGCAGGGGCAAGAGCAGCAAAGTGAGCCTGCTCGTCATCAATATCGATCGGCGGCTTGTTATGTGCTGGACGAATCACCGACTCTGCCAATCTACGAGGCGGTCGAGCTGGACATGGCTGAGGAACATCAGAAGCCCTCCTACATCTAATGCCTGAAACGACTCTGCTGGCACTGCCGGGTCTATCTCTGTCCATCACCTGTACCAAGTCTCCAAATCACCTCAGAAAGGGTGTGGTAAGCCTAAAACATCTGGCTTATTATGTTTAATCAGTACTCTATGCATTTCTAAGTCTTAAAACATGCATGGTTCTGTCAAAAATACCCAATAAAGTCAAAACTGCATGTTTGTTAAATACTTGGGTTTTGAATTTTTTTTTGCCAGAGCCTCCTTTGTAAAATGGACTATCTGCATGCACATAGGCATGTTTAGGTGGCCATTTAGTAGCACACCTTCCCAAAAATAGGAACAGTTCATATTTATGAAATAAAATCAAAAGTAAACTTCGCATAGTAGCTAAATTACCATGGACATTTTTAGTTAAAAATCCAGGCTCACTAGGCCTCAAAAAGGATGAGTAAACTGATCAAAAAGATCAAAATATGACTGTCTCAAAATTTGAATTGTCTTACATCCAAACATGCATTATAGTAAGATATGCATACATATGTAGTTAGAAAATTTTTAGCAAGTCATATAAGCATACATTTTTCATACATTGCGTCTAAGAGCCCCCTACGTGGTTCACATGCTTTTAATGGTCAAAACTTGTGAAAAAAGGACGTAAAACATTACCTGCGATGTGCTGAACGCGTAGAAACTGACGGAATCAGAAAATAGCTGCCCAAGCTCTGTAGATTTGAAAGAGAAGATCGAAATCCGTTTAAAACTCAAAATGAAAATATTTTAAATGTGCTCCCGCTGCCTAAATATAAAACCAAAGGTGGAAGCAGGCTCACCTGCGCCTGCCGCACCTCCATCTGCGGCTCCCTAGGGTGGGTCCTACTCCACCGGGCTCGGTTCGGTTCGAGTTAAACAGAGTTTATATGAGCTGCCAAGTCAAATCTAAAGAAATTTAGCGATTTATCCTAAAATCCTGCATTTAAGCATCGTAATCCTGACAGAAAGGGGAACACTCTAAAAACCCTTGATATTCATCCCGAGGCCATATCCGAGGGCAATTATGCAAACTACTGAAAACTGTGCAAAAACTGCGCAAAACAGCCGAAAACTGCCATTTTTGATGTATTGGGTACAGACCGAGTTCAATTCAGCCATTGGCTTCAACCCAACGAAGTATCGGGTACAGACTGAGTTTAATTCAGCCGTTGGCTTCAATCCAACGAAGTATCGGGTACAGACCAAGTTCAATTCAGTCGTTGGCTTCAATCCAACGAAGTATCGGGTACAGACAGAGTTTAATTTAGCCGTTGGCTTCAATCTAACGAAGTATCGGGTACAGACCGAGTTTAATTTAGCCGTTGGCTTCAATCCAATGAAGTATCGGATACAAACCAAGTTCAATTCAGATGTTGGCTTCAATCCAACGAAGTATCGGGTACAGACCGAGTTCAATTCGGCCATTGGCTTTAATCCAACGAAGTATCGGGTACAGGCCGAGTTTAATTCGGCCGTAGGCTTCAATCCAACGAAGTATCGGGTACAGACCGAGTTCAATTCAGCCGTTGGCTTCAATCCAACGACGTTTCGTGTACAGACTGAGTTCAATTTAGCCGTTGGCTTCAATCCAATAAATTTTCGGGTACAGACCGAGTCCAGTTCAGCTGTTGGCTTCAACCCAGTGAAGTGTCGGGTACAGACCGAGATAGTTCAGCTGTTGGCTCAGCCCCAACGAAGCTTCGGGGAAGGGATCCGGTGACAGAAGCAATATAGTAATCCATCACCAATGATGGAATCTGTTATACACATCCTCAAAGGGAGCATCAAGAAGGATTGGTGGTTCAACCCCCTGTGGCAAGCTGCCGCTGTGAATTATCGTCAGGATAAGCATCAGAAGCATACCAGAAGGTAAATCGATAACCGAGATATATCCCCATCAGAGTTGGCAAAGTTATTATGGATAGCGTCATCCCTAGCAGAAAGTGACAAGAGCATTCTGTGATAGTGTTGGTCGTTATACTGATCAATATATTCGTGCAAGTATACACGGTCAACAAGTAATAAAGTGTAAGTACAGATATCGTTCCCACAGAGAATTAACAGATAAAAGGTCGCCAAAGCACTAGCACATAATCATTTCGGTCTTATTTAAATGGGCGGTAAATAGATGGAATTAAAACTAAATTAAACTAGGCAAGGAATTAAAACATAAAATAACAAATCCTATAGTTGAATTAGATAATGAGGATAAGAGATTCCAATTTCCCCTAATGATTCGTCTAAGACGACACACTTCCAATTAGGTCAAATTAATCATTACAGTTGTTAGCCGAAAACACAAAGGTAAGAGAATGCCATCTTTCGATGCACCTAATCCATATCACGTGCAATCCACAGATGATAGAACGCACGTGAACACCCACATTATCTAAACCCCTATATGTCTATGCTGTTTACAAATAAATAGGGTTTAAGGTTAAGTCCTCTATTGACTACGAGCGGCGCTTCAGTATATGTCTATCCTAAGCACAAATCATACGTCCAACGCCATGTGAACGTACAATCACCCGCTACTACGATTAGATCTAAACCCACACTTCGTCTTTCAATCCCATGTGGGTTATCACAGTAATTGGTCATGACTCAATTAAACAATGAAAGCATAAATCGCAGTAGACAATCACATAGCAATCAATAAGAACCAACCATGGAAGGAAATCAATATAGACTACTCATTAGGTTCCATTGAAACCTCAAAATATAAATTAAGTCATAGACAACTCAAATATATTATCCACAAGTTGATTATACATTATCCAAATACAAATGATAGCAAGGAGAATAAAGAGATAGAGAATGTAAATCTTTGGTCAATCTACAAGCTTGGATCTTCAATGGCAATCACTTGCTTCAATCTTTAAAAACTAACTAAACCCTAGAATCTAACTAACTAAACTAACCCTAATCACTAAGCTAATCTACTTGTAATCTATACAAGAAATGTAAAGGAAATGGAAAAAAAGAACTAGGGCTATGGCTTGAACTCCCTATTGGAGATGCCGAACAAATGAGGGCCAAAGGCCCTTATGTAATGCCTCTGCCGATCTGCTAAGTGCAAGTCAAAGTAGGGTAAAAACATAGACTGGCGCGGCCGCGCGCCATAATGCCTTGCTCCTGGCGTGGTCGCGTGGCACTGAATTACTGAGCTTCTGGTTTGGATAATGGCGCGGGTGCGCGACTATTGTGCTTTGACCCGGCGCGGCCGCGCGGCACCTGAAGCTTGGGTTCCTGACTTTTTGCTGCTGGCTCAACGCTGGTTGCTTCATGCTTGCCTTCTTGTGGACCTTTATCCTCGTAGCATCGTTCATTTGCCTCTTCATTCCATGCCATCATCATGCTTTCCTTATGATTCAAGCCACTTTCTGTGCCTTACCCCATTTAAGCCATCTTTGGTCCTTTTACTCTCAATTTGCACTCGGAGAGTTCCTAAACATGAATAATGCAAAACAAAGGAAAAACATATTAAAAGCACAGGAATACTAGAATTTAAGCAACGAAACAAGCTGGTTACTATCCGAATAAGTGGTCATAAAACCACTTATCAAATACCCCCAAACTTACACGTTGCTTGCCCTCAAGCAACCAAGATAAAACTAAACACAATATGCAATGTAATATCTACAATGTATGCAAACTATACTAATATGAATGCGAATCCATTTCTCAGTCAGTAATGAACTTTCTATGCAATGCCTCAGAAAACTACAAGATAATCGAATAGATAAGCTACCCAAGACAAGACATAAGGCATATTCTTGCAAATCCAAAATTGTCAGCACTGATGTATTGTGCGTTGTGTACCTTGCAACCATTAAACATGATTTCAGATAAATAACTCACATACTATGCTTCTTAGGGGAAAAACAAGTTTTAACTTAAGAAAAGCAATAAATCATTTAAGTTCTACCCAAGACCATGCATTACTAAAGCTAAGAGTTAAAAGGGGGTTTTCATTAAGCTTTTATTACTCACGAGGGCGTATTCGCACTTTTTTGTGTACACAATCGACTGTGCAATGCCTAGTTCTCTTAGGCTTTTCAATGATACCCATGTAGCGAGCTTTCGACCAACGACCCCCAGACCAGACGGCCTTAGGGCGTTGGGTGTAGAGACACCTTGAGGGCTTACTTGCTCGAATAACAAAGGCCACAGAACTTGTGACGCCCCCAAATTCTCTACAATCCCTGTAGCAGATTTGGTGCTCACGTAAATATTCCATAAGATAATAATTTCTATCAATCCAAGATTCACAGTATTCCACAACGAACAATAGTTCTTGTCAGAACATTTACTGTGTTGGGATACCCTCACTTGGATGAATAGGTTATAATCTCACGGATATTTCTTTCATATCAATAATGCCCATCTATCTGACATTCGTTGTAAGACCCCAACTTTTATGAATAAAAATTTAATTTTCTTTATATATTATTTCGAAATAGTAAGGTGTTGATTTGATAAATATGAAAGTTATGGGTGAAATGTGCAAACATTTTTTTAAAATGAGCAAGTGGTTATAGAATATTCTTGTTGTCGGGGAATATTCGTACGACGGCGCAGCTATTTGTGGGCCCCCACAACGGAATAACTGTCGGATATAGAAAGCGACAGAAATAACTTTTTTACAAAATAACGACGTGGTTGTTACCGTTAGTACTGTTGAAATACCCGGTGGTTAAAATACAGTGATACACGGTGTTGCATAGTAGCACACGGTATTGCACAGTATTTCGAATTATTGAGTCTTACGTGAGAAGCCATTACTCAATTATTGTTACAGTAATTACTGTTCAATATTTTATATTATTGACTCAATAATTGCTACGTTGATATTTTATATTATTGACTCAATAATTGCTGCATTGATATTTTATTGACTCAATAATTGCTACGTTGCCATTTTATATGATTGATTCAATAATGGCTACAGTTGATATTTTGTAGTATTGATTCAATAATTGTCGTTGCACAGTATTTCACGTTATCAACTCAATAATTCATATTATTTGAATAATATTATTAGATAGCATTATTGACAATGTCTAAGGAAGTTCTGTCTAGGAGGGGTTATTTAATTGCGCGCCAGTAAGGAGAAGTCCTTATCGGAAGGCCCCCTCTGTCCTTGGAACGACCTGGTTGTTAATATTGTAGTTCTATAATATTATTTGTGAATAATTAATTATTGATTTATATGATAAGGAAATATTTATTTTGTGGATATTAAAGAAGGAATTGGCGCTGGTGAGTTTTTATCAATAGTTTGGTGTGAGAAATCATCTGTTTTTAGATTTCGGATAATTTATGTTTGGAATTTGGAAAAACTTCCTTCTGCAAAGTGGTAGAGAATTAAATTTCCTATGGAAAGACATAGAATTTGTATTTTTCTAACAAAGGGGCTATTTGTTATGAATTATTGAAATTTTGGAATATATATATTATTTAATGGGTGGTCCCCACTTTTGTTGAAATATCTGATTTTGGGCAGCAGCCGGCGGCGGAGGAAATAAAAAAAATAATAATATTTTATTATTTTAGTCTCCTTTGGCATCCTAAGCTTTTCCTATAAATAGGGTGCTTAGGTTAGAATTAAAAATCACACCAGAATCAGAAGTTTTCTCTCTCTATAATATCGAGCGTATTTTTGTGAGTATTTTTATACTTTGAGTATTAGTATTCAGTGCAAGTTTTCTTCGATATTATATCCGATATTCCAGTCAGAGGTACTATCTTTTTGAGGTAAGGGATGTTATTTTCTTTCGTAAATGATATTATTCTTTTCAATATCATTATACAGAAATATTGTCATAGATTTTATGTTGAAATTCTTACTTTTTTTTCGTCGGGGTTACTATTCACGTATACGGCACTATTCACGTATACGGCACTATTCACGGAAAAATTAAATTTTCTTCTATTTGTCCAAATTGCTTGTTAAGGTTACTATCTTTGATTGTATCCAAGTTTTGAGCTCTATTCTTGAATTTTGCTCCATAATTGATTATTACGAGGTATTTTTGAATTGGATATACTAAAATACGAATATTTAGTCTTTGTCTTTTATCTCACTGGATTCGTTTGTTTTAAATGTTTTTCATCATCCTCAGTCCTAAAAGGTGATGTAACTGAATATCTTTGGCCTATAGAGCAAAGATGAATGATTACTTGATGAATATCTTTGGCCTGTAGAGCAAAGATGAATGATTACCAGATGAATATCTTTGGCCTGTAGTGCAAAGATGACAGGTGTTGAGATGAATATGACCACTGATGATACAAATGAATATCTTTGGCCTGTAGTGCAAAGATGGATATTTGATTCGAGATGTATATTGATTGATGTTACAGGGATAAAATATTGATGATGGACTTTTAAATCATAGAAGATAGTAGACTTGATTCTCTGCTTAACTCTTCTAATGAATTGTTATTTCCGCTGCGAATATTGATCTAAGATTGGTTGTCCATTATATTTTATCTGATTTATTGAAGGCTAACGATAATTTATTTTCCATTATCTTAGTCATAATATTCTTTACTGAGCTAGTTGAGCTCACCCTTTTCATTTGTTGTCCTCTTCAGGAAATGAGAATGTTGCGGGAACTAGTCGGGGGACAGAGTGATGGTCCGAGTTAGAGCAGTAGTAGTCCTCACTATTTCTGATAAATAGTGTGATAATAATTGTAATGAGGACTTAGTTTGAATCTTAATATTTTCTACATAGTTGTATTGACACTCAAAGTTGTGCGGTCGTATTTTGCACTACCGTATGATATAAAGTTTGTATTTGAATTATGTACCATGTATTTGACGACTCAGAATGGGTTGGGTTGAATGGACCTATTCTGGGGGCGTCACAGTTGGTATCAGAGCTTAGGGATATGATCTCTGGCGGAGATCGGGGAATAGAACTAGGAGGGGAGAGACGAGTAAATCCTTCGCTAGTGTGTCCTACCTAAGCTTATGTGGTATTTAATTGGTCAGTCGGAGCATAGGGTTAATATGTGATATGTTGATTTGTTTAATTAACCCTTGTTTTATGGCAGTATTTAAGAATGGCAACTGAGAATGTTAACAACGAAGTGAATGAGACCGTGGAGACACCTTTAATCGTTAACCAGGAGAACGTGCAACAAGAAGACAATGTTCATCCTGAAAATAACGCTGGTCAGACGATAAACGATGAGATGTTTAGAAGTTTTTTGCAGTTTATGCAAAATCAGACGAGGGAGACTCGTGTGCAACATACAGGTGGAGATAATAACAACACACGAGCTGTCACTGCTAAGCAGTTCAAAGAATTGGGACCACCAGAGTTTCTGGGAAAGCCAGATCCGATCAAGGCGGAGACGTGGATTAAACAAATTACCAAGATATTTGATGTCTTGAGATGTACAGAGGAACAGAAGGTTCCATTCGCCACGTTTATGTTCCGTGGAGAGGCAGATTACTGGTGGGAATCTGTGAAACGTACCCAGCCTGCCGCACTCAAGATGTCTTGGGAAGCGTTCCAGAAATTATTTAATGACAAGTACTTTCCTGAAAGTATTCGTCATATGAAGGAAGTAGAATTTATTAGACTCGAACAAAATAACATGACGGTATCCCAGTACGAGGCTAAGTTCGCGGAGCTGTCCAGGTTTGCACCTCATTTGGTGGAGAATGAGGAACGTATAACGCGGATGTTTCTAAGAGGTTTGAAACCCGAAATACGTCAATACCTCATTTCTCATAAATTTTCTTTATATTCGGATGTAGTAAACAGGGCCCAGTTATTAGAACGAGATAATGATTATGTTCAACCGAGGGACCACAACCAAGGTCGTACCGGTGGCAACAGTCATCGGAGCAATGACAACCAGCGAGGAGGAAAGTATGACAGAAGCGGTAACCACTCCAGTGGTTATCGTGGCCATGATAGTAGAAGAAGCGAATCGGGAGGAGATTTCAAGAAGAGAAGGTACAACAATGAGAACGCGAAGATGTCAACATCAGCACCAGCATCAACTGTTTCGAGGGGAGGAGAACGACCACCGGTCGTATGCTTTAAATGCTGGAAAGAGGGACATATCAGCCCAAACTGCCCACAACAGTTCAAAGGATGCTATAACTGTGGAAAAGAAGGACATATAGCTCGAGATTATCCTGTTGCGAAACCAAGTTCAGCGGGGGTGGTGATTCCAAAGGCGGTTGCAGACAAGTCAAAGTCGGTGATTCCTGGAAGAGCGTTTGTCATGATAGCCCAAAACGCGAGGAATCCACACGAGGTGATTACGGGTAAGCTAATCATAAACTCTTGCGAAGTTTACACCTTGTTAGATACCGGTGCTACCCATTCTTTTATTTCACCTGCTTGTGCTCAACGTTTGAACTTGACTTCTGATAAATTAGACTTTGACTTATCTGTTGAAACTCCGTTAGGAGAAACCTTTGTTACATCTACAGTTTACAAATCTTGCTTGATTCATATTGGTACCCTTACCTTACCTGTTGATCTTATATCTTTGAAAATAAATGCATTTGACGTGATTTTAGGAATTGACTGGTTAACCACTTACCATGCCAAAATTGATTGTTTTCGTAAGGTTGTTAGTTTTCATATTCCTAATCAACCTGTTGTACGAATTCAAACCACCAAACCACTAAAATCAGTCAATATCATTTCAAATCCCAAGGCTATTCGTTTATTGAAAAACGGATGTCAAGCTTTCTTAGCTCATGTCACTGATCTAAACCAGAATACATCAGATTTGAATGATATTTCCGTTGTTAATGAGTTTCCTGATGTATTTCCCGAAGAACTTCCCGGTCTACCCCTCAGAACGTGAAGTTGAATTCTTTATTGACCTTGAGCCCGGTACAAAGCCCATTTCTAAAACCCCATATCGAATGGCTCCTATTGAACTTCAGGAGTTAAAGATTCAATTACAAGAATTGTTAGACATCGGTTTTATTCGTCCTAGTACGTCTCCTTGGGGTGCTCCTGTTTTATTCGTAAAGAAGAAAGACGGGAGTATGCGACTTTGCATTGACTATCGGGAGTTGAACCATGTCACCATCAAGAATAGGTATCCATTACCTCGTATTGATGACCTGTTCGACCAGTTGCAAGGAGCGCAATTCTTTTCAAAGATCGATCTTCGTTCTGGATATCATCAGTTGAAGATTAAAACTGAGGATATTCCAAAGACTGCTTTCAGAACACGGTACGGGCATTATGAGTTCTTAGTCATGTCTTTTGGATTGACTAATGCTCCTTCTGCTTTCATGGATATGATGAACCGTGTATTTAAGGAGTATTTGGATCAATTCGTTGTTGTCTTTATTGATGACATTCTCATCTATTCTAAAAGCCGTGAAGATCATGAGCACCACTTGAAGTTGGTACTTCAAAAGCTTCGTGAGAACAAGCTATATGCCAAGCTGAAGAAATGCGAGTTCTGGCTTGAGGAAGTAGCATTCCTTGGGCACGTGGTATCAAAACGTGGAGTATCTGTGGACCCGGCGAAGATTGAAGCAATACAAAGCTGGGAGCAACCTAAGTCGGTGACCGAAGTACGAAGCTTTCTGGGCTTAGCTAGTTATTATCGGAGATTCGTAGAGGTATTTTCCCGAATCGCTACTCCATTAACTCAGTTGACTCGGAAAGATACAAAATTCGTTTGGAGCGAGGAATGCGAGAAGAGCTTCCAAGAGCTCAAGAGGAGACTTATCTCGGCACCTGTTCTGACAATACCATCTGGTTCGGATGGATTTGTTATTTACAGCGATGCTTCGGGCAAAGGGTTAGGATGTGTTCTCATGCAACATGGGAAAGTCATAGCCTATGCCTCGCGACAACTCAAAGAATATGAGAGGAATTATCCTACTCATGATCTAGAGTTGGCAGCAGTCGTTTTCGCGTTGAAGATCTGGAGACATTACTTGTACGGAGAGAAAGTGGAGATTTATACGGATCATAAGAGCCTTAAATATTTCTTCACTCAGAAGGAACTCAACATGCGACAACGACGTTAGCTTGAGCTGTTGAAAGATTACGATCATACTATCCAATACCATCCTGGAAAAGCGAACGTGGTAGCTGACGCGTTGAGTAGAAGATCATATGTGGGAACGAGTGCGATGATGTCAAGTATACGCGTAGAACCAGCTTTGATTGATAAAGTTAAAGCTGCTCAAGCTACGGATGCGGAGCTGATGAAGATGAAGAAGAAGGTGCAATTCCAGAAGCGAGAATCGATGAAGATGGAATACTTCGAGTCAACTCCAGACTTTGTGTTCCTAACGATTCCGACTTGATGTATAGAATTATGATGGAGGCACACAACACACCGTTTGCAATCCATCCTGGGAGTACTAAAATGTATCGTGATCTTCGACATACATTTTGGTGGGGCAATATGAAGAGAGAGATCGCGGAGTTCATCTCGAGATGTTTAACTTGTTAACGTGTAAAGGCGGAGCATCAAGTGCCGAAGGGTCCATTGCAACCACTGGAGATTCCGAAATGGAAGTGGGAACACATTACGATGGATTTCGTTACGGGTCTTCCCAAGGTTTCTCAAGGCTTAGATGCGATTTGGGTTATTGTTGATAGATTAACCAAGTCTGCTCATTTCTTGCCGATACGAGAGACTTATTCCCTTGAACGTCTTGCTCATATGTACGTGAATGAGATTGTGAGGTTGTATGGCATGCCAGTATCCATAGTTTCAGATCGTGACCCCAGATTTACTTCACGATTTTGGATCAGTTTGCAGAAAGATATGGGTACGGATTTACGATTTAGTTCGGCTTATCATCCTCAAACAGACGGACAATCGGAAAGGACTATCCAAACTCTTGAAGATCTATTGAGACTCTGTGTTCTAGACTTCAAAGGGAGTTGGGATAAGTATTTACCATTGGTGGAATTCTCCTACAACAACAGTTATCAGGAAAGTATAGGCGTAGCTCCATTCGAAGCGTTGTATGGGAGAAAGTGTCGCTCTCCAGTATGTTGGAACGAGGTGGGTGAAACAACATTGTTGGGACCAGAGTTGGTACGTATGACTACAGAAAAGATCCAAATGATTCGACAACGTATACAAACAGCACAAGATCGACAAAAGAGTTATGCGGATCTTCATCGAAAGGACGTGGAATTTAATGTTGGAGACCATGTGTTATTACGTGTTGCTCCGTGGAAAGGAGTTACGAGGTTTGGGAAGAGAGGAAAGCTCAATCCACGATTCATTGGTCCATTTGAGATTCTTGACCGAATAAGAAATGTGGCTTATAGACTCGCTTTACCTCCAAGCATGTCTCGTGTTCATAACGTGTTTCACATATCCGTGTTACGTAAATATGTGAAGGATCCAAACCGCATTATTGAGTTAGAACCAGACGAGATAGCTGAAGATTTAACGTACGAGGAGGTACCTGTCAAGATCTTGGATAGGAAGGAACATGTCCTACGCTTGAAAATTATACCTCAAGTTAAAGTTTTGTGGAAAAACCATGCAATTGAGGAAATGACCTGGGAGTTGGAATCGGAAATGAAAGCGAGGTATCCTCACCTTTTCGACATACCAGGTACGTAAGTCAATTTCGAGGACGAAATTTCATAAGGAGGGGAGGTTGTAAGACCCCAACTTTTATGAATAAAAATTTAATTTTCTTTATATATTATTTTGAAATAGTAAGGTGTTGATTTGATAAATATGAAAGTTATGGGTGAAATGTGCAAACATTTTTTTAAAATGAGCAAGTGGTTATAGAATATTCTTGTTGTCGGGGAATATTCGTACGACGACGCAGCTATTTGTGGGCCCCCACAACGGAATAACTGTCGGATATAGAAAGCGACAGAAATAACTTTTTTACAAAATAACGGCGTGGTTGTTACCGTTAGTACTGTTGAAATACCCGGTGGTTAAAATACAGTGATACACGGTGTTGCATAGTAGCACACGGTATTGCACAGTATTTTGAATTATTGAGTCTTACGTGAGAAGCCATTACTCAATTATTGTTACAGTAATTACTGTTCAATATTTTATATTATTGACTCAATAATTGCTGCATTGATATTTTATTGACTCAATAATTGCTACGTTGCCATTTTATATGATTGATTCAATAATGGCTACAGTTGATATTTTGTAGTATTGATTCAATAATTGTCGTTGCACAGTATTTCACGTTATCAACTCAATAATTCATATTATTTGAATAATATTATTAGATAGCATTATTGACAATGTCTAAGGAAGTTCTGTCTAGGAGGGGTTATTTAATTGCGCGCCAGTAAGGAGAAGTCCTTATCGGAAGGTCCCCTCTGTCCTGGGAACGACCTGGTTGTTAATATTGTAGTTCTATAATATTATTTGTGAATAATTAATTATTGATTTATATGATAAGGAAATATTTATTTTGTGGATATTAAAGAAGGAATTGGCGCTGGTGAGTTTTTATCAATATTTTGGTGTGAGAAATCATCTGTTTTTGGATTTCGGATAATTTATGTTTGGAATTTGGAAAAACTTCCTTCTGCAAATTGGTAGAGAATTAAATTTCCTATAGAAGGACATAGAATTTGTATTTTTCTGACAAAGGGACTATTTGTTATGAATTATTGAAGTTTCGGAAAATATATATATTATTTAATGGGTGTGGGCCCCACTTTTGTTGAAAATCTGATTTTGGGCAGCAGCCGGCTGCGGAGGAAATAATTTTTTTATTATTATTATTTTAGTCTCCTTTGGCATCCTAAGCTTTTCCTATAAATAAGGTGCTTAGGTTAGAATTGAAAATCACACCAGAATCAAAAGTTTTCTCTTTCTATAATATCGAGCGTATTTTTGTGAGTATTTTTATACTTTAAGTATTAGTATTCAGTGCAAGTTTTCTTCGATATTATATCCGATATTCCAGTCAGAGGTACTATCTTTTTGAGGTAAGGGATGTTATTTTCTTTCGTAAATGATATTATTCTTTTCAATATCATTATACAGAAATATTGTCATGGATTTTATGTTGAAATTCTTACTTTTTTTTCGTCGGGGACGTATACGGCACTATTCACGAAAAAAATTAAATTTTCTTCTATTTGTCCAAATTGTTTGTTAAGGTTACTATCTTTGATTATATCCAAGTTTTGAGCTCTATTCTTGAATTTTGCTCCATAATTGATTATTACGAGGTATTTTGAATTGGATATACTAAAATACGAATCCTTAGTCTTTGTCTTTTATCTCACTGGATTCGTTTGTTTTAAATGTTTTTCATCATCCTCAGTCCTAAAAGGTGATGTAACTGAATATCTTTGGCCTATAGAGCAAAGATGAATGATTACTTGATGAATATCTTTGGCCTGTAGAGCAAAGATGAATGATTACCTGATGAATATCTTTGGCCTATAGTGCAAAGATGACAGGTGTTGAGATGAATATGACCACTGATGATACAAATGAATATCTTTGGCCTGTAGTGCAAAGATGGATATTTGATTCGAGATGTATATTGATTGATGTTACAGGGATAAAATATTGATGATGGACTTTTAAATCATAGAAGATAGTAGACTTGATTCTCTGCTTAACTCTTCTAATGAATTGTTATTTCCGCTGCGAATATTGATCTAAGATTGGTTGTCCATTATATTTTATCTGATTTATTGAAGGCTAACGATAATTTATTTTCCATTATCTTAGTCATAATATTCTTTACTGAGCTAGTTGAGCTCACCCTTTTCATTTGTTGTCCTCTTCAGGAAATGAGAATGTTGCGGGAACTAGTCGGGGGACAGAGTGATGGTCCGAGTTAGAGCAGTAGTAGTCCTCACTATTTCTGATAAATAGTGTGATAATAATTGTAATGAGGACTTAGTTTGAATCTTAATATTTTTTACATAGTTGTATTGACACTCACAGTTGTGTGGTCGTATTTTGCACGACCGTATGATATAAAGTTTGTATTTGAATTCTGTACCATGTATTTGGCGACTCAGAATGGGTTGGGTTGAATGGACCTATTCTGGGGGCGTCACATTCGTAGTATTAATGTTAGGGTCGTTCTTGGAATCTGAGGGGTGCGACCGACCTCAGTGCATCAGAGAACCACAATATCTTTCAATACTCCCAATTCAGATGTATAGTTTATATAGATACTGTATTTTTTCCTATGTTCTAGAAAGGTAAAAACTACGCAATTGTTAAAGATGATAATACAATATTATATATTCTTAAATTGGCTTACAAATAAATCCCAACTTACTATTATATCAGAGTATAGTTCCCGAGGATATAGACAAATTTCCAATGACTGAGTTCTTCCATCCATATTATTGATCTCCAGAACATTTGACATTTCAGCTAAAGCTGCAAAGGAAAATAATAATTGCATGGATGAGCTACAGAAAGCTCAGCAAGTTTTAATCGAGTTGTATATTATACTCACACTGAATCTGAATTGAATGAACATATATAGTTCAGAGTTTTTTCACATATATATACTGAGGTTTGATCTGCCAAACCCCACACATTACGAGTTTCTGTCAGTCATATAGACTTAGCAACCCAGGTTAATTCGGTTAACCACACCACACTCCTAATAGTCACAAAAACTTATAGGAGCTACTAGATATCTCATATTACGAGTTTCTGTCAGTCATATAGACTTAGCAACACGGGTTAATTCGGTTAACCACACCACACTCCTAACAGTCACAATGACTTATAGGAGCTACTGTTCGGATATCTCATAGGTGATCAGCCTAATCATATCCTAGGAGTATGCATATCATCCTACCAATTTAACAAGGTCAGTAATTTTTTAACTGCCTTTAATTGAAAACCCAAGGTCAGTTTTATAACTGCCCATAACTGTAAACCAAGCTCAGTACTATGACTGCCAATATAATCCCGGGACAAGTATCAATATATATATGCACCAAACAATATTGGTTTTTTTCACAGTTTATGCTTTGATATCAAATCAAACACATTTTACGCAAATAACAGCTCATATGGTTTAGTTATGCTTGAACAATAAGTCATAAACCTCTTCAAATCACAGATATCACGAATAATGTTTATAACAAGTTCGTATATCAATATATATGACTTTCATTTAATATAGAAATTAAATGAAGTTAGAAAAACTTGCATAAAAATAGAAAGTTTGCACATAGTGCATAAAAACTTGCTTGAACCGTCGATTACCGCTAAGCAATCTAATGTAATCTCTTAGAGAAGACCTATCATTAATAAGATTAATCTTTCAATCAGCATAACATATCTTAACTCAACTACTCTTAAAATAAATTATTTAACATTTAGTCACATAATTAAACATTATATAATTCCTTAACTTATTAGTAATATTATCATTCTTTGATAATATTTTAATTATTTAATCATTATCTTAAGACTCTCGTCTAATATTATTAATCATTTAATAATATTTTATTCATTTATAAATATTATTAATCCTTTAATAATATTTTAATCATTTATAAATATTATTAATCCTTTAATAATATTTTTATCATTTATAAATATTATTAATCCTTTAATAATATTTTAATCACTTAATAATATTAATAATCATTTAATAATATCTTAATCATTTATAAATATTATTAATCCTTTAATAATATTTTATTTATTTATAAATATTATTAATTCTTTAATAATATTTTAATTACTTAGTAATATTATTAATTATTTAATAATATTTTATTCATTAATAAATAATTTAATTTAATTATTTATCTCTTACTATTTAATTTATTTAACACACATAATATGCCATTCCTATATTTTTTTATTAAAAATAATCAAAATACCCCCATAAAGTCTTATTATAACATATAATGATTATTTAATTATGAAAATCACATTTCCAAGTTTTATCATTCAATATAACTTAATTTTCTCATTTATTCTTAACTCATTAATAGGCATGAAAATTATTTAAACAACTTATTATTTTTTTATATTATGGGGAGTATCAATATATGAGATTTGAGTCACAAAATAATTTTCTTGTAATTTTTCAAATTTATTTAGTATTTTTAAATAGGTTAAAATTGTGCAAAATAGCAACATTTATCATAAATTATCTATTGGTCCAAAAATTCTGAAATTGTTATGGTAGTTACATATTATCTAACAGAGACTCATGTAAAAATGTCACATTGTTTTGAGTTGAACTCACCAAGTTATTACAGTTTACTTTTAAAATCACGTTTGCTTGTAAAATTCATATCTCCCTTTCTCTACATCGAAAAATCCCCATCTTTGGACAGGACTTAGTTAACTTGATATAGTATCATACCACGAAAGGTCTGAATTTTTAGACCAACACCACTATCCGAAATAGCCTTCACCAAAAATGGCCAGAAAACTCATTTAATTTTTCCAGATTTTTGTCGGCAAGGAGTGTTTTACAAAATATGACACCACGGTTGATTCGTTTAACATTTTTGAGTTATACCACTTGGGTTCAATAGATAACTCATGTATCTAACTAACCTCTTTGACGGATCACAAAAATAATAAATAGATTTTAAATGGTAAAGCCTCAAAGTGGACTGATTTGCAAGGTTTTTGAGCAAGAAAACTATTTTGGTTTTCTTTTGATTTCCAAGCTTTTCAACTCTTAAAATGGTACTATCTAAACATGAAACATCATAAAACATGTACATCTACCCAAATATGGTTTAAGACCTTAAGCTTAACATTTGATCTAAAACAACCATAACGAAACAAATTACACTAACTAAGGTTTTGAGTTTAGGAGATTTTTATACCTTTAGAGTTTTTCCTCTTGATTTCTCCTTCTTTTCTTCTCTCCCTCTCTTCTCCCATGGTAGCACTCCCTCTCTTCTTTCTCTTCTATATTCGGGTGGGTGTGGTGGTGAGAGAAATGAGAGAAAATGGTTTCTCATTTTCTTTCTTTTTCTTTCTTTCTTTTGTTTTGTTTAAGTTATTATAAAATTAAGATCAAGGGCAAAGTAGTCTTTAACCATTACTAAGAAAGGGTAAAATGGTCTTTAAGGCATCTCAAGAAAATTTCCTAGAAATTTCCTCACAGGACATAATGGTCATAATCAAATTTCTTTAGGGACAAAATTGTCATTTTCATATTATTAGGAAACTTCCTAGCAATTTCCTTCCAAGGACATAAAAGTCATTAATAATTTTCTTTTAGGACAAAATAATCATTTCCAAAATATCCACCAGGTGACATCATCATGACATCATTATGATGACATCATCTTTTGGGTTTCTTTAATGCTGATGTCATGTTTACGTCATGCTTGCATCATCTGTGTTTCTTTAAGGATGATGTCATGCTTGCATCATCTCTTCTCTGATTGGTTGATTTAAGTTCACATGGATTGGAGGGTATTTTGGTCATTTCACATATAATTTTAAGGGTAATTTGGTCATTTCGCCTCCAAAAGGGTATTCTAATAATTTTTCTCACAATTTTAAGGGTATTCTAGTCATTTGACATAACTCCTTTTAATATTAACCTTTAGGATTTGATAATCTCAATTAGGGTTTGCTAATTAGGGTTTAGGGTTCCCGAATATAAAATTAGGGTTTCTCAAAATATAATTAGAGTTCCTAATTGTTCGTTAGGATTTCTTAATTACAGATTAGGGTTTTTAATCCATCATTAGGTTTTACTAAGGTTATACCTTATCTGACCAATCATTGATCATTAATCTTATATTGTACAATCACACCTCCACCGATACAATTGTAATAACTGTATTAGCTATCGAATTCTTATCCGTAACTAGGGTTAGGGTTTTCAATATCTGTTAACTATATCTCCACTCATATTTCTCAGTCAATACCCAGTTTGACCATCTTACTAAACTCGTATCACAGATACTCAGCATAATTATTGATAATCAATACAAAAAAAAAAATTATTCGTAAAATTTGAATTATTTAAAATTCTGGGTCCTCACATTCTCCCCTCCTTATAAGGATTCCGTCCTCGGAATCACCACTTTCTTACTCTCTAAAATCTTTTAAAGTTGTATCATCAATTCATTCCTATCAACACAATATTAATTTGTGTCTCATATATTAACCTATGACTTGGATTCGTAAAAAGAACAACTCTGATCAACCTCTCCGGCTACTACTGATTTGAAGTTTTGATTTTCCCCTTTGTTTGGATCTCTGGGCTTTGGTCAGAACTTAACAATGTGTCCCTTCACCCCATAATTAAAACATGTGATTCCATTCTTAATATTATTCCACTTTTGTGGACACCAGTTTGAGTAATGTCCATCTGTCCTACAAGTAAAACACTTAGTTCCACTAAAATACATACCCAACTGTGCATTTTCCCACATACATCTGCATGCATC
This sequence comes from Panax stipuleanatus, assembly GCA_020205555.1. Classification (NCBI taxonomy): domain Eukaryota; kingdom Viridiplantae; phylum Streptophyta; class Magnoliopsida; order Apiales; family Araliaceae; genus Panax; species Panax stipuleanatus. The sequence continues at coordinate 98,111,980 of CM035126.1, read as the reverse complement.
CTTCCACAGTTCTTCTATCTTCCTTTATTTACTTCATGAGCCTCTTAGGTCACTGTTATTCCATACTTCCTTTCCCATTATTTCTCCGAGTTTTACATTGCCACTTAAATCTCATTTTCTCAACCTGTTCCCTAAACATGTCCTACTCTTCTACTTAATAGAATTTTAAATGGAATATAAGTCTCCCTCTTCACTTAGTTCCAACTCTGGAACTCTTCATGAACACTTTCTAAATTTACCATAGTTTTATCTTCTATAGCTTCAATACTATTCCATAAGCTACTTCAATTGACACTTCTCGTATCCCTCCCTACGGATCATTCCCTTTTAACCCAACTGATTCTGGTTCAGATACCGGTTCAAACGGAACGACTAGTTCCTCACTCTCTTATGTGAACATCCTTAAATTCTAAAGTATCGATCAACTATATTACTAGACTAGCACATAATATACATTATATACACATAGAGAGCAATAGTTGTCTTTAAGTTAGTTTTTATCTTATTTTACGATGAATTTTCTCAATTCATATCCTCTAAACTCTTTTTGAGTTTAACTTTTCTGCCACTCCTATTCCTCCAAGGTTATAGCCTAAGGTAACCCTATCTAAGGTTTATAACCTACAGCTCTGATACCAAATTGTGACGCCCCCAAATTCTCTACAATCCCTGTAGCAGATTTGGTGCTCACGTAAATATTCCATAAGATAATAATTTCTATCAATCCAAGATTCACAGTATTCCACAACGAACAGTAGTTCTCGTCAGAACATTTACTGTGTTGGGATACCCTTACTTGGATGAATAGGTTTATAATCTCACGGATATTTCTTTCATATCAATAATGCCCATCTATCTGACATTCGTAATATTAATGTTAGGGTCGTTCTTGGAATCTGAGGGGTGCGACCGACCTCAGTGCATCAGAGAACCACAATATCTTTCAATACTCCCAATTCAGATGTATAGTTCATATAGATACTGTATTTTTTCCTAAGTTCTAGAAAGGTAAAAACTACGCAATTGTTAAAGATGATAATACAATATTATATATTCTTAAATTGGCTTACAAATAAATCCCAACTTACTATTATATCAGAGTATAGTTCCCGAGGATATAGAAAAATTTACATTGACTGAGTTCTTCCATCCATATTATTGATCTCCAGAACATCATTTCAGCTAAAGCTGCAAAGGAAAAGAATAATTGCAAGGATGAGCTACAGAAAGCTCAGCAAGTTTTAATCGAGTTGTATATTATACTTACAGTGAATCTGAATTGAATGAACATATATAGTTCAGAGTTTTTTCACATATATATACTGAGGTTTGATCTGCCAAACCCCACACATTACGAGTTTCTGTCAGTCATATAGACTTAGCAACCCGGGTTAATTCGGTTAACCACACCACACTCCTAATAGTCACAAAAACTTATAGGAGCTACTAGATATCTCATATTACGAGTTTCTGTCAGTCATATAGACTTAGCAACACGGGTTAATTCGGTTAACCACACCACACTCCTAACAGTCACAAAGACTTATAGGAGCTACTGTTCGGATATCTCATAGGTGATCAGCCTAATCATATCCTAGGAGTATGCATATCATCCTACCAATTTAACAAGGTCAGTAATTTTTTAACTGCCTTTAATTGAAAACCCAGGGTCAGTGTTATAACTGCCCATAACTGTAAACCAAGCTCAATACTATGACTGCCAATATAATTCCGGGACAAGTATCAATATATATATATGCACCAAACAATATTGGTTTTTTTCACAGTTTATGCTTTGATATCAAATCAAACACATTTTACGCAAATAACAGCTCATATGGTTTAGTTATGCTTGAACAATAAGTCATAAACCTCTTCAAATCACAGATATCACGAATAATGTTTATAACAAGTTCGTATATCAATATATATGACTTTCATTTAATATAGAAATTAAATGAAGTTAGAAAAACTTGCATAAAAATAGAAAGTTTGCACATAGTGTAGAAAAACTTGCCTGAACCGTCGATTACGGCTAAACAATCTAATGTAATCTCTTAGAGAAGACCTATCATTAATAAGATTGATCTTTCAATCAGCATAACATATCTTAACTCAACTACTCTTAAAATAAATTATCTAACATTTAGTCACATAATTAAACATTAGATAATTCCTTAACTTATTAGTAATATTATCATTCTTTGATAATATTTTAATTATTTAATCATTATCTTAAGACTCTCGTCTAATATTATTAATCATTTAATAATATTTTATTCATTTATAAATATTATTAATCCTTTAATAATATTTTAATCATTTATAAATATTATTAATATTTAAATAATATTTTAATTATTTATAAATATTATTAATTCTTTAATAATATTTTAATCATTTATAAATATTATTAATCCTTTAATAATATTTTAATCACTTAATAATATTATTAATCATTTAATAATATCTTAATTATTTATAAATATTATTAATCTTTTAATAATATTTTATTTATTTATAAATATTATTAATTCTTTAATAATATTTTAATTACTTAGTAATATTATTAATTATTTAATAATATTTTATTCATTAATAAATAATTTAATTTAATTATTTATCTCTTACTATTTAATTTATTTAACACACATAATATGCCATTCCTATATTTTTTTTATTAAAAATAATCAAAATACCCCCATAAAGTCTTATTATAACATATAATGATTATTTAATTATGAAAATCACATTTCCAAATTTTATAATTCAATATAACTTAATTTTCTCATTTATTCTTAACTCATTAATAGGAATGAAAATTATCAAAACAACTTATTATTTTTTTATATTATGGGGAATATCAATATATGAGATTTGAGTCACAAAATAATTTTCTTGTAATTTTCCAAAGTTATTTAGTATTTTTAAATAGGTTAAAATAGTCCAAAATAATAATATTTATCATAAATTATCCTTTTGTCCAAAAATTCTGAAAGGTTTATGGTAGTTACATATTATCCAACAGAGACTCATGTAAAACTTTCACATTGTTTTGAGTTGAACTCACCAAGTTATTACAGTTTACTTTCAAAATCACGTTTTCTTGTAAAATCAATATCTCCCTTTCTATACATCGAAAAATCCCCATCTTTGGACAGGACCTAGTTAACTTGATATAGTATCATACCACAAAAGGCCAGAATTTCAGACCAACAACACTGTCCAAATCAGCCTTCACCAAAAATGGCCAGAAAACTCATTTAATTTTTCCAGATTTTTGTCGGCAGGGAGTGTTTTACAAAAAATGACACTACGGTTGATTCGTTTAACATTTTTGAGTTCTACCACTTGGGTTCAACAGATAACTCATGTATCTAACTAACCTCTTTTACGGATCACAAAAATAATATACAAATTTTAAATGGTAAAGCCTCAAAGTGGACTGATTTGCAAGGTTTTTGAGCAAGAAAACTATTTTGGTTTTCTTTTGATTTCCAAGCTTTTCAACTCTTAAAATGGTACTATCTAAACATGAAACATCATAAAACATGTACATCTACCCAAATATGGTTTAAGACCTTAAGCTTAACATTTGATCTAAAACAACCATAACGAAACAAATTACACTAACTAAGGTTTTGAGTTTAGGAGATTTTTATACCTTTAGAGTTTTTCCTCTTGATTTCTCCTTCTTTTCTTCTCTCCCTCTCTTCTCCCATGGTAGCACTCCCTCTCTTCTTTCTCTTCTATATTCGGCTGGGTGTGGTGGTGAGAGAAATGAGAGAAAATGGTTTCTCTTTTTCTTTCTTTTTCTTTCTTTCTTTTGTTTTGTTTAAGTGAGTATAAAATTAAGATCAAGGGCAAAGTAGTCTTTAACCATTACTAAGAAAGGGTAAAATGGTCTTTAAGTCATCTCAAGGAAATTTCTTGAAAATTTTCTCACAGGACATATTGGTCATAATCAAATTTCTTTAGGGACAAAATTGTCATTTCCATATTATTAGGAAACTTCCTAGCAATTTCCTTCCTGGGACATAAAAGTCATTAATAATTTTCTTTTAGGACAAAATAATCATTTCCAAAATAGCCACCAGGTGACATCATCATGACATCGTCTTTTGTGTTTCTTTAATGCTGATGTCATGCTTGCGTCATGCTTGCATCATCTGTGTTTCTTTAAGGATGATGTCATGCTTGCATCATCTCTTCTCTGCTTGGTTGATTTAAGTTCACATGGATTGGAGGGTATTTTGGTCATTTCACATATAATTTTAAGGGTAATTTGGTCATTTCGCCTCCAAAAGGGTATTCTAATAATTTTCTCACAATTTAAGGGTATTCTAGTCATTTGACATAACTCCTTTTAATATTAACCTTTAGGATTTGATAATCTCAATTAGGGTTTGCTAATTAGGGTTTAGGGTTCCCGAATATAAAATTAGGGTTTCTCAAAATATAATTAGAGTTCCTAATTGTTCGTTAGGGTTTCTTAATTACAGATTAGGGTTTCTAATCCATCATTAGGGTTTACTAAGGTTATACCTTATCTGACCAATCATTGATCATTAATCTTATATTGTACAATCACACCTCCACCGATACAATTATAATAACTGTATTAGCTATCGAATCCCTATCCGTAACTAGGGTTAGGGTTTTCAATATCTGTTAACTATATCTCCACTCATTTTTCTCAGTCAATACCCAGTTTGACCATCTTACTAAACTCGTATCACAGATACTCAGCATAATTATTGATAATCAATACAAAAAAAAAAAATTATTCGTAAAATTTGAATTATTTAAAATTCTGGGTCCTCACAGAACTCGACGTAGCCGAAGTGTTTATTCTATTTTTTTCTTTTTCAATGCATTTTCTTTTCTTTTCTTTTCTTTTCTCTTTTTCTTTTTCATAGGGGAGTGCGTCTTACGCTCCATCTCCCCAAATATCATGCAAAACCACTTTTTTCTCCCAAACTTAAGCTTTTAACAGTCTTAGTTATTATCATATAAGAACTGAAACTCTTTCATTAAAACACAGATTTCCCACCAGAAGACAAGTATGTGAAAATTTAAACTTATCATGTCATGATGGCTACTCTATTGTGCTAACTGGTTACACAGTATCTGACAGATAAGGATTTACATATATGACCATACAATCAAGCTTAGGTCTCAAATCAGTTCGAAAATTAAGCGGATTCAATTTCTTCATAGGCCAAATACGTAACTCACCAACTGAAATTGGATTCATGCAAAATGTCCTAACACAGAATGCAAAACAGAATGCAAAAATTTTAAAATTTTTACAAATTTTAACTATTTACAACCTACATGCACAAAATGAACTGACACAACATGAAATGAACTAACTACATGCAAAAATAACACCAATACCCCCAAACTTAAACTGTTCAATGTCCTCATTGAAGGTAAAGGTTAAAAGAAAGGAACTCCCCTATTTTGGCTCGTGGTCGCCGTCGTCCTGTCAATATGCTCGTGAACTAAGTTGGAGGACTCGGACTGTGCTGGTGGCATCCTCTCAGAAGTTTCCCCGTCTCTCTCTGCTCTTGGTAAAATAAACCACGCTCAACACTATACTTAACGAACCAACCCAACTCAATATCAATCTTACTCTGCTAATGATCCCATACTTAATGTCTCAATTGATCAGGTTGAGAGGATGAGGTGGATGGGAATTGGTACTTTGGATTGAGGAGGTAGGAGGTTTTCAAAATTAAGGCTTTTAGTGGGAGGGATTGAATGAGATGGAAGAGATGAGGGATTGCATTAAGGAGCTTGAGGGTTTGGGATAAGAGGGACTGAGGCTTGGGTGCTGCTTATAATTGACATGAAGCGGTGCCCCCAAAAGCTTCCAGAAGTTTCCTTAAGTCAGGCCCAGTCTGTGAGAGGCGTGGCCGCGCGGCATGCCAGATCTTGTTTTTTACAGAATTTTTCTAGGCACAGAGGCTATGACATTTGAACTTTGCTCCCAAGCATCTTTTAACCTGAAATATGCAGACAAGACTTATTAAACCCTATTAAACCATCAAAAGTTAATACTTAATATTTACATCAAGAAAATTAAACATGGAAAGATATATGCATTTAAATCCCCAAAAATTCTCTAAGTGCGTATAAGCAATGCAAGTGCATCAAAAATATGCTATAAGCTTTTTAATCCCAAAAATTATACGCATTCATGCCTAAAACCAAAAATGTAAGCATGAGCTCCTAAATCTACGAGCATTCAAAAAAATTTAAACTAAATATTAAACTAATAAGAATTAAACAAGGGGTAGGGAATTGTGATAGAAAGTAGGTAATGGAGAATTAAACATGTAGAGAGGGAGAGAAATGATGGGGTGCCTCCCATCGAGCGCTTGATTTATAGTCCTCTAGCTGGACTGTGTCTGACCACTGCTATCCGACTCCCCGGCGATATTGGAGAACCCCTCCATCCATCAGAATTGCTATATGCTTTTGGAGGCTTCCCAATAGAGGAGGACTTGAAATTAAACTACCTAACACATGATATGAACAAGAATTCCCCGTACGAAAGGTAGGGGAGCTAGGCAATGGTCCCATTGTGTATGTGAAATGATCTGGGCATGGAGGCATAGAACACACAACGGACACTTCTTCTATTCTCTTTTCTTCTGACCACCATGGTGTCGAGACTGCGGAATCTCTGGTGTCATCGAGATCCGTCTTTGTGATGTGGCTACTAAGGGGTCAAGGGTGTGCAAACTTGACTGGCTTGTTCCACTTAGGCGGAGGAGGCTCTTGGGGGATTGTCACTGTTAGTTCACATTCATACTCCATAGCCCCAATTGGCTCCTCGATATCCATTGCCTTTCGCTCGTCCAGTTCCAAGTGCACTTCGGGCTCTTCATCAGTCTCTACACCCATGTCATAGCACCATATATCTTGGGGTTCATAACTTACGGCTTCAGTTATTGGAGGTACAAGATCTTGCATTGTTGTCTTTTGTTCACGTTAATCTGCTCCACCCAAGTCTAAAGATCCTCAATTGACTTCTCTTGTTCGACCAAGATATCCTTTGTTGATGCTAATGAGCTACCCCACATAGTGTCCAATCCTTCCTTTTCTGTTTCAGCCTGGGGCTCCATGTACTGATGCTCATTGGTAGGAGTGCTGTGGATTAGGGCCATCTGATTCTGGAAGTTCTGGCTTGATTGCTCTTGGCTCCTAAGCCTCTCCTCTTGGCTTTCTAAGCTCCTATACATGAATTCCATTGGAGACTGTTCTCCTTGTAAACACGGGGATTGATATGGGGGTTCTGGTGCATAAGTTAGACTTGGCTCATATTGTTCTTGATAGCTCACTGTATGGTTTTGCATCCCTTGTTCATCCTCTATCATCAAGGCCTTGCTAATCTGCTCTGCCTAGTTCTGAATACTCTTGAATGACTTTTGTTGCTCATTCAAGATGTCCTTTAGTGATTCTATGCCACTTCCTTCCTCCAAGCTTGCATTTTTTGTGTCACCCTAAAAATTGTGTTGAGGCTCGTAAACTGGAGTCTGGAAGGTGCATTCTGAGGCGTATGCGGGATTTGGATCCCAATGTTGTTCTTGATATTAATCTGATGAAGGGTTTGGGTGATACCCCCAATCTTTTTGATAAGTGGGATAAGGTTTGGTGTAGGAATAACCACCCCCATACTGCTCCTGTCCATAACTGATAGGCTCTTGATGGCTCGCGTAGCTCCCAGCACCGTAGTCATAGGTCACTGCCGTCTCTCGATTCTGCTGAGCTAAGACAGTATCCAGCTTCCTTGGGAGAACCTCTAGCTGTGCTGAAAGTGTTGCAATTGGGTTGACGCCATCAGTATATGCTTCCCTTGGTTTCTCTTACCTTGTACCATTCCATGGATAGAAAGTTAAGTCCATTGTACCTAAGAAGAGAACAAATGAAGAGAATTAAAACAAAAATAGAAAGTTTAAATTAAGACTAATTTGATTTAAACTAATGTTGGCAAACAGTTATCCAAATAATTCCCCAGCAATGGCGCCAAAAACTTGTTAGTCGTTTTACCGATCAATATATTCGTGCAAGTATACACGGTCAATAAGTAATAAAGTGTAAGCACAGATATCGTTCCCACAGAGAATTAACAGATAAAAGGTCGCTAAAGCACTAGCACATAATCATTTCGGTCTTATTCAAACGGGCGGTAAATAGATGGAATTAAAACTAAATTAAACTAGGCAAGGAATTAAAACATAAAATAACAAATCCTATAGTCGAATTAGATAATGAAGATAAGAGATTCCAATTTCCCCTAATGATTCGTCTACGTCGACACACTTCTAATTAGGTCAAATTAATCATTACAGTTGTTAGCCGAAAAAACAAAGGTAAGAGAACGCCATCTTTTGATGCACCTAATCCATATCACGTGCAATCCACAGATGATAGAACGCACGTGAACACCCACATTATCTAAACTCCTATATGTCTATGGTGTTTACAAATAAATAGGGTTTAAGGTCAAGTCCTCTATTGAATACGAGCGGCGCTTTAGTATATGTCTATCCTAAGCACAAATCATACGTCCAACGCCATATGAACGTACAATCGCCCGCTACTACGATTAGATCTAAACCCACACTTCGTCTTTCAATCCCATGTGGGTTATCACAGTAATTGGTCATGACTCAATTAAGCAATGAAAGCATAAATCGCAGTAGACAATCACATAGCAATCAATAAGAACCAACCATAGAAGGAAATCAATATAGACTACTCATTAGGTTCCATTGAAACCTTAAAATATAAATTAAGTCATAGAAAAATCAAATATATTATCCACAAGTTGATTATACATTATCCAAATACAAATGATAGCAAGGAGAATAAAGAGATAGAGAATGCAAATCTTTGGTCAATCTCCAAGCTTGGATCTTCAATGGCAATCACTTGCTTCAATCTTTAAAAACTAACTAAACCCTAGAATCTAACTAACTAAACTAACCCTAATCACTAAGCTAATCTACTCCTAATCTATACAAGAAATGTAAAGGAAATTGAAAAGAAGAACTAGGGCTATGGCTTGAACTCCCTATTGGAGATGCCGAACAAATGAGGGCCAAAGGGCCTTATGTAATGCCTCTGCCGATCTGCTAATTGCAAGTCAAAGTCGGGTAAAAATATAGACTGGCGCGACCACGCGCCATAATGCCTTGATCCTGGCTCGGCCGTGCGGCACTGAATTACTGAGCTTCTAGTCTGGATAATGGCTCGGGCATGCAACTATTGTGCTTGGACCCGATGCGGCCGCGCGGCACCTGAAGCTTGGGTTCCTGACTTTTTGCTGCTTGCTCAAGGCTGGTTGCTTTATGCTTGCCTTCTTGTGGACCTTTAGACTCGTAGCATCATTCATTTGCCTCTTTATTCCATGCCATCATCATGCTTTCCTTATTATTCAAGCCACTTTCTCTGCCTTGCCCTATTTAAGCCATCTTTGGTCCTTTTACACTCAATTTGCACTCGGAGAGTTCCTAAACATGAATAATGCAAAATAAAGGAAAAACATATTAAAAGCACAGGAATACTCGAGTTTTAGCAACGAAACAAGTTGGTTACTATCCGAATAAGTGGTCATAAAACCACTTATCAGATAGCTTAAATCTGATATCCTACCAGCAATCGCATGATAATGCGGCAGCAAGGGTTATCACGGATAACGTTATCCCCAGCAGAAACTAACATAATCAATCAGTGATAACCATAACCCCTCGAAGGTATATGACACTCGTGACATACCATATCATGCATTGCCTCCCCTTTGCATTTGTATTTCCAGTGTCTACTAATCTTTATCTTGTTCATTCCGCTGTGTTGCATGAACATGATAAAGAGGAGCATCTATAGAGACTCGAAATTTTCTTTCCTTGTTACTAACACTGTAAGAGGGCAAGAATGCCATCAAATCAACCCCAATCTCAATATCTAGTCGTCAAATCAACCCCAATCTCAAATCGGGCCGTCAAATAAAGCCTGATCTCAAATCGGGTCATCAAATCAGCCCCGATCTCAAATCAGGCAATCAATTCAACCCCAATCTCAAATCGGGCCATCGGTTCAACCTCGATCTCAATATCAGGCCAAAAGATCAACCTCGATCTCAACCCGGGAGGTAGAGGTTAGCCCCGGTCTCAACCCGGGAGGTACAGGTCAGCCCCGGTCTCAACCCGAGAGATACAGGTCAGCCCCGGTCTCAACCCAGGAGGTACAAGTTAGCCCCGATTTCAACACAGAAGGTACAAGTCATCCTCGGTCTCAACCCGGGAGGTACAGGTCAGCCCCCCCTCTCAACCCGGGAGATACAGGTCAGCCCTGGTCTCAACCCGGGAGGTACAGGTCAGCCTTGGTCTCAACCCGGGAGGTACATGTCAGCCCTGGTCTCAACCCGGGAGGTACAGGTCAGCCCTGATCTTAACCCGGGAGGTACAGGTCAGCCCCGGTCTCAACCTGAGAGGTATAGGTCATCCTCGATCTCAACCCAAGAGGTACAGGTTAGCCCCAATCTCAAAACGAGAGGTACAGGTCAGCCCCGATCTCAATCCGGGAGGTACAGGTCAGCCTTGGTCTCAACCCGAGAGGTACAGGTCATCCCTGGTCTCAACTCGGGAGGTATAGGTCAGCCCTGGTCTCAACCCAGGAGGTACAGTTCAGCCCCGGTCTCAACCCGGGAGGTACAGATCAGCCCCAGTCTCTACTTGGGAAGTATAGGTCATCCTCGGCCACAACTCGGGAAGTCAGGTCAACCTTAGGAATAAACCTGAAGCTCCACAACATCTCTAGAGTAAAACCTAGAGCGACCAAGTCAGCCTCAGAGACAACACTAAGGACAAACATACTCGAATAGGATCCAAGTCTTGGAAATAACTCTAAGAAGTCAACCGAAGGCCATGCCGACACTAAGGGCAACCCCGGGAGGGGCAAAATGGTTATTTTACCAACTCTAAGCTGATTCGATCAAACTCAAGCCGAATTAATGCCACCAAGTTCATAACGATGATTCCGAGTGCAAATAGTGCAAGACAGCTCAACGGACAAACTGCGAGAAATTGAAGACCTGGTTATGAACCCATTTTCTTGAACCGAGAAAATATTTTATCACATGTCATTGTGACACCCTCGATGAGGGCTTTTTGGAAAGGTATCGCACGCCTCAAACGGACGCTCCGATCAAAAGTTAGAAAGTTTTGACTTCGACCTCGCGTTACTCGGAGTGCACAGACTTTGAGATGATGAAACCAGACACTTGGGCCCCACCAGGGGAGACGCACATCTACCTGTGGCAGCAACAGGTATGGTGGAGGCTTCCTGGCCTATATATATGAGGGCACCCCCCTTATTTTAAAAAAAATACTTCAAACCTCTGCCCGTTTGGTTTTCTGTCCACTTTCTTGTCTTCTAAACCCAAATATTTTCACTCTAACACATAGATATACCCACATACTACCACATATCAAAAAATAACTAGTAGATTCGAACGTTAAAGGCCTACGATTTGGCAAAAAGCATGTGTAGCAGTCTATTGTGAGTATTTTTATGATCAGCAAGTCTATACTACTACTTCGTACTTTTATACACTTGCACGTTAATTTTTGTTTTCTAAATATTCCCTGAACTCAGTTCTGTGTCCGTTTTCGTTAACTTTTGGTACATTTTTGTACATAAACACATTTTCTGGCATTTCTACAACTCGGATTGACGATCCGTCACTTCCAGCATCTTTGGCATACTTGCATCTTCGTTATAAGCAACTTCGTCGAACTGGGTTATCTTCCCATTCCGGGTTTGGTTTTATTTTGTATATATTTGACTGTATATATACTAACTTTTCAATTTTGTCAAGCCCAGATGTCAAATTCGAGATAGTTTACTGCTTTTATAAGTATTTATGCATATATAAGTAATTTTCACCGCCATTGGGTTCTCTTCCAAGTCTTGGTTGACTATATTTCTGTATATATATATATATATATATGTATATATATATATATGTATATATATGTATATATATATATGTATATATATATATATATATTTACATTTCAGTTCGGCCAGGATTATTCTATGGCATTTTTACTGCTTTTATATATATTTATGCATATATAAGCAACTTTCACCACCACTGGGTTCTCTTCCCAGTCTTGGTTGATTACATTTCTGTCCATATATATATATATATATATATATATATATATATATATATATATATATATATATATATATATATATATATTTATATTTCAGTCCGGCCTGGATCATTCTGTGGCCTTTATATTATTTTTGCACCCTTCACCATTATTGGTTTATCTTCCCAGTCACTCGTTGACTATTTTTCTGTACATTTACATTTCAGTTCGGCCTGGATTATTCTGTGGCATTTTTACTGCTTTTATATATAAATATGCATATATAAGCAGCCTTCACCACCACTTGGCTCTCTTCCCAGTTTTGGTTGACTACTTTCCTATCAATATATATATATATATATATATATATATATATATATTAGTTTCAGTCCGGGAACCGATGTGAAAACATATCTCCCTTTACAACTTTCGTATATATAACTGTATATATATTGCTTTGCTCATTTTTTATTCAATTGTTGCTTTAAATATTCATTTCATGTGAATCGACTCTGACATATTTGTGGGCGAACTAGATTTATTTAAATCTTGCTAATTCTAGCTTTTAAATGATTCAAAATCAGTAGAGACGGAACCGGGAAGCTAGAATGGCTGAGATTTATTTAAATCAAGCATTTTTTTATAGTTTCAGTTGTAAAACCAACCTCGCAACCCTTAAATCGCTATCTAGTGGGAACGAGATGCTTCAGCCAGGTGCGAACCTAGATTTACTGATGAATCATTGGTTCTGGCAACATTTGGATATATTTTTGTACAAATTTGACCTGTGCAGGTTTATCGGCCTTCATATATGAGCCTAGGAATCGTGAGATTCATGATCAAACTGATCAGAATCTGATTCCCACGATGGACAAACTCCACTTTACAAATGTACCCTGCTAGTTTTTTATAAAATGTACATACAAAAGACCTTAAAACGGCTATCCAGATTTAAGGTCTCAACATAGTGAAAATATGGATTATCATGTCAGAGTCCTTCCAATGGCTATTGTAATACCCGAGAATTTTATAATATTATTAAATGAATATATTAATGGAAATGAATATTTATTTGAATATAAATATATATATGTTGCAAGATAAGCTCATTCAAATGAATTCAAACTGAATATATAATAATTAAGGAAGAATGTGGAGTTTCTGTTAAACTCGTTGAAATGCCTTGTGTGGTACGAGAATAGAAACAATAATGAGCTTAATTAAACTTAAGTGATAAGCCTTGTGTGGCCTAATTAATTTTCTAATCTAGTTGGGTCATTGAATTAATAATGTATTGGACTTAGGATATATCCAAGCCCAACAACGTTAATGTGATATGTTATAAGAATTAAGAGATGTGGCCCAATCAATTTATGTACTAGATTAAATAATAAAGTCCATATGCTTTAGTGTGCTTAGCCCAATTGATTTAATATGGTGTGGTCCAATGTGTAATGTATGATGATAGGAATATGTATATATATACATGTAGATATATATGTATGTAGTTGTATAATAGAGGTTGTAAAATAAAGTGTGACATTGGAATGTGAATAAAACTATATGATAAAAAAGAAATGAGCCACATGGGTGGACTTATGAGAATACATACTATATGTACATTATACAATATGGACTCAAACAATATTATATAAAGTGTAGTGTGACACTTTAGTGAAGCTATGCAATATGAAAACTATATTGTAAGAGTAATAAAATTGTATGAGTTACATACATGAACTTATGTGACCATGTGATAGGTATAATACTTTAATGAATACTATATGGTATATTAAAGTATGTGAATAATTAATAGCAATAATTATTTTAATAAGTTACATAATTGGAATAATGAGGTTGGTAATAATGTAGTATGTCAGTATTCAATTAACTCAAAATTTGACATTATTAAAATGTACATGGATTATATATCAATGTGTATATATGTACCCCAATGTGCTACCTTAAAAGATTGTTATGATATTTTAGGTCCATGTATACCCTAAGTATATATTTAACCTAAGGTGTACATAAATGTGTATTAAGCATAGTGTGTGGAATTGTTGCACAAATGCTGAGTTTAGCTTGTCCCATATTGAGTGTCCAATTGCTCTCCCAATTCTCATTTACGTGTAACACCAAAAGGCTAGAAGCCTATCCCTCCTTCTTCTCCCAAGATCATTCTAGCTCATCATTTTAGGGGGAGTGGGATTCATGATGGAGTATAACAACTACTCACCAACCTTCTATTGCCCATTGATTTCTTCTTCCATCTCTTAGTTTGATTCATGGTGTAAAGCATTTGTATGGGTTTTCATTTTTCCTATAAATGGGAGCTTTTCCTTCTCATTTTGGTTGCTAGAAATCTGAAATTAGTTCAAGTGGAGTGAGAGTATTGTTGAGCAATCTGCAAATTGAAGCTAGAGTAGCATTTCAACTTCACTAGAGGTAATATTCCTTCATATGTTCTTAAATTCAAGTTTTACAAAGTTCTTAAAAAAAAGGGCTAAAATACTTATTTGAGTTGGAAAATTTATGGTTGAATCTGTCAATTGATGCTAGATATTGTTAATATGGTTGAAAACGAAATCAACGGAAGTTAAACGAAGTAATTTGGTCAAGTAACGAATCCGTAGTGAAGAGAATCACTGAATGTATTAAACTTTGATAAATGGAAAAAATCTTGAAATTATTCTTGAATTTGATTGTTTATGTGTTTGGAGTTGTTAGAATCATGCTATGTATGTTTGGTAGCAAGTTTATGGAGTTTATACATGGTGGGTATGCTTAAAATTGCTGTTTGTTGTGATTTTGAGATGTTGGTTCGTAGCAGGGGAAAGGAGTTTTCGAACTGTAACTGCTATGCCCTCCCCGTCGGGCTTCCTATAGCTCAATCACCCGCCCCGGCGGGGGGTGGTCAGAGAAATTTTTAGCTATTGCCGCCCTGACGGGCCTTTTTTTAGTACAATCACCTGCCCCAGCGGGGGGTGGTCAGGGAACCAAATTTGTTCTGTTAATTTCTCAAACCTAGTAATCTAACCTAACTTAACTTAAGGAGCTTACATAACCCTTAAACATGTGTCAATGTGTATTGCAAGATGTGTTAGTAGGATTAGAGTTTGAGTTATAATCTTTTGAAAGAAAAGTTAAAGGACGAATACCATGTTTATAAAACCTTACGCCTTTTCGAAATCTAACCTTTTTAGCATGTATTCGCAACTTAATTAAGTTTTTAAGTGAGTATGAAATGTGGTTTCGAAATGCTTTGCATACTTATTTTGTTTAACATGAGATTTCTTAAGACAAATATGTACACTACTCAATGTTGCTTAAAACAAGTTTTCAAAGAGTAAAGTTATGTTGACTTGGAATACATGAATCAAATACATGCAAGCATGCGTAGGAAGACTATTTAGCATTATTATATGGTTTAATGAGTACTATGGTTAGTCTTTGACATAATAAGCTTTCTTGGCTTTGTAAAATGAAGATTTATGAATATAATTATCCATTGATGAAAGTAAATGGAAAAGACCAAACCTAGTTCCTCAACATGCATATATGAATGCCTTAAGCTATAATACATGGCTCAAGCAATGTTTTAAGTGTTCAAGCATATAGTGACTTTATAGAACTAAGTTTTGCCAAGGTATTTCTAAGGTTATACATCTATGATTTTAAATGTGTGTCGAATACATGGACAAACATATGTGTAATAAAAGTATGTTGATATATATTTATAAACTTTTGAATGTTAAGTACAAAAGGTATTTGCAAACTATAAAGCAATGATTAGAAACTATGTTATTTGACTTCATGGTGATTTATAAACTAAACTTTTGTGCTATAAGTACGTAAAATGTGTAATGGAGTATGTAAAGAGTATACAACTAAGTCAGACGTTTATGTATGCGTTTAAACTTACATATCATGTATGAGTATACGTAACTAATGAATATCCTATACGCATAACTATATTACGATAGGGATTTGAAAAGTGTTGATTTAGCTTTTCATGGATAGACTACGCATAAGGCAAGTATCCTAAACCCTTACATTACTTTATTCAACGGATATTGTAAGCAAGTATTCGAACCCTATTCTTTATTGAGCATTATTTAAGCTTGTACTATTATTGGTTGTACAAGAAATTCCTTGAAAGTATAATTCATATCTCATGACTTAATACTTCGTTAGCTTAGAAATGAAATTATTTTCAAACCTTGATTTCGAATGATAATTGTTCACGTATATATTTTAAAAGGAAACTGTCTAAGCCATTGATTCGGCTAGACTATTGATATATGATCGAAAGCTATCCAAACCAAATTAACTTGGTGCAGAGTCTTATAACTGAGATGAACAACCCTCTCGGTAGGGGAATTATATATTTGTCGGGAAACCGACGTGCTCACATAAGAATGATTAAATGTTATGCATACTATAGGGTACTTTAGGCTGATCTGTTGTACTCGTTTTGTAGAATTATCAGTTTATTACTGTAAATTCTAGGAGAAGTTCATAGTCCTTAGTGACTGCTCAGTATTCATTACCTTGAAATCTTGAATTGATAATCGTTGAATATTACTAATATTTTCTGTCCGTAGCGACTATTGTTGATAATTACTGATACTTCTTGCTATCTCAGAACTATCATTATTGTTATACCCTTGAGAAATTTAAAACTACATTGAACATCCTTATTGCTATATTACTTGCTGGACAAACTTGTTTCTCATTCTTACTTTTCCCTAAAACATTTCAGTTAAGGCAGAGCAGGGCGGACCTTCGAGCACCGACAAGGGCAAAGGAAAGGCTACAGAGTAGCTTTAGTTATGTAGAACTTTATCTTTGTAATAAGAACTTATGCTATTATGTATTAATTAGGTTTATATATACTTAAGGTCTGTTTAAGCTATGTAATCGATGTTTAAGTTACGAGACCCTGGGATGTGAATAAATTATATTAATTAAATGTAATCTATTCGGTAGTAGAGTTGTGTATTATTCCGCTGTGCGATGCGACATTTAGTCGTGCTATTATTATTATTGTATGAGATTGTAGAACGTGACGAACCGAATTCGAGTGACCCTGTGGCGGTCCGAATTTGGGGGCGTCATAGGTTGGTATCAAAGCTGTAGTTATAAACCTTAGGAGCGAGTGTCGTTAGATTATAACTTAGGAGAACTTAGAAGTTAGAAAAGGATAGAACTCACATAGAGTTTTTCCCTAGAGACAGACTTAGCGTGTTATGAAATGTAACTTCATTCTATATAATGAACTTATGTTTTATTTAACATTCTAATGGAGTTGTTGTTTGTTTGTCTTGTGTTTGTAATTGTAGGATGGCAGATATGGGAGTACCTAGTAGAGTGGCTGAGGAGGAGCCTAGAGACATACATGTAATATACGAGGCACCTCTAGAGGTTGTGCCAGTGCAGGCTGTTGCACCATCCGAGTCTGACGACGAGGATGAGATCGAGGTGGAGTTCGACCCCAAGGAGGAGCCTATAGAGGATGAGCCTTCAGAGGAGGAGCCCATGGAGGACTCCTACGAGCCCAATCTTGAGGAGCATATGTTAAGCAAGTATGAGGAGCGGATCCTAGAATTGGACTGCAGAGTCCAGGAGCTGGAGGCTGAGGCCCAAGAGAGAGAGCCTGAGTTCCAAAAGCTGAGGGACGAGGACTATCAGAGGAAGTTGGACATACAGGAGTTAGAGGTGGAGATTGCATATCGCAGGGAGGCAGGGATCCATATGGGAACCTTATTCCACAGGTCAGTATCCAGAAATGTAGACTTGGCAGGAAAGTTAGAAGAGGTAAAATAGAGAGAGTTAAGTGAGAAGACAGAGAAGGAAGCACTCCGTACTTAGCTAGAGTTATAGGATCCACTTCGAGGAGAAGTGGGAAGCGGCTAACGAGAGAGCTGACGACCTAGAGGATGAGGTCAGATGCAAGAAGGGGAAGATGAATAAGATGGGGTATGTGTTTCGTTCAGCTTTTGAGAGGGTGATTGATGGTGTGTACCACTACCCAGCGGAGCAGGGATAGACCCTACATACTTTGAGCAGAGAGTTGATGGCATTTATTGCACAGATCAAGTACAAGAGCGCTGTGGAGCGTGGAATGATGGAATGAGACCCTTAGTCAGTATAGCTGTAGCTTAGTAGTATTTACTTTATGTGTTGTATATACTATGTTGTAATCCCAACTTTTGTGTAAAGTATGGGATAGTGATGTAAACCCCTAGTAAGCTTTTGATTAGAGGGGTAGTATGGTAGTATGTTAGTGTTCCCCGTCTTTTGTGATATTAGGGGATATGTGATAACATTTATAGAAATATGCTAGGATAATCATGTAATGAAACGATTTAGCATTTGAATATAAATGAAGCTTATTTCAGAAATGTGTTATAAAATTTTATGCCTTTAGTATTAAAAGAAATACTTAAGTAATATAACTGAGTAATAATAAAATAAAAATTTGTGATGCAGATAATGCTGCCCAGACATAGATTGACTGCACCTGAGGAGTCAGTGAACAATGAGAGGGAACAAGTAGACCCGATCCAAAAGCTACTAGATCTATTAGGAGAGGCCCTTAGGGGAAGGAACAATGAACCTGTTCGCCCCAATCCTCAAGGAGTACCAGTCACAAACTTTAAGGACTTTAGGAGTGTAGGACCCCCAAAGTTCGTGGGTACTACCGACCTAATCATTGCATAATATCGAGAAGGCCTTCACTATCGCTCGTGTGGGTGAAGACCAAAAGACTGTATTCGCTACATATATGATGAGAGGCGAAGCCAACTACTGGTGGGAGGCTAATCAACAAAGAGCTGGAGAAGGGATAATAGCTTGGGATAGATTCAAGACTCTGTTTTTCGAGAACTACTTCCCGAAAAGCATGAAGAATAGGATGGAGGTGAAGTTCTTAGAACTAAAGCAAGGTGACATGACAGGTGGCGCCGTACGCAGCTAAGTTTAATGAACTAGCGCGATTTGCGGAACACCAAGTTGGAGATGAGGAAAGGAAGGCGAGACGATTCAAATAAGGGCTGAAGTTGTGGCTGTTCAATAAGGTATCAGTTCTTCAAATTGATTCCTTTGCGACATTGCTGGAGAAGGCGATCATTGCAGAAGGTGGCAGTGAGGCCTTAAGTCTGTACAACAAAGAGAAGAAAGAAAAGAATGCTGGAGGAGAGAACCGTACTGGAGGAAGCAGTAGTGGAGGAAGCAACTTGAGTAAAAGAAAGTGGGAGAATAATAACAACAACAACAACAACATAAACAACAACAATCAATCGGGGAATTTTCATGGAGGTTTTAAGAAGAGGGCAGAGGGATGCCCAAAATGTCGGAAGAACCATCAAGGTGAATGCTGGAAGGGACGCAGCACTTGCTACAACTGCGGACAGGAATGGCACATTTCGCCCAACTGCCCAAAACCGAAAAAGATACAAGGATTCTTTGCATGTGGATCGACGGAGCACCGAATTAAGAACTGCCAGAAGAAGGGAAGTACCGGAGGGAGCCAACAAGGGGGAAACAAACTGATGCTCAGCGGACCGGCACAATCCAACCGCCCTACCGCCAGAACCTTTAACATGATCATCCAGGACGCAGTAGCTGCAAAGGACGTGGTGTCAGGTATAATCCCAATCAATGATATAAATGCATATGTATTATTTGATTCGGGTGCGACCTGTTCTTTTGTATCTGAAGAATTTGCTAGTAGACTTAATACACCCCGAGAACGATTAAAAAATCCCTTGAACATGGGAGTTGCGAATAAGGAAGTAATCCCTGTAGAATACGTTTATCAAAATTATCGCGCAAACATTAGAAAACATAAACTAAGCATAGACTTGATCCCTATTAGATTGGGAGAATTTGACGTAATACTGGGAATGGATTGTTTGTATAACCATGGTGCAATAATTGACTGTCAGAACAAATATGTGAACCTTCAGACTCTGAGTAAGTCTAAGGTAGTGTTTTATGGTAGCTCATTGCTTAAGCAATCGTGTTGCATTACGATGATGCAGGCCAAGAAATTGTTAAGGAAATGATGTGTAGGTTATTTGGCTTACATTGTTGATACTCAGAAAAAGGGAGTAGAAATTAAGGATATATCCGTAGTAAATGAATTTCAAGATGTGTTTCCAGACAATCTGCCTGGTCTTCCACCAGACAGAGAAATCGAATTTGCAATAGACTTACCACCAGGAACGGAATCGATTTTAAAAGCTCCATACCGTATGGCGCTAGTAGAAATGAAGGAATTGATGATACAATTGCAAGAGTTATTGGATAAGGGTTACATTCGACTGAGTGTGTCTCCTTGGGGAGCACCAGTGTTATTCATTAAGAAAAAGAACAGATCGATGAGGCTCTGTATCGATTATCGAGAATTGAACAGAGTAACAATCAAGAATATATATCCGTTACAGAGGATAGACGACTTATTTGATCAACTAAAGGGAGCGAAATGTTTCTCGAAGATAGACCTACGGACGGGATATCACCAATTGAAGGTACGGGATGAGGACATACCAAAGACTGCGTTTCGAACCCATTATGGACATTACAAGTTTTTGGTAATGTCATTCGAATTAACTAATGCTCCGAAAGCATTCATGGACTTGATGAACCGAGTTTTCAAGCTATACTTGGATAAATTTGTAATAGTTTTCATCGATGATATTTTAATCTACTCGAAGACAGAGGAAGAACACGCCAAACATCTGAAGACTATTTTGGAAGCACTAAGGAAAGAGAAGATGTATGCGAAGTTTTCAAAGTGTGAATTTTGGATGGAGAAGGGTCAATTCTTAGGTCACGTGGTGGATAAGAATAGAATCTCAGTAGACCTTGCAAAGGTCGAGGCAGTAAGTAATTGGGAGCAACCTAGAACACCGACGGAGGTGAGGAGTTTCTTAGGGTTAGCTGGGTACTATCTAAGATTCATCCAAGATTTTTCTAAGATAGCAACCCCGTTGACCAATCTGACGAGGAAGACGGTGAAATTTGTATGGATAGACAAATGTGAAGAGAGTTTTCAAGAACTGAAAAAGAGACTGAGCGAAGCGCCTGTGTTGTCACTACCTGATGATGCGGGAAATTTTGTGGTGTATAGTGACGCATCGCACAAAGGACTTGGTTGTGTGCTCATGCAACACGGCAAAGTCATTGCGTATGCGTCACGACAATTGAAGGATTACAAAAAATGATACCCTACTCACGACTTAGAGTTAGCGACAGTAGTTTTGGCGTTGAAGATATGGAGGCATTATTTATATGGAGAGAAATGTGAGATATACACGGACCACAAGAGTCTGAAATATATCTTCACACAGAAGGAGTTGAATATGCGTCAGAGGAAGTGGTTAGAATTGATCAAAGACTATGACTGCGATATTCTTTATTGAAAGTTAAATAATAATCTAGAAGGGGGGTTGAATAGATTATTACCGTTTAAAATTATCTTTAGCCTTTTTGAATTTTAGTGATTTAATTTTATCAAATTAATAGACAGTTTAAAATTCAATCACATAATGCACAGCTATTTATCTGGTTCACAACATACAGCACGGGTATGTTGCTACGTCCAGTCTCAAGCTCCTCTCCAGGACTTGAGATCCTATTACTTCCCTGTAATAAATACTCCTTCAATAGGCGGAGAAACCTGTACAAAGTTTTAAAGATAAACTTACAACTATCCTTAACTAACTTTCTCGGACAGCGAACTCCCAGCTCTTTCCTCAAGCTTAGTTGAATCTTCTTTTGAGCTTAGTACTATTTTATACTTTGGTCTTGAAACAACAATCTCTTCCTCACCTCACAAGTGCACTAGAGACTCAACTCCCAGCTAACCTCTCTAAGACTCTGGTCTTAGTCAAAGAATTTTTGTCTTTCTCACAAATATAAAATAAACTAACTCACCCTTTTTTTTATAAAAAGTTTGATGAATATATGCTTCTAACAATAAGCAGATATAATTGTAGCACAAATATACTTCCCAGATAAGCAGATATAGAATTTCAAGTATATGATAAAAGTTTAAAGACTTTTATGTGATGCGCTTCTATGAAAGCAGATATAATATTTAAGCACTTGTAATAAAAACTTTCTTTTTCTTTAAAGAATATTTTTCAATGGATTAAGAAAAAGATTTTTTTTTATAAAGAGTGTGTTTCTTTGTCGTTGAATAAATATAACTTTGAATTAAACAACCACACACACTTATATAATGCAGCAATAATTTATGAGCAATTATATGAACAGTATATTTGATGATAGTTTATCAAGTATGATAATATAATTCACTTTAGATAATACTTAAACAAACTCGTTCTACCCACTTATATATATTATATTATACTTGATCTACGTTACGAATAATTTGGCCACTTGAGATTTTAAAGACCGTTCAAAGTATTTCAAGTGAAATATCCGAATTTTCTTAACACGTTTCGGTGTCCAAGTACTGACTAAATTTTTCGATTCACAACTTGATAATCAGATATAGAATATTAAAGAATATTTATATCGATTATATATATCAGTAAAGGGCCACTTGGGATTTTAAAGACCGTTCAGAGTATTTTAAAGAAATAGCATCTGAATTTGCTTAACGCGTTTCGGTGTCCAAGTACTGACTCTTTACTAGATATGATAGATCATATATAAGATATATATAAATGTTTATCACAAATCTATATATTGATTATACCAGTAAAGGGACACTTGGGATTTTTAAGACCGTCTAGAGTATTTCAAAGAAATAACATCTGAATTTGCTTAATGCATTTCGGTGTCCAAGTACTGACTCTTTACTAATATGGATATATAGATATATGAATACGTATGACAGTTTATCACAGATATATATGTGAATGAGCAAGTATGAGATGATATGAACAATTATAATTTGACAACTTATCTCAAATACTTAGACCAATTTTTCTCTTACAAACGAAATTATAACTTTGATTTGAGCGAAGAGAGTAAAAGCTTGTTTGAATAATCTGTAGGCAAGGAGAGTAAGCTTTCTGGTTTTTAGAATTGGTAAATTGAAATTAATAGAAAAGCCTCCTATTTATAAAAAAATTTAGGTTCGGGCAAAACCGTAATTTTTGAAAATCATTTTTGAAATGGAAGGTCCGGATTGCATGATGCAAAATAATGTTTGGTTTGTACGTAATGCAATCATGCAATCAAATCACACAAATAGGGCAGAAGCGCGAAACATAGGTTTTCAAAAATTTATACAAACCCATAACCACGATCATGCTTTGTGCTAGTTATCAATAACAGAAAAAGAGAACATGGAATTATACCTTTGAAGATCCAAGCTTCCTTAGGTACAAGTTCTACTCCTTTGATTCCTTTGATTCCTCTGTAGTGGCTCCTTCCCTTGATCAATGTCAGCTACCCAAATGTTTGGCCTCTAACGGTGATCCACCAAGGAAGATGAAGAACTCAGGAAGATGGGTTATTGGCTTAACCCTTGTTTCTATCTCTATAGAATATGTGTACTCCCAACCTTTGAAAAAATTCACGTACCTTATTTCTGATATAAGACTCTCTTATATAGATATTAGGTTAACCCTCCTAATCCAATTAGAATAGGGTTTTATTTAATTAATTAATTAAACACTTTTAATTAATTTATATCCTAATCTTATTAGGATTGAGAGAGAGTACTGATATTATATTAATTCCTAAACTCCTTTAGAATTAAAATAATAATAATAATATTAATATTAATAAGACTCCTCTTATTATTTTATATTTAATATTTCTAAAATATTAAAAAATAAACATTAAGCTATTTAATTTATTCTATCATCATAGATTAAATTAATTACACTTAATGCATTATTACTATCATGTCATTTTCTTCTAAAATAATTCTTCTTCCTTTTATGGTGTGACCCATTAGGTTCTCCATATTAAACCGGTTGTGAATAAATCAATTAGAATAATTCTAATCTTATTTAAATAAATAAATTAAACTAATAATCTATTTAAATAAATAATATTTATTCTACAATAGGGATAAGCCTCCCTAGCGATCAATGACTTTTCAGATAATATAGATTTCAACATTAATCATAAAAGAACCTGTGAGTTAATAGTTACCGTACAATTGAATCCTTCCACTATACAATGTCCCAATTAAATATAAGACATGGATTTACTGTCAAGTCTTAATTTATTTAATCATATGTATTTCGATTAAAAAATGCACAACTCCAAATATTGCAAATTAGAAACCTCTTTCTAATTTCATTCTATCTTGACCAAGGATTCCTGGGTTGTCATTTAACGAATCACATAGGACATATCTCCTCTTTTACTAGAGGTGGTAGATTCTTTATTGATCATACATTATCTCCATATGCAACTCATTATACCCAAGCATACCCTATATATGCCTTAAAAGGCCTTAAGGAATAAGTCAAACTATAATTTGTTACATACAAGATACTATGATGATCTCAAGTCCAAGGATCACTTATACTACTATCACATTAGGAATTCCTATTGACAGGCGAGTAAAACTCCATTAGGTATTCCATAGCGAGTCACGTTCAGTGAACTTATTCTCCAATAAGCACCTACATACTTGCTTTAGTGTCTCCACAGAAATGACCATGAGATCAGTCATCCTCATCTAATGAGCAAGCAACATATGTACCAATCTATCCGGATTTACTAATCCCCATTTTAGTAATCCCACAATTGGAAACTATTTTAGTTTTTAAGCTTTCTAAGAATTTAGATCTCATTAGCATGATCTCATCATGATTTTAAAAGCATTGCTTAAAACTATGGGTTATTTACATATTATAAAAAACAGCACCATGTAGATAATTAAATGCCTTAAATGAATATTTTATTAATAAATAAATAAGATTGTTTACAAAGTATGTTCTTTATCATCATACATGATTGGCTTGTATGCACACTACTATCAATCCCCAACTTGCACTAAAGCCAATCGCCATGGTATCTCATACCCATCTTCTCTAAGTGACGATCAAACTGTTGTTGTGTTAGAGCTTTAGTAAATGGATCTACAATGTTGTCTTGAGAGTCCACACGCTCCAAGGTGACGTCTCCTCTTTCAATGATCTCCCTGATCAAGTGAAATCGCCGCAACACGTGTTTAGATTTCTGATGAGACCTGGGTTCCTTAGCCTGTGCAACCGCTCCGGTGTTGTCACAGTATACGGGAACTGCTTCTCCAATGCTAGGAACCACACCAAGTTTAGTTATGAACTTCTTCATCCAAATAGCTTCCTTTGCAGCTTCACTTGCAGCTATATACTCTGCCTTTGTCACTGAATCAGCAATTGTTTGCTGCTTGGACTTCCAACTCACTGCACCTCCGTTCAAGTTAAACACATACCCTGAAACAGACTTACTGTCATCTTGGTCTGTTTGAAAACTTGAGTCCGTGAATCCCTCGAGTTTTAATTCAGACCTACCGTAGACAAGAAAAATATCTTTAGTCCTTCTCAAGTACTTTAGGATATTCTTCACTGCCTTCCAGTGCTCTTCTCCTAGATTCGACTGGTATCTGCTCGTTACACTAAGTGCGTGAGCAACATCCGGTCTAGTACATATCATACCATACATGATAGATCCTATTGCAGAAGCATAAGGGATCTTACTCATACAGTCTCTCTCCTCAGGTGTCTTTGGGGCCTGTTTCTTGGAGAGATGTATTCCATGGCTCATCGGCATGAGACCTCTTTTGGAATCTTCCATGCTAAACCTCTTTAGCATCGTATCAATGTATGTTCCTTGGGATAAGCCGAGCATCCTTTTAGATCTATCTCTATAGATCTTTATCCCCAAAATATAGGATGCTTCACCCAAGTCCTTCATGAAGAAGTTTTTAGATAACCAGATTTTAATTGATTGTAACATAGGAATGTCATTCCCTATCAGTAATATATCATCAACATATAATATAAGGAATGATACTGCGCTCCCACTAACCTTCTTGTATACACATGGTTCATCCTCGTTTTTGATAAAATCAAACTCTTTGATTGTCTCATCAAAACGAATGTTCCATCTACAAGAAGCTTGCTTCAACCCATAAATGGATCGTTGTAGCTTACAGACTTGATTTGTTCTAACTTTTGAAATAAATCCCTCTGGCTGTGTCATATACACATCCTCCTCAAGTTTCCCATTGAGGAAGGCCATTTTCACGTCCATCTGCCAGATATCAAAGTCGTTATAAGCTACAATCGCAAGCAAAATCCGAATGGACTTGAGCATGGCTACTGGTGAGAAGGTTTCATTATGGTCAACTCCTTGTCTTTGTTTGAAACCTTTTGCAACCAGTCGGGCCTTATAGGTCTCTACCTTTCCGTCTACTCCAGTATTTCTCTTAAAAACCCATTTACACCCAATAGGCTTAATACCTTCAGGTGGTGAAACCAAAGTCCATACTTTGTTTTCATACATGGAGTCCATTTCGGATTTTATAGCTTCAAGCCATTTCCCTGAGTCTTTATTACTCATAGCCTGTTCGTAATTCAATGGATCATCATCATTCATGATGTGTACCTCATCGTCATCCTCTATAACGAATCCATACCTCTCAGATATCTTCGGTACTCTTCCAGATTTACGAACAGGGTGTGGTACGGTAGGTTCTTCTACTTGGTTAGGTACCTAACTTTGATCCGTGGAAATTTGTGGTTCTTGAACTTCTTCAAGATATATCTTACTCCCACTGACCCCTTCATGGATAAACTCTTTCTCCAAGAAGGTAGCATGTTTCGCAACAAACAACTTTTGACCAGTAGGATGATAGAAATAATACCCTACGGTTTCTTTAGGGTATCCCACAAATCAACACTTATCGGATTTAGTCTGTAGCTTATTATTTTCAAACTTTTTGACATAAGCTGGACAACCCCAAGTCTTAACATGCTTAAGATTTGGTTTTCTCCCTTTCCACATCTCATATGGAGTCTTTGGGGAGAATTTGGTAGGTACCTTATTAAGTAGGTATGCAGCCGTTTCTAGGGCATAACCCCAGAAGGAAATTGGAATGTCGGTAAAACTCATCATGGATTGAACCATGTCTAACAGTGTTCGATTTCTCCTTTAAGATACTCCATTTAACTGTGGTGTACCTGGAGGAGTCCATTGTGAGATTATACCATTTTCTTTGAGACAATTGAGAAACTCACCACTTAAGTATTCTCCACCTCGATCTGATAGAAGTATCTTAATACTCTTGCCTGTTTGTTTCTCTACTTCACTTCTGAACTCTTTGAACTTTTCAAATGATTCTGATTTGTATTTCATTAAATACACATATCCAAATCTTGAGTGATCATCAGTGAAAGTAATAAAATAAGAATACCCACCCCGTGCAATTGTTGTCATAGGTCCACAAACGTCTGTGTGAATCAGTGCCAACAACTCTGTAACTCTTTCTCCTTTTCCACTAAAAGGAGATTTAGTCATTTTACCCATGAGACAAGATTCACAAGTTGGATATGATTCATAATCGGATAGCTCTAGGAGCCCATCCTTATGCAACTTGGATAATCTTGTTTCATTGATATGACCGAGTCTACAGTGCCACATGTAGGTATAATTAATATCATCTCTTTTTCTTTTATTAGTTTGTTCAATTTGAAATATATTTTCTTGCAAGTCAAGTATATAAAGTCCATTTCGCAAATTTCCAATACCATATAAAACATCGTCTTTATAAATAGAACAACCATTGTTCTTTATAATAACGTCAAATCCTTCCATATCCATTACAGAAATTGAAATAATGTTTTTAATAATATTCGAAACATAATAACAATTAATAAGATAAATGGTCTTGCCCGAGGGCATTGCTAAACAATAAGTTTCCTACAGCTAATGCAACAACCTTTGCTCCATTTCCCACTCGTAGGATCACCTCTTCATTATTCAGCTTTCTACTTCTGACCAGTCCCTGCACAGTATTACATATGTGAGAACCACAACCGATATCCAATACCCAAGTAGAATTATAACTTTCAGAAAAATTAATTTCAATCATAAACAAACCTTGATTGGAAGTCGAAGCTTCTCCAAGCTTCTTCTCTGCTAGAAACTTCTTGCAGTTCCTCTTCCAATGTCCCGGCTCATTGCAATGAAAGCACATTCGTTTAGCTGGTTCAGGTTTCTTTTGTTCCTTTTCTTTCTCCTTTCCCTTAGCCTTCTTGGATTTATTCTTTTCAGAAGACACCTTGGGCCTCTTCCTTTTATTGGAAGAATCCACCATCAAGACATGGTTCTTCTTGGATGAGAAGTGACCGTCTGCAGTTTTCAGCATGTTAAGCAGCTCAGGCAAGCTGACATCTAGCTTATTCATGTGAAAATTAACCACAAACTGCGAGAAGGTCTCAGGGAGTGACTGCAAGACCAAGTCTTGACTCAACTCCCCATCCATGACGAACCCAAGCTGTCCAAGGCGTTCAATCAAATTGATTACCTTCAGAACATGAGTCTTGACGGCAGTGCCTTCGGTCATCCAAGATCGAAAGAGCTCCTTAGATATCTCATATCTAGCAGTCCTACTCTGTTCACCATACAACTCCTTGAGGTGAAGAAGCATAGCAGGAGCATCCATATTTACGTGCTGACGCTGAAGCTCGTTATTCATGGATGCGAGCATGATGCATTGAGCCACAGATGCATCATCTTGCCATTTATTGAAAGTGGCAATCTCTTCCTCAGAGGCTGTTTCCGAAACAGATTCAGGGATAGTTGAATTTAAGACATAAGAAATCTTTTCAGCAGTGAGAACAATTCTCAAATTTCTTAGCCAGTCCTCATAATTCGGTCCGATAAGCTTATTTGCATCAAGTATGCTTCGTAGTGAGATTAGTGATTTTGACATTTTTTAAAAATTCTGCATGTGAAAAGACAACATTTTTAGTAAACATTTATTTTATTAACTTTGCATACCAAAATAAATTTAGGTCTTTATTTTAAATTGGTATCTCCCACTATTTTCATCAAACTATATTACCCTCACTTATATAGTTCGGCAACATCTAATTAAAAATTTGCTAGTGAGATTAAAGATCCCATTTCAAATGTATATAACCTTGTGGATAGCACAACAAGCGATATACAAATAAATAGGTAGACAACTCTTGTCAATTACATCACCAAGTAACTCCTTTTATTTTGCCTCTTAAATTATAATGGTTTTGTGTGTGCGCATCCGAACTAAAATGATTTAAGTTAAGTCCAGCCTAGCACTTCCATAAATTAAAAAAAAATATTCGTCCTTGTGGATAGCACAACAAGACTAGATCGTTCAATTTTCTTGATAAGCATCAAATGTGATTAATTAACATCTTAAATACTCAATACTCGCCTTGTGGATAGCACAACAAACTCATATTAAATATTTAATACTCTATTAATTAATCATGCTAGAAGGCGACGTTCGATATTCCAAATATCATTTGAACGCTTCGGACTTAATATTATTTTTTTGAGAGGTTTGTTATTATTTGTCTCATCTTGTTTAACGCGCATGCACACATATATATAAAATACGCGTCATTTTATTAAACATGCGAAGCATGTTTGCATAAAATATAATATATATAATATTTAGCATGCAATATAGAATACTATATTATACCCGGATTGATTATGGACTTTTATTCTAGTTTGGTTCACTAGAGCCACCAAATGAACCAAAAGGTCAAACCTAGGAGTGCAAGAATTTAAATTTAAATGTAACTATTACATTTAAACCCGGGCTCCATACAAACGGGTCTTCACGCGCTCCTTGCTCCTTGGTCTCCAGTTTCTTCAAGATATTTCTAACTATCTCTTTTACATAAACTATTTATAATTAAATAGAAACCTTGATCAGCAGTCAGGGGAAGTACATAGGAGGGAGATAGAATTTACACCGAAAATAAAACTAGAGAAGACGAGATATGCAGACACCATTTTATAAAATCCATACATTCAAGCATTCATCTAAAATAAAATCCAATGACATTGGTCATAGTTCATAATCAACCCCATTTATTATCATACACATCAACATATGCATCAATAAATATCCATTCATCTCATGAATAATAAAGCTATTCCATATATGGATCGATGTCATTTAATGGACAAAAGTTTTGCTAAATTTTATTTTTGAAACAAAATAAACTCTTTTATTTTAATCAAAAATAAATCCAAATTAAACTCCTTTAATTTTAGCAATCTGAAATCATATTTCAGATAAAATAAACATCATTATTTTAAAACTTTATTAATTAAATAAACAGTTTACTTAATTAATAAAAATCAAATTTCAGGGTCTATTCAGGAACCGGTACAGCTGCGCCAGTAATGAACTGGGCAGCTGCACAGGAAGCCTGGAAAATCGGATTTTGCAGACCGGCGCAGCTGCGCCAGTAATGAACTGGGCAGTTGTGCCGTTCGTCGCAGAAACTTGCAGAAAACGATTTTGTACAGAAAAATCGATCCAATTCTCACATCAATTCATACATAGAATCATAAAATTGATAATTAGCACAAAGTTAGACTCTGATACCACTGTTGGGTTTGTACGTAACGCAATCATGCAATCAAATCACATAAATAGGGTGGAAGCGCGAAACATAGGTTTTCAAAAATTTATACAAACTCATAACCATGATCATGCTTTGTGCTAAGTTATCAATAACAGAAAAAGAGAACATGAAATTATACCTTTGAAGATCCAAGCTTCCTCAGGTACAAGTTCTACTCCTTTGATTCCTTTGATTCCTCTGTAGTGGCTCATTCCCTTGATCAATGTCAGTCACCCAAATATTTGGCCTCTAACGGTGATCCATCAAGGAAGATGAAGAACTCAAGAAGATGGGTTATTGGCTTAACCCTTGTTTCTATCTCTATAGAATATGTGTACTCCCAACCTTTGGAAAAATTCACGTACCTTATTTCTGATATAAGACTCTCTTATATAGATATTAGGTTAACCCTCCTAATCCAATTAGGATAGGGTTTTATTTAATTAATTAATTAAACACTTTTAATTAATTTATATCCTAATCTTATTAGGATTGAGAGAGAGTACTGATATTATATTAATTCCTAAACTCCTTTAGAATTAAAATAATAATAATAATATTAATATTAATAAGTCTCCTCTTATTAATTTATATTTAATATTTCTAAAATATTAAATAATAAACATTAAGCTATTTAATTTATTCTATCATCATAGATTAAATTAATTACACTTAATGCATTATTACTATCATGCCATTTTCTTCTAAAATAATTCTTCTTCCTTTTATGGTGTGACCCTTTAGGTTCTCCATATTAAACCGGTTGTGAATAAATCAATTAGAACAATTCTAATCTTATTTAAATAAATAAATTAAACTAATAATCTATTTAAATAAATAATATTTATTCTACAATAGGGATAAGCCTCCCTAGCGATCAATGACTTTTCAGATAATATAGATTTCAACATTAATCATAAAAGAACCTGTGAGTTAATAGTTACCGTACAATTGAATCCTTCCACTATACAATGTCCCAATTAAATATAAGACATGGATTTACTGTCAAGTCTTAATTTATTTAATCATATGTATTTCGATTAAAAAATGCACAACTCCAAATATTGCAAATTAGAAACCTCTTTCTAATTTCATTCTATCTTGGCCAAGGATTCCTGGGTTGTCATTTAACGAATCACATAGGACATATCTCCTCTTTTACTAGAGGTGGTAGATTCTTTATTGATCATACATTATCTCCATATGCAACTCATTATACCCAAGCATACCCTATATATGCCTTAAAAGGCCTTAAGGAATAAGTCAAACTATAATTTGTTACATACAAGATACTATGATGATCTCAAGTCCAAGGATCAGCTTATACTACTATCACATTAGGAATTCCTATTGACAGGCGAGTAAAACTCCATTAGGTATTCCATAGCGAGTCACGTTCAGTGAACTTATGCTCCAATAAGCACCTACATACTTGCTTTAGTGTCTCCACACAAATGACCATGAGATCAGTCATCCTCATCTAATGAGCAAGCAACATATTTACCAATCTATCCGGATTTACTAATTCCCATTTTAGTAATCCCACAATTGGGAACTATTTTAGTTTTTAAGCTTTCTAACAATTTAGATCTCATTAGCATGATCTCATCATGATTTTAAAAGCATTGCTTAAAACTATGGGTTATTTATATATTATAAAAAACAGCACCATGTAGATAATTAAATGTCTTAAATGAATATTTTATTAATAAATAAATAAGATTGTTTACAAAGTATGTGCTTTATCATCATACACGATTGGCTTGTATGCACACTTTTATCAAATAAGGGGCTTGGATTGCATGACCGTTTTTGAATTTGTGAGCCCAAGTTTTAAATTTAAGGCATAAGCCTTCATTTGTTTCTAGCACAAACTTCCATGTCCAACTCATTTGGTTTTTAAGGCATAAGCCTTATGTTTTCTTGCCAGCACACACGATATACACACATATTGTTTAGGTAAATACTTTTCAATGCAAGCATTGCACAAACATCTATGCACATATATTGTGCCTTTTGTTTACTCATGCCAGCAAACATTTCGGCACTCATCACATATGCCC
The DNA here is from genome assembly GCA_020205555.1 of Panax stipuleanatus. Classification (NCBI taxonomy): domain Eukaryota; kingdom Viridiplantae; phylum Streptophyta; class Magnoliopsida; order Apiales; family Araliaceae; genus Panax; species Panax stipuleanatus. The sequence goes on along the minus strand of CM035126.1, from coordinate 98,079,121 downwards.
AACAATTTTTCATTTAGGCACACACATTCCTAGGCACATACTTCCATGCATTTATAATACATTTGCACCAACACCAAGGCAAGCATCCAAATTTAATTCCCATATTCTTTCAAGTTCGGTATACACATCATGCACACACTTGGTAACACACATGCACACACACACACGAATATATATATATATATATATATATATATATATTTTATAATATATTTTAGTATATATATATTTGGAAATAATTTTTGCCCATAAAAGATTTTTGAAAATCAATTTTAAAATAGGAATCTCTTTGCCTTAGAAAATGTTACTATATGAACTCATTTTATTAACACTTGATATTAATTTATCAAGGTCATAAAATAAATTCAAGTAAAGTAAGAAAATAAATATTTTTGGTCAAAATATTCAAGGTAATTAATAAATCATTTTAGCACTTAATCCTATGGAGAGGATTCTACCATTTTTGACCTTTAATCCTAATTTGTTATCATCAAAATTAAATACTCGGATTTGGAGACCTATCAATCTCCCCCTTTTTGATGATGACAACAAGTAAAAATATTTATTTTTCAGAACTCCCCCTTAATTCATGAAGCTCCCCCTGAAATCATGAATCGGGTATTAAAAGAATTTTTAAAATTTTGAAAAACTGAAAAACTATCAGACGGACATTCATAGTTATGACTATCCAGGTAGTTTGTATAATAACAGTATCTAACATGCAAACCATCCATTTATATAAACCATCCATCCTGTCAGTTACAGTTATAATAGTTAATATCAGCTCCTGTCAATCTCATGCACCATTCATACCATAGCAGTTTTATAGCAGTTCATATCTAACAGATCCATGTCTGCTTTCATATCAGATTATTACTTAATAATAATCTGATACTTTCCTTTTTCTGATATTTTTCTTTTCATATCAGATTATCAGTTCAGATCCATAGTCTGCTCAAATATAATAATCTGACATTTTTCTTTTTCTAATATTTTTCTTCTCCCCCTTTGTCATTAACAAAAATGGAGGGGCAGGAGAAAAATACCAAAACCTGCAAAAATTATTAGTTTCAGAGTTTTTCCTGCAAGTTAGTATAACAATTAAACATATAGTAATCATTCTAGTTAGTGTTAAGTATTATTACAGTAATCCACAAATAGTTAGTAGGTTAGTTTACATTCTCCTTCAGATTTTATCAAAATTGAGTGGAGAAAAATTCATACCCAAATTTGACAGAGGCAGATTTGGTGGGGTCTGACCAGTATGATCTGGCTGGACTGAGCTTGTTGTGGCAGTGAAGTTGTATGGGGGGATTGTCACTTTGTGGTGTTCCATAAGCATAGTCACCATGTTATGCAAGTGTTGCACAGAGGTTTGTAAAGCCTCTAATTAACTCAAAATCTGAGACTGGTTCTTTAATGATAACTGATTCATGCTGTTTAGGGAGTCAATTTGGGACATTAAATTTAAGTGTGTTTTTATATGGTCAGTTTCATTGGTTTGAAACACAATTAAAGGCTTGGCAGGAAGGTTCAAATGAGACACAATATTACTATTATGAATTATTTGTGTCTTATGATTATGAATAGAAACACCCAGATATATGAAGAGTCTAGTCAGCAAAAGTCCAAATCCCATGCAATTATTAGAATGGCAAAATTCAAAGGATGTCAAGAGAAAGAAAGGCAGGCTATAAGGCATGCATTCAGTTAGAATACACTTTATCAATTCCAATTCAAAAAGACTGAACATTTTATCATTTCTGACAGGCATGAAGTTATGCATCAGAATTTTGCCTAGAAACTGACATTCAGTAGTAAAGTAGTCCTTATGCACTTTACATGGATAATAAAACAGATTAGCAGGCACAATTTGGTCAGTCGTAAAAGCAAAGTTGTGCTTGAAGGTAAGGCAGTCAATGGTGGTAGTTCCTATGGGATATGTGTATTCATTTATCTTGGGATAACCCAAGAATTCTGTTTTGAGATCTAAAGTATGCAAGAGTAGAATTTCATCAATCATATAATCTTGACCTTGTATGCAGGTCTTAATACCGGATAGAAAGCCAGTTGAATCATGCACAAAAGTCATATGAGCATAGAATTCAGCAATTAGACTAGGATATATCTCTCTACTTGTAAAAGAGACAAGACAGTCCCATCCTACATTGGTTATCTTCTCTAGCAGACCTAGAAAACTATTAAAAGAGGTTGCTACACCAGGAATCAAGTTGTGTTTAATATGTTCATACTTTATTTTTGTAGTGGGTGTGACTAACAAAGAAGTGTATAGGTCAGGGTGTGGGTCAGTGAAAATCTCAGACCTTTTTCTTTTGGAAGACTGAACAGGTTTCATGTTTTTGAAAGAGAGAGAATGCACAAGCAGACAAGTAGTAGAAGAGGTTTGAAAGTAAGACTGCTCATTTAAAGCTATCCTTTTATAGGAAAAGTTTTAATTAAAAAATTATCTTAATTAATATGGCATGTCCTATTTGTTAAAAGATAAACAGTTCATGTGATGACTGTGTAGTGTGAACAGTAAGGGACAGACAAGTGTAGTATTGTTTTGTAAATTTAAATCTTTTGTCAAAAAAAATTTTATTTTAAAAGATTTGTCCAGTAGTCCAATAAGAGAGCACAGTCAAATATCAAACATATGCAGGTTATTGACATAACAGGTGTGATCTAATATCAAACAAAGATACATGTTATCATGACTTATTGGCCCATATCAGACTGTAGCAAATCAACATAGATAAGTTATCACAGATAGCACAGATATGCCCACATCAAACTGTTACAAATTTAAGACAGAGATACAACCAGTCAATGTTACATAACACTAACATGTAGTCATTGTCAGATTCCAATATATAAAGATATAGTGTGTCAACACATTGATTCAACAAGTCAGTGTTATATAAAATGATATAGCATATACTCTCTATTATACATGTCAGCATATAACAGTAATAACATATAATTACTCAATATGGTAATTATTTTCATCACCTAATGTCTAATTTTCAAAGTTGCAGATTTCAGACATGACAATTCAACTTTCATTCAATATTTAAACTCATATAGACAAGTCTCATATAAACCAGTAGTTTTCAAATAGCCACCCATGCAGAAATATAAATATAAAACTTATAGTTATCCAATTTCTCATAGACAAATAAACAGAAACTAGACATAGAGATTTTCATGCCTATATTCACATAGTCAGATAAATATATATATAGCCAGTGGCCCTCAGTAACCACACAGTTCAATATTCATTATAGTCTCAATTAAAATAAAAAGGGTGGAGTGATTACATTCGCACAGCTATTCACAAAGCTAATCAGCTTTCAGGTTTTTCCAGAATAAATGTATCAGTAGGAGAACCACTTTTCACCCATATACCAGACATTTCAAAACCACACAACTCAGCTATATATATGAACTTTTAGGGTTTAAAAAATAGACAGAAGGAGAACACATTTATATTAAGGGTTTTGAAATAAAAGAGTTATATAAAAAAAATTAAATACACAGATGATGAAAACTTTTGTTCGCAAAACTTTTATCAGAAATTAATGTTTTTTTTTAAAAAAATTCGGACTTAGAAAGTTCTTTTAAAAAATATACGAAAATTTAAATATTCGAAGTACGTTGAAAATATATATATGTATATGAAAAATATATTTTGTATGGATCTAAAGTTTTGAAAATTTAAGAAAACACGCGAGACAGACTAAAAAAAATTTATAGATCTAGTTTTTTTTATAAAAAAAAATTCAGAGAAGATGAATAGAAAAAAATTAGATCTAGGGTTTTGAAAATTTTAAGAACAAAAGAAAACTTTCTTTTAAGAAGTAAATTTCAAAAAAAAATTAGGGTTTGAAAATCTTTTAAGAATACGAACAGAAATAAGAAAAATTTTGTTTTAAAAGGAAATGACTTCATAAACAATCAACCAAATAGAAAGATTAAGAAGACTCAGAAGAAGAAGAGCACAAAAACTCACATACATTCGTTGAAGGTTAGAGAGAAAGTTAGGGTTTGTGAAAGCTAGGGTTTGGAGGTTAGAGAGACGAGAGCGTATGATTTTTGAGAGAGAGAAAAGGGAGAGAGCCGGTCGTTAGAGAGAGAGAGGGAGGGTGAAAAATGAATTAGGTTTAGAATTTTTGTTTTTATATTTAGCTTAATTGACTTGATCGTGCGGCTGAGAACTAACCTGAGATTTGATCAATGGCACGGATGAGACGCGCTAATGAATCGGGTCGGCTGACCCGTTTGACCCGTTTGACTCTGATCGAATGGCTTAGATTGGTTTGTGCTTTTTCTGGATTGATCGAACGGTAATTTAGTGTGATCCGTGTGCTAAGCTTGCTCGTTTTTGATTGGTTGAAGTCATGCGACCCAAATTATGCCGTTGGATTGTTTTTGTAGCTTGGACTGCTCAGATTTGATCAGATATATAATTATATAATAAATATTATAAAATATGATTTTTGAGATAATTAATAATAGAAAATACTAAAATATTTATATTAAAATTAGTAAATTAGTAATTTTCATTTTTATGAATATATGTAAAAAAAATTATATTTTCTAATAATTAAGAGAGAGTATAAATACTAAATTTCAATAAATAAAATGCGTATTAACATATAAAAGAAACAAATAATTTATATGTATAATTATTAATAAAAAATTATAAACTAAAAATATTAATAATTTTGACTATAAAATTATATTTATATATTACTTAGAAATAACCAAAAACATTTAATATTTTATGTGACAATATCTAACATGCCTAGGTCTAAACGTAATTTACAAAATTTATCAGAGCTCAGTGGTTTTGTAAATATGTCAGCATTATTTAATTCTGTGTCAATATGTTCTAGTTTAATAATACCATTGTTCACATGATCTCGTAAGAAATGGTGTCTAACATCATGTGTTTTGATCTAGCATGTAAAACGGTATTCTTACTTAAGTTGATAGTGCTTGTATTATCACATAGTATTGACACAAAAGTAAATTTTATATTGTAATCGGCAAGGGTCTGTTTCATCCACAATATCTGTGCACAACATCGTGCAGCAGCTATATATTCTGCTTCAGTGCTTGAAATAGATACCGAATTTTGTTTCTTAGAAAACCAAGATACTAGATATCCACCTAAGAACTGACACGTGCCACTTGTGCTTTTTTGATCAACATGATGACCGGCATAGTTAGAGTCAGAGAAACACACAAGGTCAAATGGTTGACCTTTAGGATACCATAGACCTAAGTCTGTAGTTCCTTTAAGGTATCAAAATATTATTTTTACTGCAACCAGGTGAGATTCTTTAGGACTTGCTTGGAATCTGGCACATTTACAGACACTGAACATAATGTCAGGTCTACTAGCTGTAATGTAAAGGAGACTGCCAATCATTCCTCGATATTTCTTAGTGTCAACACTTTTTCCATTTTCATCAGCAGTTAGTTTATTAGTAGTTGACATAGGAGTATTAAGAGGTTTTACAGACTCTAAACTAAATTTCTTAATCATTTCTTTGCAATATTTGGATTGAGATATGTGAATACCTTTTTCTCCTTGCTTAATTTGTAGTCCTAGGAAGAAATTTAATTTTCCCATCATGCTCATTTCGAATTCCTTGCTCATGCTTTCAGAAAACTCATTGCATATATTCATGTTAGTGGATCCAAAAATAATGTCATCAACATATATATTTAAAATAAGAATATTATCATTTTTATATTTTGTAAAAAGAGTAGTATCTACTGTGCCTCTTTTATAACCATTTTCTAATAAGAACTTACTAAGTCTTTCATACCATGCCCTGGGAGCTTGTTTTAGACCGCATAAAGCTTTGTGTAGTTTATACACATAATCAGGATGCTCAAAGTCTTCAAAGCCAGGGGTTGTTTAACAAAGACTTCTTCTTCAATAACACCATTTTGAAAAGCAGATTTCACATCCATTTGAAATAATTTAAAATCTTTATGGCATGCAAAAGCTAATAACATACGTATAGACTCAATTCTAGCAACAGGAGCATATGTTTTATCATAGTCAATTCCTTCAAGTTGATTATACCCTTGTGCAACTAATTGTGCCTTATTACATATAACAATTCCATTTTCATCTAATTTGTTACGAAACACCCATCGAGTACCAATAATGGAAGTCTCTTCGGGAGTTGGAACTAATTCCCAGACTTTGTTTCTTGTGAACTGTTCAAGTTCTTCTTGCATAGCTGTTATCCAATTTTCATCAATCAAAGAATCTTTTATATTTTTAGGCTAAATTTGTGACAGAAAGGATAGATGACTGGCCATGTTTTGTACTTGTGATCTTGTAAGAATCCCTTTATCAATATCACCAATGACATTTTCTATTAGATGATTTCTTATAGCATGTGATTCGTTGGGCAAGTCATTTAGCTAGGGATTAGGATTTTCAAGAGGATTAATATTGACAGAAGGAGAAATATCATCAATTTTCAGTTCTTCCATATTTTTGAGAATATCTTCAATAACTGTATCATTTTTTGCCAGTTCTTTATATTTTGGAGGAGGTTTAGATTCATCAAAAGTCACGTTCATTGACTCTTCCACGACTAGAGTTCTTTTATTAAAGACTCTATATGCTTTACTATTTAGTGAATATCCCAAGAATATTCCTTCATCGAATTTGGTATCAAATTTTACTAGATATTGTTTAGTATTTAGAATAAAGCATTTACTCCCAAAGACACGAAAGTAGTTTATTTTAGGAGTTCTTTGATAAAAGAGTTCATAGGGAGTTTTGAAAAGAATTGGTCTCAGCAAGACGCGATTCAAAATATAACAAGAAGTTGCAATTGCTTCGGCCCAAAAATATTTAGGAAGTCGATATTCATTAAGCATAGTATTGGCCATTTCTTGTAAAGTACGATTTTTTCTTTCAACAACACTGTTTGATTGAGGTGTGTAAGGTGCAGAAAAGTTATGACTTATACCGTGCTCATCACAGGACATTATGAAATCATAATTGTCAAATTCTCTTCCGTGATCAGACCGAATATAAATAATAGAGCTTCCCTGTTGATTCTGAATTTTCTTACATAGTGCAGAAAAGGAGTTTATCGCTTTATTTTTGAACTTTAGAAAATTAACCCAAGTGAATCTTGAATAATCATCAACTAGGACTAAAATATAGACAGCACCACCCATACTATGTTTGGGGATAGGTCCAACTAAGTCCATATGCAAGAGTTCAAGTGGTCGAGATGTTGAAACTGTGAGTTTAGGTTTATGAGATGCATGAATTTGTTTTCCTAATCACAGGCTTCGCAAATATGGTCTTTAAGGAATTTAAGTTTAGGAAGACCACGAACATGTTCTTTAGAAGATATGTTATTAATCAATTTCATGTTAATGTGTCCTAATCTACGATGCCAAAGCCAAGGGTCGTCATTTGCAGACACAAGACACACATTGTCCATGTGTGAGTATGTGTCTAAATCATATGTGTACACATTTTGACTTCTAGGACAAAGTAAAATTAATTTTTCAGTTTGGTCAAAAATTGAACAGTTATGAGGACTGAATGTTATTTTAAAACCACTATCACATAGTTGACTAATGGATAGAGGATTATACCTGAGTCCAGTGACCAATTGAACGTTAGAGATTGTTATGTGTTTACTGTACACATTTCCAATTCCAACAACTTTACCTTTGTTGCTATCTCCGAAAGTTATCTCGTTACAGTCTGTAGCTTGTAGATTGCTCAATTTAAATTTGTCCCCTGTCATGTGTTTTGAACAACCGCTATCAAGGTACCATTTATTTTTACTAGAATCAGCTGTGAGACATACCTGCAACATGTATTAAATTCACAAACTGGTACCCTTTAATGAGAATGGTCCTTTGGGTAAGTTTTCCAATTTGTATAAGGATTGGTCGTGTTTTCCTTTACAAAGTTTGGTACAGGATAATAATCACTAGTAGGCACACATGTTCTATGAGTAGCAGATTTATAATATGCATGACTAACTTTTTTAAATGAAGGACGAGAGTTTCTAGATGATCTTTCATTATACAATAATTCTCTTTTTGTGATAATAGGTGTAGTGTAACTTCCTTTTGGTACCCAAATCATTTTTCCTGAATAGTTTTCATTCTTGGCATTACATGAGTAAATTGAATGACCATTTCTATTGCAGTAAAAGCATTTATCAAAAGGAGACGTATGATCATTTTCTTTACTTTTAACATGATAGAGTTTCTTATGTTTTATCTTACTGGATTTTTCGGTATATCCTAATACTTCATTATTGAAACTACATCTTTGTTGACTGAGCATAACGTCAAGATTTTCTTTTCCTTTTGTAAATTTAATAACTGTAGAGTTTAAGTCATCACGTTCTATAGTCAACATTTTAATTTGATTCATTAGAATAGATTCTTCATTTTGTTTTTCTAATGAATTTTCCTTTTGACTTACTTCTTGTTTTTGAGAATCTTTTATAATTTCAGTGAGAGCTAAATTTTCAGTTTTAAGATTTTCAATAGATGTAGCAAGTGTAGAATTTTTCTTTTCAAGATTTTCATTTGTTTTTCTTAACTTTTCTAGTTCTTCTTTTACTACAAGATTTTCTGAAGAGTTATTTTCTAATTTCTCAGTTTCATGTTTTAAAACTTCATTATCCATGATTAAATTAAAATTTTCTATTTCAAGATTTCTATTTGCTTCAATTAATTTTTCAAATGACGCTTTTAATTTAATAAACTCTTTTTTTAATAATTTCATTATCATTATAAGCTTGATGTTTTGAATTTACCTCAGATTTTGGTGATGAGTCATTGTCCGCCATAAAACATAGATTTGTTGTTTCTTCGGTTGGCTCAGTAGGTTCTTCTTCATCACTTAGATCCCAGCCTTCTTCAGCTACTAGAACTTTGTTGTTGGCTAGTTTTGGACAATCCTTCTTGAAGTGTCGTAGTTGGTTACATTCAAAACAGTTATTTGAATTTTCATTTGTGCCAGCATTTCTAAAGTTGTTATTGGTAGCTTTAAAATTCCCTCCTGGAACTTTTGGCTTGAAGGCTTGCTTGTTTCAGAAATTGTTGAAGTTGTTATTTGTTTTCATGAAGCCTTTGCCATATCTCTTTGCTTTGATTTGAATTACTCTTCTGAGTTGTCTTGATAATAATGCAACTTCATTATTACCTAGACTCAAGAGTTCTTCATTTAGTTCATCATCCTCGCTATCTTGATCAACAAGTAAGACTTTGAAAGCGATTCCTTTTTTTTTGAGATCTGTGTCTGATCCTGCTTTTTCGACTAGTATATCGACTTCGTGGGCACGAAGATTTCCAATGAGGCTTTCAAGGGGATAAGCAGTTAGATCCTGCATTTCCTTAATGGCTGTAACTTTCATTTTCCACACAGATGGAAGAGCTTTGAGAATCCTTCTATTCTTCTCATTTGTTGTGTAAGCTTTTCCCAGTTGTTCTAGCTCATCAATGATTCTGGAAAAACTGAGTTTTCATATCAATGATCTTTTCACCTTCTTCCAACTTGAAGCTTTCATACTCTTGAATTAGAGCATCTTTTCTGGTTTCTTTGATATGACTGGTTCCTTCATAGGTTACAATCAATTTTTCCCAAATTTCTTTTGCATTCTTGCAGTTGCTAACTCTTTTATATTTTTTTTCTATAAGAGCACTTGTTCAGCTTTGGAGGCGATATTCATAACCTCCTCATCCTCGGTGGTGAATTCCCTAGCATCTTTTTCAACTAGCTTTTCATTTTCGACTTTTGTGGGAATCTTTACACCTCATTCAATTTCTAGCCAAAGTTTGATTCCTTGTGACTTGGCGTAGATTTTTAACCTATTTTTCCAGGTGGCAAAGTTTGTGCCATCAAATAGTGGAGGTCTGGACAGTAATAGTCCTTATTTGCAACCGGTAGCATTTGTGTAGGCCATGGATGGATCTACTCTTAGATATGTCTATAATCACTTAACAAACAAGTTAAAGAGCACCGCTCTAATACCAATTGAAAGTCAAATAATAATCTATAAGGGGGGGTTGAATAAATTATTACCGTTTAAAATTATCTTTGGCCTTTTTGAATTTTAGTGATTTAATTTTATCAAATTAATAGACAGTTTAAAATTCAATCACATAATGCACAAATATTTACCTGGTTCACAACATACAGCCCGGGTATGTTGCTACGTCCAGTCTCAAGCTCCTCTCCAAGACTTGAGATCCTATTACTTCCCTGTAATAAATACTCCTTCAATAGGCGGAGAAACCTGTACAAAGTTTTAAAGATAAACTTACAACATTCCTCAACTAACTTTCTCGGACAGCGAACTCCCAGCTTCTTCCTCAAGCTTAGTTGAATCTTCTTTTGAGCTTAGTACTAGTTTATACTTTGGTCTTGAAACAACAATTTCTTCCTCATCTCACAAGTGCACTAGAGACTCAACTCTCAGCTGACCTCTCTAAGACTTTGGTCTTGGTCAAAGAATTCTTGTCTTTCTCACAAATATAAAATAAACTAACTCACCCTTTTTTTTTTACAAAAAGTTTGATGAATATATGCTTCTAACAATAAGCAGATATAATTGTAGCACAAATATACTTCTCATACAAGCAGATATAGAATTTCAAGTATATGATAAAAGTTCAAAGACTTTTATGTGATGTGCTTCTGTGAAAGCAGATATAATATTTAAGCACTTGTACTAAAAACTTTCTTTTTCTTTAAAGAATATTTTTCAATGGATTAAGAAAAAGATTTTTCTTTATAAAGAGTGTGTTTCTTTGTTGTTGAATAAATATAACTTTGAATTAAACAGCCACACACACTTATATAATCCAGCAATAATATATGAGCAATTATATGAATAGTATATTTGATGACAGTTTATCAAATATGACAATATGATTCACTTTAGATAATACTTGAACAAACTCGTTCTACCCACTTATATATATTATATTATACTTGATCTACGTTGCGAATAATTTGGCCACTTGGGATTTTAAAGACCGTCTAGAGTATTTCAAGTGAAATATCCGAATTTGCTTAACGCGTTTCGGTGTCCAAGTACTGACTAAATTTTTCGATTCACAACTTGATAATCAGATATAGAATATTAAAGAATATTTATATCGATTATATATATCAGTAAAGGGCCACTTGGGATTTTAAAGACCATTCAGAGTATTTCAAAGAAATAGCATTTGAATTTGCTTAACGCGTTTCGGTGTCCAAGTACTGACTCTTTACTAGATATGATATATCATATATAAGATATATATAAATGTTTATCACAAATTATATCTTATTATCTAAATCTATATATTGATTATACCAGTAAAAGGCCACTTGGAATTTTAAAGACCGTCTAGAGTATTTCAAAGAAATAACATCTGAATTTGCTTAACGCGTTTCGGTGTCCAAGTACTGACTCTTTACTAATATGGATATACAGATATATTAATACGTATGGCAGTTTATCACAGATATATATATATATATATATATATATATATATGAATGAGCAAGTATAAGATGATATGAACAATTATAATTTGACAACTTATCTCAAATACTTGGACCAATTTTTCTTTTCTAAACGAAATTATAACTTTGATTTGAGCGAAGAGAGTAAAAGCTTGTTTAAATAATCTGTAGGCAAGGATAGTAAGCTTTCTGGTTTTTAGAATTGGTAAATTGAAATGAATAGAAAAGCCTCCTATTTATAGAAATTTTCAGGTTCGGACAAAACCGTAATTTTTAAAAATTATTTTTGAAATGGAAGGTCAGGATTGCATAATGCAAAATAAGGGACTTGGATTGCATGACCGTTTTTGAATTTGTGCGCCCAAGTTTTGAATTTAAGGCATAAGCCTTCATTTGTTTCTAGCACAAACTTCCATGTCCAACTCATTTGGTTTTTAAGGCATAAGCCTTATGTTTTCTTGCCAGCACACACGGTATACACACATATAGTTTAGGTAAATACTTTTCAATGCAAGCATTGCACAAACATCCATGCACATATATTGTGCCTTTTGTTTACTCATGCTAGCAAACATTTCGGCACTCATCACATATGCCCAACAATTTTTCATTTAGGCACACACATTCCTAGGCACATACTTCCATGCATTTATAATACATTTGCACCAACACCAAGGCAAGCATCCAAATTTAATTCCCATATTCTTTCAAGTTCGGTATACACATCATGCACACACTCGGTAACACACATGCACACACACACACGAATATATATATATATATATATATATAATATATTTTAGTATATATATATTTGGAAATAATTTTTGCCCATAAAAGATTTTTGAAAATCAATTTTAAAATAGGAATCTCATTGACTTAGGAAATGTTACAATATGAACTCATTTTATTAATACTTGATATTAATTTATCAAGGTCATAAAATAAATTCAAGTAAAGTAAGAAAATAAATATTTTTGGTCAAAATATTCAAGGTAATTAATAAATCATTTAGCACTTAATCCTATGGAGAGGATTCTACCCATTTTGACCTTTAATCCTAATTTGTTATCATCAAAATTAAATACTCAGATTTGGAGACCTATCATTTATCACCCGGGTAAGGCAAACGTGGTTGCCGACGCTCTGAGCAGAAAAGAAAGGGAGAAACTGTTTCATTTGAAGACTCAGGAAGAATTAGTAAGAGAAATGGAAAGATTAGAGATAGAGGTAAGAGGACCGGAGAGGTCTGAAGAAAAATTATTCGTAATGGAAGCTCGTCCGACATTGCTGGATAGAGTAAAAGAAGCACAAGAGAAAGATGAGGAGTGCGAGAAAATTAGATAAAGGATCGCAGAAAATGAAGAAGAAAGATTTCAAATGGATAAAGACGGTATTTTGAGGTTCGAAGGAAGAGTGTGGGTAGCAGCGGTAACTGTGTTAAGGGAAGAGATTTTGCACGAGGCACACAATACGACGTATTCCGTTCATCCTGGAGGCACAAAAATGTACTGAGATTTGAGGCAAAATTTTTTGTGGCCCAATCTAAAACGGGAAGTTGCAGAATGCATTAGTAAATGTCTTACTTGCCAACTCGTTAAAGCAGAGCACCAGCAGCCTAGTGGTTTACTACAACCGTTGGAAATACCGGAGTGGAAATGGGAGCACATTACTATGGACTTCGTGGTAGGACTTCCAGACACACAGAAGGGATATGATGCCATTTGGGTTATCGTAGATCGACTAACAAAGGCTATACATTTTCTACCGATCAAGATCCGCTATAGTTTGAATCAGTTAGCGAGTCTCTACGTAAAGGAGATTGTTTCATGACATGGAGTGTCGGTGTCAATTATCTCTGATCGAGATTCGCGCTTCACGTTAAATTTTTAGAAAAGCTTGCAAGAGAGGATAGGAACATAGTTGAGGTTGAGTACCGCTTATCATCCTCAGACAGACGGACAGAGTGAGCGAACTATACAAACGCTGAAGGACATGCTTCGGACTTGCGTGATGGACTTCAAGGGAAATTGGGATGACCACCTACCCTTAGTTGAATTCGTGTATAACAACAGTTACCATGCGAGTATCAACATGCCACCATACGAAGCTCTTTACGGAAGAAAGTGCAGAACGCCATTATGTTCGGACGAAGTCGGAGAACGACGAATACTCGGACCAGAGTTAGTTTAACAAATCGCAGACGTAGTGACAGTGATAAGCGCCAGACTAGTAGCAGCTCAAGATCGTCAAAAAAAGTACGCAGACTTGCATTGACAAGACCTGGACTTTAAAGTAGGCAGTTTCGTATTCTTGAAGGTATCTCCATGGAAGGGAAAAATCCGATTCGGCAAGAAAGGAGAATTAAGTCCAAGATTCATAGGACCGTTCGAGATACTGAAGCGACTGGGCGAAGTGGCATACAAAGTTGCATTACCACCCGAGTTGGAGCACATTCACAATGTGTTTCACATCTCCGTGTTGCGACCGTACAAGGCCGACTACAAGCACGTGATTTCTTACGAACCCATTCAAGTGGAGAAGAACTTAGCGTATGAAGAAATTCCTGTCCAGATATTAGATAGGAAAGAGCAAACCTTAAGAAATAAAGTTATTTCATCTGTAAAGGTACTTTGGCGTAACCACGATGTCGAGGAGGCTACGTGGGAGTTAGAAGATAGGATGGTGAGGGATTATCCCCATCTATTTGTGTAACCTTGTAGCAATTCCGAGGATGGAATTTTTATAAGGGGGGAGGATGTAATACCCGAGAATTTTTGAATATTATTAAATGAATATATTGATAAAAATCAATATTTATTTGAATATAAATGTATATGTGTTGCAAGATAAGCTCATTCAAATGAAGTCAAATTGAATATATAATAATTAAGGAAGAATGTGGAGTTTCTGTTAAACTCGTTGAAATGCCTTGTGTGGTACGAAAATAGAAACAATAATGAGCTTAATTAAACTTAAGTGATAAGCCTTGTGTGGCCTAATTAATTTTCTAATCTAGTTGGGGCATTGAATTAATAATGTATTGGACTTAGGATATATTCAAGCCCAACAACATTAATGCGATATGTTATAAGAATTAAGAGATGTGGCCCAATCAATTTATGTACTAGATTAAATAATAGAGTCCATGTGCTTTAGTGTGCTTAGCCCAATTGATTTAATATGGTGTGGTCCAATGTGTAATGTATGATGATAGGAATATGTATATATATACATGTAGATATATATGTATGTAGTTGTATAATAGAGGTTGTAAAATAAAGTGTGACATTGGAATGTGAATAAAACTATATGATAAAAAGGAAATGAGCCACATGGGTGGACTTATGAGAATACATATTATATGTACATTATACAATATGGACTCAAACAATATTATATAAAGTATAGTGTGACACTTTAGTGAAACTATGCAATATGAAAACTATATTATAAGAGTAATAAAATTGTATGAGTTACATACATGAACTTATGTGACCATGTGATAGGTATAATACTTTAATGAATACTATATGGTATATTAAAGTATGTGAATAATTAATAGCAATAATTATTTCAATAAGTTACATAATTGGAATAATGAGGTTGGTAATAATGTAGTATGTCACTATTTAATTAACTCATAATTTGACATTATTAAAATGTACATAGATTATATTGTTGGGTTTGTACGAAATCGTGACTCAATCAAATTGCAAAAATTAGCGGAAGCATGGTATATCAGAGTTTAAAAAATTTCTACAAAATCATCTCCCGGATCATCCTTTATGCAAATTAATAATTTAAAACGATAAATAAGAAGTTATGGAATCATACCCTTGTAGAACGAAGCTTCCACAGCTACGAGTTCAACTCCTTGTTCTTCGTGATCTCCTTGAATTTTTGGGTTAGATTCCTTCCTTTGATCAACGTTAGCCACCCAAGTGTTGGGCCTCTAGAGGTGATCCACCAAGGAATATGAATTATCAAGAAGGAGTGTGGTTGGCTTAGTTGTCTATCCTATATAGAAAAGGAGTACTCTCCAACAATTGAAATTGCATCAACTAATATCTATTATAAGACTCCTCTTATATAGATATTCGTCAACCCTTCTAATCCTATTAGACATGGGATTTCATTTAATTAATTAAACTCCTTTAATTAATTTAGGCTTTCCACCACATTGGGAATAATTAATTAAATTCATTTAATTAATTTGTCTCCTAATCTTATTAGGAATAAATGAGAGTACTAATATTAAATTAATTACTAAACTCCTTTAAAAATTAAAATAATAATAATTGTAATAATATTAATAAGACATCTCTTATTAATTTATATTTAATATTTTCAAAATATTAAATAATAAACATTAAGCTATTTAATTTATTCTATCACCATAGATTAAATTAATTACACTTAATGCATTATTACGATTATGCCATTACCTTCTTAAATAATTATTCTTCCTTTTATGGTGTGACCCTTTAGGTTCTTCATATTAAACCGGTTGTGAATAAATCAATTAGAATAATTTTAATCTTATTTAAATAAATAAATTAAACTAATAATCTATTTAAATAAATAATATTTATTCTACAATAGGGATAAGCCTCCCTAGCGATCAACGACTTTCCAGATAATATAGATTTCAACATTAATTATAAAAGAACCTGTGAGTAAATAGTTACCGTACAATTCAATCCTTCCACCATACAATGTCCCAATTAAATATAAGACATGGATTTACTGTCAAATCTTATTTTATTCAATTATATGTATTTCGATTAGAAAACGCACAACTCCAAATAATGCAAATTAGAAACTCCTTTCCAATTTCATTCCACCTTGGCCAAGGATTCCTGGGTTGTCATTTAACGAATCACGTAGGACATATCTCCTTTTTTACTAGAGGTGGTAGATTCTTTATTGATCATTCATTATCTCCATATGTAACTCATTATACCCAAGCATACCCTTTTATATACCCTAAAGGGCTTTAAGGAATAAGTCAAAGTATAATTCATTACATACAAGTTACTATGATGATCTCAAGTCCAAGGATCACTTGTACTACTATCACATTAGGAATTCCAATTGACAGGCGAGTAAAACTCCATTAGGTATTCCATAGCGAGTCACGTTCAGTGAACTTATTCTCCAATAAGCACCTACATACTTGCTTTAGTGTCTCCACACAAATGATCATGAGATCAATCATTCTCATCCAATGAGCAAGCAACATATATATCAATCTATCCAAATTTACTAATCCCCTTTTTAGTAATCCCATGATTAGGAACTATTTTAGTTTTTAAGCTTTCTAAGAATTTAGATCTCATTAGCATGATCAACATCATGATTCTGAAAGCATTGCTTAAAACTATGGGTTATTTACATATTATAAAAACAGCACCATATAGATATTTATTTGCCTTTAATAAGTTAATACTTTAATTAATAAATAAATAAAATTATCTACAAAGTAGATGCTTTATCATCATACATGATTGGCTTGTATGCATACTACTTCAATCTCCCACTTGCACTAAAGCCAATCGCCATGGTATCTCATACCCATCTTCTCTAAGTGACGATCAAACTGCTGTTGTGTTAAAGCTTTAGTAAATGGATCTGTAATGTTGTCTTGAGAGTCTATATGCTTCTCTTTTAATGATTTCTTTAATCAAAGTGCCGCAACACATGTTTAGATTCAAGATGAGACTTAGGAACTATTTCTAGTTCTGTAATGAACTTTTCATCCGAAACATCAACTTACAGCTTCACTTACAGTTATATACTTTGTCTTTGTCACTAAACCAGCAATATTTTGCTGTTTGGAACCTTTCCAATTCACTGTACCATCTTTCAACGTAACGACTTACCCTAAAGTGGATTTGTTATCGTCTTGGTCAGCTTGAAAACTTGAGTCTATTTAGCACTCTAGTTTAATTCAGACTCATCATGTCATATGATGACATCCTTAGTGTCAGTTAAGTACTTTAAGATGTTTATCATTGTCTCACAGTGATCTTCTCCAGAATATGACTAATCAACATCAAGTCTCGTATATTTCATTGCATACATGATAGTAGCCCATGCGATCTCTCTTTTATTGAGGATAATTTTAAAGAGATTCACTCCGTAGCTCATCATCATGAGACACCTTTTGGAGTTTTCTATGCTAAACGCCTTTAGCATCTAATGAATATACGTTTCCTTGGATTAAGCCGAACATCCTTTTAAATCTTTCAATACAGATTTATATCCCCAATGTGGGATGTTCTACCCAAATCATTCATGGAGGAATGTTTAGACAACTTTATTTTGATCGATTGTAGCATAGGAATTTCATTCCCTATCAGTAATATATCATCAACATATAGTACAAGGAATGAAACAACGCTCCCACTAACCATCTTGTACACACATGGTTCATCCTCGTTTTTGATAAAATCAAACTCTTTGATTTTTCTCATCAAAACGAATGTTCCAGCTATGAGAATCTTGCTTCAATCCATGAATGGATTGTTGTAGCTCATATACATGACTTGCTTCAACCATTGAAACAAAAAAATCATCTGGCTGTATCATACATACATTCTCCTCTAATAATGTATATTTGAGGAAGGGCGTCTCTACGTCCATTTTGCCAGATTAAGTAAAAATAAGCTGCGATCGCAAGAAAAATCCAAATGGACTTGAGCATAGCTTCAAAATCTATTTTAGATTTTATAGTCATCTACCATTTTTCTGAGTCTTTATTACTCATAGTTTGTTCGTAATTGAATGGATCATCATCATCCATGATGTGTACCTCATCGTCATCCTCTATGACGAATCCATACCTTTTAGGTATCTTCGGTACTTTTCCAGATTTACGAATATGGTGTGATACAGTAGGTTCTTCCACTTGGTCAGGTACCTGACTCTGATCCGTAGTAATTTATGGTTCTTGAACTTCAAGATATATCTTACTCCCACTGACCCCTTCATGGATAAACTCCTTCTCCAAGAAGGCAACATGTTTCGCAACAAACACTTTTTGATTAGTTGGATGATAGAAATAATACCCTACAGTTTCTTTAGGGTATCCCATAAATCTATATTTGTCGGATTTAGTCTGTAGCTTATCATGTTCAAACTTTTTGACATAAGCTGGACAACCCCAAGTCTTAACATGCTTAAGATTTGGTTTCCTCCCCTTCCACATCTCATATGGAGTCTTTGGGGAGGATTTGGTAGGTACCATGTTAAGTAGGTATGCAGCCATTTCTAGAGCATAACCCTAGAAGGTAATTGGAAGATCGATAAAACTAATCATGGATCGAACCATGTCCAACAATGTTCAATTTCTCCTTTCAGATACTCCATTTAACTGTGGTGTACCTGGAGGATTCCATTGTGAGATTATACCATTTTCTTTGAGACAATTGAGAAACTCGCCGCTTAAGTATTCTCCATCTCGATCTGATCGATGTATCTTAATACTCTTGCCCGTTTGTTTCTCTACTTCACTTCTGAACTCTTTGAACTTTTTAAATGATTCTGATTTGTATTTCATTAAATACATATATCCAAATCTTGAGTGATCATCAGTGAAAGTAATAAAATAAGAATACCCACCCTGTGCACTTGTTGTCATAGGTCCAAAAACGTCTGTGTGAATCAACGCTAACAACTCTGTAACTCTTTCTCCTTTTCCACTAAAAAGAGATTTAGTCATTTTACCCATGAGACAAGATTCACAAGTTGGATATGATTCATAATCAGATAGCTCTAAGAGCCCATCCTTATGCAATTTAGATAATCTTGTTTCATTGATATGATCGAGTCTACAATGCCACATATAGGTATAATTAATATCATCTCTTTTCCTTTTCTTAGTTTGTTCAATTTGAAATATATTTTCTTGCAAGTCAAGTACATAAAGTCCATTTCGCAAATTTCCAATACCATATAAAGCATCGTCTTTATAAATAGAACAACTATTGTTTTTATAATAACGTTAAATCCTTTCATATTCAATACAGAAATAGAAATAATGTTTCTAATAATATTCGGAACATAATAACAATTATTAGATAAATGGACTTGCCTGAAGGCATCGCTAAACAATAAGTCCCTACAGCGATTGCAGCAACCTTTGCTCCATTCCCCACTCGTATGATGACCTCATCATTGCTCAGCTTCCTACTTCTGACCAGTCCCTACACAGTATTACATATGTGAGAACCGCAGCCGGTATCCAATACCCAAGTAGAATTATGACTTTCAGAAAAATTAATTTCAATCATAAACAAACCTTGATTGGAAGTCGAAGCTTCTCCAAGCTTCTTCTCTGCTAGATATTTCTTGCAGTTTCTTTTCCAATGTCCCGGCTCATTGCAATGAAAGCACATTCCTTTAGCTGGTTCAGGTTTCTTTTGTTCCTTTTCTTTCCCCTTTCCCCTTTCCCTTAGCCTTCTTGGATTTCTTCTTTTCAGAAGATACCTTGGGCCTCTTCCTTTTATTGGAAGAATCCACCATCAAGACATGGTTCTTCTTGGATGGGAAGTGACCTTCTGCAGTTTTCAGCATGTTAAGCAGCTCAGGCAAGCTGACATCTTGCTTATTCATGTGAAAATTAACCACAAACTGCGAGAAGGTCTCAGGGAGTGACTGTAAAACCAAGTCTTGACTCAACTCCCCATCCATGACGAACCCAAGCTGTCCAAGGCATTCAATCAAATTGATCACCTTCAGAACATGAGTCTCGACGACAGTACCCTCGGTCATCCGAGATCGGAAGAGTTCCTTAGATATCTCATATCTAGCAGTCCTACTCTGTTCACCATACAACTCCTTGAGGTGAAGAAGCATAGCAGGAGCATCCATGTTTACGTGCTGACGCTGAAGCTTGTTATTCATGGATGCGGGCATGATGCATTGAGCCACAGATGCATCATCTTGCCACTTATTGAAAGTGGCAATCTCTTCCTCAAAGGCTGTTTCCAAAACAGATTCAGGGACAATTGAATGTAGGACATAAGAAATCTTTTCAGCAGTGAGAACAATTCTCAAATTTCTTAGCCAGTCCTCATAATTCGGCCCGGTAAGTTTATTTACATCAAGTATGCTTCGTAGTGAGATTAGTGATTTTGACATTTTTAAAATTCTGCATGTGAAAAGACAATATTTTTAGCAAACATTCATTTATTAATTTTGCATACCAAAATAAATTTACGTCTTTATTTGAAATTGGTATCTCCCACTATTTTCATCAAACTATATTACCCTCATTTATATAGTTCGGAAAAATCTAACTAAAGATTTGCTAGTGAGAATAAGGATCCCATTTCAAATGTATATAACCTTGTGGATAGCACAACAAGCGATATATAAATAAATAGGTAGACAACTCTTGTCAATTACATCACCATGTAACTTCTTTTATTTTGCCTCTTAAATCATAATGGTCAAGTGTGTGCACATCCGAACTAAAATGATTTAAGTTAAGTCCAGCCTAGCACTTCCATAAATTCAAAAAAGAAAAATATTCGTCCTTATGGATAGCACAACAAGACTAGATCGTTCAATTTTCTTGGTAAGCATCAAATGTGATTAATTAATATCTTAAATATGCAATACTCATCTTGTGGATAGCACAACAAGCTCATATTAAATATTTAATACTCTATTAATTTATCATGCTAGAAGGCGACGTTCGATATTCCAATTATCTTTAAACGCTTCGGACTTCATATTTTTTTTTGAGGGGTTTGTTGTTATTTGTCTCATCTTGTTTAGTGCACATGCACATATATATATATAAAACACGCATCATTTTATTAAACATGCGAAGCATGTTTGCATAAAATATAATATATATAATATTTAGCATGTACATATAGAATACTATATTCTACTTGGATTGATTATGGACTTTTATTCTAGTTTGGTTCACTAGAGCTACCAAGTGAACCAAAAGGTCAAACCTAGGAGTGCAAGAATTTAAATTTAAACGTAACTATTACATTTAAACCCGGGCTTCATACAAACGGGTCTTCACGCGCTCCTTGCTCCTTGGTCTCCAATTTCTTCAAGATAATTCTAACTATCTCTATTACATTAACTATTTAAAATTAAATAAAAACCTTGATCAGCAGTCAAGGGAAAGTACATAGGAGGGAGATAGAATTTTACATCAAGAAAAAAAAATAGAAAAGACGAGGTACGCAAACCTCATTTAATAAAATTCATTCATTTAAGCATTCAACTAAAATAAAATTCAATCACATTGGTCAAATAGTCCATATCAATCCCCATTTATTTACATATATATCACCATATATATCAATAAATAAATATTCATCTCATGAATTAAAATATTCCATATATATATGAGTATCATTTAATGGACAATTTTAAATTGCATGAAATCCAATTTCAAGATTAAAATAAACTCTTTATTTTAATTATAGAATTATTTAGAATATAATATATAAATATATATAATCTATAAAGTGAAACCTATTCACTAATGTTACTTTTTAAAACAAGTCACTTAATATATGCTATTAATATATTAATATAACTTGAATCTCCCAACATGATGAAACCTTCAGGAAGCTTTTGAAAAAAAACTAATCCAAAGTCACTTCTTAAAAACATAGGAATTCAGCATGTACCTTTTTCTAATGATCACGTTAGTCTCAACAAAAAAAAATCACAGCGAAAAAAAAATCCTCGAATTGCAAGCTTTCTATTTTAATTTTTTTTTATTTTATAAAAAAAATAATTTTATACAATTAATTATGCCCAATAAATTATTCTAAATATATACTCATATGTATATGAAATCAAAACAATTAATAATTGTATAAAGGTTTGCCTCTGATGCCACTGTTGGGTTTGTACGAAATCGTGACGCAATCAAATTGTAAAAATTAGCGGAAGCATGGTATATCAGAGTTTAAAATTTTTTTACAAAACCATCACCCGGATCATCCTTTATGCAAATTATTAATTTAAAACGATAAATAAGAAGTTATGGAATTATACCATTGTAGAATGAAGCTTCTACAGGTACGAGTACAACTCCTTGTTCTTCGTGATCTTCTTGAATTTTCGGGTTAGATTCCTTTCTTTGATCAACGTTAGCCACCCAAGTGTTTGGCCTCTAGAGGTAATCCACCAAGGAATATGAATTATCAAGAAGGAGGGTGGTTGGCTTAGTTTTCTATCCTCTATAAAAAAGGAGTACTCTCCAACAATTGGAATTGCATCAACTGATATCTACTATAAGATTCCTCTTATATAGATATTGGCACTACACCAAAAATGACCTCTAGTGAAGGACAAATCCTTCACAAGACATAATATATCACTCACAATAGATTTATTGTGAAAAAATATTTCTTTCACACGAGTGCTCGCATAAGACCTCCTCGCAATTGGCTATTGTAATACCCCAGAATTTCCATATATGATTAAATAAATATATTAATGGAAATGAGAATTTATTAGAATATAAATGATTTTGTATTATGAAAATGATTAATTCAATTATATTAAATTGAATAATTATAATAATTGAAAAATTGATGGAGTTTGCGATAAACTCGTTGATAGCCTTGTGTGGCACAGTGACGTAATATAAGAATGATTATATTAATTTAAGCAAATAATTAATCTATATTAATTGTTATTGTAGAATATTAATTTATTGTTATTGTAGAATATTAAATAATTGTTGTGGAGTATTAACTGTGATTGATTAATAATATGTGATTATTATTATTACAAGAAATATAATAATAATAAACCACTTGTTTATAATTGTGCTGAGATTTATATTTGTTAATGTGATAATTAATCATATGATTATTAATTTGCTGTAATTAATAATCAATAAGGAATAGATTAATTAATATTATTGTTAATTAATCAATGAGATAAATAATTTATTTATTTGACAAATAAGTAAGTTATTAATATAATAAGATTATATTAATTGTTATGTGCAAGTATATTTAAACTATACTATATGATTGTACATAGTAAAACTATGTGTTTTGATACTTGAGGTGTAAACATGCATTATAATGCTACTTTTGTGACATTAGCATGTGTGGGTATTCATACAATAAAGTTCCTTATTAGATATGAAAGGTAGTGTGACACTAGTATATAAATAATTAATAAAGTTCATTCATTCATTGAATAAGGCAGGATGTGTTGTGACATTAAAATAGCCTATGTAACAATGTGAATATACATTAAAGTGAAACATTATGAATATATTATAAACAATTATTGAATTAATGGAATTTAATAATGAATGAGATAATATAATATGGTAAATATTTAATTTGAATTATATCCGGTAAAACAAATTTGCATGGATTATATGTGGGTAAATTACAGTATGTGAATTACATTGTGACATTTTAATTACAACCTAAGAATGTATTATACAAATACAACTTGGATATATATATATATATATATATATATATATATATGAAATGTGCATAGTAAAACAAGTATTGTATATATATATATATATATCAATATTGCCAAAATGTTGAGATTTGCTTTGCTAGTCACTCTCCCTCCCACGTGAAACGCATCATGAAGCTAGCTCCCTATAACCTTAAAACTCAGCAAACCTTCATAGCAATCATACAATGGGGTGTGGGCATGATGATGACCTTCAACAACTATCTACCAACTTCTTCTTATCTAGCATGCAATTCAAACATACGTTAGTTTATTTTGAGAGTTAGAAGCATGGACTGTGTTTTGATTTTTCCTATAAATAAAGCATCTCTCCTTCACATTTCATCTTGCTGAGATTTTGCTTGAGTTTGATAAGTTGAGAGCTAATATATACATCAGTGTAGTATTCTGAGAAGTGGAGAATTCAAATTCCATTAACAGAGGTATAATCCCATTTCTGTATTCTTCATTCTTGGTTTCTGTCAAAAAAATTCTATTCTTGAAATTCTCTATCAAAGTAAGCTTCTGGATTATGGATGCAATTCATGCTAATTGAATTATAGGAAGCTGTGTAGTTGTTATATGGACTTGTATATACGTTGGGATTACAAAATAGCTTCCTTGTTTTTCCTTTTCATTTTCTGTTTCTGTTGCTGTGATTTCTTAGATTCTTAATTATGTGGAATTAAAGTGTAATTGGGTTATATAATGATTGTTTAAGTGTTACATGAACTAATGAGCATGTTAGTAAGCAATGTGGTGTGATTACAATCAAATTCGTAGTGTAATTTTTGTGTTGGGCTGGGTTTTTGCCGTTTTCTGGAACTATCTGCCGCTGGCTAGGAGCCTGGGCAGCTGCGCCAGTTTTACACTGGGCAGCTGCGCCAACAGCCTGCAGCAGTTCCCTGTTTTCTGTTTAAATCTGCTAAGTGTTAGGTTATTTACATGGCTTAAATGAGCATGCTAATGGGTCTAACATACTTATATCAGTATATGGAGATAGCGTAAACACGCTTTGGCTATGATTACATGCAAGGATTATGAAACAACATATAGTGTTGAAGTAAACTTAAAGTTTTATGAACGAACGTTAACATATATGAAGCATGTTAATATTCTGACTTTCGAGACACGTTTGTATGACCTAGAAACACATGGAATGCATATTGACTTAAGTATGTATGTATCGTGATATGATATGAACATGTGAACCCAACTAGTGCACCTTTCTAACCAAAAATACAAGTTTTGAAGGTTGATATTGACATGTAAAGACCATATATACATTCTGACTTTTTGAGTATGTTTATAAGGCCTTGAAATGCATGAAAAGCATGTTGACTTGCTTATATATGTTTCATAGTATGACATGAGCATGTGGGCTTCATTTGTGAACTTTACTAAGTAAAAGTGTATGTTGAAACGTAAATCTTGACATGTTATATCGAAGCCTAGATTCTAAAAATTTTGGACATGTTTGGTAGTGCTCATAACCTCATTAAAATGTCATAAACATACACATACCATGTTAGAGGTCATGAAAACTAATTGAGCACAAGTAAAGCATGAATTAAGTTAAGTAACGATACTAGACATGTGTATATGAAGTTGAAACTTGCAAGCATGTCTAAAATGTGATCACTTTACATGTTTACATGACAAGCATGATAACTTACAGGAACTCATGGCATCGCTTGACCCTAAGTCGTTAGAAATCATGATTTAGAACTTTAGCATGTATGATTGAACTTGGAAAAGTTGAACGAACATAGAGAGACTCTTTAACATATATATATGCTATGTGATATCATATGTTGATACTTGAAATCGATTTTGACGGTTAACTTACAATAAAGCTATAACTTGCTAAATAGAGTATGTTTGCTATTTGTTGTGATTCTTATGTGATATTAATAAAATGCGAGTATGTTTGCTAATTGTGATAGTCTCACATGATAGTAATGATGTAAGAATATGATCAAAAGAGGAACGTTAAGGATAGAAATTATATTCTATATAACTGTATAGCTAGGTTAAAACATAGCTTATGTGTTGATCGTATATTCGAAGATAAAATGTGAAGTTAAATTATATGACTAATGAATATCATATATATACGTAACTATATTACGATAGGAATTTGAAAGTGTTGGCTAGCTTTACGTGAGTAAACTACGCTTAAGGCAAGTTTTCTAACTTACACTCTTTTACGGTGCAAGTACTCTATCCTTGTATATTGCGAACTAGTTTCCTACTTAATTGTTTGAATTGAATTAACATATTTGAACTCTTATTTCATTACAGCTATTATTCATGTTGAACTTAGTATTGTTATTTAATATTGTGAAAGTGTCTATGCTATTTGATTCGGCTAGACTTATATTATTGAAAAGCGACCCAAACCAATCGATTGGTGCGGAATCTTGTATTTGACTAAGAAGAACAACCTTCTTTGAAGGGAATATATAATTGTCGGAGAACCAACGTGGACACTTGAGTATGATTGATTGTTATGCATAACAATGGTACTTTAGGCTGATCACCTGTTGTACCTGTTTTTGTTGGATTTTCAGTTTATTACTGTCAATTCTAGTAGAAGTTCATACTCCTTAGTGACTGCTCAGTATTCAGTTATTTGACATATTAAATTGATTTATTATTGAATCACATTGATAGTCTTCTGTCCTTAGCGACTGTTATTGAAAACTGTTGATATTCTTGTTATCCTTGAATTATCAAACCTTGCTATACCCTTTTCAAGAATTGAGAATTATATTACAAACCCTTATTGTATATTACTTGCTGAGCAATTTGTGCTCATTCTTGCTTTTCCCTAAAATATTTCAGTTAAGGCAGAGCATGGCGAACCTTCGGGCGTTGATAAGGGCGAGAGAAAGGCTACCAACTAGCTTGTCTCTTTTATGTTTTTAAATATTTTAATATTGTATTAAGATGATGTAGCAAGACTGGATTTGACTATGTTTAAGCTTAAGTTGGATTATGTAATAAGTCGTTAATTGATATTATTATGTAATCTATTAAGTACTGTAGGTTGCGAGACTTGAGGGAATAATTATAATAAATTATTGTAAATTATTCTAGATTAGATTTTTCGTTGTGATTGTGTGATTTTTAGTTATTATTATTGTGATGTATTACCATGAGCACGTGACGGACCGAATTCGAGAGACCGAGTGGCGGGTCCCGGATTTGGGGGCGTCACAGCTATCCTTCGCTAAGTAGTGACTAAATGTTTTTTGTGAAGGATATACTGTGAATAACTTTTTATTCACAAATTATATTTGGTAATGAAATATTGTTATTTAGTGAAAGAATGGTTTCCTTCACAAATAATATTTTAAGAAAAACTATTAGAAATTAGTGAATAACTTTATTCCCTCACAAATAATATATTGTGAAGAATTAATTTATTTAACGAGAGAATATTTTCCTTCACTAATTATAAATTGTGAATCTTTCTTCAATTTAGTGAGAGAGAAATTCCTTGACAAATTATAAATTTATAAATAAAAAATTAATTGTTAAATAATCAAAATTCATTACAAATTATAATTAATTTTCAAATTAGTGATTTCATATTTATTATTATTAACTGTTATAATAAATATTAAATTTAATATTTAAAGTTAATATAAATGTCATACTTGTTTCAAACTAATTGATAAACTAACGCATAAAAAGCCAATAATTAAAATCAATACTCCTCATATAAATAGATAATGCTCAAGTTACGATAACTACATAATTTGTTATTGTATCTTGGTCTCCCAAGTACCATAGTACCTACAATATTTATTAACTAACATAAGAAAACTGAAAGAATAACAACGAACTAGAAGGAATAAAGTGTATATCATGTTAGGTCTACTTTATCATCATTTTCTTCAAGAAAATCAAGGATTAGACTTGTAAACTTCATGCTACAAGAGAAACACGAAAAATTAATCTTCTCATGTCATTCTCTTCAAAGCAGCGTACGCTGCAGATTTCAGCTGCGAAATTAATACAGTATCACACATCACCGCATTGGCATATTGCTGAAAATTTCAATACTGCGATGAGCATAAACTTAATTTTGTAGCAGAAAGTAGACAGAAAATGAGATGGAAATCTCACACCTTCCGTTCTACGATACAAGAAACAGAACGACGATCACAGATTTGATGCATCCCATTCGACAATTCATAAATGATAGCTGTTCTTCCCATGTCATCCATTGCACGTATACCTACCGTAAATGTCACTTGCAAGGGGATGATTCATTTTTTATGCTGAAGATGATGATCAAGTGAAATGCGGAATATTAATATACAAGTATATATTATAATTTATATAACTTCCAAGACAACAGGCTCATCTTACTTGTTTTGAAATAGAAAAGGAGGAGTTCCACTCCGAAGGATAAAACTGGTTGGCTAACACACCACCATCCTCTTTGGCAATAATAATCTACTTTATTATGGTTTATTTTCCATTTTTCTTCTATCTTATACTTAACGTCTATAATAAACTAAATGTTTGTCCATTTCCATAACTAGCAGTAGCAGTTAAGGGGTTATTCTAAGCATATGAACACGCCTAACATAGCCATTATAGTTGGAAAGTGTAAAGAAGTATAAGAACTTGCCTGTCCTGGAATGACATTACTTGCGCTTGGCCAGCTTGATATCTCTCCAACAGTACAAACAAGAGAACCTCTAAGAGATTCCAACATTGAAGCATTGCACTGACCGTTATAAGATAAAAAAATTTCAGGATTTTTATAAAGACTCTCCAATAATACAATCATTTCAGCAGCAGCAGGCATAGGATCCTGGCGCATAGACATGGGGACGGTACCAACATGTCCTTGGGAACCTCTCACAGTTACCTGCAAAGTGATTCAAGTACCTTTAGTCGTGTAAAAAATTGCAATAATCAAGATATAAACTGTGTCTACAAGACACTAGATGAGTAGAAATTTAAGCAAATGGCAAATCACACTAATCTATACTCTAGTATCTCATAGCTCCGACGTACCTTTAGTCGTGTCTGTCCAGCAATGCCTTAACAACACCAAGAGGAAGACCAACTGATTCTAGTACAGGTCCTTGTTCAATGTGAATCTGTAGTGTTAACCCAATAAAAAGTAGAAGGATAAGAATGTTAAATGCCAAAAAATTTCCTGCCAAAATTCTTGGTTCACAACTTCAGTTTAAAAGGACACTATATGTGATTGGATACCTCGATGTAAGCAAAACCAGATTCAGTATCATACTTGAGCTGCAAAAAGGTTTCCCCAGTGGTTTCTATAGAGTTGCCCTTTAAAGCACCTTGAACTGTCAAATCACTGAAATATGTTGTTGTATAAATGTTGTGAGAATTAACGGTGCCACTAAGTGATATAAGATGTAAATGACTCATCAAACCTCTTATCACGTATGTGTAATGTCGAAACTGGTAATATTCCAGCAATAGCTCCACTTCCTAGAATGGTAGACTAATACCTAACTCATTCCTCATCACTAAATGCAATAACCTGCAAGGTTCACAAGAGTTAGAATATATGATATAAGAATTTGACTTGTAATGTAGATAACACCACGATGAATTCAAAATTACTGAAGGTGTATTAAGGGAATAAGTCCAACAAAAAATAACAGATAATAACATTTATTATAACATAATTTAAAATTTTAAAGTAGTTTGATGCCAATGATTTTGGCATTGAGGCGATTAGTGCATTACAGGAAAGGATTGTTGATGATTGTTGATTGAATTAGTTCTGTGGAGTTCATTCTGTTTAATTATTAATTACTTTGTGTCAACTCCATCCCAGGTTTTAACAGTCTTCCTTTCGCAGATATGATTACATTCCTTGGGTTCCTCAATGCAGCAGTCTTACATAAAGTGAATATTTATAAACTTGAAGTACCTTTACATATCGAATATAATGAGAACCAACTCTCGTACAAGTAAATTATACCCCATTCAAATTTAGTAAAAATAGTTAACTGACCTCAATTGGTCGTCTTAGTTTTCCTAATCTCCCAGTGAGATGCAAAACCTTGAGTGCAGACAATGCAGAAACTATACCAAGTGAACCATCAAATATTCCAGCATCAATGACAGTATCCTGTTGGAAAACCATGTTGGAAAGCCAAAGCAATCAACTACTAAATTC
This sequence comes from Panax stipuleanatus, assembly GCA_020205555.1. Classification (NCBI taxonomy): domain Eukaryota; kingdom Viridiplantae; phylum Streptophyta; class Magnoliopsida; order Apiales; family Araliaceae; genus Panax; species Panax stipuleanatus. The sequence continues at coordinate 98,048,918 of CM035126.1, read as the reverse complement.
TATGTGTAGTACTTTAAGTAAGCACGTTGCAGGAAAAAAAGTCCATGATACAATTTGATAAATTAAATGCTTCACCAAATGGGAGCCAATTAACACGGCCTTTGTTGGGTTTGTGGGAGTCCAAACCCATGAGGTCTTTTAAACAAAAGTCTAATTAAAAAAAGAATTAAGGGAATATATATCTCTTATATGGAAAAGGATTTGGGAATGGCGTGAATTCTCAAGCCAACATGAATTAGGATTCTGGAAGTATATATATTATATTAGAAGGCTTTGAGTGGATTTTTCAATCCGAGATCAACTTGGATCAACTCAAGGAGTCTATAAATATATACATGGACTTGTGATGTAGTAGTACACACAGAACGAGTAATCAGAATTTGAGTGCTCTGTTTTGAGATTAATACTCGGAATAGAGAGAACAAAAAACTGTGAGTTGCAGAAAAATTGAGAGGGTTTTGTGAAGGTTTATTCACAAGTTGTCATCATTTTTCCGGATCAATTAATTGCTTGAAGACTTTAATTAATTCGGAGGTTTTGGGTGTTGAGGTAATTTGAGTTTTCACTCAACTTGAGGTATTCTTGTATTTTCTTAATATTTCAAGTTTTTAGTTATAACTTGGAAGGACTATTTGTATTCACAGTTGATTATAGTGGAATTGTTCGGAGTTTGGCCCGTGATTTTTACCTCTTAGTTTTAGAGGGTTTTCCACGTAAAATTTGGTGTCTTGTATTTGATTTATTGTTGTGATATTATTTTCTAGTTTATTTAATTTTTCAAAGACAGTTATAATTGGAGGAGTTTTTCCAACAAAGTGGTATCAAGAGCAAGGTTCTTTGCGCGGTTGGTTTTTTGATAAATTAAATGGATGAATCAAGTGGCACCATGATTAAATTGACATCATCTAATTTTTCGATATGGAAGCCTAGAATGGAAGACATCCTTTACTGCAAGGATTTGTATGATCCACTGGAGCTTAAGGGAAAAAAGTCAGTGGACAAGACCGAGGCTGATTGAAAAAAGATGAACAGAAAAACGATCGGTCACATCAGACAGTGGATCGATCAAAGTGTGTTCCACCATATTTCCCAGGAAATGGATGCTTATACACTGTGGACTACATTAGAGTCCATGTACGAGAAAAAGAATGCTCAGAACAAAACCTTTGTGATTCGAAAGATTGTGAACTTGAAGTATAAAGATGGTAGCAGTGTATCCGAGCATATGAGTGAGTTCCAGGGATTGGTGAACCAGTTGTCTACCATGAAGTTGAATCTTGAGGATGAGATTCAGGCATTGTTGCTTCTTAGTTCATTGCCTAACAGTTGGAAAACTTTGGTTGTGTCACTAAGCAATTCAGCTCCGGAAGGAAAGATAACCATGCAGATGGTCAAGGACAGCATACACAACGAGGAAACAAGACGAAAGGAGCAGGGTTTGAATTTTGAGACACAAACACTTGTGGCAGAGAACAGGGGTAGAAGTAACTTCAGGGGATCTCACAAGAAAAACTTGAATCGCAGTAAAAGTAAAAATTCCAGAAATCATAGGAGCAAGTCAAAGACAAGAGAAGGTGCTACATACAGGTGTTTTCATTGCAACAAGGAGGGTCACTTCAAAAGAAATTGCAAGATCTGGTTAGCCAAGCAGAAAATTGGTGAGCAAGGAAAAGTTGAGGAGAAGAATACTGCAGCTACAGTTACTGAGGATGTTGTGCTTCTTTCGTTCGGGGAAGAAGAATGCTTACATGTTGTTGATCAGAAGATTGATTGGGTTATTGATACAGGTGCTTCGTATCACGCTACTCCCAAGAGAGAATTCTTCACGACGTACAAAGCTGGAGATTTTGGGTTTGTGAGGATGGGTAACACTGATCAGTCCAAGATTGTTGGAATTGGTGATGTTTGCATACAGACAGATGTAGGCTGCACTATTACTTTGAGGGATGTGAGACATGTTCCAGATTTGCGCCTCAACTTGATTTCTGGTATGGCTTTGGACAAGGAAGGCTATGAGATCACTTCGGCAGCGGAAAGTGGAAGCTTACCAAGGGTACTATGGTAGTCGCTAGAGGTACTGCTTGTTGCTCATTATACAAAACTCATGTGAAGGTGTGTTCTAGCGAGTTTAATGCAATTGAAGATGAATCTTCACCGAATCTGTGGCATAAAAGGCTTGGGCACATGAATGAGAAAGGGTTACAGATGTTAGCAAAGAGGTCCTTCATTCTTTTGCTAAAGGTACTGTACTAAACCATTGTGATTATTATTTATTTGGTAAACAGAATAGAGTTTCTTTTAGCAGCTCCTTAAAAGAAAATTTGAGTTACTTGAGAGAATATATTATGATGTATGTGGTCCCATTGAGGTTGAGTCATTAGGTGGCAATAGATATTTTGTTACTTTTATTGATGATGCTTCACGTAAGGTGTGGGTGTTTTTGTTGAAAACAGAAGACCAGGTATTCCAGCATTTTCAAAGTTTCCATGCTATGGTTGAAAGAGAGACTGGAAAATTATTGAAGTTGTAGCGCCCCCAAATCCGGGTCCCCAGAACCTTGGACCTGATACGTTACGATTCATCATTTCTATAACTTCTGCGAAATATATAAACATAATTTGTTTATACAGTAACTTTTACACAATATTTCCAAGGTCTGAAACCTTAACTTAATACCTGCATTCCATATTATATCTGACATACAATGTCGTTATCATTCAATACTATTACAAATTTTATTTGTACGATAATCCAAGGCTGGACTTGTCTTTAACTTTTCCTTGTATCCGATGTATTCGTTCTAATCTGTAATGTTTATCATGATATAGCAAGGGTGAGCAACAAGTTTGCCCAGCAAGTTTAAGTTCAATAAATGAAGGATATATCATGATGGAAAGAATTGAACAATAAGCTGGCTCAAATTCTACAATATAATATAGAATTAGCATGAACAAATTTTCATAGCTGAACGACCATTGAACATAAACTATTATATCTGGACCGAATGGTAATGAAGGTGATCAGCCTTACATACCTGACGAACACATGCAATATGCACAGAGTGCGATTCAACAATTCATAGACATGATATAATCAACAATGATTAACCACAAGCATATTTTATAATATCAACTCGAGGTCGAGTTAGAGAACTTGCACAATAAGTGAGTATAAGAAACTTGCACAATAAGTGAGTATAAGAAACTTGCCTTTTTTTTTCGTCGACTACTACTATGCAATATATTTAGCTTTATCTGAAGACCTAATATATAAATAATATGGATATCCAAATTAGAATAATATCATCACAATTATAAAATAACCTAAACACATAAGCACGTATCCCTATCTGTCTATAAAACACTTAAGACTCGGCATCAAGTCAAACTATTTTAGTCTGAGTTGAGTCCGGTACAATTCTACATCCCGACGGCCTAGTCGGACAATTATCGAGCCTATTTTCCTTAAGACTCTACTTAAACTGGTTCACAATTATCTTAGATAATTTATTTATTAGTCAAAATAATTTTCAAAGTCTTGTAATAATTTTTGAATAATTATTATCATTTATCAAGATTTATCAATCATCAATATCATATTTATATGATTTAAATACCACAATATTCCATTATCATTAATATTTATTTAATATTAAATTTTAATAAAATATATGTCATAATATTATGATATATTTATAATATCTCAAAGTATTTTTAATACTTTATTATTGCTTTTAAATGATTTTAAAGTAATTAAAACCATTATTAAATAACTGCCATTAATATTAAAATATTAATATATTTATTGATAAAATATCAAAAGTTATATTTTATAACTTCAAATATTTTTAATAACCTTTAAATCATTTTTATATGATTTTTAAAACATTAATTCTATTTTTTCATAATTTATTTAATATAATTATTAAATAAATCAATCACTGTCAATATTAATTTATTAATTAAATTCATCACAAAATATTAAAAGTCATTAAAAATAACTTAAAATATTTTTCTTATACCATAACATATTTTTAAATGATTTTTCAAGTATTAAAATCATTTTAACTAATTTATTTAATATTATAATTAAATAAATTAAATACCATTAATATTCCAAAAATATTAAATATTATTGAAATATATTCAAAATTATTAAAAACACATTTTTAGGCTTTAATATAATTTTTAGGAATTTATTATAAATTTTTTTATAATTAAAAACTATTTTTCTCTATTTATTAAATAAAATAATTAATTTTATAATTAAACTGTCGCTAAAGAGTGCTTATAGCGACAGAACCGTCACTATAGGTGTTCTTGAGCCTGCCCAGAACATTCATACCAATTAACAAGCTAGCTAGTTTGACCACAAATAAATCCATGTTCTAATTGATTTTTGGGCTTGTAATGATGTTAAGCATGTAGTATTAGTGTAATACTACAATTACCAATCAATATCATGGCGAAACTACAACAATTCAGGGAGATATAAGCTCTCCAATATGTTGTCAGAGTTGTTCTTCATTTCTGGGTTACCCAGAAATGAAGAACATTTCGAGTATGCTACTTTGGATCCTTATAATTTGCAGTCTAGGTCTAGATTGTGAGATCTAATGGTTCATACATGTAGTAGAGATGTCAGGGTACAACTATACAACATTAGTTTAGTCTAATAACAATACATGAGAGAAATCTAGGCCGGTCAAAGTACATGCCAAGAAACTGCCTTTGAAGATTTCTGGGTTGCCCAGAATCTTCATCTGGCAGAATGGTCAACCCTCGTTTGACTACTAATATCTTTGATTCTGTTTATGATTTTGGTGTTCTAATGGCAGGGATCGATAGTACCTATGTCAGTCTACACAAATCCAACACTAACATGGCCAAACTACTTAACACATGCAAGATCAGAGGCCTGCAAAAACGTTGTCAGAGTTTTCTGGAAAATCTGGGTTACCCAGAATTCCATTTCCCAGTTCGGTCAACGGACTTTGACCACTAATAACGTGCAATCTATACATGATATAAGCATGATTCTAGTTCTAGATCACAGCCCTTACAACATACTACAAGTCTATAACTTAATACACAACAAACAACTAACAGGTAAAGATTTATGGGCCCTGACATATGGCTGTCAGGCCATATTTTAGGGTTTATGATCAGTTTTGAAAAACTTGATTTTCGTGCCTCTAGATGTTATGGATCTAAGATATAACAACCCAGATCACTATATAACACCCTTATACACTGTTCTAAGCAACAAACAACAACATTAACATAAATCTTTAAGGATTTCTAAAATTTAGAGTTTATACCACTTTGATGCTTTGATCTTGAATCTGATCATTGATGTTTGTTCTTGGCAAGCTAACACATGATCTTAGCTTAACTTTTCACTCACTCTCACTCTATATTTCGAAGTTTGAAGAGAGAGAAGGTTTTGGCAAGAATGAGAGATAAAGTCAAGCTTTTCTAACTTTTATTTTTTTTTAAAATTTTAGATTCAATGTATACAAATCTTGCAAGGTGGCATAAAAAATCTGATCTTGGAGATATTAGACACATGGAAGTTATCTAGTTGGTGAACCACCAAATATTTTGGAAAGATTTGTACACTTTCTTATTAAAGAATACAAAAAGGGTATTTTAGTCTTTAGCTCACAAATTTAATGGCATACTTGTAATATTATCTAACCCTTAGGTTTTAACCCTTAGGTTTTACAAATTTAATTCTAGGATTTTCTAATTAGGGTTTTAAATAGAAAATTTAGCTTTCTAAATTAGAAATTAGGGTTTCTTAATAAATCGTTAGGGTTTCTAACTGTACATTGATGTTCTTAATATATCTTTAGGATTGGTCACTGATATAATTTATCTGATCAACCCTTAACCCTTAACCACATACTGTACACATATATGACCATATACACAGAACATATACACTTATACACTTAATCCTGAATAATTCTCCATAATTTTTTTTATCCTTAAAAATCCTTCAAAAATGCCAAATTCATACACTTATTTTCTGTCTAGGTTTATTATTTAACCTTAATTCAATCTTTTAAGATTTTATAAAATTGTCTAAATTCTCGGGTTGTCACATTCACCCCTTCTTCTAAGAATTTCGTCCTCGAAATTACATCCTACTAATCCCTACTTCCTTCATTCACCAATACTAGATTTTCAACTTAACCTTTATCTGATTTCATGAATACATATGTCATCCTTCTATGAAGAATTATTCTATCATCACATTCTACCCAAACTTCTCTCTAAGGAGATAAAAACTTTTCATAATTTGCTGAGGGGTTATGAACTTTCATTTTTCAATTTCGAAAAGGTTTAAACAGAAATTCATCTGTAAACCGCTCTGTTCTTACGGACACATTGGGTGATCAGCCCGTATGCCCTGCATTGATCATATGCTATCTGTTTGAACGACACTTGCGTTCACTCTGTTCGCCTTGGGCACAAAAATAATTTCCCCATTATGGGTTGTTCATACTCAGCCTGGATTCCGAATCAAAACAATATGGTTTGGGATAATTTTCAAAGAACGCTTAGAATTTTATAAACGTTGGTCTAGCTGAATCAAATAGCTTAGACTCATACCAATAATTCAATTTCAATCGAAATATTTATGTATAGCCAAACCCCATTGGCAATTAATTATAAAAAAATATTTTGAAAATGACGTCATAATACCATACTGTATTTACAGCCCGTTTGAGGATTCCGTCATTGTGTGACTTTGTTATAACACATCATACAATAGTGGGACAACGATTTTTTTTCTATCGAATTCAACACTAAGTATTCCTGTATTTACAACTTCATCAACTTTTTATCATCTCTGCACCAGGTTACAAGATGCATCAGTGATAAATAAAATACATTTTGATATTTCAAATCATTATCGTCTAGCCGAAATAATTAGCATAGACTATTCTTTAAACGATTCCAAAAATCATTGTAAATTATTTTTATCATCTCAACAGGTAACGATGTGTCAGTGTCCCAAAGTTCACACACACACACTAGTCACCAGGAGTTGAGAATAAAAATTCATTTTTAAAAGGCACATAGTGCGTATTTAGCTTGATGTCAAAAATTTTGAAGTCTAGCACAGCTAGAAGATTTAAAAAACCTATGTCTCCACTAATGATCCATTGCTTAATCAGTCTATCTATTCCTTTCATCCTCAATTCTCCATTCACACATAGCTATACCAGTTCGTCAAACTAACCACACTTATGAGTTAGGAACTTTCCACAATCATATGAGTTTAAGAGCTTATCCTAGTCAGACCATAGGCGTCCATTCGCTGAGGGGTTCAAAAACATACCACACGATTATGAGTCACGAACTTACCATAAGTATGAGTTTTAAGAACTCGCACCTAATCTTATAATCTCTACCTATCTGTTATATACATGAGAAAAGAATCACCTTCTCAACATATATAGCAAATAGCGCAACATAACCATTTCAATGATTATCAGTACCAAAAGCTAAGTGGTTGTCGAACCAAACACCATCCCCTGCCCATACAAAGAATTGGTCAACTCAGCCACTAATCAATATATGAAGCTAAGCAGTTTTTACACCAAGGATAAATTCCCTGCCCATACAAAGAATTGTTCAACTTAACCACTATATCGATCAGGAAGCTAAACGGTTCTAAAATCAATTACAAATTCTCCACCCATACAAGGAATCATACAACTCAGCTGCTGACATGAGTCCTCAATTGAAATCCCATTTAATCCTATCCCCATACTTACTCCATACGATTTTTTTCAATCCATATTGCATCACCCCCAACCCTTTTTCTGAGTTGGCTCAGTACCAATTCATAGTACAAATGACACACAATAACTTTGTTGTAAAATTTTCAATCATTTGGTTGATCCTTCTCCCTGCTATGACCTTATCAGATCACGGTGTGATCTTATCGTATATATTACGATTCATTTCTATGTTACGATCGTTTTGTTTTACGATCTTTTTTCCCAGTACTTTTAGTCTTTTAGACACTATCTATTCATTACCACTGTTCATCTTTATTATCAGAGTTAGGTAACTCTGGATCTTTTATAACTTATCGAGATTCGCCTTTGAATCTTATCAATGCACTAACTCTATTTGAGTTAGTTCTTATCTTTATCCCACTGCGATTAATAGCCTAAGGTAACCTTACCTAAGGTTTATAACCTACAGCTTTGATACCAACTGTAGCGCCCCCAAATCCGGGTCCCCAGAACCTCGGACCTGGTACGTTACGATACATCATTTCTATAACTTCTGCGAAACATATAAACATAATTTGTTTATACAGTAACTTTTACACAATATTCGCAAGTTATGAAACCTTAACTTAATACCTGCATTCCATATTATATCTGACATACAATGTCGTTATCATTCAATACTATTACAAATTTTATTTGTACAATAATCCAAGGCTGGACTTGTCTTTGACTTTTCCTTGTATCCGATGTATTCGTTCAAATCTGCAATGTTTATCATGATATAGCAAGGGTGAGCAACAAGTTTGCCCAGCAAGTTTAAGTTCAATAAATGAAGGATATATCATGATGGAAAGAATTGAACAATAAGCTGGCTCAAATTCTACAATATAATATAGAATTAGCATGAACAAATTTTCATAGCTGAACGACCATTGAACATAAACTATTATATCTGGACCGAATGGTAATGAAGGTGATCAGCCTTACATACCTGACGAACACATGCAATATGCACAGAGTGCGATTCAACAATTCATAGACATGATATAATCAACAATGATTAACCACAAGCATATTTTATAATATCAACTCGAGGTCGAGTAGCTCTAGAGTATAGAACATGCACAATAAGTGAGTATAAGAAACTTGCACAATAAGTGAGTATAAGAAACTTGCCTTTTTTTTTCGTCGACTACTACTATGCAATATATTTAGCTTTATCTGAAGACCTAATATATAAATAATATGGATATCCAAATTAGAATAATATCATCACAATTATAAAATAACCTAAACACATAAGCACGTATCCCTATCTGTCTATAAAACACTTAAGACTCGGCATCAAGTCAAACTATTTCAGTCTGAGTTGAGTCCGGTACAATTCTACATCCCGACGGCCTAGTCGGACAATTATCGAGCCTATTTTCCTTAAGACTCTACTTAAACTGGTTCACAATTATCTTAGATAATTTATTTATTAGTCAAAATAATTTTCAAAGTCTTGTAATAATTTTTGAATAATTATTATCATTTATCAAGATTTATCAATCATCAATATCATATTTATATGATTTAAATACCACAATATTCCATTATCATTAATATTTATTTAATATTAAATTTTAATAAAATATATGTCATAATATTATGATATATTTATAATATCTCAAAGTATTTTTAATACTTTATTATTGCTTTTAAATGATTTTAAAGTAATTAAAACCATTATTAAATAACTGCCATTAATATTAAAATATTAATATATTTATTGATAAAATATCAAAAGTTATATTTTATAACTTCAAATATTTTTAATAACCTTTAAATCATTTTTATATGATTTTTAAAACATTAATTCTATTTTTTCATAATTTATTTAATATAATTATTAAATAAATCAATCACTGTCAATATTAATTTATTAATTAAATTCATCACAAAATATTAAAAGTCATTAAAAATAACTTAAAATATTTTTCTTATACCATAACATATTTTTAAATGATTTTTCAAGTATTAAAATCATTTTAACTAATTTATTTAATATTATAATTAAATAAATTAAATACCATTAATATTCCAAAAATATTAAATATTATTGAAATATATTCAAAATTATTAAAAACACATTTTTAGGCTTTAATATAATTTTTAGGAATTTATTATAAATTTTTTTATAATTAAAAACTATTTTTCTCTATTTATTAAATAAAATAATTAATTTTATAATTAAACTGTCGCTAAAGAGTGCTTATAGCGACAGAACCGTCACTATAGGTGTTCTTGAGCCTGCCCAGAACATTCATACCAATTAACAAGCTAGCTAGTTTGACCACAAATAAATCCATGTTCTAATTGATTTTTGGGCTTGTAATGATGTTAAGCATGTAGTATTAGTGTAATACTACAATTACCAATCAATATCATGGCGAAACTACAACAATTCAGGGAGATATAAGCTCTCCAATATGTTGTCAGAGTTGTTCTTCATTTCTGGGTTACCCAGAAATGAAGAACATTTCGAGTATGCTACTTTGGATCCTTATAATTTGCAGTCTAGGTCTAGATTGTGAGATCTAATGGTTCATACATGTAGTAGAGATGTCAGGGTACAACTATACAACATTAGTTTAGTCTAATAACAATACATGAGAGAAATCTAGGCCGGTCAAAGTACATGCCAAGAAACTGCCTTTGAAGATTTCTGGGTTGCCCAGAATCTTCATCTGGCAGAATGGTCAACCCTCGTTTGACTACTAATATCTTTGATTCTGTTTATGATTTTGGTGTTCTAATGGCAGGGATCGATAGTACCTATGTCAGTCTACACAAATCCAACACTAACATGGCCAAACTACTTAACACATGCAAGATCAGAGGCCTGCAAAAACGTTGTCAGAGTTTTCTGGAAAATCTGGGTTACCCAGAATTCCATTTCCCAGTTCGGTCAACGGACTTTGACCACTAATAACGTGCAATCTATACATGATATAAGCATGATTCTAGTTCTAGATCACAGCCCTTACAACATACTACAAGTCTATAACTTAATACACAACAAACAACTAACAGGTAAAGATTTATGGGCCCTGACATATGGCTGTCAGGCCATATTTTAGGGTTTATGATCAGTTTTGAAAAACTTGATTTTCGTGCCTCTAGATGTTATGGATCTAAGATATAACAACCCAGATCACTATATAACACCCTTATACACTGTTCTAAGCAACAAACAACAACATTAACATAAATCTTTAAGGATTTCTAAAATTTAGAGTTTATACCACTTTGATGCTTTGATCTTGAATCTGATCATTGATGTTTGTTCTTGGCAAGCTAACACATGATCTTAGCTTAACTTTTCACTCACTCTCACTCTATATTTCGAAGTTTGAAGAGAGAGAAGGTTTTGGCAAGAATGAGAGATAAAGTCAAGCTTTTCTAACTTTTATTTTTTTTTAAAATTTTAGATTCAATGTATACAAATCTTGCAAGGTGGCATAAAAAATCTGATCTTGGAGATATTAGACACATGGAAGTTATCTAGTTGGTGAACCACCAAATATTTTGGAAAGATTTGTACACTTTCTTATTAAAGAATACAAAAAGGGTATTTTAGTCTTTAGCTCACAAATTTAATGGCATACTTGTAATATTATCTAACCCTTAGGTTTTAACCCTTAGGTTTTACAAATTTAATTCTAGGATTTTCTAATTAGGGTTTTAAATAGAAAATTTAGCTTTCTAAATTAGAAATTAGGGTTTCTTAATAAATCGTTAGGGTTTCTAACTGTACATTGATGTTCTTAATATATCTTTAGGATTGGTCACTGATATAATTTATCTGATCAACCCTTAACCCTTAACCACATACTGTACACATATATGACCATATACACAGAACATATACACTTATACACTTAATCCTGAATAATTCTCCATAATTTTTTTTATCCTTAAAAATCCTTCAAAAATGCCAAATTCATACACTTATTTTCTGTCTAGGTTTATTATTTAACCTTAATTCAATCTTTTAAGATTTTATAAAATTGTCTAAATTCTCGGGTTGTCACATTCACCCCTTCTTCTAAGAATTTCGTCCTCGAAATTACATCCTACTAATCCCTACTTCCTTCATTCACCAATACTAGATTTTCAACTTAACCTTTATCTGATTTCATGAATACATATGTCATCCTTCTATGAAGAATTATTCTATCATCACATTCTACCCAAACTTCTCTCTAAGGAGATAAAAACTTTTCATAATTTGCTGAGGGGTTATGAACTTTCATTTTTCAATTTCGAAAAGGTTTAAACAGAAATTCATCTGTAAACCGCTCTGTTCTTACGGACACATTGGGTGATCAGCCCGTATGCCCTGCATTGATCATATGCTATCTGTTTGAACGACACTTGCGTTCACTCTGTTCGCCTTGGGCACAAAAATAATTTCCCCATTATGGGTTGTTCATACTCAGCCTGGATTCCGAATCAAAACAATATGGTTTGGGATAATTTTCAAAGAACGCTTAGAATTTTATAAACGTTGGTCTAGCTGAATCAAATAGCTTAGACTCATACCAATAATTCAATTTCAATCGAAATATTTATGTATAGCCAAACCCCATTGGCAATTAATTATAAAAAAATATTTTGAAAATGACGTCATAATACCATACTGTATTTACAGCCCGTTTGAGGATTCCGTCATTGTGTGACTTTGTTATAACACATCATACAATAGTGGGACAACGATTTTTTTTCTATCGAATTCAACACTAAGTATTCCTGTATTTACAACTTCATCAACTTTTTATCATCTCTGCACCAGGTTACAAGATGCATCAGTGATAAATAAAATACATTTTGATATTTCAAATCATTATCGTCTAGCCGAAATAATTAGCATAGACTATTCTTTAAACGATTCCAAAAATCATTGTAAATTATTTTTATCATCTCAACAGGTAACGATGTGTCAGTGTCCCAAAGTTCACACACACACACTAGTCACCAGGAGTTGAGAATAAAAATTCATTTTTAAAAGGCACATAGTGCGTATTTAGCTTGATGTCAAAAATTTTGAAGTCTAGCACAGCTAGAAGATTTAAAAAACCTATGTCTCCACTAATGATCCATTGCTTAATCAGTCTATCTATTCCTTTCATCCTCAATTCTCCATTCACACATAGCTATACCAGTTCGTCAAACTAACCACACTTATGAGTTAGGAACTTTCCACAATCATATGAGTTTAAGAGCTTATCCTAGTCAGACCATAGGCGTCCATTCGCTGAGGGGTTCAAAAACATACCACACGATTATGAGTCACGAACTTACCATAAGTATGAGTTTTAAGAACTCGCACCTAATCTTATAATCTCTACCTATCTGTTATATACATGAGAAAAGAATCACCTTCTCAACATATATATAGCAAATAGCGCAACATAACCATTTCAATGATTATCAGTACCAAAAGCTAAGTGGTTGTCGAACCAAACACCATCCCCTGCCCATACAAAGAATTGGTCAACTCAGCCACTAATCAATATATGAAGCTAAGCAGTTTTTACACCAAGGATAAATTCCCTGCCCATACAAAGAATTGTTCAACTTAACCACTATATCGATCAGGAAGCTAAACGGTTCTAAAATCAATTACAAATTCTCCACCCATACAAGGAATCATACAACTCAGCTGCTGACATGAGTCCTCAATTGAAATCCCATTTAATCCTATCCCCATACTTACTCCATACGAATTTTTTTCAATCCATATTGCATCACCCCCAACCCTTTTTCTGAGTTGGCTCAGTACCAATTCATAGTACAAATGACACACAATAACTTTGTTGTAAAATTTTCAATCATTTGGTTGATCCTTCTCCCTGCTATGACCTTATCAGATCACGGTGTGATCTTATCGTATATATTACGATTCATTTCTATGTTACGATCGTTTTGTTTTACGATCTTTTTTCCCAGTACTTTTAGTCTTTTAGACACTATCTATTCATTACCACTGTTCATCTTTATTATCAGAGTTAGGTAACTCTGGATCTTTTATAACTTATCGAGATTCGCCTTTGAATCTTATCAATGCACTAACTCTATTTGAGTTAGTTCTTATCTTTATCCCACTGCGATTAATAGCCTCAGGTAACCTTACCTAAGGTTTATAACCTACAGCTTTGATACCAACTGTAGCGCCCCCAAATCCGGGTCCCCAGAACCTCGGACCTGGTACGTTACGATACATCATTTCTATAACTTCTGCGAAACATATAAACATAATTTGTTTATACAGTAACTTTTACACAATATTCGCAAGTTATGAAACCTTAACTTAATACCTGCATTCCATATTATATCTGACATACAATGTCGTTATCATTCAATACTATTACAAATTTTATTTGTACAATAATCCAAGGCTGGACTTGTCTTTGACTTTTCCTTGTATCCGATGTATTCGTTCAAATCTGCAATGTTTATCATGATATAGCAAGGGTGAGCAACAAGTTTGCCCAGCAAGTTTAAGTTCAATAAATGAAGGATATATCATGATGGAAAGAATTGAACAATAAGCTGGCTCAAATTCTACAATATAATATAGAATTAGCATGAACAAATTTTCATAGCTGAACGACCATTGAACATAAACTATTATATCTGGACCGAATGGTAATGAAGGTGATCAGCCTTACATACCTGACGAACACATGCAATATGCACAGAGTGCGATTCAACAATTCATAGACATGATATAATCAACAATGATTAACCACAAGCATATTTTATAATATCAACTCGAGGTCGAGTTAGAGAACTTGCACAATAAGTGAGTATAAGAAACATGCACAATAAGTGAGTATAAGAAACTTGCACAATAAGTGAGTATAAGAAACTTGCACAATAAGTGAGTATAAGAAACTTGCCTTTTTTTTTCGTCGACTACTACTATGCAATATATTTAGCTTTATCTGAAGACCTAATATATAAATAATATGGATATCCAAATTAGAATAATATCATCACAATTATAAAATAACCTAAACACATAAGCACGTATCCCTATCTGTCTATAAAACACTTAAGACTCGGCATCAAGTCAAACTATTTCAGTCTGAGTTGAGTCCGGTACAATTCTACATCCCGACGGCCTAGTCGGACAATTATCGAGCCTATTTTCCTTAAGACTCTACTTAAACTGGTTCACAATTATCTTAGATAATTTATTTATTAGTCAAAATAATTTTCAAAGTCTTGTAATAATTTTTGAATAATTATTATCATTTATCAAGATTTATCAATCATCAATATCATATTTATATGATTTAAATACCACAATATTCCATTATCATTAATATTTATTTAATATTAAATTTTAATAAAATATATGTCATAATATTATGATATATTTATAATATCTCAAAGTATTTTTAATACTTTATTATTGCTTTTAAATGATTTTAAAGTAATTAAAACCATTATTAAATAACTGCCATTAATATTAAAATATTAATATATTTATTGATAAAATATCAAAAGTTATATTTTATAACTTCAAATATTTTTAATAACCTTTAAATCATTTTTATATGATTTTTAAAACATTAATTCTATTTTTTCATAATTTATTTAATATAATTATTAAATAAATCAATCACTGTCAATATTAATTTATTAATTAAATTCATCACAAAATATTAAAAGTCATTAAAAATAACTTAAAATATTTTTCTTATACCATAACATATTTTTAAATGATTTTTCAAGTATTAAAATCATTTTAACTAATTTATTTAATATTATAATTAAATAAATTAAATACCATTAATATTCCAAAAATATTAAATATTATTGAAATATATTCAAAATTATTAAAAACACATTTTTAGGCTTTAATATAATTTTTAGGAATTTATTATAAATTTTTTTATAATTAAAAACTATTTTTCTCTATTTATTAAATAAAATAATTAATTTTATAATTAAACTGTCGCTAAAGAGTGCTTATAGCGACAGAACCGTCACTATAGGTGTTCTTGAGCCTGCCCAGAACATTCATACCAATTAACAAGCTAGCTAGTTTGACCACAAATAAATCCATGTTCTAATTGATTTTTGGGCTTGTAATGATGTTAAGCATGTAGTATTAGTGTAATACTACAATTACCAATCAATATCATGGCGAAACTACAACAATTCAGGGAGATATAAGCTCTCCAATATGTTGTCAGAGTTGTTCTTCATTTCTGGGTTACCCAGAAATGAAGAACATTTCGAGTATGCTACTTTGGATCCTTATAATTTGCAGTCTAGGTCTAGATTGTGAGATCTAATGGTTCATACATGTAGTAGAGATGTCAGGGTACAACTATACAACATTAGTTTAGTCTAATAACAATACATGAGAGAAATCTAGGCCGGTCAAAGTACATGCCAAGAAACTGCCTTTGAAGATTTCTGGGTTGCCCAGAATCTTCATCTGGCAGAATGGTCAACCCTCGTTTGACTACTAATATCTTTGATTCTGTTTATGATTTTGGTGTTCTAATGGCAGGGATCGATAGTACCTATGTCAGTCTACACAAATCCAACACTAACATGGCCAAACTACTTAACACATGCAAGATCAGAGGCCTGCAAAAACGTTGTCAGAGTTTTCTGGAAAATCTGGGTTACCCAGAATTCCATTTCCCAGTTCGGTCAACGGACTTTGACCACTAATAACGTGCAATCTATACATGATATAAGCATGATTCTAGTTCTAGATCACAGCCCTTACAACATAATACAAGTCTATAACTTAATACACAACAAACAACTAACAGGTAAAGATTTATGGGCCCTGACATATGGCTGTCAGGCCATATTTTAGGGTTTATGATCAGTTTTGAAAAACTTGATTTTCGTGCCTCTAGATGTTATGGATCTAAGATATAACAACCCAGATCACTATATAACACCCTTATACACTGTTCTAAGCAACAAACAACAACATTAACATAAATCTTTAAGGATTTCTAAAATTTAGAGTTTATACCACTTTGATGCTTTGATCTTGAATCTGATCATTGATGTTTGTTCTTGGCAAGCTAACACATGATCTTAGCTTAACTTTTCACTCACTCTCACTCTATATTTCGAAGTTTGAAGAGAGAGAAGGTTTTGGCAAGAATGAGAGATAAAGTCAAGCTTTTCTAACTTTTATTTTTTTTTAAAATTTTAGATTCAATGTATACAAATCTTGCAAGGTGGCATAAAAAATCTGATCTTGGAGATATTAGACACATGGAAGTTATCTAGTTGGTGAACCACCAAATATTTTGGAAAGATTTGTACACTTTCTTATTAAAGAATACAAAAAGGGTATTTTAGTCTTTAGCTCACAAATTTAATGGCATACTTGTAATATTATCTAACCCTTAGGTTTTACAAATTTAATTCTAGGATTTTCTAATTAGGGTTTTAAATAGAAAATTTAGCTTTCTAAATTAGAAATTAGGGTTTCTTAATAAATCGTTAGGGTTTCTAACTGTACATTGATGTTCTTAATATATCTTTAGGATTGGTCACTGATATAATTTATCTGATCAACCCTTAACCCTTAACCACATACTGTACACATATATGACCATATACACAGAACATATACACTTATACACTTAATCCTGAATAATTCTCCATAATTTTTTTTATCCTTAAAAATCCTTCAAAAATGCCAAATTCATACACTTATTTTCTGTCTAGGTTTATTATTTAACCTTAATTCAATCTTTTAAGATTTTATAAAATTGTCTAAATTCTCGGGTTGTCACATTCACCCCTTCTTCTAAGAATTTCGTCCTCGAAATTACATCCTACTAATCCCTACTTCCTTCATTCACCAATACTAGATTTTCAACTTAACCTTTATCTGATTTCATGAATACATATGTCATCCTTCTATGAAGAATTATTCTATCATCACATTCTACCCAAACTTCTCTCTAAGGAGATAAAAACTTTTCATAATTTGCTGAGGGGTTATGAACTTTCATTTTTCAATTTCGAAAAGGTTTAAACAGAAATTCATCTGTAAACCGCTCTGTTCTTACGGACACATTGGGTGATCAGCCCGTATGCCCTGCATTGATCATATGCTATCTGTTTGAACGACACTTGCGTTCACTCTGTTCGCCTTGGGCACAAAAATAATTTCCCCATTATGGGTTGTTCATACTCAGCCTGGATTCCGAATCAAAACAATATGGTTTGGGATAATTTTCAAAGAACGCTTAGAATTTTATAAACGTTGGTCTAGCTGAATCAAATAGCTTAGACTCATACCAATAATTCAATTTCAATCGAAATATTTATGTATAGCCAAACCCCATTGGCAATTAATTATAAAAAAATATTTTGAAAATGACGTCATAATACCATACTGTATTTACAGCCCGTTTGAGGATTCCGTCATTGTGTGACTTTGTTATAACACATCATACAATAGTGGGACAACGATTTTTTTTCTATCGAATTCAACACTAAGTATTCCTGTATTTACAACTTCATCAACTTTTTATCATCTTTGCACCAGGTTACATGATGCATCAGTGATAAATAAAATACATTTTGATATTTCAAATCATTATCGTCTAGCCGAAATAATTAGCATAGACTATTCTTTAAACGATTCCAAAAATCATTGTAAATTATTTTTATCATCTCAACAGGTAACGATGTGTCAGTGTCCCAAAGTTCACACACACACACTAGTCACCAGGAGTTGAGAATAAAAATTCATTTTTAAAAGGCACATAGTGCGTATTTAGCTTGATGTCAAAAATTTTGAAGTCTAGCACAGCTAGAAGATTTAAAAAACCTATGTCTCCACTAATGATCCATTGCTTAATCAGTCTATCTATTCCTTTCATCCTCAATTCTCCATTCACACATAGCTATACCAGTTCGTCAAACTAACCACACTTATGAGTTCAGGAACTTTCCACAATCATATGAGTTTAAGAGCTTATCCTAGTCAGACCATAGGCGTCCATTCGCTGAGGGGTTCAAAAACATACCACACGATTATGAGTCACGAACTTACCATAAGTATGAGTTTTAAGAACTCGCACCTAATCTTATAATCTCTACCTATCTGTTATATACATGAGAAAAGAATCACCTTCTCAACATATATATAGCAAATAGCGCAACATAACCATTTCAATGATTATCAGTACCAAAAGCTAAGTGGTTGTCGAACCAAACACCATCCCCTGCCCATACAAAGAATTGGTCAACTCAGCCACTAATCAACATATGAAGCTAAGCAGTTTTTACACCAAGGATAAATTCCCTGCCCATACAAAGAATTGTTCAACTTAACCACTATATCGATCAGGAAGCTAAACGGTTCTAAAATCAATTACAAATTCTCCACCCATACAAGGAATCATACAACTCAGCTGCTGACATGAGTCCTCAATTGAAATCCCATTTAATCCTATCCCCATACTTACTCCATACGAATTTTTTTCAATCCATATTGCATCACCCCCAACCCTTTTTCTGAGTTGGCTCAGTACCAATTCATAGTACAAATGACACACAATAACTTTGTTGTAAAATTTTCAATCATTTGGTTGATCCTTCTCCCTGCTATGACCTTATCAGATCACGGTGTGATCTTATCGTATATATTACGATTCATTTCTATGTTACGATCGTTTTGTTTTACGATCTTTTTTCCCAGTACTTTTAGTCTTTTAGACACTATCTATTCATTACCACTGTTCATCTTTATTATCAGAGTTAGGTAACTCTGGATCTTTTATAACTTATCGAGATTCGCCTTTGAATCTTATCAATGCACTAACTCTATTTGAGTTAGTTCTTATCTTTATCCCACTGCGATTAATAGCCTAAGGTAACCTTACCTAAGGTTTATAACCTACAGCTTTGATACCAACTGTAGCGCCCCCAAATCCGGGTCCCCAGAACCTCGGACCTGGTACGTTACGATACATCATTTCTATAACTTCTGCGAAACATATAAACATAATTTGTTTATACAGTAACTTTTACACAATATTCGCAAGTTATGAAACCTTAACTTAATACCTGCATTCCATATTATATCTGACATACAATGTCGTTATCATTCAATACTATTACAAATTTTATTTGTACAATAATCCAAGGCTGGACTTGTCTTTGACTTTTCCTTGTATCCGATGTATTCGTTCAAATCTGCAATGTTTATCATGATATAGCAAGGGTGAGCAACAAGTTTGCCCAACAAGTTTAAGTTCAATAAATGAAGGATATATCATGATGGAAAGAATTGAACAATAAGCTGGCTCAAATTCTACAATATAATATAGAATTAGCATGAACAAATTTTCATAGCTGAACGACCATTGAACATAAACTATTATATCTGGACCGAATGGTAATGAAGGTGATCAGCCTTACATACCTGACGAACACATGCAATATGCACAGAGTGCGATTCAACAATTCATAGACATGATATAATCAACAATGATTAACCACAAGCATATTTTATAATATCAACTCGAGGTCGAGTTAGAGAACTTGCACAATAAGTGAGTATAAGAAACATGCACAATAAGTGAGTATAAGAAACTTGCACAATAAGTGAGTATAAGAAACTTGCACAATAAGTGAGTATAAGAAACTTGCCTTTTTTTTTCGTCGACTACTACTATGCAATATATTTAGCTTTATCTGAAGACCTAATATATAAATAATATGGATATCCAAATTATAATAATATCATCACAATTATAAAATAACCTAAACACATAAGCACGTATCCCTATCTGTCTATAAAACACTTAAGACTCGGCATCAAGTCAAACTATTTCAGTCTGAGTTGAGTCCGGTACAATTCTACATCCCGACGGCCTAGTCGGACAATTATCGAGCCTATTTTCCTTAAGACTCTACTTAAACTGGTTCACACTTATCTTAGATAATTTATTTATTAGTCAAAATAATTTTCAAAGTCTTGTAATAATTTTCAAATAATTATTATCATTTATCAAGATTTATCAATCATCAATATCATATTTATATGATTTAAATACCACAATATTCCATTATCATTAATATTTATTTAATATTAAATTTTAATAAAATATATGTCATAATATTATGATATATTTATAATATCTCAAAGTATTTTTAATACTTTATTATTGCTTTTAAATGATTTTAAAGTAATTAAAACCATTATTAAATAACTGCCATTAATATTAAAATATTAATGTATTTATTGATAAAATATCAAAAGTTATATTTTATAACTTCAAATATTTTTAATAACCTTTAAATCATTTTTATATGATTTTTAAAACATTAATTCTATTTTTTCATAATTTATTTAATATAATTATTAAATAAATCAATCAATGTCAATATTAATTTATTAATTAAATTCATCACAAAATATTAAAAGTCATTAAAAATAACTTAAAATATTTTTCTTATACCATAACATATCTTTAAATGATTTTTCAAGTATTAAAATCATTTTAACTAATTTATTTAATATTATAATTAAATAAATTAAATACCATTAATATTCCAAAAATATTAAATATTATTGAAATATATTCAAAATTATTAAAATCCATTTTTAGGCTTTAATATAATTTTTAGGAATTTATTATAATTTTTTTTATAATTAAAAACTATTTTTCTCTATTTCTTAAATAAAATAATTAATTTTATAATTAAACTGTTGCTAAAGAATGCCTATAGCGACAGAACCATCACTATAGGTGTTCTTGAGCCTGCCCAGAACATTCATACCAGTTAACAAGCTAGCTAGTTTGACCATAAATAAATCCATGTTCTAATTGATTTTTGGGCTTGTAATGATGTTAAGCATGTAGTATTAGTGTAATACTACAATTACCAATCAATATCATGGCAAAACTACAACAATTCAGGGAGATATAAGCTCTCCAATATGTTGTTAGAGCTGGTCTTCATTTCTAGGTTACCCAGAAATGAAGAATAGTTCGAGCATGCTACTTTGGATCCTTATAATTTGCAGTCTAGGTCTAGATTGTGAGATCTAATGGTTCATACATGTAGTAGAGATGTCAGGGTACAACTATACAACATTAGTTTAGTCTAATAACAATACATGAGAGAAATCTAGGCCGGTCAAAGTACATGCCAAGAAACTGCCTTTGAAGATTTCTGGGTTGCCCAGAATCTTCATCCGGCAGAATGGTCAACCCTCGTTTGACTACTAATATCTTTGATTCTGTTTATGATTTTGGTGTTCTAATGGCAGGGATCGATAGTACCTATGTCAGTCTACACAAATCCAACACTAACATAGCCAAACTACTTATTAACACATGCAAGATCAGAGGCCTGCAAAAAACGTTGTCAGAGTTTTCTGGAAAATCTGGGTTACCCAGAATTCCATTTTTCAGTTCGGTCAACGGACTTTGACCACTAATAACGTGCAATCTATACATGATATAAGCATGATTCTAGTTCTAGATCACAGCCCTTACAACATACTACAAGTCTATAACTTAATACACAACAAACAACTAACAGGTAAAGATCTATGGTCCCTGACATATGTCTGTCAGGCCATATTTTAGGGTTTATGATCAGTTTTGAAAAACTTGATTTTCGTGCCTCTAGATGTTATGGATCTAAGATATAACAACCCATATCACTATATAACACCCTTATACACTGTTCTAAGCACCAAACAACAACATTAACATAAATCTTTAAGGATTTCTAAAATTTAGAGTTTATACCACTTTGATGCTTTGATCTTGAATCTGATCATTGATGTTTGTTCTTGGCAAGCTAACATATGATCTTAGCTTAACTTTTCACTCACTCTCACTCTATATTTCGAAGTTTGAAGAGAGAGAAGGCTTCGGCAAGAATGAGAGATAAAGTCAAGCATTTCTAACTTTTAATTTTTTTTAAAAATTTTAGATTCAATGTATACAAATCTTGCAAGGTGGCATAAAAAATCTGATCTTGGAGATATTAGACACATGGAAGATATCTAGCTGGTGAACCACCAAATATTTTGGAAAGATTTGTACACTTTCTTAATAAAGAATACAAAAAGGGTATTTTAGTCTTTCAGCTCACAAATTTAATGGCATACTTGTAATCTTATCTAACCCTTAGGTTTTAACCCTTAGGTTTTACAAATTTAAATCTAGGATTTTCTAATTATTAAATAGAAAATTTAGCTTTCTAAATTAGAAATTAGGGTTTCTTAATAAATCGTTAGGGTTTCTAACTGTACATTTATGTTCTTAATATATCTTTAGGATTGGTCACTGATATAATTTATCTGATCAACCCTTGACCCTTAACCACATACTGTACACATATATGACCATATACACAGAACATATACACTTATACAGTTAATCCTGAATAATTCTCCACAAATTTTTTTTATCCTTAAAAATCCTTCAAAAATGCCAAATTCATACACTTATTTTATGTCTAGGTTTATTATTTAACCTTAATTCAATATTTTAAGATTTTATAAAATTGTCTAAATTCTCGGGTTATCACAGAAGTGTCTTCGCAGTGACAACGGAGGGGAATACACTTCAAAGGAGTTTGCAGCATATTGTGTGAAACACGGTATTCGACATGAGCAGACAGTTCCTGGCACCCCACAGAATAATGGTGTGGCTGAGAGAATGAACCGCATTATTATTGAGCGAGTCCGATGCATGTTGAGAATGGCTAAGCTGCCTAAGTCATTCTGGAGTGAAGCTGTTCGTACCGCTTGTTACCTGATTAATAGATCTCCATCAGCAACATTGGACTTTCAGATTCCAAAGAAGATTTGGAGTGGTAAGGATTTGTCCTATTCTTATTTGAGGGTATTTGGGTGTAAGGCTTTTGCACATATCCCCAAGGAACAAAGATCGAAGTTTGCTGACAAATCTACTCCATGTGTGTTTGTTGGCTATGGAGATGCAGAGTTTGGGTACAGGTTATGGGATCTAGTTCAGAGAAAATTGTTCAGAAGCAGAGACGTGGTGTTTCATGAGCACCAGAATTATGAGGATTTTGATAATGTTACACAACCCAGAGATAATAAAGTTCCAAACCTCAGCGGAGTTCCTTCGCTATTACAGAATGCCACAGTTGGAGAAGGAGGTCAGAATGAAGATGTGACTAATACAGAGTTGCACGATGGTGATGGATCAGATGCAGAGAGTGTTGAGCAGGGGGAGAAGCCCCCTCAACTTGATATTGAAGAACCTCAGCTAAGAAGATCTACGAGAGAACATGTGCCATCAGTCAAGTATCCTTCGTCTGAATATCTTTTAGTTGCTGAGGAGGGAGAACCAGAAACTTTTCAAGAAGTTAAGGCTCATAAGGAGAAGAATAATTGGCTGAGAGCTATGCGGGATGAGATGGATTCATTGCACAAGAATCACACTTATGAGCTGACTACACTTCCGAAGGGCAGGAAAGCATTGAAGAATAAATGGGTGTTCAAGCTGAAAAAGGATGGTGAAAAACTAGTGAAGTACAAGGCTCGATTGGTGGTCAAGGATTTTGCTCAAAAGCAAGGTATTGATTTCGATGAGATTTTTTCTCCGGTTGTAAAAATGACCTCTATTCGAGCAGTGTTGGGGTTAGTAGCTAGTATGGATCTTGAGCTTGAGCAACTAGATGTGAAAACTGCATTCCTTCATGGTGATTTGAAGGAGGAAATCTACATGGAGCAGCCAGAGGGATTTGAAGTTAAAGGGAAAGAGCACTTGGTTTGCAGGTTGAAGAAAAGTTTGTACGGCCTGAAACAAGCCCCAAGGCAGTGGTACATAAAATTTGATTCATTCATGATGGATCAAGGTTACAGCAGAACAATTACAGTTCATTGTGTGTATGTTAAAAGGTTCTCGGATGATAGTTATTTTGTTGTTATATGTAGATGATATGTTGATAGTTGGGCAAGATGGTAATATGATTCGTAGGCTCAAGGGTGAGTTATTCAAGTCCTTTGATATGAAGGACTTAGGCCCGGCTAAGCAGATTTTGGGCATGAAGATTGCTCGTGACAGAAAAGCTAAAAGGTTGTGGTTGTCACAAGAAAAGTATGTTGAACGAGTGCTTGCAAGGTTCAATATGGGTGATGCTAAGCCAGTTAGCACACCACTGGCCAATCATATTAAGTTGACAAAGCGCATGTGTCCTTCTACTAAGGAAGGGAGAGATGATATGTCAGCAGTTCCCTACTCCTCTGCTGTAGGGAGTCTTATGTATGCGATGGTTTGTACACGGCCAGATATTGCTCATGCACTTGGCGTTGTGAGCAGGTATTTGTCAAATCCTGGTAGAGAACATTGGGAAGCAGTTAAGTGGATTCTCAGATACTTGAAAGCTTCTTCCAGTTTGTGTTTGGGGTTTGGTAGTTCGAGTCCAGTATTGGAGGGTTTTACAGATGCAGACATGGAAGGTTCTGAAGAGAAGAAGTCTACTTCGGGGTATTTATTTACTTTTGTTGGGGGAGCTGTATCATGGCAGTCCAAGTTACAGAAGTGTGTTGCCTTGTCTACAACTGAGTAAGAATACATCGCCGCTACGGAAGCAGGCAAGGAGATGTTATGGCTGAAACGGTTTCTCCAAGAGTTGGGTTTGACACAGGATGAATATTTGGTTTATTGTGACAGTCAAAGTGCAATTGACTTGACCAAAAATGCCACGTATCATAATCGTACCAAACACATCGATGTTCGTTATCACTGGCTTCGAGAAGTGATGGAGAAGGAATTGATGAAAGTGAAAAAAGTTCATACCGACGAGAACCCCTCAGACATGTTGACAAAGGTTGTAACTCACGACAAACTAGAGTTTTGCAAGGAGTTGGTCGGGATGGACTCCAAGTGACGGGGTCACGGTGAAAGCCCCCTCTCATGGATTTGGAGGGGGAGATTGTTGGGTTTGTGGGGGTCCAAACCCATGAGGTCTTTTAGACAAAAGTCTAATTGGAAAATAAATTAAGGGAATATATATCTCTTATATGGAAAAGGATTTGGGAATGGCGTGAATTTCCAAGCCAACATGAATTAGGATTCTGGAAGTATATATATTATATTAGAAGGCTTTGAGTGGGTTTTTCAATCTGAGATCAACTTGGATCAACTCAAGGAGTCTATATATATATACATGGACTTGTGATG
The DNA here is from genome assembly GCA_020205555.1 of Panax stipuleanatus. Taxonomy (NCBI): domain Eukaryota; kingdom Viridiplantae; phylum Streptophyta; class Magnoliopsida; order Apiales; family Araliaceae; genus Panax; species Panax stipuleanatus. Next base: position 98,022,926 of record CM035126.1, on the reverse strand, counting down.
TAGTAGTACACACAGAACGAGTAATCAGAATTTGAGTGCTTTGTTTTGAGATTAATACTCGAAATAGAGAGAACGAAAAACTGTGAGTTGCAGAAAAATTGAGAGGGTTTTGTGAAGGTTTATTCACAAGTTGTCATCATTTTTTCGGATCAATTAATTGCTTTAAGACTTTAATTAATTCGGAGGTTTTGGGTGTTGAGGTAATTTGAGTTTTCACTCAAATTGAGGTATTCTTGTATTCTTTTAATTTCTTAATATTTCAAGTTTTTAGTTATAAAACTTGGAAGGACTATTTGTATTCACAGTTGATTATAGTGGAATTGTTCGGAGTTTGGCCCGTGGTTTTTACCTCTTAGTTTTAGAGGGTTTTCCACGTAAAATTTGGTGTCTTGTATTTGATTTATTATGATATTATTTTCTAGTTTATTTAATTTTTCAAAGACAGTTATAATTGGAGGAGTTTTTCCAACAGCCTTGTCGCTTGAGTTCACCCCTTCACTTCGACCATGCACATTGCCCATAGGGTCCAACCACCTGGAATTGACACGAGTCTCGATTGAGTTTCTGAACTGTATGTAAGATTAACATAAGTGGATAGCTCACGTTATCAAACCAGCATCCTCCATCCATTTACAAATAATATTCCCCGCCCTGACAGAAGCTGGGCTCAAGAAAGTCCTTTCAATATAACCCTGTGCGTCACTTACCTGTCATACCAGGGAATATTTGATTCACAAATGAAAGGAGTCCATTGAATAGGTTATGTAGTAAGAAATTTTGATAAAAACTAAAAAGTTCAATGGACAGTGATCTCTGATAAACATAGTCCATTAGAATAATGGATAACACTTGTGTTCCTGGTCTGAGAAATCAGGCGTGATACTAGTTTCAGATTGGCTTAAACAAAAATTATGATATACCGCTGGACAGAACGAATTGCCCAACATTAACACGGAAAATTTCTTCTCCTGATCAGAATTCATGGAGCAGGGAGGAAGGTAAAAATTGGCTCAGAAAGAAGAAATTCATAAAATATCTGAAAGGTAAAACAGCACGAAGTCACAGGGTTGCCAGGGAACTATTACTACCCTGCTTTCCGTATACAGAATACTATTGTTCTGAATTATGGTACTTCCGCGTACCCAGTCGATTAGCGTTCCTGGTAACCATGACACGAACTTTATGCCAATGGCCATATAACCACTTTTTGTTTCTTAATTTAAACATAACAAAGATCACCAGCTAGGATTAATTACTAGTCCTAAACAAATATTTGCACCTTAGAGTAATGTTATACTCACAAAGTGTACCACTGGGAATAACTATTTACCTCCATTCCAAAATATAAAGTCAGCCTTGTTTTATACAAAGGCAAATGACTTTATATTTGGAATGGAAGTATTATTCTTTGGACTAAGTATAATTGGTTATCATTGTCAGCACTTGTAATTTTTTTTATATATAATTGTATAAAAATCACCGTCTCCAATTTGAACATATTATTATCTTTACCTTACTATTTTCAATTCATAAGCACACCGATAAGATGGCTGAACTATAATTCAACTTTTTGTATCAACTAGTACTAAAGCATAAATTTTTTACTCACTCTTACAATCTCTTTAAGACAAATAGAACACTGCTAAGCCTCTCAAATGGCACTCACGTAATAATCTAATCAGGAAAAAAAGTAGTAGCCATTCTAAGGTTATCCTCAAAATTTAGAACTATATACAAATCAAGCTTCAGTTTTTACAATTTCTTTACTATTAAATTTGTTCAAACAACACCTGAAGTCAAAGGGTATAAATGTTAAGAATAAAGCCTTATTAAATACCTTTCCAAGCTCATAAAGTCTTCCCACTGCCTCATCTCTTAACATTTCTAGGAACAAACCAATCATTCGATCCTCAGAAACACCTAGCAAAATCAAAGAACATCTCAGTGTTACATCTCACGATAATGTACTGTGGATAAAATCAATTAGCACTTGAATGATATAGCGTAATTTGTTACATACTTACATCATCAATACAAAACAGTGTGAACAATATTACAGAGCCATTACTAAAACAGTGTGAACAAAATTTGGTCCATGTTAACATCTCGCAGCTTTTGATCTCCCTCATTGATTCCTAGGAACTTCATTTGTGACGCCTCCAAATTCGGGAACGCCACTTGGTCACTCGAATTCGGTTCGTCACGTGCTCATGGTAATACAATAATAACTAAAATCACATATTCACAGCGAAAGATCTAATTTAGAATAATATACAATATTTTATTATAATTATTCCCGCAAGTCTCGCAACCTACAGTACTTAATAGATTACATAATGATATCGAATAAAGACTTATTACATAATCCTACTTAAGCTTAAACATAGTCTGAAGACAGTCTTAATACAACATAACAATATGAAACATAAAGGAACAAGCTAGTCGGTAGCCTTGCCCTTGCCCTTGTCTTTCCCAGAGACACTTCCCTGTTTCGCCTTAACTGAAAGGTTTTAAAATAAGCAAGAATGAGCACTAATTGCCCAGCAAGTAATATGCAACAAGGGTGATGAGTATTATATCACGAGTTTGAAATATCGAAGTATAAACTCTAAGATAGTTCAGAGTTTCAGAATAATATCAGGAACAACAAATATCAACAATTCTCGAATCACATCTTTGGAATATGAAATGATAATTCAATATAGATCAACAGATATATATGAATTCAAAGACTATCAACGTATCCAACTGGATAAAATAATTTATACTGAGCAGTTACTAAGGACTATTGAACATCTACTAGAATTACCAATATTAAACTGATAACCCAAAAGAAATAAGTATAATAGATGATCAGTCTACAATACTCTATGTTATGCATAAAGACAGTAATATTCACGCGTGTGTTGGGGCTTCCAACAATAAACACTCCCCTTACCATAAGGGTTGTTCAACTCAGTTTTCAAGATTTTCGCACCGATAAAAAGGTTTAGACAGTTTTATAAACATGCATATAGTCTAGCCGAATCAAGTGGTATAGACACTTTCACAATATTTAAGAACAATACCAAGTTCAACATGAATAATAGCTTTCACAAGAGTTTAAACATACTAGCTAAAATGAACGAGTAAGACAACTTGCATTCAAAGAGATAAAGTTTAGATTCTCGCTTATAATATTCGTTGAATAAAGTAATACATGGGTTAGGATACTTGCACTATAAATGAGTGTAAGTCAGGAAACTTGCACAATCATAGATTTCCTTGCATAAAGTAAATGCGTCGGTTAAGATACTTGCACTATAAATGAGTGTAAGTCAGGAAACTTGCACAATCATAGATTTCCTTGTATAAAGTAAATGCGTCGGTTAGGATACTTGCACTATAAATGAGTGTAAGTCAGGAAACTTGCACAATCATAGATTTCCTTGCATAAAGTAAATGCGTCGGTTAGGATACTTGCCTTGAGCGTAGTTTATCCACGTAAAAGCCTAATATTTCTTCAAAGAATTATAATATCCTATTAACGTATATATATATACACACAATAGTTATACACATCGAATTCACATACTTGACATGTAAATTGATCACATACATCAACTTCTATCTTAGCTACACAATCAAATCGTATAACTATATATTAACAAACCACATAGTTTAATAATCAACTATAGTCCTTACTTGTAATTGTCTTAGAAAATCATACTTGAATGGTTTACGTCGTGTCCAACTATGTGAGTGTTCATATAGATCATGCGTACCGACATAAAGAATACTAGCGTGCAACCCTATAAGTTCAGAATACAACCATGCAACGTGTATGAAACTTAGTTTGCAAACATATCCGAGTTAGTCTTTAACAGTCATTTTAAACCAAGCCAAAGTAATCTAGTTCATATAGGCAATTTCAAATTATATCTCACACCTAGTTAAGTTACGAGCATATGCTAGCAAGTTCGGACTTAAATAACACATGCTTCGTCAAGGGTTGTTTTCAAAATCATGAGTTCTCTTTTTATGTTAAGTAAACTATGGAAACATTTATTGCACAAGAGGGACTCCATAAATTATGTTACATTTGCTTAGTATGAAATATAATTTCACTGCTCTCGGACTGGACAAACAGATAGTCATTTTTGGGCCTGTCTGCACAGCGATGCTGCGGCGCGGCAACAATAGCAACAAGCTGGCGCTGCGGCGCTGGAGGCGCTGTGGCGCGGACACAATACCTGGAATCGGGGGACGCTGGGACTGAGGCACTGTGGCGCTGCAGCGCGCAGATAACGATGCGCATCGGCGCTACGGCGCCGTGATGCAGACTCAATTCTTGCAGTTCACGCTGCAGCCAAAACCGACCCAAAACTTCCCATTTCATCGATTTCAGCATACCCATATGCTATTAGACTAACCTCTTTAACTTACTAACACATATATATGCTTATATAATAGTCAATCGCCATTTATCAATTCCCAAATTCATGAACTCCAACTATATTCAAGAAATTGATGTTTTTATAGAATTTACAGAGGAAAATGGAAATGAAAGACAAGAAAGCTATATAGTGGTTACATCATGTATGTATGTTCATATAACAACAATATAAGGGTTCTACAACCCAAACACAATCTAATTTGGTATAATCAAGAAATGAGATTTTTACAGAAAATAAAAATGAAGAACAAGAAGAGGGATTATACCTCTGTAATACGAATTAAGAATTTGCTGCTAAGGAATTCTCTACTCTTCATACTACTAACACTGATATATAAATGCTCTCAATTTATCTTAATCAAAATCTCAGTAAGTGAGTTTGTGCGGGAGAGAGTTCAATTTATAGAGGAATTCACACCCAGACAATATAATTGTCCATCAAATTGAACCAACGGGATTTGTGAATTGCATGGGGGTTAAGGAGTAGTAGATAGATTAGTTGGTGAAATAGTGAAGCTGTAGCAATCAGCCATTCTCCTTCACGACGATAGCTAGCAAGCTGAGTTTGTGAGTTTGAGGAATTAGGCTTTAGCTTCATGATGCTATGCACGTGAAAAGGGAAATGAGACTAATAATAAGGGACAACCAAAAATTAACTCAGCATTCATGCATATATACAACACTAAGGCTCAACATGTATATATCCACTTAGGTTGTATAATGTCTGGTTAGGCTATAATGAAATGCCACAATGTATTCCCAATGAATAAGAAATATGTTAATATAGTAAGAAAAAATTGTACACATACAACCCATGTATATTATTTTAATGTATATTCATATACACATTGTCTCATAAGCATTTCATGATGCATTCATATGGCTTCAATAAATAAGAATCTTATTATATGGTTTCTATATATAATATAATCACATAGATGTTGTATTACACTATATTAAATAGTTGGTTATTATACGTTACACTTTTAATATTGCATGCTTGCACATATGAATTAATAAATTCATTATCTTATAAATTAACAATAATATTACTTAATCCCTTCCTCGTAATTATTAATAATACTTAATTAATAATCAAAGGATTAATTATCATATGAATATTGATCTTATTATATTTATGAACACGTTGCTTATTATTATTATATTATTTGCAATAATAATCATCCCCACATCATCAATTAATTATCATTAATATTCTATAACAATTAATTAATATTCTACGATAACAATTAGCAACAATTTGCAATTAATTAATTGTTCACTTAATAAATCCTTCGTCAATTAATACATCTCATCACTGTGCCACACAAGGCTTTCAATGAGTTTATCGCAACTCTATATATTCTCAATTATTATAATCATTCAATTTAATATAATTAAGTTAAGTCACAATTCATTTATACTTAAATAAATATTCATTCCCATTAATATATTCATTTAATAATATTAGGAAAATCTCGGGTATTACATCATCCCCCCTTATAAAAATTCCGTCCCGGAATTGTTACAAGTTTACACAAATAGATGGGGGGTAGTCCCTCATCATCCTATCTTCTAACTCCCACGTTTCCTCCTCGACATCGTGGTTACGCCAAAGTACTTTTACAGAAGATATAATTTTATTTCTCAATGTCTGCTCTTTCCTATCTAATATCTGGACAGGAATCTCTTTATATGCCAAGTTCGTCTCCACTTGAATGGGCTCGTAAGAAATCACGTGCTTGTAGTTGGCCTTGTATGGTTGCAACATGGAAATGAGGAACACATTGTGGATGTACTCCAACTCGGGTGGTAACGCAACTTTGTATGCCACTTCGTCCCACTCGCTTTAGTATCTCGAACGGTCCTATGAATCTTGGACTCAATTTCCCTTTCTTGTCAAAACGGATCTTCCCCTTCCATGGAGATACCTTCAAGAACACGAAACTGCCAACTTTGAAGTCTCGGTCCCGTCGATGCAAATCTGCTTACTTTTTTTGACGATCTTGAGCTGCTACTAGTCTGGCTCTTATCACCGTCACCACGTCGGCGGTTTGTTGAACTAACTCTGGTTTGAGTATTTGTCTCTCTCCGACTTTATCCCAACATAGTGGCGTTCTGCAATTTCTTCTGTAAAAAGCTTCATACGGTGGCATGCCGATACTCGCATGATAACTATTATTATACGCAAATTCAACTAAGGGTAGGTGGTCGTCCTAATTTCCCTTGAAATCCATCACGCAAGTTCAAAGCATATCCTCTAGCGTTTGTATAGTTTGCTCACTTTGTCCGTCTGTCTGAGGATGATAAGCGGTACTCAACCTCAACTGTGTTCCCATTCTCTCTTGCAAACTCTTCCAAAAATTTGATGTGAACCACGGATCTCGATCAGAGACAATTGACACCGGCACTCCATGTCGTGAAACAATCTCCTTTACGTATAGGCTTGCTAACTGATTCAAACTGTAGCGGATCTTGATTGGTAGAAAATGTGCGGTCTTTGTAAGTCGATCCACAATAACCCAAATGGCATCATAACTTTTCTGCATAACTGGAAGTCCTACCACGAAGTCCATCGTAATATGCTCCCATTTCCACTCTGGTATTTCTAACGGTTGTAGTAAACCACTCGGCCGTTGATGCTTTGCTTTAACGCGTTGGCAAGTCAAACATCTACTGACGCACTCTGCAACCTCTCGTTTTAAATTGGGCCACCAAAAATGTTGCCTCAAATCTCGGTACATCTTTGTGCCTCCAGGGTGAACGGAATACGTCGTATTGTGTGCCTCGTGCAAAATCTCTTCCCTTAACTCGATTACCGCTGGTACCCATACTCTTTCTTCAAATCTCAAAATACCGTCCTTATCTATTCAAAATTTCTCTTTCTCATTTTCTGTGATCCTTTTTCTGATCTTCTCACATTCTTCATCTTTCTCCTGTGCTTCCTTTACCCTATCCAACAATGTCGGATGAGCTTCCATTACAAACAACTTCTCTTCAGACTTTCTTGGTCCTTTCACTTCTATCTCCAATTTCTCCATCTCTCTTATCAACTCTTCTTGAGTCGTCAAAGGAAATAATTTTTCCCTTCCTTTCCTGCTTAGAACGTCGGCAACCACGTTTGCCTTCCCCGGGTGATAAAGAATATCACAGTCATAGTCCTTGATTAATTCTAACCACCTTCTCTGTCATATGTTCAACTCCTTCTGTGTGAAGATATATTTCAGACTCTTGTGGTCCGTGTATATCTCACATTTCTCCCCGTACAAATAATGCCTCCAAATCTTTAACGCAAAAACTACTGCCGCTAACTCTAAGTCTTGAGTAGGGTATCGTTTTTCGTAATCCTTCAATTGTCGTGATGTATACGCAATGACTTTGTCGTGCTGCATAAGCACAGAGCCAAGTCCCTTGTGCGATGAATCACTATACACCACAAAATTTCTTGCATCATCTGGTAAAGATAACACAGGTGCTTCGCTCAATCTCTTCTTCAGTTCTTGAAAACTTTCTTCGCATTTGTCGGTCCATACAAACTTCACCATCTTCCTTGTTAGATTAGTCAACGGGGTTGCTATCTTGGAAAAATCTTGGATGAATCTTCGATAGTACGCAGCTAACCCTAAAAAGATTCTCACCTCCGTCGGTGTTCTCAGCTGTTCCCAATTACTTACTGCTTCGACTTTTGCGGGGTCTACTGAGATTCCATCCTTATCCACCACGTGGCCTAAGAATTGAACCTTCTCCATCCAAAATTCGCACTTAGAAAATTTTGCATACATCTTCTCCTTCCTTAGCGCTTCCAAAACTATCTTCAGATGTTCGGCGTGTTCTTCCTCTGTCTTCGAGTAGATCAAAATGTCATCGATAAAAATCACTACAAATTTATCCAAGTATGGCTTGAAAATTCGGTTCATCAAGTCCATAAATGCTGTCGGAGCATTAGTCAAACCAAATGACATTACCAAAAACTCGTAATGTCCATAACGGGTTCGAAACGCAGTCTTCGGTATGTCCTCATCCCGTACCTTCAGTTGGTGATATCCTGTTCGTAGGTCGATCTTCGAGAAAAAAATTTCTCCCTTCAGTTGATCAAATAAGTCGTCTATCCTTGGTAGCGGATATCGGTTCTTGATCGTTACTCTGTTCAATTCTCGATAATCGATACAGAGCCTCATCGATCCATCCTTTTTCTTAACAAATAACACTGGTGCTCCCCAAGGAGACACACTCGGTCGAATGTAACCTTTATCCAATAACTCTTGTAGTTGTATCATCAATTCCTTCATTTCTACTGGCGCCATATGATATTGAGCTTTCAAAATCGGTGCCGTTCCCGGTGCTAAATCTATTACGAATTTAATTTCTCTGTCTGGCGGAAGACCAGGCAAATCGTCTGGAAACAGGACTTGAAATTCATTCACTATGGATATATCCTTAATTTTTACTCCCTTTTTCTGAGTATCAACGATGTAAGCTAAATAACCTACACATCCTTTTCTTAACAATTTCTTGGCCTGCATCATCATAATGCAACACGATTGCTTAAGCGATGAGCTACCATAAAACACTACCTTAGACTTACTCGGAGTCTGAAGGTTCACACATTTATTCTGACAGTCAATTATTGCAGCATGGTTATACAACCAATCGATTCCCAGTATTACGTCAAACTTTCCCAATCTAATAGGATTCAAGTCTACTTTTAGTTCATGTTCTCTAATGTTTGTGCGACAATTTCGATAAACGTATTCTACAGGGATCACTTCCTTATTCGCAACTTCAATGTTCAAGGGATTTTCTAATCTTTCTCGGGGTAGTTTACTAGCAAATTCTTCAGATACAAAAGAACAGGTGGCACCCGAATCAAATAATACGTAAGCATTTATATTATTGATTGGGATTATACCTGACACTACGTCCTTTGCAGCTACGGCATCTTGGACGGTCATGTTAAATGTTCAGGCGGTCGATCGGTTGGGTTGTGCGGGTCCTCCAATCATTAACTTGCTACCTCCACCCTGACCTCCACTAGTTCCACCACTTTCTTTCTTTGGGCAGTCCTTTATCTGGTGCTCCGTTGATCCACAAGCAAAACATCCCCTGATCTTCTTCGATTTTGGGCAGTTTGGCGATATGTGCCCCTCTTGGCCGCAATTATAACACGTGCTTTTTTCCTTTCCAGCACTCCCTTTGGGGACTTTTCCAGCACTTATTGCAAGCTCCACTCCTTTTTCTAAAATTTCCTTGGTGACTCCCACCTTGATTATTGTTTCTGCTATTATTGTTGTTGTTGTTGTTGTTGTCCCACTTTCTCTTCCCGGAGTTACTCCCTCCGCCACTGCTTCCTCCACGATTTTCACTACTAATGTTCTTTCCTTTCCTCTCTTTGTTATACAAGCTCAAAGCTTCACTTCCTCCCTCAGCGATAATAGCCTTCTCTAGCAGTGTTATAAAAGAATCGATCTGAAGAACTGACACCTTATTTAATAGCCAAGGCTTCAGTCCTTGTTCGAATCGTCTAGCCTTCCTTTCCTCATCACCAACTTGGTGCTCCGCAAATCGCGCTAGTTCGTTGAACTTAGCGGCGTATTGCGCCACCGTCATTTCACCTTGTTTTAACTCTAGGAATTTTACCTCAATTCTGTTTTTCATGCTCTTCTGGAAGTAGTTCTCGAAGAACAGCGTCTTAAATCTTTCCCATGCTATTGTCCCCTCTCCGGCTCTCTGCTGATTTGCTTCCCACCAATAATTCGCTTCTCCCCTTATCATGTATGTGGCAAACACCGTCTTCTGATCTTCGCCTACTCGAGCTGTAGTGAAAGCTTTTTCAATCTCCTTGATCCACGTTTGTGCGACGATTGGGTCGGTAGTTCCCTCGAACTCCGGGGGTCCTACACTCTTAAAGTCTTTAAAGGTTGTTACTGTCACAGCCTGAGGGTTCTGGCGAATAGGTTCATTGTTCCTCCCCCTAAAAGCCTCTCCTAATAGATCAACTAACCTCTGGATGGGATCTACTTGCTCCCTCTCGTTATTAACTGATTCTTCGGGTGCAGTCAGTCTACGTCTTGGTGCCATGATCTGCATCACAAATTTTCATTTTATTATTATTCAGTTATATTACTTAAGTATTTCTTTTAAAAACAAAAAGAATAAATTTATAACATGTTTCTAAATAAACTTCATTTATATTCATATGCCATTTCATTTCATTACATGATTATCCTAGCATACTGCTATAAATGTCATCACATATATCCCCTAAATCACAAAAAACGGGGAATATACCAACCTACCACCACACTACCCCTCTAACAAAATCTAACTTGGGGTTAACATCACTATTCCATATCTTACACAAAACATTGGGATTACAACATAGTATATACAATGCATAAAGAGAATATTACTAGACTACTACTAATCCGTCTAAGGAAATCTCGTCACATCATCTCGCGCTCCACAGCGCTCTTGTACTCTAGCTGTGCTATATAAGCTACCAACTCTCAACTCATAGTGTGTAGAGTTTGTCCCTGTTCAGCCGGGTAGTGGTACACACCATTCTCGAATGCCGAACGGAACACGTACCCCATCTTGTTCATTTTCCTCTTCTTACATCGGACCTCATCCTCCAGGTCGTCAGCTTTCTCATGGGCAGCCTCCCACTTCTCCTCGAAGTGTATCCTATCCATCACTTCTAATTCCAACTGAGTGCGAAGTGCTTCATTCTCAGCCTTCTCTCTTAGTTCCCTCTGTTCAACCTCTTCTAGCTTCCCTGCTATATCCACATTCCTAGCCACTGCCTTGTGAAATAGGGTTCCCATCTGAATTCCCCCCTCTTTGCGATAAGCAATTTCTACTTCCAACTCTTGCATAGCCAGCTTCCTCTGGTGGTCTTCGTCCCACAGTTTCTGGAACTCTGACTCCCTCTCTTTTGCCTCTTCCTCTAACTCCTGGACTCTGCAGTCCAACTCTAGGATCCGCTCCTCATACTCGCCTAGTATATGCTCCTCTAGGTTAGGCTCATAGGAGTCCTCCATGGGCTCCTCCTCTGAAGGTTCGTCCTCAACCGGCTCGTCCTCCATCGGCTCCTCCTCTGGATCGGACTCTATCTCAATCTCAATCTCATCCTCGTCATCTGACTTGGATGGTGCCACAGCCTGCACTGGCACAGCCTCTAAGGGTGCCTCGTACACTACATGAATATCCCTGGGCTCATCCTCAGCCACTCTAGCGAGTACTCCCATATCTGCCATCTACAATCACAACCACAGACAAGAAACAACAACTCCATTAGAATGTTAAATAAAACATAAGTTCATTGTATAAAATAAAGTTATATTTCATAACAAACTAAGTCTCTCAAGGAAAACTCTACATGAGTTTTATCTCATTTCTAACTTCTAAGTTCTCCTAAATTATAGTCTAAGGACACTCGTTCCTAAGGTTTATAACTACAGCTTTGATACCAACCTGTGACGCCCCCAAATTCGGGACCGCCACTTGGTCACTCGAATTCGGTTCGTCACGTGCTCAAGGTAATACAATAATAACTAAAATCACACATTCATAGCGAAAGATCTAATTTAGAATAATATACAATGATTTATTATAATTATTCCCCCAAGTCTCGCAACCTTTAGTACTTAATAGATTACATAATGATATAGAATAAACACTTATTATATAATCCTACTTAAGCTTAAACATAGTCTGAAGACAGTCTTAATACAACATAACAATTTGAAATATAAAGGAACAAGCTAGTCGGTAGCCTTGCCCTTGCCCTTATCTTTCCCAGAGTCACTTCCCTGTTCCGCCTTAACTGAAAGGTTTTAAAATAAGCAAGAATGAGCACAAATTGCCCAGCAAGTAATATACAACAAGGGTGATGAGTATTATATCACGAGTTTGAAATATAAAAGTATAAACTCTAAGATAGTTCAGAGTTTCAGAATAATATCAGGAACAACAAATATCAACAATTCTCGAATCACATCTTTGGAATATGAAATGATAATTCAATATAGATCAACAGATATATATGAATTCAAAGGCTATCAACGTATCCAACTAGATAAAACAATTTATACTGAGCAGTCACTAAGGACTATTGAACATCTACTAGAATTACCAATATTAAACTGATAACCCAAAAGAAACAAGTATAATAGATGATCAGTCTATAATACTCTATGTTATGCATAACCACAGTAATATTCACGCGTGTGTTGGGGCTTCCAACAATAAACACTCCCCATACCATAAGAGTTGTTCAACTCAGTTTTCAAGATTTCTGCACCGATAAAAAGGTTTGGACAATTTTATAAACATGCATATAGTCTAGCCGAATCAAGTGGCATAGACACTTTCACAATATTCAAGAACAATACCAAGTTCAACATGAATAATAGCTTTCACAAGAGTTTAAACATACTAGCTCAAATGAACGAGTAAGATAACTTCCATTCAAAGAGATAAAGTTTAAATTCTCACTTATAATATTCGTTGAATAAAGTAATACAAGGGTTAGGATACTTGCACTATAAATGAGTGTAAGTCAGGAAACTTGCACAATCATAGATTTCCTTGCATAAAGTAAATGCGTCGGTTAGGATACTTGCACTATAAATGAGTGTAAGTCAGGAAACTTGCACAATCATAGATTTCCTTGCATAAAGTAAATGCATCAGTTAGGAAACTTGCCTTGAGCGTAGTTTATCCACGTAAAGCCTAATATTACTTCAAAGAATTATGCTATCCTATTAACGTATATATATATATATATATACACACACACACACACATTAGCTATACACATCGGATTCACATACTTGACAATGTAAATTGAGCACATACATCAACTTCTATCTAAGCTACACAATCAAATCGTATAACTATATATTAACAAACCACATAGTTTAATAATCAACTATAGTCCTTGCTTGTAATTGTCTTAGAAAATCATACTTGAATAGTTTACGTCGTGTCCAACTATATGAGTGTTCATATAGATCATATGTAGTGACATAAAGAATACTAGCATGCAACCCTATAAGTTCATAATACAACCATGCAACGTGTATGAAACTTAGTTTGCAAACATATCCGAGTTAGTCTTTAACAGTCATTTTAAACCAAGCCAAAGAAATCTAGTTCATATAACCAATTTCAAATCATATCTCACACCTAGTTAAGTTACGAGCATATGTTAGCAAGTTCGGACTTAAATAACACATGCTTCGTCAAGGGTTGTTTTCAAAATCATGAGTTCTCTTTTTATGTTAAGTAAACTATGGAAACATGTATTGCACAAGAGGGACTCCATAAATTATGTTACATTTTCTTAGTATGAATTATAATTTCACTGCTTTCGGACTGGACAAACAGATAGTCATTTTTGGGCCTGTCTGCACAGCGGCGCTGAGGTGCGGCAACAATAGCAACAAGCTGGCACTACGGCGCTGGAGGCGCTGTGGCGCGGACACAATACCTGGAATCGGGGGACGCTAGGACTGAGGCACTGTGGCGCTGCAGCCCGCAGATAACACTGCGCATCGGCGTTGCGGATTGGCGCTGCGGCGCCGCAATGCAGACTCAGTTCCTGTAATTAACGCTGTAGCCAAAACCGACCCAAAACTTCCCATTTCATCGATTTCAATATACCCATATGCTATTAGACTAGCCTCTTTAACTTACTAACACATATATATATGCTTATATAACAGTCAATTGCCATTTATCAATTCCCAAATTCATGAACTCCAACTAAATTCAAGAATTTGATGTTTTTATAGAATTTGCAGAGAAAAATGGAAATGAAAGACAAGAAATCTATATAGTGGTTCCATCATGTATGTATGTTCATATAATAACAATATAAGGGTTCTACAACCCAAACAGAATCTAATTTGGTATAATCAAGAAATGAGATTTTTACAGAAAATAAAAACGAAGAACAAAAAGAGGGATTATACCTCTATAATACGAATTAAGAATTTGCTGCTAAGGAATTCTCTACTCTTCAAACTACTAACACTGATATATAAATGCTCTCAATTAATCTTAACCAAAATCTCAGCAAGTAAGTTTGTGAGGGAGAGAGTTCAATTTATAGAGGAATTCATACCCAGACAATATAATTGTCCATCAAATTGAACCAACGGGATTTGTGAATTGCATGGGGGTTAAGGAGTAGTAGATAGATTAGTTGGTGAAATAGTGAAGCTGTAGCAATCAGCCATTCCCCTTCATGATGATAGCTAGCAAGCTGAGTTTGTGAGTTTGAGGAAATAGGCTTTAGCTTCATGATGCTATGCACGTGAAAAGGGAAATGAGACTAATAATAAGGGACAACCAAAAATAAACTCAACATTCATGCATATATACAACACTAAGGCTCAACATGTATATATCCACTTAGGTTGTATAATGTATGGTTAGGCTATAATGAAATGCCACAATTTATTCCCAATGAATAAGTAATATGTTAATATAGTAAGAAAAAATTGTACACATACAACCTATGTACATTATTTTAATGTATATTCATATACACATTGTCACATAAGCATTTCATGATGCATTCACATGGCTTCAATAAATATGAATCTTATTATATGGTTTCAATATATAATATAGTCACATAAATGTTGTATTACACTATATAATATAGTTGGTTATTATACGTTACACTTTTAATATTACATGCTTGCACATATGAATTAATAAATTCATTATTTTATAAATTAACAATAATATTACTTAATCCCTTCCTCGTAATTATTAATAACACTTAATTAATAATCATAGGATTAATTATCACATGAATATTGATCTTATTATATTTATGAACACGTTGCTTATTATTATTATATTATTTGCAATAATATTCATTCCCACATCATCAATTAATTATCATTAATATTCTATAATAATTAATTAATATTCTACGATAACAATTAACAACAATTTGCAATTAATTAATTGTTCACTTAATAAATCCTTCGTCAATTAATATATCTCATCAATGTGCCACACAAGGCTTTCAACAAGTTTATCGCAACTCTATATATTCTCAATTATTATAATCATTTAATTTAATATAATTGAGTTAAGTCACAATTCATTTATATTTAAATAAATATTCATTCTCATTAATATATTCATTTAATAATATTAGGAAAATCTCGGGTATTACATCATTGCCTTCCCCATTGCTGCTGCCGCTGCTGCTGCAACCTTATTCTTATTCCTCCACCTCCTTTGACACCAAACTCTAGCCCAAATTTCTAATACAAAATTTTCATTCAGAACAAGAGAGAGAGAGAGAGAGAGAGAGAGAGAGAGAGAGAGAGAGAGAGAGAGAGAGAGAGAGGGAGAGAGAAAGAAAGAAAGAAGGAAGATTACAAAATTTTCATTCAGAATTTTAACTACCAATTGCGATTGAATAATTACCTACGATTTTGCCCTCTTTTGCAATTTTTTTATGGAATTGAGAAATTGAGGGTAGATCACAATCACCTTTTTACAAATCGGCACTGAGATGGTAGATCGGCAGTGACACAAAGAGGAGAGAGGACTGCCTTCAACAATGGGTTGTGAAACGATAGAATAGAGAGTTGAAAACAAAACTGGGGAATGTGGCTGAATGTATTTTCTATTACGAGGGAGTGATAGGAATACTCATATGTTCCAAACATTAAAGTTAGATAACATTTTTAAAAAAAATAACTCTTAAAAAGTGTAATTATTATAAGTAAATTTACTACCGTAAAAAATTTAATGTATTTATATTACAATTTTTATTCACCACAATTAATTATAAAAAATTATTTAGAACAAACTGACGACCAATTTTATCTCTCGCAAAAAACTT
The DNA here is from genome assembly GCA_020205555.1 of Panax stipuleanatus. Taxonomy (NCBI): domain Eukaryota; kingdom Viridiplantae; phylum Streptophyta; class Magnoliopsida; order Apiales; family Araliaceae; genus Panax; species Panax stipuleanatus. The sequence goes on along the minus strand of CM035126.1, from coordinate 98,006,613 downwards.
CTGAACAATAATATATAGTGAGTAATAAGTCTTTCACTAAATTGATTTTTTCTTAGCAAATTTTCATCATAAATTGGCACCAAAAATACTTCTATCACCTCAATTTTGCGAGAGAAAAAATATAAATTGTGAATGATGTTTCTTTCACTAATAACTGTATTGTCACTATATTTTTTCTTCACTGTTCCTTCGCTATAAAACTCCTCATGTGAAGGAATAAATTCCTTCACAAAATTTTCTTCGCTACATCCCTAATTTCTTGTAGTGTGGTCAACCCTTCTAATCTTATTAGACATGGGATTTTATTTAATTAATTAAACTCCTTTAATTAATTTAGGCTTTTCACCATATTGAGAATAATTAATTAAATTTATTTAATTAATTTGTCTCCTAATCTTATTAGGAATAAATAAGAGTACTAATATTAAATTAATTACTAAACTCCTTTAGAAGTTAAAATAATAATAATTGTAATAATATTAATAAGACATCTCTTATTAATTTATATTTAATATTTCTAAAATATTAAATAATAAACATTAAGCTATTTAATTTATTCTATCACCATAGATTAAATTAATTACACTTAATGCATTATTACGATTATGCCATTACCTTCTTAAATAATTATTCTTCCTTTTATGATGTGACCCTTTAGGTTCTCCATATTAAACTGGTTGTGAATAAATCAATTAGAACAATTCTAATCTTATTTAAATAAATAAATTAAACTAATAATGTATTTAAATAAATAATAATTATTTTATAATAGGGATAAGCCTCCCTAACGATCAACGACTTTCCAGATAATATAGATTTCAACATTAATCATAAAAGAACCTGTGAGTAAATAGTTACCGTACAATTCAATCCTTCCACCAAACAATGTCCCAATTTAATATAAGATATGGATTTACTGTCAAGTCTTATTTTATTCAATTATATATATTTCGATTAAAAAATGCACAACTCCAAATAATGCAAATTAGAAACTCCTTTCTAATTTCATTCCACCTTGGCCAAGGATTCCTGGGTTGTCATTTAACGAATCACATAGGACATATCTCCTCTTTTACTAGATGTGGTAGATTCTTAATTTATCATTCATTATCTCCATATGTAACTCATTATACCCAAGCATACCCTTTTATATACCCTAAAGGGCTTTAAGGAATAAGTCAAAGTATAGTTCATTACATACAAGATACTATGATGATCTCAAGTCCAAGGATCACTTGTACTACTATCACATTAGGAATTCCTATTGACAGGCGAGTAAAACTTCATTAGGTATTCCATAGCAAGTCACGTTCAGTGAACTTATTCTCCAATAAGCACCTACATACTTGCTTTAGCGTCTCCACACAAATGATCATGAGATCAATCATTCTCATCTAATGAGCAAGCAACATATGTACTAATCTATCCGGATTTACTAATCCCCTTTTTAGTAATCCCATGATTAGGAACTACTTTAGTTTTTAAGCTTTCTAAGAATTTAGATCTCATTAGCATGATCATCATCATGATTCGGAAAGCATTGCTTAAAACTATGGGTTATTTACATATTATAAAAACAGCACCATGTAGATAATTATTTGCCTTTAATAAGTTAATACTTTAATTAATAAATAAATAAAATTATCTACAAAGTAGATGCTTTATCATCATACATGATTGGCTTGTATGCATACTACTTCATATATATCAATGTGTATACATGTACCCCAATGTGCTACCTTGAAATATTATTATGACATTTTAGGTCTATGTATACCCTAAGTATATATTTAACTTAAGGTGTACATATATGTGTATGAAGCATAGGTGTCCCAAGATCATTCTAGCTCATCATTTTAGGGGGAGTGGGATTCATAATGGAGTATAACAACTACTCACCAACCATCTATTGCCCATTGATTTCTTCTTCCATCTCTTAGTTTGATTCATGGTGTAAAACATTGGTATGGGTTTTCATTTTTCCTATAAATGGGAGCTTTCCCTTCTCATTTTGGTTGCTAGAAATCTAAAATTAGTTCAAGTGGAGTGAGAGTATTGTTGAGCAATCTGCAAATTGAAGCTAGAGTAGCATTTCAACTTCACTAGAGGTAATATTCCTTCATATGTTCTTAAATTCAAGTTTTTCAAAGTTCTTAGAAAAAAGGCTAAAATACTTATTTGAGTTGGAAAATTTATGGTTGAATCTGTCAATTGATGCTAGATATTGTTAATATGGTTGAAAACAAAATCAACGGAAGTTAAACGAATTAATTTGGTCAAGTAACGAATCCGTAGTGAAGAGAATCACTGAATGTATTATACTTTGATAAATGGCAAAAATCTTGAAATTATTCTTGAATTTGATTGTTTATGTGTTTGGAGTTGTTAGAATCATGCTATGTATGTTGGGTAGCAAGTTTATGGAGTTTATACATGGTGGGTATGCTTAAAATTGCTGTTTGTTGTGATTTTGGGATGTTGGTTCGTAGTAGGGGAAAGGGGTTTTCGAACTGCAACTGCTATGCCCGCCCCGGCAGGCTTCCTATAGCTCAATCACCAACCCCGACGGGGGGTGGTCAGGGAACCAAATTTATTCTGTTAATTTCTCAAACCTAGTAACCTAACCTAACTTAACTTAAGGAGCTTACATAACCCTTAAACATGTGTCAATGTGTATTGCAAGATGTGTTAGTCTTTAACATAATAAGCTTTCTTGGCTTTGTAAAATGAAGATTTATGAATAGAATTATCCATTGATGAAAGTAAATGGAAAAGACCAAACCTAGTTCCTCAACATGCATGTATGAATGCCTTAAGCTGTAATACATGGCTCAAGCAATGTTTTAAGTGTTCAAGCATATAGTGACTTTATGGAACTAAGTTTTGCCAAGGTATTTCTAAGGTTATACATCTATGATTTTTAATGTGTGTCAATACATGGATAAACATATGTGTAATAAAAGTATGTTAATATATGTTTATAAACTTTTGAATGTTAAGTCCAAAAGGTATTTGCAAACTATAAAGCAATGATTAGAAACTATGTTATTTGACTTCATGGTAATTTATAAACTAAACTTTTGTGCTATAAGTACGCAAAATGTGTAATGGAGTATATAAAGAGTATACAGCTAAGTTAGACGTTTATGTATGCGTTTAAACTTACATATCATGTATGAGTATACGTAACTAATGAATATCCTATACGCATAACTATATTACGATAGGGATTCAAAAAGTGTTGATTTAGCTTTTCGTGGATAGACTACGTATAAGGTAAGTATCCTAAACCCTTGCATTATTTTATTCAATGGATATTGTAAGCAAGTATTCGAACCCTATTCTGTATTGAGCATTATTTAATCTTGTACTATTATTGGTTGTACAAGAAATTCCTTGAAAGTATGATTCATATCTCATGACTTAATACTTCATAAGCTTAGAAATGAAATTGTTTTCAAACCTTGATTTCGAATGATAATTGTTCACGTATATATTTTAAAAGGAAACTGTCTAAGCCATTGATTCAGCTAGACTATTGATATATGATCGAAAGCTATCCAAACCAAATTAACTTGGTGCGGACTCTTATAACTGAGATGAACAACCCTCTCGGTAGGGGAATTATATATTTGTCAGGAAACCGACGTGCGCACATGAGAATGATTAAATGTTATGCATAATATAGGGTACTTTAGGTTGATCACCTGTTGTACTCGTTTCGTAGAATTATCAGTTTATTACTGTAAATTCTAGGAGAAGTTCATAGTCCTTAGTGACTGCTCAGTATTCATTACCTTGAAATCTTGAATTGATAATCGTTGAATATTACTGATATTTTCTATCCGTAGCGACTATTGTTGATAATCACCGCTACTTCTTGCTATCTTGGAACTATCATTATTGTTGTACCATTGAGAAATTTAAAACTACATTGAACATCCTTATTGCTATATTACTTGCTGGGCAAACTTGTTGCTCATTCTTGCTTTTTCCTAAAATATTTCAGTTAAGGAAGAGCAGGGCGGACCTTCGGGCACCGACAAGGGCAAGGGAAAGGATACAGAGTAGCTTTAATTATGTAGAACTTTATGATTATAATAAGAACTTATGCTATTATGTATTAATTAGGTTTATATATGCTTAAGGTATGTTTAAGCTATGTAATCGATGTTTAAGTTACGAGACCTTGGGATGTGAATAAATTATATTAATTAAATGTAATCTATTCTGTAGTAGAGTTGTGTATTATTCCGTTGTGCGATGCGATATTTAGTCTTGTTATTATTATTATTGTATGAGATCGTAGAACGTGACGAACCGAATTCGAGTGACCCAGTGGCGGTCCAAATTTGGGGGCGTCACAGCTATCATGCCCATGAGGAGACCGACACTTGTATATATTTTGTGATCGAGGATGCTTCGCAGCCCGACAATCACCGTTCAAGTGCAAGCCTTAAGGCCATAAAGATAAAAAATGAAAGTATCAACAGGCTTCAATTCCTATGTTAGCGTAAGGGTTTGATAACCAGCTTTCAACACATCATTTTCAAATCAATTAAAAGAAAAGCTTTTGCAAATCAAATCAAACACTTTTGCAAATCAAATCAAAGACTTTTTGCAAATCAAATCAAACCCTTCATATATAGGTTCAGCAAAGTAAAGCACTACTTTCAATCAATCAATCAAACAGAGGCCCAATTTTCAAACAGCATTCACACACATTTCAATTTTTTAAGAAAAATATTGAAAAGATGTGGTACCGTGTTTACACGGGAGTTGTGGGGTGCCTAACACCTTCCCTACACTTAACCAAGCCCCCGAGCTCAAAACTTCTGTTTCAAAGATCAAGTTTCGACAGTGTCGAGCAATTGGGCATCTTTTAAACAAAAATTCGGTTGAGTTGGTACAACCATTTTAAAACTACCAACTGGCGACTCTGTTAAAACGTTCAAATCGTTGACATGATACATGTTGGTCTTTTCCTAAAAAACCCTTCAAAACCTTTTTTTGCAATAAAAATAGTAAGCGTGGAGATAACTTAGGAAGAGATAAAAGATCTGGGTTATGACCCGACCCACAGATTTTTCTCGATGTCGACAGGTGGCGACTCTGCTAGGTAGAATAGAGGTCTTAGGCCGCGTTCAAATTTTTTAAAAAATTTTCCTTTTAAAACTACGTATGTGTGAATGCTGCATCTTTACATTGAATGAATGTATGAATGCTGCGTTTTTACATTAAATAAATGTGAATGAATGCTTTCCTGCATTTTAGTGCTTCGCACCCATATTAGTGCTTCGCACCCATGTCATCATATGCATAATGGTGAGACGCGATGTATGTGAATGTATGTTGTGTGATTCCTCTCACAAGGAGGCAAAACTCGTCGGTGATAAGTAATGTCTCTAGGGACGGCTTAGTCTCCGGGGCTCATGAAAAAGCACCACCAAGATTCGCTCCAGTTGAAATATCGGATTAATTTTCCCTCTAGTAGATTGCGATGATCTAGGGACCTTCATGCCAAAAAGTCACGAGTGTAGCCTAAGATAGGTCTGCCTCTGATTAACCAAATCCGACGAGAAGCTTCTTCATGCCTTCCTCTTTCAATTCAATGTCAAGTTTTCAATGTAAATATCATAACGAAAGATTTACATTTCTTATCTTATATCTCTTGTCATCCTGTCATAAAAATAATTGACCTCTATTTTGCAGGATAAGATTAAAAGCCACATCATAACATGCATTCTATCCTTACATACATTATGAAATTGACACACCTACATTTTGTTGTAGGTGAAAAATTGGTCCTGTCACTAGATCTAAGTCTAAGAAAGCACTAAGTCCATCCACGGACATAACTTCCAGTGTTCAACCAGAATCCACCCCAATATCTAGGGAAGAGTTTGAAGGACTAAAGAATTAGATAGCTGAATTGGCCAGTTTCCTGAGGGAGCAAAGTAAGGCTCTTAAAGGGAAGCAAGCCCAAGCTCACACAGAACCGGGAACACCTGGTGGTAGTGGTGGCAGTCAAGAGACTAAAAAGGCAGAGACTCAGATTCCTGTACCACAAAATAAGGACACAACCAACAAACCCTGAAATCACCACCCTCAACAAAGAACAGGAAGCTGGTGACATTCTGAAGAAAGTACAACTGATGGAGGAAACCATCCAGTCTATCAAAGGGACTGGGCATTCGACAGTGTTAATTACTACGACCTCCGTATATTCCCAGGGGCACGCTATCCTGAAAAATTTAGAACTCCTGATTTTGAGAAATGCGATGGATTGAGAGATCCCTATACCCACTTAAAAGTATTCATTAGAGAACTCGGATCCTATGCAGAGGATGAGAAGCTACGAATGTAATTATTTCAGAAGAGTCTGACTGGAGAGGCAAGAGCCTGGTATGCCCGTCTGGACAACTCTAAGATTCACAGTTGGGACGAGTTGGCCCATGCTTTTCTCAGTCAGTACAGCTTCCAATCTCAGCTGGCTCCAGACAGATACTAAATAACCAAAATCAAGAAACAAAGTACTGAATCATTCAAAGAATATGCTAAATGATGGAGGCGGGTTACAGCACAAGTCACCCCAACCATGACTGAGTCTAAGATAGTCATGACCTTCATTGACATCCAAGAAGTGCCATATTATGAGAGGGTCATAGCAGGCATAGGAAAACCATTCTCTGAAATGATCAAACACAACGAAATGGCAGAAATGGGGCTTAAGTCCGGGAAGATAAAAGATCTAACCGCCCTCGAAACTGTCGCCGAGCATAACCAGTCCGAAAATTTTTGGAGTAATCCCCGAAGAGTACACAAAACGAAAGATGAAGAGAAGTGTCAGCACGGGAGATACAGGTCAACCCCGGTCTCAACCTGGGAGACACAAGTCAGCCCCGGTCTCAACTCGGGAGGTGCAAGTCAGCCCCGGTCTCAACACGGGAGGTACATGTCATCCCCGGTCTCAACCCAGGATGTACAGGTCAACCCCAATTTCAACCCGGGAGATACAGGTCAGCCCCGGTCTCAACCTAGGAGGTACAGGTCAGCCTCGATCTCAACCCGGGAGGTACAGGTCAGCCCCGGTCTCAACCCGGGAGGTACAAGTCAGCCCCGGTCTCAATCTAGGAGGTATAGGTCATCCTCGATCTTAACCCGGGAGGTACAGGTCAGCCCCGATCTCAACACGGGAGGTACAGGTCAGCCCCGATCTCAACCCAGGAGGTACAGGTCAGCCTCTGTCTCAACCCGGGAGGTACAGGTCATCCCCGGTCTCAACTCGAGAGGTAAAGGTCAGCTCCGGTCTCAACCCAGGAGGTACAGGTCAGCCCCGGTCTCAACCCGAGAGGTACAGATCAGCCTTGGTCTTAACCCGGGAAGTACAAGTTATCCCCGGTCACAACTCGGGAAGTCAAGTCAACCTCAGGAACAAACCTAAAGCTCCACAACATCTCCAGAGGAAAACCTGGAGTGACTAAGTCAGCCTCAGAGGAAACACTGAGGACAAACAGACTCGAATGGGATCCAAGTCTTGGAAATAACTCTAAGAAGTCAACCAAAGGCCATGCCGACACTAAGGGCAACCCCGGGAGGGGAAAAATGGTTATTTTACCAACTCTAAGCCGATTCGATCAAACTCAAGCCAAATTGATGCCACCAAGTTCATAACGATGATCCCGAGTGCAAACAGCGCAAAATAGCTCAACGGACAAACTGCGGGAAATCAAAGACCTGGTTATGAACCCGTCTTCTTGGACCCAAAAAATGTTTTATCCCATGTCATTGTGACACCCTCGGTGAGGGCTTTTCGAAAAAGTATCGCACGCCTCAAACGGTCGCTCCGATCAAAAGTTAAAAAGTTTTGACTTCGACCTCGTGTTACTCAGAGTGCACGTACTTCGAGATGATAAAACTAGGCACTTGGGCCCCACCAAGGGAGCCGAACCTCTACCTGCGGCAGCAGCAGGTACGGTGGAGGCTCTTTAGCCTATATATATGAGGGCACCCCCCTCATTTTAAAAACAAATGCTTCGAACCTCTGCTCGTTTATTTTTATGTCCAATTTCTTGTCTTCTAAACCCAAATATTGTCACTCTAACACATAGATATACCCCCATACTACCACATATCAAAAAATAACTGGTAAATTCGGACGTTATAGGACTACGATTTGGCAAAAAGCCCGTGTAGCAGTCTATTGTGAGTATTTTTATGATCAGCAAGTTAATACTACTACTTCGTACTTTTATACACTTGCACGTTAATTTTCGTTTTCTAAATATGCCATGAACTCAGTTCCATGGCCGTTTTCATTAACTTTTGGTACATTTTTGTACATAAATATATTTTTTGGCATTTTCACATCTCGGATTGACGATCCGTCAATTCCAGCATCTTTGGCATACTGGCATCTTCGTTATAAGCAACTTCGTCGGACTGGGTTATCTTTTCATTCCGGGTTTGGTTTTATTTTGTATATATTTAACTGTATATATACTAACTTTTTAATTCTGTCAAGCCCGGATGTCAAATCCGAGGTAGTTTACTGCTTTTATATATATTTATGCATATATAAGCAATTTTCACCGCCACTACGTTCTCTTCCTAGTCTTGGTTGACTACATTTCTGTTTATATATATATATATATATATATATATATTTACATTTCAGTTCGGCCTGGATTATTCTATGGCCTTTTTACTGCTTTTATATATATTTATGCATATATAAGAAACTTTCACCACCACTGGGTTCTCTTCTAAGTCTTGGTTGACTACATTTCTGTCTATATATATATATTATTTCAATCCGGCCTGGATCATTCTGTGGCCTTTATATTATTTTTGCACCATTCACCATTACTAGGTTATCTTCCTAGTCACTAGTTGACTATTTATCTATACATTTACATTTTAGTTCGGCCAGGATTATTCTGTGGTATTTTTACTGCTTTTATATATAAATACGCATATATAAGCAGCCTTCACCACCACTGGGTTCTCTTCCCAGTTTTGGTTTACTACTTTCCTATCAATATATATATATATATATATATTTAATTTCAGTCCGGAAACCGGTGTGAAAACCCATCGCCCTTTACAACTTTCGTATATATAACTATATATATATATATATATATATATATATATTGTTTTGCTCATTTTTATTCAATTGTTGCTTTAAATATTCATTTTATGTGAATCAGCACTGACATATCTGTAACGACCAGGAATTTTAAACTTCTTATTAATTTGATCTGTGATTTAAAATTTTTAAGAGTTAATTTTTTAAACTTATTTAAACCTTATATGGTTATTTGCTTATGTGATTTAACCTATGCGAATAAATGCTAGGATTTATTTAAAGAGAATCACTAATGGTTATTTAAATTAGTAGATTGACCGTGAGACTTCTATATCAGAGTATTGATAAAAAGTGTTAGTAAATTATATATTCAAATTTCTTGAATATAATGTAGAGATTTAATCGTGATTGATTAATTGATATTTAAGTAATTAATTGATAACGTATGAAATTATTGTTGTTGTTGATTTATAATTATTATGAATAAATAATAATTAATGAATTGGGAGTAATTAATTGATAATGTGTTGATTAATTATTATTATGAGTAAATAATAATTAATGAGTAAGAGATTAATAATATTATATTTACTTGGTTAATTGATTAATTGTTATATGCAAGTATATGTTATATTAAACCTTTAGTATGTGGTAGTCAACTGTATATTGTATAAGGTGCAAGGTGACACATTAATATGTCTCTATATTATACATATAGACTATATAGTATGATTAATGACATTATGTGAGCTACATGTTATGTATGAAAAGACATTAATATGTATACCCTATTACACCATATTAATATCAATTAACTATTGTTATTTGATAATGATTTTTAATAAGTTGTTATAATAATAACCATTGTGATAGTAATAATACCCAAGTGCTTGATATTCGGTGTTTATATAATGTACATGGATTATATGTATATACCTTACTTGATACATTATATCATTATTTGTTCATTAGAAATAACATTGTAGCTCCCATTTAAATGTATATGAAATGGATACATGTAGCTTAAGTATATACTATATGTATAAATATATATATATATATAACATTGGTACATGGAATGCAAGTTGCTGAGTTAATATGAGAACCCCTCTTCTCTTCATTCTTCATACGTAAACTCCCACATGGCTACACCACTCTACTTCTCATCATTTTCTTCACAACTATAGCTAATCATGAGATGGGAAGTGGGTTTCATAATTTGATTTACCAACTACTCAACCACCAATCCTTAACCATTATGTAATCTTGCTATCCTATGGTTTGATTTGGTGAACAAAGGCAAGAACTGGGTAAGAAAATGGCTATATAAGAACTCTTCCCTTCTCCTTTATTTCATTGTTGAGATTTCATTAAGTGTAGAAATTCTAGTAAGTTGCTGTGAGAGATATCAGTGAGGGAAAGCACTATAGCAACATCATAACAATTGTTTATCAACAAGTTCATATCATCAAAGGTATAACACTTACATTCTAGTTCTTCAAACTTTGTCAACTGCTAAGTTCTTGATTTCTAAATTAAAGCATGAATTATACGATGAGTTGATTGGGGAATGCTTGGTAGTTGTTATGTTAGCTTAGAAGTATATCAGAACTGAATTACATTGTGATTGAATCGAATTTGTGAAGTTATTTTTGAGTTGGGTTGTGAGTCTGCCGAAAACTGCCTGCTCTGCGTATGGCCGCCAGCCTGCGCAGCTGCGCCAGTGTTGCACTGGCCAGCGGCGCAGCTGCGCCAATGCCTGTTTGCAAAAATATTTTTCTTTTTGCAATCTATTCATGCTAAATTATGGTACTAGTTTGGATTAAGCATACTAGCATGAGTGATATATGTATATGGATGTATTGAGGCAATGTAAGCATGTTTCACTAATAGTTGCACAAGTAATTATAGTTTGAAATAAACTTAGCGTTTTATAAACTAACTTCGAATATGGAAACAAACTCGATATGTATACTTGCCATGATAGTATTCTGACCTTGCAAGCATGATAGCATGACTTAGAATTGTATGGGAGACATGTTGAATTAGGTATACGGGTTTCATAATAGAATATGAGCATGTGAACCCCACTATTGAACATTTCTAACGAAACATATAAGTTTCAAAGGTGAATGTTAGCATGAAAGTATTGTATATACATTCTAATTTGGCAAGCATGTTAATATGAACCTAGAATGCATGATTAGAGTATTAAATGCACTAGCATACGTGTTTGAAAGACCCAAAGGCTTATAAAGGAAAACTTATATTTTGAAAATGAAGCTTATAGTTTTGAATGCGAACTTTGTCATATAAGTAGCATGTGTATATTTTGATATTATGAGCATAATAGTATGTTTACATTGACATGAAATGCACGTTTAAAGTGTTGTACACACTAGCATTCAAGATTGATGGATTTAAGGAGTTTTCAAAGAAACTTAAGAACTTTGAAAAAATGAACTTGACCAAGGCTAGTAGCTTTTAAATGCTGACCATATGAGGACATTTAGGTGGTTTAAATATGTGTTTCTAATGCATATGAAATCTATATGAAGATACCTTGTTTATACTAAATGACCTTTATGGACTTAGTGGAATTTTTGAAAGAGAACTTAAGCTTTGAAAGATAAACAACATCAAATACCATATGAGTCATGTTGTGAGCATACAAGCATAAGTATTAAGATTTCATTATGCCTATAGACATATTGACATGAACCTCATTTGTTTATATACAAATTTCACATATGCATGCTCAATCATAAGAAATGAACTTCAAGTATGAACTATGTGATTAGAGTATATGTGTGTAGTATACTCGAGCATATATATTAAGTATTGTTTGGTCTCGTATGAGGTAATATGACAGGAATAGCGAACCTTTGAAGTATAAACTTGTTTAACTTAAGGTTTACCGGCATGAAAACATATGACTTCGAAATTGGATTAGGACGAGCATGCTAGTTTTGAATGGGAGATTATAACTTGATAAGCATGTGTATTGGTTTAATGGCAATAGTTGCATGCTAGAGTTACGCCAGGACACTTTCAGACCCGAACAATTTGCTTAAGTCGGATTTTAACAGTTAACATATTATGATGCTATAAATGGTATGTTTGATATTGAACGTAATCTTATGTGATAGATTTATATAACGACTAGATTCTAGTATGTGTGAACTTATATTAGTTTATACTAATTGGAGAGATCGACTTGTTAATATTAGGTCGTTCCAACGCCGATTAATTAAAGCTAGAATTATTTGTAGCCGAGCAAACAGGCAAGTTCCCGAACTTCACTCTTTGATTGTGCAAGTTCCTTTGAAACCATTCTTGTATTATATGCAAGTCTCCCTAACTTTACTCAAATTTATATTGAGCAGGGTATTATTATATTACAAGTTTTCCTGAACTACTCTTTTATTTGAGCAAGTTTTCTTGACTTATACTTATTTATTGTACAAGTATCCGGACCCTATTGTGCAAGTATTCTAAATTCTTGTACTACCTTATTCAATGAACAGTGTAAGCGAGTTTCTAAACTTCACTTATTTTTTGTGAAAGTTTCCTATCCTTCTCATATTGTATTGAGCAGGTTATTATTGTATTGTGACAGTTCCCCGAACTTCACACTTTGGTTATTGTGAAAGTTCCCCGAACTTCACATTTTGAGTATTGTGAAAGTTCCCCAAACTTCACATTTTGATTATTGTGAAAGTTCCCCGAACTTCACATTTTGAGTATTGTGAAAGTTCCCCGAACTTCACACTTTGATTATTTTGCAGGTTCCCGAACTTCATTTCTTTATTATGCAAGTTCTCTAAACTTATACAAACTCGTATATTGTGCAAGTATCTTATCTTTGTGTTTACTTTACTCAAAGAACGTTGTAAGCAAATGTCCTAATCTATGCATTTACTTTATGCAAGGGATCTATTATGGTGAAATTCCCCGAATTTCACTCTTTAATGTTGTAAGTGTCTAAGCCTATGCATTTATTTTATGCAAAGAATCTAGTATTGTGCAAGTTCCCCGAACTTCACACGTTGAGTATTATGCAAGTTCCCCGAACTTCACACGTTGAGTATTGTGCAAGTTCCCCGAACTTACACAAATTCATGTATTGTGCAAATTCTAAACTTCACTTTGTGCAAGTTCTCTATCCTTCTCATATTGTATTGAGTAGGTTATTGTTGAATCGAAAGTTGTTTACTTAATTTCTTGAACTTTATTTCCAAGCATGTTATTTAGTGGTTTAATTACTTATCAATTATTCTACAATGATATTATTGATGTTCGCACCTAGTGCATTTGAGCTCGTATAGTCTTGGACTTATACATTATTCAAGGTTCTAAATTTCTTGAACTATGTCAATAAGAGTCTGAACCTTTGCTCGGTCAGACTAGTGTATGAAGTTTTCTTTGAAGCTATCCAAACCAATTGATGGTAAGGATTCTTAGACGGAACAGAACACCCCTCATATGTAGGAGTGTGCCCAGGTATCTAATATATATGATACGAGTAAGCAGATATAAGTGTTATACATATTCACGTTGTACCCGAGGCTGATCTCCTCGAGGTACTAAGTTTATATAGCCAGAAGCCAGTAATCCAAAAAGGGTTAATTAGCTATTGAGCCCATTGGAAAGTTATAGTTCAAAGTCTACTCGACTATCAGTCATTCTAAAGGCAATTATTATCTTTACTTTTAATAGTCAGATTATTGAATCTTTCAGATATTCATAGTGTTGAATCATGCAGGTTGTTGAACCTTACAGATATTCATATCGTTGAATCATACAGATATTCATAGTATTGAATCATACAGATTGTTGAATCATTCTAACATTCATATTGTTTAATCTTTAAGATATTCATTTTGTTGAAATTATTGTAAAATATTTTTCCATTCATCATGATATATCCTTTATTGTTGTATTTAAACTTGCTGAGCAAACTTGTTGCTCATTCTTGCTATATCATGACTTATATTGCAGTTAAGCCCGAGCCCTCAGGGAAGGACAAGGGTAAAGGAAAGATATAGGATGGAGGAGCAGACTTTGTCTTTGTGATTTGTTTAATTACTGTTAATGTAATATAAACCCTAATATTTATTCTAGGGTATGTTTGTATTGATGTATTAAGGTTATCGAATCTTGGGACTAGTAAGTAACACCTTTTGAATGAACGACATACGTTTATTAGATTCCGCATTTTAGTTATCGTATGTTACTTAAAGGTGGATGTTAGTATTGTTTCGTGGCGACCGGACCAGGGTCAGAGGACCCAGATTCGGGGGTGTCACAATATCTGCGGGTGAACTAGATTTATTTAAATCTCGCCAATTCTAGCTTTCAAATGGTTCAAAATCGGTACAGACGGAACCGTTAAGCTAGAATGGCTGAGATTTATTTAAATCTAGCATTTGTTTCTAGTTTTAGTTGTAAAAGCAACCTCGTGGCCCTTAGATCGATATCTAGTGGGAACAAGATGCTTTAGGGAGGTGCGAACCAGGATTTACTGATGAATCCTTGGTTTTGGAAACATTTGGATATATTTCTATATAAATTTGAGCTGTGCAGGTTTATCGGCCTTCATATGTGAGCCTAGGAATCGTGGGATTCATGATCAAACTGATCAGAATCTGATTCCCACGACGGACAAACTCCACTTTACAAATGTACCAATTTCAGTTTTTCTGTAAAATGTACATACAAAAGACCTTAAAATGGTTATCTGGATTTAAGGTCTCAACATAGTGAAAACATGGATTGTCATGTCAAAGTCCCTCCAATGGCTATCATGCCCATGAGGAGACCGACAGTTGTATATATTTTGTGATCGAGGATGCTTCACAGCCCGACAATCACCATTCAAATACAAGCCTTAAGGCTATAAAGATAAAAAATGGAAGTATCAACAGGCTTCAATTCTTATGTTAGCATAAGGGTTTGATAACCAGCTTTCAAAACATCATTTTCAAATCAATTAAAAGAAAAGCTTTTACAAATCAAATCAAACACTTTTGCAAATCAAATCAAAGACTTTTTGCAAATTAAATCAAACCCTTCGTTTATAGGTTCAACTAAGCAAAGCACTACTTTCAATCAATCAATCAAATATAGGCGCAATTTTCAAACAACATTCACACACATTTTAGTTTTTTAAGAAAAATATTAAAAAGATGCGGTACCGTGTTTACACGGAAGTTGTGGGGTGCCTAAAACCTTCCCCACACTTAACCAAGCCCCCGAGCTCAAAACTTCAGTTTTAAAGATTAAGTTTCGACAGTGTCCAGCAATTGGGCCTCTTTCAAACAAAAATTCGATTGAGTTGGTACAATCATTTCAAAACTACCAACTGGCGACTCTATAAAAACGTTCAAATCATCGACATGATACATGTTGGCCTTTTCCTAAAAAACCCTTCAAAACCTTTTTTTTGCAATAAAAAGAGTAAGGGTAGAGATAACTTAGGAAGAGATAAAAGATCCGGGTTGTGACCCGACCCGCGAATTTTTCCCAACGTCGACACAAGCCTTATGGCTTTTGATTTTCAAAATAAAAATTAACTGATATGTATATTTAATAGAGATGTCAATTATATATTATATAATTATATTATATTATATCTATATCAGTTATATATATAATACGTTAAGTTAGAGTATTAGTGTAAGAAAAGAGAAAGAGTAGAGAAAGAAAACTAGAGAGAAGAGAGAAAGAAGAAGAAGGAGAAAACTTTGTTAAATCAAAACACATAATCATCATCATCACCATCATCTTCTTCTTCTAACATCAAAGGTAGCAATCTAAACTCTATAGTTGTTAAATTATATTTTCCATTGTTCTTCATATTTTCACTTCTCTATGATTAAAGTTTTCATGAGAATTTATGTAAATATGATTTATATGTGTTAGATTGTTTATATAAACTGTTATATATGATTTATATGAGTGTTTAAGTTGTTTAATTCATGCAAATATGATGAACATAAAGAAATCATGTTCAAAGCAATTTATAGTGAACTATTTTAAAAAATGGTTCCTTTAATAATCAAAATTGATGTTAATTCATGCTTTATGATGTAAATTGAATTTAGATTATAATAACATGTTAAGAAACGAAAATAACATGATTTGGTTTAAAAATAAAGTCATAGTGTTTATTTTCATCAAGAACATTTAACAATGGTGTTTTCTTCAAAATCATAAAATTAAAGGTTTTTAATTGATTGTTGTGATGTTTATATGTGTTAAAACATGTTAGAATCATAAAGTTATGATTTTATAAAGTTTTATATGCATTATGTGAGTTAAATTCTTAGTTTGGTGCAAGGAAATAAGCCCAATTGGCTTTTTCCTGCACAATTTGTGAGGCTGTCTGTGCCTGACTATGACGTGGCTCTGCAGCGCCAGTCCTGTAAGTAAACTGGGCGCTGCAGCGCCACTACAGAGTCAGGTGATGTGGCACGACGTGGCAACGCAAGTTATGTATGTTAACTGCAGCGTTGTAGCGCCGAGACCAAAAGTGGAGCGTGCTGACGTGGCAGCGTGGCAACGTCAGTTCTAAGTGTAACTAGAGCGCTACAGCACCCTGATGATGTCGCACGGCACGGCAGCGCCATCTGCAGTTCATTGTGTGGCGCTGCAACACCACTTATGCAGTTTAGCCAAAAAATTATATTTAAATGTATAATTTTATGATAATGTTAATGTAATAATTATAAAATCATGTTAATAAAATTATATGTTAATTGGACAGTGTTAAATCATATTTTTAATATGAAATGTATGATTTAAAATTATAATTTAATTAATTATAAAATTTGATGTGAATGTGTGGTTTGATCGTGTTATGTGATAATTAGTGATTAAACCTAATAACTAAAGAATGATGAGTTAACCTAGATGGGTTAATTAATGATGTTAATTAGCTATATAGTAACTAATTTATGTTACTATTGTTTATAACGTGTACGTAGGATAATTGTGGAACGAGTTATAATTGCTAGCTTACGCAAGAGGCAAGTTCCTAATCATTTCTTTTACATTGTGCATGTTTCTTAACTCTACTTTTAATTACGCAAGTTTCTAACTATACTCTTTAATTGTGCAAGTTCTTTTATTCTGCATTGGACAAGTATGTTATTGAAATTCATTATTGAAACTAATGTAACCTTGGCTTAATTGTTCAAGCAAGATTTTATTGTATCTTGCAAATGCTTCAAGTTTATTTCTAAAGCATGACTGTTGAATATGATGTCTATTATTATGACTCATAGTTATTTCATAATTTTTTTGTTATCGAACACTTAATTATTGGACGTTGATTCAACTACTCCTTAGTTGATGATAGTTGAACTCTAAATTACCCTTTGAGATTATCCAAACCAAACTTTCTTTGGTGCTGACTCGTTAATTAAACTGAGATGAACAACCCTAGTAATAGGGGATTACCATGCGAAAGCGTTAAGATATTTGTACACAATACATGGTATGAAGGGTTGATCCCCCTAAGTATGAGCTAGAGTCCATATAGTCTAACGATTATTAAAGGTTTAAGTAGAAATAATTACAACTTGGGACATAGTTCAAGGTCTTATGACCCTCAGATGAATTCTAAATTTTATATTCAATTCTTGATTATCGATGATAGAAATGCTATTCAATTCAGTTGAAGTTATTCAGTGATATGTCATCATTATTGATTGTTATTTCAAGTGAGCTTTTGTTTGCTCACTCTTGTATATTTATAACCATTAAGCCAAAGTTGAGAAAGTTGACGAGCCGTCAACTAGCAAAGGCAAGGGCAAGATGAACAAGTGAAGACTTGTTCATATTTATGATATGATTTTGTAATAAGACTTTAATTATTACATGATGTTTTATTTTTTTCGCATTGACGATGTTTAAGGTTAGAAATCCTGGGAACATTTTGATAAGTTGTAATCCTTTTATAAGGAAGATTTTAATAATTAAGCTTGTAATTTATTTTGCATTCCTTATTTATGGGCAGTTAGTTATGTTTTATTTACATAGTGAACACCAAATCCTGTGGAAATAAAGTATCCGGATTTGGGGGTGTCACAAGTTGGTATCAGAGCTTTAGGTTATGAACCTTAGGTGGGGAACCTTAGGTAGTAGCCTTATAGGAGATCGAAAAGATAGTGATAATAGTTAAAGATAATAAACTACCTTACGGGCTATGTGTTTATGTTTATATACTCGAAGAGTACCGATCGATGTCACGTAATAATTAAACCTTAAAATTTTTTGTTATGATGACCATTGTTGGAGAGTCTAGTCAGGCTAGGGAGGAGTTACCCCAGATGCCTAGGGATGAGGAGCCCCGAGACATCCGGACTGTCTGGCAGCAGTTGGTTCAGAGAGAGAAATCTCCATTGATCATAGTAGTGGGTCAGGAGTATGAGCCAGTCTTTGACCGAGACAATGAGGATGAGTCAGAGGAAGAGGAGGAGGATCCTGAATAGGAATTTCCACCTAACTCTATCAGCTCTGTGATGTACGAGGAAGTTTACGACCGTAACATTGAGCTATAGGGTAGAGTTAGAGAGTTAGAGGAGCTGATGGATGTGAGTCATACCACCATACAGCAGAAGGAGGAGACGATTCAAGAACTAGACGAGCATCTTGGAAACGCGAAGTGGGATCTAGTTCACGTGGAGAGTGAGAGGGATGATGCACTGGCTGAACTAGAGAAGCTGAAGAATGATATTAAAGAGGAGTCAGCGAAGCGTGCCAGAGCAGATTATGCGTGTATGAAGGCTACTCAACGTGCAGATCGAGCTGAAGACGAGGTTCAAGCGAAGAAGGCCAAGATGAAAGAAACGGACTATGCTTTTTATTCGGCTATATATAGGGCCCAGGATCGTGTATTTTATTACCCAGCTCAGTTCAAGGATTTGTCGTGGTATATGGTGGATCGTAGAACAGTGTTTCGGTGATGGAAGAAGAACGCGGAGAGGTTGTGCGACGTCTTAACATGCCTAGATAGTAGAGTAATAAACTATGTGTTTCTTTATGTATTAAATAATTGTAAATCCCAAAATTTGAGATAATAATGGGATAAGATGATGATGTAATCCTGCAACTTATTTTAGTTCAGAAAAGATAATATAAATAGCAAACAAGCTATCTATTCTATGTTTTAAAAACTATGAATTAATGAATAAATATAGAAGTTTATTGAAGTGATATGTGTTCAAGTGTGAATTTATTTATTTTAAATGTTTAAGTTGATCCTAAATTTTTAATAGATGAGTAAGGATCTAATAAGAGTATGTCTTAACAGAAAGATGCCTCCTAGAAGAAGACCAACACAACAACAACAAGAGGGTTCTACAAACAACAACAACAATAATAAGGCAAATGCCAACGCAGTTCAGCAACTGGTAAATTTATTGACGGGAGCGCTTGTGAATCAACCGCAAGTTCAAGCCGCGACGTTCAAGGAATTCAAAGCAGTTGGACCACCGGAATTAAAGGGATCGGTAAACCAGACAGAGGCCCACACGTGGGTGATGAAAATGGAGAATGTGACGCCCCCAAAATAGGTCCAGTCAACCCAATCCATTCTGCGTCGCCAAATACATGGTACAGAATTCAAATACAATCTTTATATCACACGATCGTGTAAAATACGACCACACAACTTTGAGTGTCAATACAAATATGTAGAAAATATTAGCATTCAAACTAAGTCCTCATTACAATTATTATCACACTATTTATTAGAAATTGTGAGGACTACTACTGCTTTAACTCGGACCATCACTCTGTCCCCGACTAGTTCCTGTGACATTCTCATTTCCTGAAGAGGACAATAGATGAAAAGGGTGAGCTCAACTAGCCCAGTAAAGAATATTATGACTAAGATAATGGAAAATAAATTATCGTTAGTCTTCAACAATTCAGATAAAATATTATTGACAACAAGTTTTAGATCAATATTCGCAGCGGAAATAACAAATCATTAGAAAAGTTAAGTAGAGAATGAAGTCTACTATCTTCTAAGATTTAAAAGTCCATCATCAATATTTTATCCCTGTAACATCAATCAATATATATCTCAAATCAAATATTCATCTTTGAACTACGGGCCAAAGATATTCATTTGTATCACTAGTGGTCATGTTCATCTCAACACCTGTCCATCTTTACACTACGGCCAAAGATATTCATCAGGTAATCATTTATCTTTGCTCTACAGGCCAAAGATATTAAGTTATATCACCTTTTAGGACTGAGGATGATGAAAAATATTTTTAAAAACGAATCCAGTGAGATAAAGGACAAAGATTAATGATTCGTATTTTAGTTTATCCAATTCAAAAATACTTCGTAATAATCAATTGTGGAGCAAAATTCAAGAATAAAGCTCAAAACTTAGATCCAATCAAAGATAGGAACCTTAACAAGCAACTTGGACAAATAGAAGAAAATTTAAATTTTTCGTGAATAGTGCCGTATACGTGAATAGTAATCCCGACGGAAAAAGTAAGAATTTCATAATACAATCCATGCCATTATTTTCGTATAATGATATTGAAAAGAATAACATCATTTATGAAAGAAAATAACATCTTTTACCTCAAAAGAATAGTACTTCTGACTGGAATATCGGATATAATACCGAAGGAAACTTGCACTGAATAGTAACACTCAAAGTATCTAAATACTCACAAAAATACGCTCGATATTATAGAGAGAGAAAACTTCTGATTCTGGTGTGATTTTCAATTCTAATCTAAGCACCCTATTTATAGGAAAAGCTTAGGATGCCAAAGTAGACTTTTTAATAAAATAATATATTTTTAAAAAAAAAAATTCCGGCCGCCTGTTGACCCAAAAGCCATCAGCCACCAGTGGAGCCCACCTCCCATTAAAAAATAATTATTTTTCAAAACTTCAATAATTCATAATAAATAGCTCTTTTGTCAGAAAAATACAAATTCTATGTTCTTTTCATAGAAAATTTAATTCTCTACAACTTTGTAGAAGGAAGTTTTTCCAAATTCCAAACATAAATTATCCGAAATCCATAAACGGATGATTTTTCACAACAAAATATTGATAAAAACACCTTAGCACTAATTCCTTTTTTTATATCAACAAAATAAATATTTCTTTATCATATAAATTAATAATTAATTATTCACAAATAATATTACAGAACTACAATATTGATAACCAGATCGTTCTCAGGAAAGAGGGGGCCTTCCGATAAGGATTTCTCCTTACTGGCGCGCAATTAAATAACCCCTCCTAGACAGAACTTCCTTAGACATTGTCAATAATGCTATCTAATAATATTATTCAAATAATATGAATTATTGAGTTGATAATGTGAAATACTGTACAATGACAATTATTGAATCAATAATACAAAATATCAACGGTAGCAATTATTGAATCAATCATATAAAATAGTAACGTAGCAATTATTGATATAAAATATCAACGTAGCAATTATTGAATCAATAAAATATCATGCAATTATTGAATCAATAATATAAAATATTGAACAGTAATTACTGTAACAATTATTGAGTAAGTGACTTCTTACGTAAGAATCAATAATTCGAAATACTGTGCAATACCGTGTGCTACTGTGCACAATGCGTATTACTGTATTTTTATCACCGGGTATTTCAACGGTTTAACAATAACAGTCTTACCATTATTTATAAAAAGGTTATTTCTGTCGCTTTCTATATCCGACAGTTATTCCGTTGTGGGGCCCACAAATAGCTGCGCCGTCGTACGAATATTCCCCGACAACAAGAATATTCCACGACCAAACGAATATTCCCCGACAACAATGAATATTTTATAACCACTTGCTTATTTTGAAATATTTGCACCTTTCACCCATAACTTTTCACATTTATCAAATCAACACCTTACTATTTCGAAATAATAAAGAAAATTAAATCTTTATTCATAAAAGTTGGGGTCTTACAACCTCCACTCCTTATGAAATTTCGTCCTCGAAATTGACGTACGTACCTGGTATGTCGAAAAAGTGAGGATATCTCGCTTTCATTTCCGATTCCAACTCCCAGGTCATTTTCTCAATAGTATGGTTTCTCCACAAAACTTTAACTTGAGGTATAATTTTCGAGCGTAGGACATGCTCCTTCTTATCCAAGATCTTGATAGGTACCTCCTCGTACGTTAAATCTTCTGCTATCTTGTCTGGTTCTAACTCAATAATGTGGTTTGGATCTTTCACATATTTTCGAAGTACAGATATGTGAAAAATATTATGAACACGAGACATGCTTGAAGGTAAAGCGAGTCTATAGGCCACATTTCCTACTCGGTCAAGGATCTCAAATGGACCAATGAATCGTTGGTTGAGCTTTTCTCTCTTCCCGAATCTCGTAACTCCTTTCCACGGAGCAACACGCAATAACACATGGTCCCCAACATTAAATTCCACGTCCTTTCGATGAAGATCCGCATAACTCTTTTGTCGATCTTGTGCAGTTTGTATCTGTTGTTGGATCATTTAAATCTTTTTCGTAGTCATACGTACTAACTCCGGTTCCAACAATGTTGCTTCACCCACCTCATCCCAGCATACTGGAGAGCGACACTTTCGTCCATACAACGCTTCGAATGGAGCCACGCCTATACTTGCTTGATAACTGTTATTGTAGGAGAATTCCACCAATGGTAAGTACTTATCCCAACTCCCTTTGAAGTCTAGAACACATAGTCTCAATAGATCTTCAAGAGTTTGAATAGTCCTTTCTGATTGTCCGTCTGTTTGAGGATGATAAGCCGAACTGAATCGTAAATCCGTGCCCATATCTTTCTGCAAACTGATCCAAAATCGTGAAGTAAATCTGGGGTCACGATCCGAAACTATGGATACTGGCATGCCATGCAATCTCACAATCTCATTCAGGTACATATGAGCAATACGTTCAAGGGAATAAGTCTCTCGTATAGGCAAGAAATGAGCAGACTTGGTTAATCTATTAACAATAACCCAAATCGCATCTATGCCTTGAGAAACCTTGGGAAGACCCGTAACGAAATCCATCGTAATGTGTTCCCACTTCCATTTCAGAATCTCCAGTGGTTGCAATGGACCCTTCGGCACTTGATGCTCCGCCTTTACACGTTGACAAGTTAAACATCTCGAAATAAACTCCGCGATCTCTCTTTTCATATTTCTCCACCAAAATGTATATCGAAGATCACGATATATTTTGGTACTCCCAGGATGGATTGCAAACCGTGTGTTGTGTGCCTCCATCATGATACTATGCTTCAAGTCGAAATCGTTAGGAATACAAAGTCTGGAGTTGACTCGAACTATTCCCTCTTCATCGATTCTTGCTTCTGGAATGGCACCTTCTTTCACTTTCTTTTTCATCTTCATCAGCTCTGGATCCGTAGCTTGAACAGCTTTAACTTTATCAATCAAAGCTGGTTCTACGCGTATACTTGACATCATCGCACTCGTTCCCGCATATGATCTTCTACTTAACGCGTCAGCTACCACGTTCGCTTTTCCAGGATGGTATTGGATGGTATGATCGTAATCTTTCAACAGCTCAAGCCAACGTCGTTGCCGCATGTTGAGTTCCTTTTGAGTGAATAAATATTTGAGACTCTTATGATCCGTATAAATCTCCACTTTCTCCCCGTACAGGTAATGTCTCCAGATCTTCAATGCGAAAACGACAGCTGCCAACTCTAGATCATGAGTAGGATAATTCCTCTCATATTCTTTGAGTTATCGCGAGGCATAGGCTATGACTTTCCCATGTTGCATGAGAACACATTCTAACCCTTTGCCCGAAGCATCGCTGTAGATAACAAATCCATCCGAACTAGATGGATGGTATTGTCAGAATAGGTGCCGAAATGAGCCTCCTCTTGAGCTCTTGGAAGCTCTTCTCGCATTCCTCGCTCCAAACGAATTTTGTATCTTTCCGAGTCAACTGAGTTAATGGAATAGCGATTCGAGAAAATCCCTTTACGAACCTCTGATAATAACCAGCTAAGCCTAGAAAGGTTAGGTAGGACATACTAGTGAAGGATTTACTCGTCTCTCCCATCCTAGTTCTATTCCCCGATCTCCGCCATAGATCATATCCCTAAGCTCTGATACCAACTGTGATGCCCCCAGAATAGGTCCAGTCAACCCAACCCATTTTGAGTCGCCAAATACATGGTATAGAATTCAAATACAATCTTTATATCACACGGTCGTGTAAAATACGACAACACAACTGTGAGTGTCAATACAAATATGTAGAAAATATTAGCATTCAAACTAAGTCCTCATTACAATTATTATCACACTATTTATTAGAAATAGTGAGGACTACTACTGCTCTAACTCGGACCATCACTCTGTCCCCCGACTAGTTCCTGTGACATTCTCATTTCCTGAAGAGGACAATAGATGAAAAGGGTGAGCTCAACTAGTCCAGTAAAGAATATTATGACTAAGATAATGGAAAATAAATTATCGTTAGTCTTCAACAATTCAAATAAAATATTATTGACAACAAGTTTTAGATCAATATTCGTAGCAGAAATAACAAATCATTAGAAGAGTTAAGTAAGAATGAAGTCTACTATCTTCTATGATTTAAAAGTCCATCATCAATATTTTATCCCTATAACATCAATCAATATATATCTCAAATCAAATATCCATCTTTGCACTACGGGCCAAAGATATTCATTTGTATCACTAGTGGTCATGTTCATCTCAACACCTGTCCATCTTTGCACTACGGCCAAAGATATTCATCAGGTAATCATTCATCTTTGCTCTACAGGTCAAAGATATTCAGTTATATCACCTTTTAGGACTGAGGATGATAAAAAATATTTTAAAGAACGAATCCAGTGAGATAAAGGACAAAGATTAAGTATTCGTATTTTAGTTCGTCCAATTCAAAAATACTTCGTAATAATTAATTATGGAGCAAAATTCAAGAATAAAGCTCAAAACATAGATCCAATTAAAGATAGGAACCTTAACAAGCAACTTGGACAAATAGAAAAAAATTTAATTTTTTTCGTGAATAGTGCCGTATACATAAATAGTGTCGTATACGTGAATAGTAACCCCGACGGAAAAAGTAAGAATTTTATAATACAATCCATGCCAATATTTTGGTATAATGATATTGAAAAGAATAACATCATTTACGAAGAAAAAAAATAACATCCCTTACCACAAAAGAATAATACTTCTGACTGGAATATCGGATATAATACCGAAGAAAACTTGCACTGAATAGTAACACTCAAAGTATCTAAATACTCACAAAAATACGCTCGATATTATAGAGAGAGAAAACTTTTTCAATTCTAACCTAAGCACCCTATTTATAGGAAAAACTTAGGATGCCAAAGTAGATTTTTTAATAAAATAATATATATTTTTAAAAAAAAATTCTGGCCGCCTGTTGACCCAAAAGCCATCAGCCACCAGTGGGGCCCACCTCCCATTAAAAAATATTTATTTTCCGAAACTTCAATAATTCATAATAAATAGCCCTATTTTCAGAAAAATACAAATTCTATGTCTCTTCCATAGGAAATTTAATTCTCTACAACTTTGTAGAAGGAAGTTTTTTCAAATTCCCAACATAAAATATCTGAAATCCATAAACGGATGATTTTTCACAACAAAATACTGATAAAAACACCTTAGCATTAATTCCTTTTTTTATATTCGCAAAATAAATATTTCTTTATCATATAAATCAATAATTAATTATTCACAAATAATATTACAGAACTACAATATTGATAACCAGGTCGTTGTCAGGAAAGAGGGGGCCTTCCGATAAGGATTTCTCCTTACTGGCGCGCAATTAAATAACCCCTCCTAGACAGAACTTCCTTAGACATTGTCAATAATGCTATCTAATAATATTCTTCAAATAATATGAATTATTGAGTTGATAATGTGAAATACTGTGTAATGACAATTATTGAATCAATAATACAAAATATCAGCGGTAGTAATTATTGAATTAATCATATAAAATAGCAACGTAGCAATTATTGATATAAAATATCAACGTAGCAATTATTGAACCAATAAAATATCATGCAATTATTGAATCAATAATATAAAATATTGAACAGTAATTACTGTAACAATTATTGAGTAAGTGACTTCTTATGTAAGAATCAATAATTCGAAATACTGTGCAATACCGTGTGCTACTATGCACAACGCGTATTACTGTATTTTTATCACCGAGTATTTCAACAGTTTAACCGTAACAATTTTATCGTTATTTATAAAAATATTATTTCTGTCACTTTCTATATCCGACAGTTATTCCGTTGTGGGGCCCACAAATAGCTGCGCCGTCGTATGAATATTCCCTGACAACAATGAATATTTTATAACCACTTGCTTATTTTGAAATATTTGCACCTTTCACCCATAACTTTTTACATTTATCAAATCAACACCTTACTATTTCGAAATAATAAAGAAAATTAAATCTTTATTTATAAAAGTTGGGGTCTTACAGAGAATGCCTTTAATGTGACCAAAATCAATGAGGATCAGAAGACGGCTTTCGCGACATTCCTACTAAAGTCGAAAGCTAGTAACTAGTGGCAGGCTAACAAGACTCGAGGAGAAGAAGGTAAGATAGCATGGGACCGATTCAAAGAAATGTTCTTTGAAATGTACTTTCCGGTAAGCTCGCAGAACCATGTAGACACTCAAAATTTTCTTCGGTCCTATTGTAGACACTCGAATTTTTTGCATTCCTGTTACTAACCCTGCAGGAGGGCAAAATTGTCTATTTTAACTCAACTCTGATTTCAATACCAGGATGTCAACTAAGCCCCGATCTCAACCCGGGAGGTACAGGTCAACCCCGGTCTCAACCCGGGAAGTACAGGTCAACTTCGGCCTCAACCAGGGAGGTACAGGTCAGCCCCGGTCTCAACCCGGGAAGTACAAGTCAACCCCGGTCTCAACTCGAGAGGTACAGATCTGCCCCGGTCTCAACCCGGTAGGTAATGGTCAGCACCGGTCTCAACCCGGGACGTACAGGTCAGCCCCGGTCTCAACCCGGGAGGTACAGATCAGCCCCGGTCTCAACCCGGGAATTACAGGTCAACCCCGGTCTCAAACCGAGAAGTACAGGTCAGCCCCGGTCTTAACCCGGGAGGTATAGGTCAACCCCGATCTCAACCTGGGAGGTATAGGTCAGCCTCGGTCTCAACCCAGGAGGAACAAGTCAGTCCCGATCTTAACCCTGGAGGTACAGGTCAGCCCCATTCTCAAGCCGGGAAGTACAGGTCAGCCCCGGTTTTAACCCGGGAAGTGCAGGTCAGCCCCGGTCTCAACCCGGGAGGTACAGGCCAACCCTGATCTCAACCTAGGAGGTACAAGTCAGCCTCGGTTCAAACTCAGGAAGTACATATCAGCCCCGATCTCATCCCGGGAGGTACAGTTCATCTCCGGAGGTCAGGTCGAGCTCCGGTCACAACCCGGGAGGCCAACTCAACTTCGGAGACAACCCCGAAGCCTCACATCATCTTTAGAGACAAACCTGGAGGAACCAAGTCAGCCTCAGAGACAACATTGAGGACAAACAGAATCGACTAAGATCCAAACCTCGGAGACAATCCCAGGAAGTCAGTCGAAGGCCATACCAGCACTAAATACAACCCGAGAGGGACAAAATTGTCATTTTAAAAGCTTAAAGTTGATTCGGTCAAACTTGAGCCGAATTGATGCCACCAAGGTCAGGAAGAACCATAACGATGATCCCGAGTGAAAACAGCGCAAGACAACTCAACGGATAAACTGCAAGGAATCAAAGACCTGGTTATGAATCCATCTTTTTGGACTTAGAAAAGGTTTACTCCCATGTCATTGCAACACTTTCGGCGAGGGCTTTCTGAAAAGGTAAAGCACGCCTCAAACGGACGCTCCGATCAAAAGTTAGAAAGTTTCGAATCTGACCTCGCCTTGCTCAGAGTGCACGTACTTCGATGCAATGGCACCCGTCGTGTGGGCCCTGCCACTTGGAGCCGCACCTCTACCTGCTGCTGCAGTAGGTAGAGCCGCTTCCACCGGGTCTATATATAGGAGTGCACCCCCAGCTCATTTTAGATAGAAAAACGCTCTGAACCTTTGTCCGTTTGGTTTCTCAACCCTACTCTTGTACTCCAAACCCAAATTTTATTACTCTAACACGTAGATATACTCATATACTACCACATATCAAAAATTGACTAGTAGAAACGGACGTTTAAAGCCTATGATTTGGCAAAAAGCCCGTGTAGCAGTCCATTGTGAGTATTTTTACGATTAGAAAGTTCATATTACTTCATTACACTTTTATACACTTGCACGTTAAGTTTCACTTTCTGATTATGCTTGAAAGTCAGTTCTGTGGCCGTTTTTGCTTACTTTTTATACAGTTTAGTACATAAACGCATTTTCTAGCATTTCTATAACTCGGATTGACGATCCGTCACTTTTAATAGCTTATATATATATATATATATATATATAATATGTATATACATATGTATATACATATATATATATATATATATGTATATACATATATGTACCTTCACCAGATTGGGTTATCTTTCCAGTCCCGATTTGACTACTTTTTGTCTATATTTAACTATATATATACTAACTTTTCAATTCTATTAAGCCCGGATGTCAAATCCAAGGTAGTTTATTGCTTTTTTATATACAACTACATATATATAATTTTTTCTGACTTATTTGGGCCTGGATTTATACTTCAGGGCATTTTTATTGCTTTAATATATATATATATATATATATATATTAACTATATATATTATTATTTACATTCAAGTTTGATATATATATATATATATATATATATATATATATATTTACATTTCTGTCCTGGTAAAGGATAGAATGTCCGTCGCCCTTTATAGCTTTTCTATATATATATATTTTCATTCTAGTCCGGGCATAGGAGTGAAAACCCACCGCCCTTTACAGCTTATATATATATATATATTTCCATTCTGTCAAGCCTGAATTACACCATGGCTTTTTATAGCTTTTATAACTATATATATATATATATATATATATATATATATATATTTACATTCTAGTCCGGGCATCGGATTGAAAATCCATCGCCTTTTATAACTTTCGTATATATATAACCATATATATATATATGCTAATATTCATTTTGATTAAATTATTGCTTTAAATATTCATTTGATATGAATCGGCACTGACATTTCTGCGGGCGAACTAGATTTCTTTAAATCTCGCCAACTCTAGCTTTCAAACGGTTCAAAATTGGTCCAAACAAAATCGAGAAGCTAGAATGGCTGAGATTTACTTAAATCAAGCATTTCTTTAGTTACAGTTCTGAAAGCAACCTCGCCACCCTTCGATCGCTATCTAGTGAGAACAAGACGCTCCGGCTATACGCGAGCCAGGATTTACTGGTGAATCCTTGGTTCTGGCGACATCTGGATGTAAATATATTTTCTGTCCATATTTGAGTTGTGCAGGTTTATTGGATTCCCTATATGAGCCTAGGAATCGTGAGATTCATGATCAAACTGATCAGAATCTAATTCCCGCGATGGACAAACTCCACTTTACAAATGTACCCTGCCAGTTTTTTCTGTAAAATGTACATCCGAAAGACCTTAAAACGGTTATTCGGGTTTAAGGTCTCAACATAATGAGGATAATGGTTTGTTGTGTCAGAGTCACTCCGATGGCTGTCATGCCCACGAGAAGATCGACACTTGTATATATGTTGTGGTCGAGGATGCTTCGCAGCCTAACAATCACCATTCAAATTGAGCATAAAGGCTGAAAAGATAAAACTGAAGTATCGATGTGTTTCAATTCCTATGTTTGCGTAAGGGTTTGAAAACCTGCTTTCAAAACATCATTTTAATAATCTTGTCTAAAAGAGAAACTTTTGCAAATCAAATCAAACCCTTCGTATATAGGTTCAACGAAGCAAGTCCATGCTTTTAATCAATCAAATATTGGCACAATTTCTTCCAGCATTCACACACACACATTGCAGATTTAAAAGGGAAATATTGAAAAGATGCGATACCGTGTTTTCACGAGAGTTGTGGGGTGCCTAACACCTTCCCCACACTTAACCAAGCCCCCGAACTTAGAACTTCAGTTTCAAAGATCAAGTTTTGACAGTGTTCAACAAATTGGGCCTCCTTTCAAACAAATTCGGTTGAGTTGGAACAACCATTTCAAAACTACCAACTGGCGACTCTGTAAAAACGTTCAAATCATCGACATGATATATATTGGCCTTTTTCTAAAAAAAACCATTCAAAACCTTTTTCATAAATAAAAAGAATAAGGGCAGACAAAACTTAGGAAGAGAGAAAGATTTGGGTCCAACCCGACCCGCATTTTTTCCTGACGTCGACAGGTGGCGACTCTACTGGGGACAATAGAGGGCTTAGGCCGCGTTCAAATCTTTTCAAAAATTTCCCATTCATATCTGCGTATGTGTGAATGTTGCATCTTTACATTGAATGAATGTGTGAATGCTGCGTCTTTACATTGAATGAATGTGAATAAATGCTTCCCTACTTTATTAGTGCTTCGCACCAATGTCATCATATGCATACGGAGAGACGCGATGTATGTGAATGTATGTTGTGTGATTCCTCCACCAGGAGGCAAACCCGTCAGTGATAGAGTAATGTCTTCGAGGACGGCTAATTCTTTGGGGCTCATGAAAAAGAACCACTTAGATTCGCTCTAGTTGAACCATCTAGTAGATTGCGATGATCTGGGGACCTTCATGCCAAAAATCCGCTAGAGTAGCCTAAGATAGGTCAGCCCTGATTAACCAAATCTGAAGGGAAGCTTCTTTATGCCTTCCTCTTTTAAATGTTAAGTTTTCAATTCCAATGTAAATGTCATAATGTACATTCCATGTCTTGTAAATTCTGTCATCCTATCATCAAAACAACTGACCTCTGTTTTGCAGGATAAGATTAAAAAACCTTAAAAAACATCATGGCATGCATCCTATCTATACCTATCTCAGGAAATTGACACACCTACGTTTGTTGTAGGTGAAAAATTGGTCATGTCATTAGATCTAAGTCTAAGAAAGCACTAAGTCCATCTCCGGACATGGCTTCCAGTGCTCAGCCTGAATCCACTCATGTCCTTAGGGAAGAGTTTGAAGGACTGAAGAACCAGATAGCCGAATTAGTCAGTTTCTCG
The DNA here is from genome assembly GCA_020205555.1 of Panax stipuleanatus. Taxonomy (NCBI): domain Eukaryota; kingdom Viridiplantae; phylum Streptophyta; class Magnoliopsida; order Apiales; family Araliaceae; genus Panax; species Panax stipuleanatus. Next base: position 97,975,231 of record CM035126.1, on the reverse strand, counting down.
AGAGAGCGGAGTAAAGCCCTTAAAGGGAAATAAGCACAGGGTCACACAGAACCAGGAACACCCGGTGGCAGTTAAGAGACCGGGAAGACAGATACTGATAGTAGTGTGCATACAAGCCAATCATGTATGATGACAAAGCACATACTTTGTAAACAATCTTATTTATTTATTAATAAAATATTCATTTAAGGCATATAATTATCTACATGGTGCTGTTTTTATAATATGTAAATAACCCATAGTTTTAAGCAATGCTTTTAGAATCATGATGAGATCATGATAATGAGATCTAAATTCTTAGAAAGCTTAAAAACTAAAATATTTCCCAATTGTGGGATTACTAAAATGGGGATTAGTAAATCCGGATAGATTGGTACATATGTTGCTTGCTCATTGGATGAGGATGACTGATCTCATGGTCATTTGTGTGGAGACACTAAAGCAAGTATGTAGGTGCTTATTGGAGAATAAGTTCACTGAACGTGACTCGCTATGGAATACCTAATGGAGTTTTACTCGCCTGTCTATAGGAATTCCTAATGTGAGAGTAGTACATGTGATCCTTGGACTTGAGATCATCATAGTATCTTGTATGTAACAAATTATACTTTGACTAATTCCTTAAGGCCTTTTAAGGCATATATAGGGTATGCTTGGGTGTAATGAGTTACATATAGAGATAATGAATTATCAATAAAGAATCTACCACCTCTAGTAAAAGAGGAGATATGTCCTATGTGATTCGTTAAATGACAACCCAGGAATCCTTGGCCAAGGTAGAATGAAATTAGAAAGAGGTTTCTAATTTGTATTATTTGGAGTTGTGCATTTTCTAATAGAAATACATATGATTAAATAAATTAAGACTTGACAGTAAATCCATGTCTTATATTTAATTGGGACATTGTATGGTGGAAGGATTGAATTGTACGGTAACTATTAACTCACAGGTTCTTTTATGATTAATGTTGAAATCTATATTATCTGGAAAGTCGTTGATCGCTAGGGAGGCTTATCCCTATTGTAGAATAAATATTATTTATTTAAATAGATTATTAGTTTAATTTGTTTATTTAAATAAGATTAGAATTGTTCTAATTGATTTATTCACAACCGGTTTAATATGGAGAACCTAAAGGGTCACACCATAAAAGGAAGAAGAATTATTTAAGAAGAAAATGGCATGATAGTAATAATGCATTAAGTATAATTAATTTAATCTATGATGATAGAATAAATTAAATAGCTTAATATTTATTATTTAATATTTTAGAAATATTAAATATAAATTAATAAGAGGAGTCTTATTAATATTATTATTAATATTATTATTATTATTTTAATTCTAAAGGAGTTTAGGAATTAATATAATATCAGTACTCTCTCTCAATCCTAATAAAGATTAGGATATAAATTAATTAAAATTAATTAATTAATTAATTAAATAAAACCCTATTCTAATTGGATTAGGAGGGTTAACCTAATATCTATATAAGAAAGTCTTATATCAGAAATAAGGTACGTGAATTTTTCAAGAGTTGGGAGTACACATATTCTATAGAGATAGAAACAAGGGTTAAGCCAATAACCCATCTTATTGAGTTCTTCATCTTCCTTGGTGGATCACCGTTAGAGGCCAAACATTTGGGTGGCTGACATTGATCAAGGGAAGAAGCCACTACAGAGGAATCAAAGGAATCAAAGGAGTAGAACTTGTACCTGAGGAAGCTTGGATCTTCAAAGGTATAATTCTGTTTTTCTCCTTCCCCATTCACTGATAATTGATGCATAAGAATGATCATGGTAATGGGTTTGTATAAATTTTTGAAAACCTAGTTTTTTACGCTTCCGCCCTATTTATGTGATTTGATTGCATGATTGCGTTACGTACAAACCCAACAGTGGTATCAGAGCCAATCTTGTGCTAATTATCAGTCTATGTGATTCCATACATGTATAATATGCGATTGGATCGAGTTCTGGGCAACAAAATTTTTTCTGATTCTGCGAAGCTGCGCAGCTGCGCCGGTTCTTGGCCTTCTTGCTGCGCAGCTGCGCCAGTGTCTTGGCCTGGTTTTCATGCTGCGCAGCTGCGCCGGTTCCCTTTATATTCCTGGCGCAGCTGCGCCACTAACAGAATCTGAATTTTTTTTGTTTTATTTAATTAAATGAATGATTTATTTAATTAATAAAGATTTAAAATAAATATGTTTATTTTATATGAAATGAGATTTCAGAATTGCTAAAATTAAAGAGTTTAATTTGGAATTGTTTTTGAATGAAATAAAGGAGTTTATTTTTCCAAAAACAAAGTTTAGCAAACTTTTGCCCATTAACTGATATTAATACATATATGGAATGAATTTACTTTCATGAGATGAATAAATTTTATCGATACGTATGATGATATGTATGGTAATAAAAGGGATTGATTATGGACTATGACCAATGTGATTGGATTTTATTTTGGATGAATGCTTAAATGTATGGGTTTTATAACGTACCTCGTCTTCTCTGATTTTATTCTCGGTGTAAAATTCTATCTCCCTTCTATGTACTTCCCCTTGACTGCTGATCAAGGTTTCTATTTAAAAATAATTTATGTAATAGTGATAGTTAGAATTATCTTGAAGAAACTAGAGACCAAGGAGCAAGGAGCGCATGAAGACCCGTTTGTATGGAGCCCGGGTTTAAATGTAACAGTTACGTTTAAATTTAAATTTTTGCACTCCTAGGTTTGACCTTTTGGTTCATTTGGTGGCTCTAGTGAACCAAACTAGAATAAAAGTCCATAATCAATCCGGGTAGAATATAGTATTCTATATTGCATGCTAAATATTATATATATTATATTTTATACAAACATGCTTCGCATATTTAATAAAATGACGCGTATTTTATATATATATATATATATATGTGTGTGCATGCGCGCTTAAAAAGATGAGACAAATAATAACAAACCCCTCAAAGAAATATTATTAAGTCTGAAGCGTTCAAATGATATTTGAAATATCGAACGTCGCCTTCTAGCATGATTAGTTAATAAAGTATTAAATATTTAATATGAGTTTGTTGTGCTATCCACAAGACGAGTATTGAATATTTAAGATGTTAATTAATCACTTTTGATGCTTATCAAGAAAATTGAACGATCTAGTCTTGTTGTGCTATCCACAAGGACAAAAAATTTTCTTTTTTGAATTTATGGAAGTGCTAGGCTGGACTTAACTTAAATCATTTTAGTTCGGATGTGCATACACACGACCATTATGATTTAAGAGGCAAAATAAAAGGAGTTACATGGTGATGTAATTGACAAGAGTTGTCTACCTATTTATTTGTATATCGCTTGTTGTGCTATCCACAAGGTTATATACATTTGAAATGGGATCCTTAATCTCACTAGCAAATCTTTAATTAGATGTTGCCGAACTATATGAGTGAGGGTAATATAGTTTGATGAAAATAGTGGGAGATACCAATTTAAAATAAAGACCTAAATTTATTTTGGTATGCAAAGTTAATAAAATGAATGTCTGCTAAAATGTTATCTTTTCACATGCAGAATTTTAAAAATGTCAAAATCACTAATCTCACTACGAAGCATACTTGATGCAAATAAGCTTACCGGCCAGAATTATGATGACTGGCTAAGAAATCTGAGAATTGTTCTCACTGCTGAAAAGATTTCTTATGTCCTAAATTCCACTATCCCTGAATCTGTTTCAGAAACAGCCTCTGAGGAAGAGATTACCACTTTCAATAAGTGGCAAGATGATGCATCTGTGGCTCAATGCATCATGCTCGCATCCATGAATAACGAGCTTCACCGTCAGCACGAAAAAATGGATGCTCCTGCTATGCTGCTTCACCTCAAGGAGTTGTATGGTGAACAGAGTAGGACTGCTAGATATGAGATATATAAGGAGCTCTTCCGATCTCGGATAACCGAGGGCACTGCCGTCGAGACTCATGTTCTGAAGGTAATCAATTTGATTGAACGCCTTGGACAGCTTGGGTTCGTCATGGATGGGGAGTTGAGTCAAGACTTGGTCTTGCAGTCACTCCCTGAGACCTTCTCGCAGTTTGTGGTTAATTTTCACATGAATAAGCTAGATGTCAGCTTACCTGAGCTGCTTAACATGCTAAAAACTGCAGAAGGTCACTTCTCATCCAAGAAGAACCATGTCTTGATGGTGGATTCTTCCAATAAAAGGAAGAGGCCCAAGGTGTCTTCTGAAAAGAAGAAATCTAAGAAGGCTAAGGGAAAAGGGAAAGAAAAGGAGAAAAAGAAACCTGAACCAGCTAAAGGAATGTGCTTTCATTGCAATGAGCCGGGACATTGGAAGAGGAACTGCAAGAAGTTTCTAGCAGAGAAGAAGCTTGGAGAAGCTTCGACTTCCAATCAAGGTTTGTTTATGATTGAAATTAATTTTTCTGAAAGTCATAATTCTACTTGGGTATTGGATACCGGCTGTGGTTCTCACATATGTAATACTGTGCAGGAACTGGTCAGAAGTAGAAAGCTGAACAAAGATGAGGTGATCCTACGAGTGGGAAATGGAGCAAAAGTTGCTGCATTAGCTGTAGGAACTTATTGTTTAGCAATGCCTTCGGGCAAATCCATTTATCTTAATAATTGTTATTATGTTCCGAATATTATTAAAAACATTATTTCAATTTCTGTATTAGATATGGAAGGTTTTGACGTTATTATAAAGAACAATGGTTGTTCTATTTATAAAGACGATGTGTTATATGGTATTGGAAATTTGTGAAATGGACTTTATACACTTGACTTACAAGAAAATATATTTCAAATTGAACAAATTAAGAAAAGAAAAAGAGATGATATTAATTATACCTATATGTGGCACTGTAGACTCGGTCATATCAATGAAACAAGATTATCCAAGTTGCATAAAGATGGGCTCCTCGAGCTATCTGATTATGAATCATATCCAACTTGTGAATCTTGTCTCATGGGTAAAATGACTAAATCTCCTTTTAGTGGAAAACGAGAGAGAGTTACAGAGTTGTTGGCATTGATTCACACAGACGTTTGTGGACCTATGACAACAAGTGCACGGGGTGGGTATTCTTATTTTATTACTTTCACTGATGATCACTCAAGATTTGGATATGTGTATTTAATGAAATACAAATCAGAATCATTTGAAAAGTTCAAAGAGTTCAGAAGTGAAGTAGAGAAACAAACGGGCAAGAGTATTAAGATACTTCGATCAGATTGAGGTGGAGAATACTTAAGCAGTGAGTTTCTCAATTGTCTCAGAGAAAATGGTATAATCTCACAATGGACTCCTCCAGGTACACCACATTTAAATGGAGTATCTGAAAGGAGAAATCGAACACTGTTGGACATGGTTCGATCCATGATGAGTTTTACCGACCTTCCAATTTCCTTCTGGGGATATGCCCTAGAAACGGCTGCATACCTACTTAACAAGGTACCTACCAAATCCGCCCCAAAGACTCCATATGAGATGTGGAAAGGGAGGAAACCAAATCTTAAGCATGTTAAGACTTGGGGTTGTCCAGCTTATGTCAAAAAGTTTGAAAATGATAAGCTACAGACTAAATTCGATAAGTGTATATTTGTGGGATACCCTAAAGAAACCGTAGGGTATTATTTCTATCATCCAACCGATCAAAAGGTGTTTGTTGCGAAACATGCTACCTTCTTGGAGAAAGAGTTTATCCATGAAGGGGTCAGTGGGAGCAAGATATATCTTGAAGAAGTTCAAGAACCACAAGTTACCACGGACCAAAGTCAGGTACCTAACCAAGTAGAAGAACCTACTGTACCACACCCTGTTCGTAAATCTAGAAGAGTACTGAAGATACCTGAGAGGTATGGATTCGTTATAGAGGATGACGATGAGGTACACATCATGAATGATGATGATCCATTGAATTACGAACAGGCTATGAGTAATAAAGACTCAGGGAAATGGCTTGAAGCCATGAAATCCGAAATGGACTCCATGTATGAAAACAAAGTATGGTCTTTGGTTTCACCACCTGAAGGTATTAAACCTATTGGGTGTAAATGGGTTTTTAAGAAAAAGACTGGAGCAGACGGAAAGGTAGAGACCTATAAGGCCCGACTGGTTGCAAAAGGTTTCAAACAAAGACAAGGAGTTGACTATGATGAAACCTTCTCACCAGTAGCCATGCTCAAGTCCATTCGGATTTTTCTTGCGATTGCAGCTTACAACGACTATGAGATATGGCAGATGGACATGAAAACGGCCTTCCTCAATCGGGAAACTTGAGGAGGATGTGTATATGACACTGCCAAAGGGATTTATTTTAAAAGTTGGAACAAATCAAGTCTGTAAGCTACAACGATCCATTTATGGGTTGAAGCAAGCTTCTCGTAGATGGAACATTCGTTTTGATGAGACAATCAAAGAGTTTGATTTTATCAAAAACGAGGATAAACCATGTGTATACAAGAAGGTTAGTGGGAGCGCAGTATCATTCCTTGTATTATATGTTGATGATATATTATTGATAGGGAATGACATTCCTATGTTACAATCCATTAAAATCTGGTTATCTAAAAACTTCTCCATGAAGGACTTGGGTGAAGCATCCTATATTTTGGGGATAAAGATCTATAGAGATAGATCTAAAAGGATGCTCGGCTTATCCCAAGGAACGTACATTGATACGATGCTAAAGAGGTTTAGCATGGAAGATTCCAAAAGAGGTCTCATGCCAATGAGCCATGGAATAAATCTCTCCAAGAAACAGGCCCCAAAGACACCTGAGGAGAGAGACCGTATGAGTAAGATCCCTTATGCTTCTGCAATAGGATCTATCATGTACGGTATGATATGTACTAGACCGGATGTTGCTCACGCACTTAGTGTAACAAGCAGATACCAGTCGAATCCAGGAGAAGAGCACTGGAAGGCAGTGAAAAATATCCTAAAGTACTTGAGAAGGACTAAAGATATTTTTCTTGTCTACGGTGGGTCTGAATTAAAACTCGAGGGAATCACGGACTCAAGTTTTCAAACAGACCAAGATGACAGTAAATCTGTTTCAGGGTATGTGTTTACCTTGAACGGAGGTGCAGTGAGTTGGAAGAGTTCCAAGCAGCAAACGGTTGCTGATTCAGTGACAGAGGCAGAGTATATAGCTGCAAGTGAAGCTGTAAAGGAAGCTGTTTGGATGAAGAAGTTCATAACTGAACTTGGTGTGGTTCCTAGCATTGGAGAAGCAGTTCCCGTATACTGTGACAACACCGGAGCGGTTGCACAGGCTAAGGAACCCAGGTCTGATCAGAAATCTAAACACGTGTTGCGGCGATTTCACTTGATCAGGGAGATCATTGAAAGAGGAGACGTCACCTTGGAGCGTGTAGACTCTCAAGACAACATTGCAGATCCATTCACTAAAGCTTTAACACAACAGCAGTTTGATCGTCACTTAGAGAAGATGGGTATGAGATACCATGGCGATTGGCTTTAGTGCAAGTGGGAGATTGATAGTAGTGTGCATACAAGCCAATCATGTATGATGACAAAGCACATACTTTGTAAACAATCTTATTTATTTATTAATAAAATATTCATTTAAGGCATATAATTATCTACATGGTGCTGTTTTTATAAGATGTAAATAACCCATAGTTTTAAGCAATGCTTTTAGAATCATGATGAGATCATGATAATGAGATCTAAATTCTTAGAAAGCTTAAAAACTAAAATAGTTCCCAATTGTGGGATTACTAAAATGGGGATTAGTAAATCCGGATAGATTAGTACATATGTTGCTTGCTCATTGGATGAGGATGACTGATCTCATGGTCATTTGTATGGAGACACTAAAGCAAGTATGTAGGTGCTTATTGGAGAATAAGTTCACTGAACGTGACTCGCTATGGAATACCTAATGGAGTTTTACTCGCCTGTCTATAGGAATTCCTAATGTGATAGTAGTACATGTGATCCTTGGACTTGAGATCATCATAGTATCTTGTATATAACAAATTATACTTTGACTAATTCCTTAAGGCCTTTTAAGGCATATATAGGGTATGCTTGGGTGTAATGAGTTACATATGGAGATAATGAACGATCAATAAAGAATCTACCACCTCTAGTAAAAGAGGAGATATGTCCTATGTTATTCGTTAAATGACAACCCAGGAATCCTTGGCCAAGGTAGAATGAAATTAGAAAGAGGTTTCTAATTTGCATTATTTGGAGTTGTGCATTTTCTAATCGAAATACATATGATTAAATAAATTAATACTTGACAGTAAATCCGTGTCTTATATTTAATTGGGACACTGTATGGTGGAAGGATTGAATTGTACGGTAACTATTAACTCACAGGTTCTTTTATGATTAATGTTGAAATCTATATTATCTGAAAAGTCGTTGATCGCTAGGGAGGCTTATCCCTATTGTAGAATAAATGTTATTTATTTAAATAGATTATTAGTTTAATTTGTTTATTTAAATAAGATTAGAATTGTTCTAATTGAATTATTCACAACCGGTTTAATATGGAGAACCTAAAGGGACACACCATAAAAGGAAGAAGAATTATTTAAGAAGAAAATGGCATGATAGTAATAATGCATTAAGTATAATTAATTTAATCTATGATGATAGAATAAAGTAAATAGCTTAATATTTATTATTTAATATTTTAGAAATATTAAATATAAATTAATAAGAGGAGTCTTATTAATATTATTATTATTATTATTATTTTAATTCTAAAGGAGTTTAGGAATTAATATAATATCAGTACTCTCTCTCAATCCTAATAAAGATTAGGATATAAATTAATTAAAATTAATTAATTAATTAATTAAATAAAACCCTATTCTAATTGGATTAGGAGTGTTAACCTAATATCTATATAAGAGAGTCTTATATCAGAAATAAGGTACGTGAATTTTTCAAGAGTTGGGAGTACACATATTCTATAGAGATAGAAACAAGGGTTAAGCCAATAACCCATCTTACTGAGTTCTTCATCTTCCTTGGTGGATCACCGTTAGAGGCCAAACATTTGGGTGACTGACATTGATCAAGGGAAGAAGCCACTACAGAGGAATCAAAGGAATCAAAGGAGTAGAACTTGTACCTGAGGAAGCTTGGATCTTCAAAGGTATAATTCTATTTTTCTCCTTCCTCATTCACTGATAATTGATGCTTAAGAATGATCATGGTAATGGGTTTGTATAAATTTTTGAAAACCTAGTTTTTAACGCTTCCGCCCTATTTATGTGATTTGATTGCATGATTGCGTTACGTACAAACCCAACAGATACTCAGATTCCTGATACACAGAACCAGGATACTACCAACAAAACCCCTGAAATCACCATCCTTAACAAAGAACAGGAAGCTGGTGACATTCTGAAGAAAGTCCAACAGATGGAAGAAACCATCCGGTCCATCAAAGGGACTGGGGCATTTGGCAGTGTCAATTATTCAGACTTGTGTATTTTCCCTGGGCCCGTTACCCTAAAAAATTTCCAGTCCCCGATTTTGAGAAATACGATGGATTGGGAGACCCCTCCACTCACTTGAAAGTATTCATTGGAGAACTCGGATCCTATGCAGAGGACGAGAAAACTCCGAATGCAGTTATTCTAGAAAAGTCTGAACGAAGAGGCTATAGCCTGGTATGCCCGTTTGGACAATTCTAAAATTCACAGCTGGGAAGAGCTGGCACATGCCTTCCTTAATCAATACAGTTTCTAGTCTCAGCTGGCTCCAGACCGATATCAAATAACCAAAATCAAGAAACAGAACACTGAGTTATTTAGAGAATATGCTCAACGCTGGAGACGAATGGCGGCATAAGTCACTCCACCTATGACTGAATCTGAGATAGTCATGACCTTCATTAACATCCAAGAAGCCCCGTATTATGAAAGGGTCCTACCAGGTATAGGAAATTCATTCTCATAAATGATCAAGCACGACAAAATGGCAAAAATGGGGCTGAAATCTGGGAAGATAAAGGATTTGAATGCCTTAGAAGCTGTTGCCGAGCATATCCAGTCCGAGAGTTAGGGAAGTAATCCATGGAGAACACATAAGAAGAAAGACGAAGAAGTTTCCTTGGTATTGCAAGGACAGAATCAGAGGGGTGATTCAAGCAGCATTCCCATTCAAAGGAGGAACTATTCCCCTTTTCAAGCTTAAGCACAACCTTCAAACCTGCCATTCTAGAAAAAGTTAGAGGCCAGGCGTCGAAGAACGTTCACCCCCTTAGGGGATTCACTCGAAAATGTGCTAAAACTGTTGACAGCACAGAAAAAGATTGTGCAACTACTTCGACCAACCAATACCAGTGGACAAAATTTTGACCCAAGCAAAAAGTGTGCCTACCATTCTGGATCTCCGAGCCATGATACACAAGACTGTTGGTCTCTCAAGCAAAAAATCCAGGACTTGATAGACAATGGAGAGGCTGTGGTGACCAAACTGGAGCAGCCTCACGTACAAGATAATCCCCTCCCTCAGCACAAAGAGGAGGGTGTCAATATGATTAGCATGCAAAATGGAGAAGGATCCAAATACTTCCTATACGTCGGAGAATCAATTCAAGCCAGCCCAGACAGTTAGGAGTTATCAGAAAGGCGATTCCTGATAGAACAAGAGATTAAGTCTATCAAGGAATAGATTGGACAGTTAGCAGAGCTGGTCGTATATCAGCATCAGGCAACCAGGCAGCTGATAAACCAATCCAACCAGTCTGAAGCAAGTCCTCCTACACCGGAGATCAGCCCCATTGCTATGAGGGATCACTATCAATTTCATAAGCATGAACCCTAGGCCGACAAGGTGGCCAAGGAAGAAAAGTTTCAAGCTGATAGGGAATTCGCCTTTCAGAGGAATTTCACCAATCTAAACCAGCCGATGAAAGAAATCCTCCAGATGTTGATCAATAAGTGGATGGTTACAGATTTGTTACCCCTAGTAAACCCTCGATCTAGAAAATTCAAGCCTGACAGGATTTGTCAATATCACTCCAATGCACCCGGTCATGACACCAAAGATTGTTGGGGACTTCGTCACTTAATTCAGAACATAATTGAAAATGGTGAACTAATAAGTGGGAATCAGGATTATGGCCTCTCGGATGAAGAAACTCTCTTTATTCCCACTACATGGAATCAGGATAAAGTTGATGTTATTTCCTGTGAGAAGGAGCTAGCCAGAACACCCTTAGTACTGCCAGGGAAAGGGGTCCAACTGTGACACCCCCAAATTCGGGTACTTCGTTTCCATAAGATTTGGTGCTCACTTTCTAAATAGAACATACATATATCCAATAATAAAAAAATTGCAAGATAAATTACAACCTTTATAAATACTTGAAGTCTTCCTTATAAAAAGGATTACAACTTTATCCAAAAATATCCCAGGGTTTACCTAACCTTAACATCAAATAAATAAGTGCGAAAAATAAACATCATAACATAAAGTCTTATTACAAACATAGATCAATAAAACAAGTCTTCACTTGTTCATCTTGCCTTTGCCCTTACTAGTTAATGGAGCATCAACACTTTCAACTTAAGCTGTAATGGTTATTTAAAATTGCAAGAGTGAGTAAACAACAGCTCATTGGAATACAACAATAATAAAGACATAATGGAATAACTTCATTAGATTTGAATAACTTTTCCTTCATAAAGAATTGAATAATAATTCTTTCATCAATACTTAGAATTTTGAATATTGAAATCAACTGAGGGTCATAAGACCTTGAACTTTGTCCTAGGTTATAAACATTTCTATTTAAAACTTTTAACAGTCATTTAGACTATGGACCTTAACTCGTACTTAGGGGGATCAGCCCTTCGTACCATGTATTGTGCACAGCCATCTTAACGCTTTCGCATAAAAATCCCTTAATAAATAGGGTTGTTCATCTCAGTATTTGATACAAGTCCGCACCAAAGAAATTTTGGTTCGGATAAGCTCAAAAAGAAAATTTAGAGTTTCAACTATCATCAACTAAGGAGTAGTTGAATCGACTCAATAATTCAATGATGACGAATTATGAAATAACTCATGCTTTAGAATTTAAACTTAAAGCATTTACAAGATAAGATAGACCTTGCTTGAACACTAAGTCAAGGTCACATTAAGTCATGAACTTTTAAATAAGAACTTGTCCATTGCAGAAATAATAGGACAATCTCAATACAATAAATGTTTGAATTTAAAATACATGCATAACAATAACAAGTTTGAGTTTAGAAAACTTGCACAATATAAGGATTAAAGAACTTGTATAATTAACGAGTTTAGGGATAAAAGACTTGCCTTAAGCGCAAGCTACTATTACAAATCACGTTCCTTAACACTTTCTACACATATATATTTAACCATAATAATCTAAATTAGTTAACACGTAACTAATTCACATAATTAGTTACCCCATCTAGGTTAACTCATTCTTGTTTAATTATTTAGTTAATAATTAATTATCACATAATTAATCACATTACATAATCATATTACATGCTCACATAATTAAATCAAATAATAATTATGTACTCATATTAAATTATAATTAAACAAATTATAATTTAAACATTCACCTTAATTAATCAAATTACATCTTATGTTAATTAAATTATAATTAAACAAATTATAATTAACCAAACTACATCATGCATTTATTAAATTATAATTTATAATTAATCATGCACCTATTATAATTAAATAAATTATAATTTAAATTAACATTTACTTGATTAAAATTAATCAAATAATATTCATTATAATTATAATTTAAATTAAACCTTTACTTTAATTATAATTATACAAAATTATCGTCACATATTATATTTTACTAATATAATCAATTAATATTCATTTAGCCTTTTAATGTAAGTCTAACATGTTATCACATAATCATATTAGGTTAACTTTCATGCTCCAAACATAATGTACAAAAATATAACACATTATCATTTTCTGCAACCCCCCCCCCCCCCCCCCCCCCCGCCGCCGGGGCGGGTGTTTTAGGCTTGATAGGCCCGTCGGGGTGGGCCCCCATGCAGCGTCTGCAGACGAGTTCGCGAACTGTGCAGAAAAAAAGCCAATTTGACTTATTTTTCCACATCGAGTTCCGAATTTAGCCAACCAATTACACATAAAACTTTACAGAAACATAATGTTAAAGTTTCTAACATGTTTTAGCACATTGAATCATTAAAACACATAATAAAAATTCAATTTCATGATTTTTGAAAAAAAAAACCATAGATAAGTGTTCTTGATGAAATTGAACACTGTAATTTTATTTCTACTTAAAAATACCCAATTCAAGTCATATTGAATTCTTTTATAAACAAGTTATCATTATCTAACATCAATTAAACAACAATTAACCATCAACCATGAAACTTTGATTTTGAAAGACTATTTAGAAAAAACCAATTCTCTGTAACTTTTTGGATGAACATAAATCCCTCATGTTCATCATGTATGTATGAATTAACAACTAAACTAAACACACAAATCATACATGAACATGTTATAAACAAATTATACATATAGAAACCATGATCATACAATTTCCATGAAATTTCATGTTTACAGAGAATAACATCATGAAAAACATCAAAATAATATTTCTAACTACAAGGATTAGAGATTATACCCCTTTGCTAATTGAGGTGAAGAAGAAGGTGATGATTATTTGATTCTCTCAAGCTTTCCCTTTCTTTCTCTTTTTCTTCTCTCTTCCTTTCTCTGTATTTTCTCTCTTCTAACTTTGTTTCTTTGTTTTGTTCTAACACTGATTATATTTCTACTAACGTATATCTATATTACATAACTGATAATATAATATAGATACAATAGATATAGGATATAAATATATATATTGTAACTGCTAAAACATAATAGCCCTTTATAAATAAAATGTCGGTTACACAATTTTTTGAAATCAAAAAGCCCTAAGGCTTTGTTTGGCCATATCCACTTAATTTTTAAAACAGATTTTTGAGTTTAAGGCCCTGTTTGGTAAAACGGGATTAAAATAGGTGCAAGGGCCTCGTTTGGCAAAACCATATTAAAAACAGTTTTAAAGGCCTTGTTTGGTAAAACTAATTAAAAATCTTTTTTATTCTTTTAATAAATCCTTTAACACTTATTTTTAATGTCACACTTTAATCAATTTAATCTTTAACATTCTAATTTAATTAATTAAAAGTTAACATAAATTAACCACATAAAAATGCCACATAACAATTATAATTACTCGCTAATTATAATTTCATATAATAATTATCATATAAATTTCATCTAATTTAATTATCTCAATTAAATTAATTAATGTATAACACTTAATTAAATCACTCCATAACAATCACATAATTTATTTATTTAACTCAATAAATAAATTAAATTAAATATTTATTTAATTCAATAAATATTTAAAATTAATATATAAAAATCTCATTTGTTACACCAACAAACACAAAATCCTGTGAAGTTTGCGGCGCCCGAACCTTTAATCTTGCCATTCAGACCCCAGTATCCAGTGATCAGTCTGAAGAGAGTCCCATGGAACTATGGAAATGATGAAGGTTCCACCTCAAACAACATTGTCATCGTACCAAAGGAGAATCCATTGTACCTGCCTTAGCGAGTGATCAATATCAGTCATCAAAGCCAAAGAAAAGATGGCTGAAGAGAAAATCGAAGAGTTCCTCAGCAAAATGGGACACAATGAAATCAAAATGGTGCAAAGTCTAAAGATGCACCCAAGCAGATGTCTATTCTAGATATGATCTTATCATCGGTGGATCGTCAAAATATTCTAGTGAAAGTACTGGAGGAGGCCCACCTTCCAAAGATAGTGGATGTTGAGAAATTCTGTCATGTGATAGAACACATCTTTAACAAAATGTGATATCTTTCACTGACAATAATATACCAGCAGAAGGGACAGGTCATCGCAAGTCACTGCACATAGCAGTGATGTCATCCGGGTATGTGATCGGAGGTGTGCTTATAGATGGAGGGTCGTCCCTGAACATCTATCCCTACAATACCTTAGAAAGAATGAAGATCAACCCAATCCGGATCAGAACCAGTCATGTGGTCATCCGGGCTTTCGATCGATCTCACCGAGAGGCTATGGGAGAAATTGAGCTTCCTCTGGAGATTGGTCCGCACACTTTCTATGTATCTTTTCAGGTGCTCAACATCACCACCGAATACAACTTATTGCTGGGAAGGCCATGGATCCATATAGCAGGAGCTGTTCCATTCACCCTCCGTCAGCAACTTAAGTACATTATCAATGACAACCTAATCATTGTGAATATCTAACCAGAATACCCTGTCTGCATACAGGGAGACATGCCAGTGATCAGCCTGGATGCAGGGATTGAACCTGCTAGTTTTAAAGCCTTGGAGATAAGCGATACTCAGTACGTACCAGTTGGGGCACCAGCTGTGACGCCCCGAAATTCGGGTTCTCTAATCTCGGATTCAGTGTTCACGATACATCATCATCATAACCATTCTATATACTATTGCGGAATAATAAACATACATTGTTTATTATAATAAAGTCTTACAAATATATCCCAAGGTCTATTACCTTAACTTAAACATACCTTACTTAAGTTACATAAAATAACACAAAAGGTTGACAACCAATCAAACATAGTATCTCATGATACATATACATTTATATTAATTATTCCTGAACCTTTCCTTTGCCCTTGTCCTTCTTGGACGATTCTGGCTTAGCTGCAATAATCGTCATGATATAGCAAGGGTAAACAACTAATTTGCTTAGCAAGTTTAAATTCAAAGGAGATATATCATGATTAGAAAAGAATTTAGCTTTCAATGTTCCACAAGATAATCGATTGTGAAAGAACATTAATTACATTTCTAGAACTGTATATTCGAATAAATGCATAACAGATGCTGAGTGGTTTTAAATAACCATGAACATATACTAAGGTTGTCAGTATTTAAACTGGTCCTTTTAATGAAATTTGGTAGTCAAGGGGATCAGCCTTTCATACCCGGTGAAATATGCATAATCACTTAATATACTAGCAACAATTGTTTTTCAATAATGCTTTAGTAAAACTGTTCTTTTTCTCAGTCAAGAGTCCTTACCATTTCAATTAGTTAGGCACCGCTTTCAAAACATATTTGATTTAACAAATTTAAACATGCTTGATCTAGCTGATACAACTAGCATAGATCCATATCATAAACAGTTCATGAATGAAAAAATTTAACTAATTCACAGTTCAATAATAATGGAACAAGAATTTAATTGCACAAAGTGCGATTTATAAACAATCAATAAGGATGTGAATAATCATCAATAACTATTCACTAACATGCTTTTGAATATAACTCGAGTTTGAGTTACAGAACTTGCCTCAATCGCGATCTACTGCTACGCAATTTAGTTTAGCTTTTTAGAGAAAACACCTATAATAGATCTTTCAATCAGTCATAAGCATATACTCACTTATAATCTCAATATTCCATGTTAAATTGTCTAACATTTAATCATATAGTTAAGTACTAGACATTACGTTAAAGTCTTAGTGTTATGGTTACTTTTCAATAACCTTTTAATCACTTCATTGCTTAATCCCTCCTTATATAAGCTCTTCTTTATTACTTAGTAGGTTAAATACCCCAATCCAGCAAACTGGATTCTAATTCCAACAATCCAGATGTTAATCCAGCAACCTGAATTCAAACTGGATTCTAATCCAGCAGCTTGGATTCAAACTGGATTCTGATCCAGCAGCCTAGATTCAAATTGGATTCTAATCCAGCAACATGGATTCAAACTGGATTCTAATCCAGCATCCTGGATTCAAACTAGTTTCTAATCCAGCAGTCTGGATTCAAATTGGATTCTAATACAGCAGCCTGGATTCAAACTAGATTCTAATCCAGCAGCCTGGATTACAATTCCAGATACCCAGACGCCAATCCAACAGACTGGATTCACTAAACTCCAATCCAATAAACAAGATGGCAATCCAGCAAGCTGGACTCCCCATTCTTAACTGAATCATCTTATTATTTTTTTTATCTTTTGTCCACACAAAAATACATGCATTCCAAACACAAAAATAATTTTTCAGAAAATTTTCAATTTCCTTTAGTATTTTTCAAAAATTAATTTTTAATTAATTCCTTAAGAAAATAACTACCTCACGCTTAACTCCAAAAATTCTCAGCTCTTGGCTGAATCTTACACATGTTAACGTGAGTCTCCAGTTTAAATTTTGTGGCCATCGGAGTTATACAACTCCGGTTATAGCAATTTTTGTCGGAAAAAGTGCCAATATTGAAATGGTCATAACTTATTCAATTTAAGTCAGAATGAGCTCATTTTTGGACACAAGCTACTTCATTCCATATATTTGCATGTCCCAAAAGTCCTGATTTTATTTCACAAATTAAGTGGCCGAAACAGTCCTTTCAATTTCCGGACAGCCTACTTTTTGGGTTTTTCATATTTTTCCTACTTGGCTAAAAACTGTCCATACGAAAATCTACAAGGACTTTTTCAGTGATTCCACTTGGAAAAGTTAGAAGACTTATAGATCTAACTCTAAAAATTTACCACACTCAAAAATTCAGAACACAATGAGAGATATGGTCGTTTGAATTTCATGTTCCATTTTCTCAAAAATCTGATTTTCTAACTTTGTGTTTTGTAAGAAAACTTTCATGATCTCTTGATTAATCTAACATTGGCCATCATAAACCATCATAATACATACTAATATATCTTAAGATCAAGGATCCACCATGATCCATGATATATTAAACCAAACATACACCAAAACCAAGTAAAACATAATTTATGCTAAGAAAAATTAAAGTTTTTTAACTTTTAAAACATAGTTTCCTTTTTCTTACTTTTGATCTAACTCTTGACATTCAAAAGTGATAGATCAAAACATATAACACTTATACATATGTAGATCTAAGGTTTTGGGAAGATGAAACCATATATTCAAGTTTTGATTCAAACAACTAACAATAACTTTGATAAAAGGTGTTTATACCTTGATTTGTGAGCTACCCTCCTTGTCCAACCACAATATGTAATGAATCTAGGATGCATCAAGAGTAGAACTCTTCTCCTTTCTTCTTTTCTTCCCACCGAATTTCTCTCTCTCTCTCTTTCTAGCTTTTGTTCTTGTTAAGTAAAATAAGATGAGAGATATAACTTTAGTGGTTTATTTGTAAAAGATATAGATAAGTATACTTAATATTCATTCACCACCATCATGCTCTTTCTCTCTCTCATTATTAAGCTATTACTTGTAAGAATGTATAAAATGGTGGCTTGCTTATAAGTGTGACACTTGTTGGAGTTGTTAGAGTTGGTAATTAATTTTTTGACAAAATGGCACATTACTTGCTCTCCTTTTTCTTCCTTATCATGACCGGCCACATGGCCTCTCTTTCTCCCAACTTGGTTTTGTTTTTATTTCTTTATTTAGTTAAGTAAATACCCAACATGTCCCTCTCTAATTGGGCCAAGACTTGGGCCATTGTATTTAATGTTTTGGGCTCACATTTAATTAATTTGGGCCATATAATTCACTATGTTTCCATTACTCTTTTAATTAATCTTACCCTAATCATTTAATTAGAGTTTCCATTCTGCACATTTGTAATTTAATTTATTACTCATGTTCATTTAATTTTCATAACCCAATTAGACTTGCTTTACTTAGGTTATAAAATTAATTAGTTGAGATATATATAAAATAAATCTCTTAGGGTTAGTATATATTTTTAATACTAACATTCTCCCGTACCATAACCCTTAGGTTATTCAATTCTCATACCTAATGTAAAATTAGGTTATGTAATCTTTCTTCTTAATTTACTTTCTATAAAATAAATGAACACATATACATAATTAAAGTACACATATTCATTTAACCCATTATTCATTCCACACATGTCACAAGGTTTTTAATATCACTAATATTTAATTAATATATCTATTTACAAAGTGACTTAGAATTCTTGATTATTACACCAGCCTTGAAGCCTAAAGTCTCCCCCGAAGTGATGACAGTGGGACAGGAGATGGTATCTTTGGGTTTCCACCCTGGAGAAGGGTTAGGAAAAAATCAACAAGGAATCAAGAGTCCAGTGCAAATCCCGAGTCAGTCAGGGAGAGCCGGATTGGGGTATTCATCCGGGTCAAGCCATCAGAACCCACATAAGCATCTAAAAGCTCACGCTGCCACTATACTATTGCCAAACCTCACTGATGCTGGATTTGTGAAGCCAATTAGGAAGATCCCTGCTGTGGCATCAGCCATGCTGTTTCCTCTGATCATACCGGTAGGTGGGAGAAAGACCTCAAAACCTGAATGAGAGAGCAAAAAGGGAAAAGAAAAGCTCCTGTACGAAGGACGAGACCCATTTTCTAACATGCAGGTTCTCATACACTACGAGGGTATGAATGATGACATCCCAGATAGTGACGAGGAGGATCAGATCCAAATTCCTCACATCAAGAAAGAGAAGGGAGGCAGTTCAAAGAAAAACCCCGGCCTTATTTTGAAGGATGTCTTAGTCATTATTCGAGACGAGGCAGACGAGCACAATTCCTTGATCCTTCCTGTTCATGAGGATCTGACCCTGGACAACTGGAGCAGCGTCCCTTGCCTCATTCAAAAAGGGTAAAAGGGCAGAGAATATGTGTGCCCTGTAACATGGTTTCATTTACTGCTTGTTTTATTTCGCAGCTATAGCAGTAACATTTGTCATGCTTCGCCAAATACTATGTATGTTTAAACAGTTGCATATATTAAAGTGAAAGCATTTTGTTTTCAGGACTCCAAGATTGGATTTGTTTGTCTCTGCTAATGAGATGCCAACCTGTCATAATGACTACCACTTTGATGTAGAATTGAACTTCGACTTGATGGAGATTGATCAAGATGACTATGAGGTGCCCCAGGAGATCAAAGAATGGGTCAAAGAGAAACCCAAACTAAACCTCGAACAAACCACCACTGTCAATATCGGAACCTCAGAAAACATCAAAGAAATCCAGATAGGCATAGACCTCACCCAAGATCAAAAAGCCAACCTGATCGAACTCCTAACATAGTTTCAGGATGTGTTTGTATGGTCACATGAAGACATGATTGGCCTGTCTACTGACATTGTCATCAATCGAATGCCCATCAAAGATGGATTCAAGCCAGTCAAATAAAGCTCAAGCGATTGAAACCTGAATGGAGTCTGAAAGTCAAAGAGGAAGTTGTTAAACAATTCAAAGCCAGCATCATCATGGTATCAACATACCCAAAGTGGTTGTCAAACATAGATTCCCTTGCCTAAGCCCAGAGGGAAAGTACGAGTGTAAGACCCCAACTTTTATAAATAAAAATTTAATTTCCTCTATATATTATTTTGATATAGTAAGGTGTTGATTTGATAAATGTGGTAAGTTATGGATGGAATGTGCAAATTTTACAAAGTAAGCAAGTGGTCATAATATATTCGTTGTGTCGGGGAATATTCTTTTGTCGGAGAATATTCGTACGACGGCGCAGCCATTGGTGGACCCTACAACAGAATAATTGTCGGATATAGAAAGCGACAGAAATAACATTTTCACGGCAAAACTTTTACCGTTAAACTGTTAAAATACCCGGTGATAAAAATACAGTAATACGCATTGTTGCAAAGTAGCACACGGTATTGCACAATATCTTTGATTATTGATGCTTACGTAAGAAGTCACTCAGTATTTAATAATTGTTACAGTATTTACTGTTTAATATTTTATATTATTGACTCAATAATTGCTGCATTGATATTTTATTGACTCAATAATTGCTACGTTGCTATTTTTTTATTCAATAATGGCTACAGTTGATATTTTGTAGTATTGATTCAATAATTGTCGTTGCACAGTATTTCACGTTATCAACTCAATAATTCATATTATTTGAATAATATTATTAGATAGCATTATTGACAATGTCTAAGGAAGTTCTGTCTAGGAGGGGTTATTTAATTGCGCGCCAGTAAGGAGAAGTCCTTATCGGAAGGCCCCCTCTTTCCTGGGAACGACCTGGTTGTCATTATTGTGATTCTGTAATATTAATTTATATAATAATTGATGAATGGTTGATAAAAATATTTTCATTGTGTTGGAAATATTAATGTTAGTAGAAATCGACATTTATTTCGATAATAGTTAATTTTCGGATGTTAAATTGACCTAACGGAGAATTAATCAGATAAATGAGCAATTAATGGGTGGTTAACATGTGGGACCCACTTATTGGTGGATAATAAATAGTTGGTGGGTAGTTGCAGGGGTGGAGGTGCAAGATTTATAAACTTGAGGGACTAAATTAAAAATTTAGGCAAAGATGGAGGTACTAAAGTGTAATTGTCCAACCTTTTTCTAGCCTATAAATAGCAAGCTAATTTCATTCATTTCTCACCATTCTTGAAGAACAAAGTTATTATAGTGAGAAAAATTATAGAGAGAAAAAGAAGAAGAGTATTCTGCTACTACACTACTCCAGTATCCAATCTTCTACTGAAGTAAGGGGTATTATTTCTTTTATATTCATAAAGAATGCTATTTTCTTTCAATACTCGTAAGGGTTGTTACTCTATTCTTTATTGATCTGTGGGAGTAACCTGTCTACGCGGATTACCGCATGCATGGTGAATAACCCTTTGTATTCATTCTTTATTGATCTGTGGGAGTAACCTGTCTACGCGGATTACCGCATGCCTGGTGAAAACCTTTTGTATTCATTCAATTCCTTAATAATCTGTGGGAATAATCTGTTTACGCGGATTACCGCATGCGTGGTGAATCACCCTTCGTATTCATTTCTATTAAATTGTGGAAATGATCTGTCTACGCGGATTACCGCATGACGGGTGAAAATCCAATTACAGTTTCGTATATTCATTCATACTCGTATGAAATATTATTTCACTGAAATATTGGTCTGAACTTGTTATGAAATTTTTATTTTTTTTATGACAAGTTACTATTCACGGGTTACTATTCATGAGTTACTATTCACGGTAAAAAAATATTTTTTTTTTTTATCTTTGATTGGATCCAAGTTTGAAACTTCATTCTTGAATTTTGCTCCACAATTGATTATTACGGAGTATTCATGAACTTGGATAAATTAAATTACGAATTCCTAATTTTTGTCCTTTATCTCACTGGATTCGTTTTTATATTATTTTTCATCATCCTCAGTCTTAAATGATGATACAAATGAATATCTTTGGCCTGTAGTGCAAAGATGAATGATTATTTGATGAATATCTTTGGCCTGTAGTGCAAAGATGATTACCTGATGAATATCTTTGGCCCGTAGTGCAAAGATGGACAGGAGTTGAGATGAACATGATCACTGGTGATATAAATGAATATCTTTAGCCTGTAGTGCAAAGATGAATATTTGATTCGAGATATATATTGATTGATGTTACAGGGATAAAATATTGATGATGGACTTTAAATCATAGAAGATAGTAGACTTCATTCTCTGCTTAACTCTTCTAATGATTTGTTATTTCCGCTGCGAATATTGATCTAAAACTTGTTGTCCATAATATTTTATCTGAACTGTTGAAGACTAACGATAATTTATTTTTCATTATCTTAGTCATAATATTCTTTACTGGGCTAGTTGAGCTCACCCTTTTCTTCCATTGTTCTCTTCAGGAAATGAGAATATTGCGGGTACTAGTCGGGGAATGGAGTGATGGTCCGAGTTAGAGCAGTAGTAGTCCTCACTATTTCTGATAAATAGTGTGATCATAATTGTAATGAGGACTTAGTTTGAATCTTAATATTTTCTACATATTTGTACTGAGACTCACAGTTGTGTGGTCGTATTTTGCACGACCGTATGATATAAAGTTTGTATTTGAATTCTGTACCATGTATTTGGCGACTCAGAATGGGTTGGTTTGAATGGACCTATTCTGGGGGCGTCACAACGAGTATGCATGGATTACAGGGATTTGAACAAAGCCTGCCTCAAGGATAATTTCCCTGTGCATTTCATCCACATCCTGATCAACAATACGACACAGTACGGTATGTATTCTTTTGTGGATTGCTTTGCTGGTTACCATCAAATCATGGTCGCTGAAGAAGATCGGGAGAAAATAGCTTTCATCACTCCCTAGGGAACCTTCTGCTACAGACATTTATCCTTCGGTCTCATCAATGCTGGTGCCACATACCAGTGAGCCATGATGGCCCTATTTCATAACATAATGCATAAGGAGATAGAGGTCTATGTGGATGACATCATCGTTAAATCCCGGAAGGAGGACGATCACATCGACCATCTCAGGAAGCTGTTCAACAGGTTGCGCAAGTACAACCTCAAGCTGAATCCATCCAAATGTGCTTTTGGCATTAAATTGGGCAAGCTGTTGGGATTTCTAGTGAACAATAGAGGCATTAAGCTGGATCCTGCCAAAATTAAAGCCATCACTGAGATGCCAGTACCTCGAACAGAGAAGGAGATTCGCGGGTTCATGGGAAGGATCAATTTTATAAGCCAATTCATTTCCCAGCTCACAGCAACTTGTGAACCCATATTCAAGCTACTAAGGAAGAATTCCTCCACGAAATGGAATGAGGATTGTCAAGAGGCCTTCCTTGCCATCAAGAAGCAACTGATCGAAGCGCCTGTCTTGGTACCACCGAGGGATGGAGTTCCCTTATTTATGTACCTGTCCGTCAATGCCAATGCAATGGGCTGCATGCTGGGACAGAAAGATGATAGTAGCAAGGAGAGAGCCATCAACTACATCAGCAAAAGATTCAGCAGTGGCGAACAGAAGTACACCCTGATCGAGAAGACATGTTGTGCGTTAGCATGGGACGCCATGAGGTTGCAACACTATCTGCATAGGCACATGACCTAACTCATCTCCCGCATGGATTCGCTGAAATATATATTCAACAAGCCAATTTTGAATTGTCGATTGTCCAAATGGTAGTTGATCCTCCAACAGTTCGACATTGTCTACGTCACTCAGAAGTCTATTAAAGGTCAGGGCATTGCAGATCAACTAGATGAAGCACCATCAGAAGGGTTTGAACCTCTGGAAACTTACTTCCCGGATGATGGGATCATGACAATTCAGCAAATCCAACAAGAGAATACAGTCCAACCATGGAAAATGTATTTCGATGGAGCAGTAAACATGGAAGGTGCAGGAGCTGGGGCAGTCCTTATCTCTGGTACATGAGAACAATATCCTATGGCTCCTAGGCTGCAGTTTGTCAACACCAACAACATAGCTGAGTATGAAGGCTGCGTAATGGGGTTGAAATTAGCCCAGTCCATGGGCGTCAAGCATCTATTGGTCTTTAGAGACTCTGAATTGGTCATCAGACAAACTACTGGGGCATATCACACCAAAGAGTTGCATTTTCTGCCTTATCATCGGCAGGTCATCAAAATATCCATGGAATTTGAAGACATAACCTTCATTCATATTCCTTAGGGTAGGAATGACTTCGCTGATGCATTGGCGACCTTGGTTTCCTTGATCCGCATATCCGATAGGAGTGGAATTCCTGGCATAAAATTCACAAGCCAAAAGACCCCTATATACGGGAATTACATTCGAGAAGTATCAGATGAAATACCTCCTATCAAACAGCCTTGGTATCAAAACATCAAGGAGTATCTTCGAGATGAATCTACACTCGCTGGGGCAAGCCACTCTGAATGAAAGCGGATTCACAAGATGGCTATGAAGTTCTATGTGAGTGGAGATTCACTCTACAAAAGGGATGCTGGAATAGGCCTTTTAAGATTCTTAGAAAAAGAGCAAGCTCAAAGACTGATGGATGAAGTACACGATGGAATCTGTGGTCCACACATGAGCGGTCAGCTGTTGGCCAAGAAGATATTAAGAACGGGGCATGATTGGATCTCTCTCAAAGATGACTGCGACGACCACGTCAAGAGGTGCTATCAATGTCAAGTCCATGGAAATGTAATACACGCTCCTCGAAATGAGCTGCACAATATGAGTTTGTCATGGCCTTTCTCCATGTGGGGAATGGATGTGATAGGCCCAGTTGAACCCAAAGCCAGTAACGGACATCACTTTATCTTCACCATGATCGATTACTTCACCAAGTGGGTTGAAGCAGCCTCTTTTCCCAAAGTCACCCAAGAGGTCATTATTGGTTTCATCAAAAATAATGTTGTATGTCGATATGGACAACCGAAGGTGATCGTATCAGACAATGCCAAGAACCTAAATAATCAGATGATGAGAGAACTATGCAGCAAGTTCCACATCAAGCATCTCAATTCCGTCATCTATCGGGCCAAAATGAATGGTTCCATTGAAGCGGCCAATAAGAACATCAAGAAAATCATGCAAAAAATGTCCGCCAAGCACAAAGAATGGCCTGACCTGTTGCCTCTAAACCTGTTAGCATATAGGACGTCAATGCGCACTTCTACTGGGGCTACCCCTTATTTATTGGTCTATGGCATGGAAGTAGTACTTCTCATACAAATAGAAATAGAGTCCCTGAGAGTGTTGATAGACGCTCAGATAGAGGAAGACCAATGGCTGTTAGATCGGTACCACCAGCTGTCCCTGATAGATGAAAAGAGAGCTACAACTATTTTCCACGTGCAGTTATATCAGCAAAGGACTGCTCGATCATACAACAAGAAAGTCTGAATACGATAATTCAAAGAGAACGACTTGGTGCTGAAGAAAGTTTTGGCCAATCAGGACGAAGCCAAAGGAAAGTTCACCCCAAATTGGGAAGGCCCTTTCATTGTCAATGAGGTGTTGACAGGATGAGATATCAGATTGCAAGAGATGGATGGGAGTGAATTTCCCCAACTCATCAACTCAGACACCATAAAAAGGTACTATATCTGAAATATATGCATACCAGCATCCTGGTCCTGTGAATCAATCAAATCAGTTCAGTTTTCACTAAAAGACGGAACTACGAGTGACCTGATCTCCCTCAACTCGGGAGTACGTAGGCGGCCATTTCTGGTGCGGTCAAACCAAACTAAAAATTCAAAAACTCATCAAAGCAAACTCAAAAGAGACACTTCTCAAACCTCTCTCACACAAAATTAAACTACGAATGACCTGATCTCCCTACACCCGGGAGTATATAAGCAGCCATTCACGGTGCTGTTTGACCTTCAAGAAAATACAAAGAACCATATAAAACCTAAATCCTATCAAACCTCGATGGTCAACGGGCCCGTCCGAGATATTCTTTGACATCTCAATGTCAATCCCTTAAAGAGAAGCTCATGATACATCAACAACATCAAGTCAGGAAGGAAGTGGTAATCACCCAGCAATGACAATACATATCCAAACAAAAAAGTGAATTAAAATATATTTCTATGATATATAATACTATTTGATATATACATTGTGTCCTGTACATGACAAAAATGGTTGATCTAGTATGTGCAGGAAAAATAAAGCTAGTCTATGGACCCAAAGATAAACGGGACAGCAGTGCCAACATGACATCTCTCTTTGAAGATGGTGGAGCCGCTGCAAGTGCAATACCCTCAGCGTCTATACGGGCTAAAACATCCACAACCATCTGTATAGTGGCACTGTGATCATCAATATAAACACTCATATCGACAACCAAACCATGAATATATGATCGAAGAGCAGTATTGTCTGCAATGTGGAAATCTTGTGAAGCTATGGCCTCATCCCTCTCTACAAAAGCAGCATCCCGGGTAATCAAAGTCTCCTCAATCTCAACAAAGAAGCATCTCGAGAAGATCGAGCCTCATCCATCTCGACCAATGCCGTATCCCGAGTGGCTCGAGCCTCATCTCTGTCAGCAAAAGCTATAACTCTGCCAGATAGGGCAGTCAACATCAGCACCCTAGCCTAACCTCGCTCGAAAGTCATCCTAGCTAATGAATCTACCAAAGCTGGATCTGTCCCGGTAGGAATGATCAGCGGGTCACTAACTAAGGCTGCTACCAGATCCATGAACAAATCATCCTCCGTAGGAGAATCTGGATCCTCTATAGGCTCCTCCTCATCTAAATCCACAATCGGAGCTGACTGGATGAATGTAGCTGATGCTATATCGGTCTCAAACCATGCTGAATAGTCTGGAGAACGATCCGGATGGCTAGTAGAGAAATCAGCCCTCTCCTTATGAGTCCAACACTCATAAATCCTGATCAGGTCGGCTGATGACATAAAAGAAGCTGACATCCGCTGATCAATAGCCCCCTCAAACTTGTGCAGGCTCTAGAATTGATTGAAATAACCCATAACTGCCAATGGATGGTAAGTGATCACCCATCTCAATCCCGCTAGGGGCAAGTAGTCCATGTCGGATGCATGGCTGATGAAGTTATAAGGGGTGACTAACCCTGAGCATGGCAGAATGGAAAAAGGATGTTCAATATATAACAGAAAAGCTGACCATGTCTCTGCATCCGAACACTCCGCTGGCTGAAAGGAGTAGGACATAGCTATATCATGGGTGAAACAGTACCCCTGATGTCTGAAGAAGCCAATCGGGCGCAAATGGGTCATGAGCTATACATACAACAAGACAGAGCTACCTGTGACGCCCCCAAATTCAGGTTACCTGACCCCCGAGTTTGGCGCTCACGATCCACATATAAACATTATCTAACTACCCATTTATTTATGAATAGAAATATACATCTCATTAACTGATATTGTTAATACATTGTCCCAGGTTTTCTAACCTTAACATAACAAATATACCCTTAGATATACAAAAAGGGTTATACAAAATAACATAATAAATATGTTCATTATAACTACTCCAGTAATACACCTTTGCCTTTGTCCTTCTCTGCCCCTCCGGCTACCTCGTTCCTAGCTGAAATATTATATTTAAGCAAGAGTGAGCAACAATTTTGCTGCGTAAGTTAAATCATACAATGAATGTATAAGAATCAAGAATAGCAAACTATCAATTCGATAGAATAACACCAAAGTTCAAAGGACTTTGAATTAGTTGAATAAAGCGTTAATCAATAACAAGACTTTCTCGCATTTTATGCAAAATAATAATTCGATAGTGAAAGAGTAAAACGCTTTCAAAATTTCTCAATTGAATAACAAGAATCAATTCTACGCAATAACAAAGTGGAATATTATCCAGATTTTATGCTGAGCGACCCTACAGGATCTTGAACTTCTCGAGTAACTATCAAAGGTTTTACTTTGAAGTACCCAGGTGTATTAGATAACCATAAAGATTAAATCATACCCCTCTACAAGTATATAAAGTGATCAGCTTCATTATACCCTATATTGTGCATAATACTTATACGCGCGCAACGGCCGAATATACGACCACAAAGTCCCTTTTTATATAAAAAGGTTGTTCTTTTCAGTCTTATAACCAGAATTCGAATCACAACAACGAAATACAATGATTTCAATATCTAATCGCTTTCTTGATCTAGCCAGAATAATTGGCATTGACCTGTCAATAATAATTGAGTTCTCTTCTTGAACCTATCAAGTTTCAAAAAATGTTCATCTGGCCAAAACAATTAGCTATGACATACCTCAACACGATTCAATAATAGACAAAAATTAACTGTACTATTTGCAATCAATAATAACTTCTACGGATGTGAATAACCAACAACAGTTATTCCCCAAACATATTCTCAAAATTAATAATTCAATTTGAATTAATAAACATGCACTAACTGCGAATAATCAACCATAATGCTCAGACGTGGTATAATCAGCAATAATTAACCACCACTATATTTGAAAAGTAATAACTTGAGATTGAGTTAAGAAAACTTGCATGATTCGTTGACTACTGCTACGCAATTTAAGTTAACTTCTTTTGTAAGACCTATCATTAATAAGATCGATCTCTTAATTAGCATCACATATCTTTCTCATAGCAATTTATCTAACATGTAATCACGTAATCAATTATTAAAAAGTACAACTATACTACCTTAACACTTATTCATTCATTTATAAGTTCTTAATATAACTTGATAAAATATTTATGACTTTAGAAGACTTAATAGACCATCTCAATTTCTATTTCAGCAAGCTAAAACAAAACTGACTTCTCTGTCTGACCTTTTCAGTTTCTCATTTCAGAAACCTGAAATGTTTTTTTCAGGAAGCTAAAATATACTATTCACAAAAATACAAAATCAGCTTATTATTTTTTCATCTTTTGGCCAATCATATATACATATATTCTATATATAAAAAGTATTTTTGTGGAATTTTTCAACTTAAGTATTTTCCAAAAATCCATTTCTAGTTAATTTCTTAAGAAAATAACTACCTCACGCTTAACTCCAGAAGTTTCCAACACTTGGCGGGATCTTATACACATTAATGTGAGTCTCCAGTTTAAATTTTATGGCCATCGGAGTTATACAACTCCGGTTATAGCGTTTTTTGTCGGGAAATCCCAAAAATTGAAATGGCCATAACTTACTCAATTTAAGTCAGAATGAGCTCATTTTTAGACACAAGCTACTTCATTCCATATATTTTCATGTCCCAAAAGGCCGGAATTTATTACAATATTTAAGTGGACAAAACTGCCCTTCAAAATCCCGAATAGCCTACTTTTAAGCATTTTTTAGATTTTGCTTCTTTTACTAAAATCAGTTCAAACAAAAATCTACAAAATATTTTTTGGTGATTCCACTTGGATCTATTAGAAGACTCATATATCTAACTCTAAAATCTAACCACACTCAAAAATTCAAAGTAGAATGAGAGATATGGTCATTTCCATATCATACTTCGTTTTTCCAAAAATTTGTTTTTCAACATTTGGTGATTTTTAAGAAAACTTCTATACTTTCACATAAAACCAACATAGCTCACCATAATACTTAAAATAACTCATATACTCATGGATATACCATGATCCATGATCTATATCATCAAATAATCAAAGCTAAGAAAAATTTAATTTTCTTACTTTTGAAAAACATAATTCATATTTCACACTTTAAATCTAACTTTTGATCCACAAAAGGGTTCAATCTATACATGAAACACTTTTAAACATTTGGATCTAAGGTTTTTAATCTAAAGATCAAAACTTCATACTATCAACAATCAAATCAAAATAAAAAAGAATTTAATCTATATAGAAATCCGTATACCTTCTCTTGATTCCTCTTTTTCTTCTTTCTAATACTTAGATTAGGACTATGAAACTTGAAAGAATTCTCTCTCTCTCTCTTTCCTCCCTCTTGGCAGAACTCCCTCTATATTCTTTCTCTCTCTCTTGGTTGCTTAGTTAGCTAAGTTAGAAAATAGAAAAGAGGAAAGAGAAAATAAAAAGAATATAATTTGGTGGGTTAGTAGATATATTTGTTATATATAATCTACCAAGCTTTTACTCTTCCTCTCTCTCACACCCAAATATTCGGCCAAGTGGCTTTGTAATTCTCCACCCAATCTTAGCAAATCTAATCCTATATCTTGCCAAATCTCTCCATATCTTATCAAATCTCTCCAATATATTTTCCTCCTCTCTCATAATCTTCTCATATCTTATCAATATCTTTTCATATCTTATCAATATTTTTCATATCTTATCAATATCTTTTCATATATTATCAAATATAACCAATATCTTTATTTTTCATATCTTATCAATATCTTTTCATATATTATCAAATATAACCAATATCTTTTCATTCTCTCTCATAATCTTCCTATCTTTCTTTCTATATAATTCTACCACATGGCCCTTTCCATCCACTCCATTTTTGATTTATTAAATGCTTTATATAATGACAATAATGCCCCTCCATAAGTGAATTTAAATTGGGCCAAGCTTGGGCTCCATTTTATTTCTTTTTGGGCTTGCACTTTCTTATTCTTTTGCCTACTAATTAAAATGAGCTTGGGCTCCTCCACCAAATAAATTGGGTCATCACTATACTTGCCCTTTATATCAAATGTTGGGCTAGCTTAACAATTTAATTGTTATTAAATCAAATTAGCTACAAGCCTCATACTCAAATAATCAATTGGGCTACAAATTAATTCTTTGGGCCCTAAAATCAACTTAGTCCCATACTTTTAATTTTTCTCTTACTCTAATCATTTAATTAGGGTCACATTCCACACCTTAGCAAATAAATTCCTTACTCACATATCTTTAATTTCATAACCCAATTAGACTTGCTATATTTAGGTTATAAAATTAATTATTTGAGATGTATAAAATAAATCTCTTAGAATTAGTATATATTTAAATACTATCATTCTCCCACATTATAACCATTAGGTTATTTAATTACCGTACCTAATATACGTATTAGGTCACATAACTTTATTCTCAATTCTATTTATATACAAAATATTTTGTATACACCTTTATTCAATCACATACATAATTCACATATATCACAACATATTCCCCTAGTGTATTAACTTAATAGCTCTAATTAGCTTAATAAGTTATAAACACTCATATATTCATTAATACAATTATTATAACTGTATTTTCTACGAATCCCTATCCATGACTCAGGTTAGGGTTTCTATTCTCTGTTAAACAAAATTGTACTCATATTTCTCAGTCAATACACAGTTTCACCTCTTTGCTAAACTTGTATCACAGATACTCGGCACAATATTGATAATCAATATCAATATTAAATAATAAAAAAAATTTATTCATAAAATTTTGAATTATTCAAAATTCTATGTCCTCACACTACCTCTAAAAACCCCCTCTGGATGGGTACTGCAATAGGTAGCTGACCTCAATGTCTCGGCCAGTATCATTGGTAGGATGGTACTACCTTGTCTAAGGGCACGAACCACGACCATCAACCCAATGTCCAAGTGGTCCAAATACAGTGCCATGTATACATAGGCCACAATACACATCAGCAAAACATCTATTCTGGATGAATGTCACGCCTCTATCGAGATAATAAAATCACTAGCATGTCAATCGTAACTATCCAGCCTGCTGAAACGATCGATCAAAAAGTCAATAGAGAACACACGTCCAAAAATGATCTCCTACGTGACTACACTCTAACGTAGACCCGACATCCGCAAGAACGGCCTCCTCATATCACTAATAGCAGTCTGAGCACAAGGCAAGTCCAAAGCCAAACCAGTAAGTCGCTCATACTCCTCCAAAGTCGGATTCAACTTGTGTCGCCCGAAGCGGAAAACCTTCCTCTCAGGTATCTAATAGGATAAAAGTTCATCTAGGAATCCATATGGAACCTGGAAGTCCATGAGGGCTAATGATTGCCCTAACATCTGATCCACTGTCCCTTTAGCTGGGAAGGGCAGGCTCTGGTACCACGACCGCAATGACGATGCCACCACAGATGGTGGTAGATGCTTGATGCGACTGACTGTCGATGGCGACATTTGTATCACCATATCACAAGACTATCTAGGGGTCAAAACTGAACTCATCTGTCTACGTGCATATCCATGACATAATATATGCATAATGACAATGATAAACATGATGCAATAGATAGGAAATATCATGCATATCTATAATAAACTATCTACAGCAAGCATCATCTCTGTCTACTAATAAAGTAAAAAATAAAAAGTACAAGGATATGGGGCACAACCCTAACTACTAACAGTGGTCTATCAAATGGGGCACAGCCGCCCAACATCCAAAATAGTGGCCTATCAAAAGATATAGCTATAAAAGCTATCCAAAAAGATCCAAAATATCTACACTCAGGCTGTTAACCTGCTCCATCTCCTCCATGGACACAAAGTCTCGGCCATTAGGAATGTCAGGGCGGTACAAGGGAGGATCAGCCCCTGTATAACTGCTAGAAAATTGACCTATGGAAGGGCTCGCTCCAGAGCTGGAAGGATCAAAAGAAGATGCCTCTAATGGATCTTGGCTAAGATGCCTGATAAACAAAAGAGCTCTCTCCAACTAATGGATCAGTCCTATAATCTGGTCCAAGTGAGTTGGCTCTCTGAGGCAAGCTATCTAGTCTATCATCATCACAGACCCTGGCACTATATCTTCCATGAACTGGGTAGCACGAGTCTGATCCTCAATAGTGCAAGGACTCCACCAGCTGCTAAATTCCTCCTGGTAGTATAGACCCTCTGACAGGGTAAAGCCATCTACGCCATCCATCGGAATGTTTGTGAGTGGCTGAACTAGTGGCCAATGATGCCAAACAGGAGGAACAAAGGAAATACGGATCTGCCCCATGATGCTCCTGATAGCACGCTCTCTTAAATAGAGCTCCCAACCTCCCTCTCTCAAACATGGGACTTTGCGGGTAGATAATGTAAACTCCCAGCCAGTGGGGAAACCGCCCTCAAATCTTACTGTTAAAAAGTCTGAGGTATACGATACCCATGATATCGATCCGGCTGTCAAAAGCTCAAGCTGCAGGCGGGAATAGGTGAATCCCTCAGCTACAGGGACCTCCGTCAAAGTGGAGTGGTGCCAACACCGTCCTCGAGGATAAGTCTCCAGGCCTAAAGTGGTAGCGGGACGTAGGTAAGGAAACCTCTCATATACCCAGAACTGGCCATGTAAATATAAAAAGTCCTCAGTGACCAAGACTGACAAATATAAATGCAGAAATCAAAAAGGTACAAGAAAGATGCACTCACCAGCAGAAATGGGTAGAACACTAACCAAGCCTCCGTCACACCCTCCGAGCGCATGCGCATACCTCTGAGAAAATAGGCAAAGGTGTAGGTGCCTCAATCAAAGTCACTGAGGTGCTCCACATATCGAGTGGCACTGACCAGGGCAAAGGACACCGATGTAGAGTTATCCGCCAGGAAACAACCCCTGATGATCACCAGAAACAATCATCGTAAGATGCGATCCCTAACCCTCTATTCATCAAGCAAAGCCTCAAGCAAAGCCCCACTCTGGGCATCTATTCTCAAGGGACCATATCGGACTGTTCGACCCTTGATGGCGGTCGCAGGAACTCCCAACAACTATCGAACGGCAGTGGGTGTAATATCAGCAACAACAGGCACTGGCTCACCCTCAAACTCTATCCCGGTGATGAACCTCTAATCCATCGGCGTCATCATCACCTCGCAATCCAGTAAGTAGAAAGACTGGGTCTGGTGGAACCAGTGCTCGGACAAAGCCCTCATATAACCCCAGGGGCAACAGTGGGGAAGGATATAAAAGAACGTCTGAAACCCCCAGGTGTTAACAATGTCCCTGTAATCCTGGTGCAGAGTGTGATAAAGGGAATGCACATTAAACCAATTCCTTCGAGGCTACGTGAAGCAAGGAACCTGCATCAAAAGACAAACCATATCAAACTTGTGCCCCGAGAATGGCAAAAGAAAGAAAGAAAATCCAGAAAGAAGGAAACTTCGGTCACCTCGTTGGCATAAATGAACCTCGATGGATGGTGACTCAAATCTCCCAGGAGATCTTGGACTGGCACAGCAATGCCTGGGAGCTTTGCACGTGGAGCCTGAGCTAGGGCAGGAGCAGAAAATGAAGCCTCCTCATCATCTATGTCTACCGGCGCTCAGCCCGGATTAGAAGTATCACTGACTCAGCCAATCTACGAGACGGTCGGGCTGGCCGTGGCTGAGGAACATCGGAGGCTCTCCTCCGTCTAACTCCTGAAACAACCCTGCTAGCACTCCCAAGTCTATCTCGGTACATCACCTGCACAAAGTCTCCAAATCAACTCAGAAAGGGTGAGGTAAGCCTAAAACATGTGGCTTATTATTTTAAATCAGTATTTTGTGCACTTTTAAATCCTAAAACATGCATAGGTTAGTCAAAATCCTCAGTAGAGTAAAAATTACATGTTTATTAAATGCTCAGGATTTTAAAAATTTTTTGCCAGAGTCTCCTTTGTAAAATGGACTGTCCGCATGCACACACGCATGTCTAGGTGGCCATTCAGTAGCACGCCTTCCCAAAAATAGAAACAGTTCATATTTATGAAAAAAAATCAAAAATAAACTTCACATGGTGGCCAAATTACCATAGACATTTTTAGTTGAAAATCCAGGCTCATTAGGCCTCAAAAAAGATGAGTAAACTGATCAAAAAGAGCAAAAATTGACTGTCTCAGAATCCAAATTTTCTTACATCAAAACATGTATTGCAGTAAAATATGCATACTTATGAAGTCAAAAAAAAATTTAGCAAGTCATATAAGCATACATTTTTGATACATTGCGTTCAAAAGCACCCTACGTGATTTACATGCTTCTAAAAGTCAAAACATGAAAAGATAGGATGTAAATGTTACCTGAGATGTGCAGAACGCGTGGCCGCTGACGAAATATAAAAAAAGCTGCCTAAACTCCGTAGATCTAAAAAAGAAAATCGGATTTCGTTTGAAGCTCAAAACTGAAAATGAGTTTATGAGCTCCCTGTTGCCCAATATAAATCCGCAGGAAGGAGAAGGCCCACCTGCGGCTGCCGCATCCCCTACCTGCGGCTCCCTAGGGTGGGCCCCACTCCCTCCGGCTCGGTCCAGTTTGAGTTTAAACAGAGTTTACATGAGCTGAAAAGTCAAATCTGAGAAAAACTACTACGCGATTGAGCGTATTAGCATAAAATCCCGTTTTTAAACAGCAATGTACTGAAAGAAAGTGGAACTTCATGAAAACCATGGGTTATCATCCTGAATCAATATCTGGGGACCAATGATGAAAACTGCTAAAAAACTGCACAAAAATGCCAAAAACTACAACTTTCGAAGCGTCGGGTACGGTCTGTTGACAATTCAGCCGTTAGCACAACCCCAACGAAGCGTCGGGCACAGACTGGTGATAGTTAAGCTGTTGGCACAACCCCAATAAAGTATCGGGACCTGACCGATGACAGTTCAGCCGTTGGCACAACCCCAGCGAAGCGTCCGATTCTGACCGATGACAGTTCAGCCATTGGCTCAACCCCAGCAAAACGTCAGGTACAGACCGGTGACAGTTCAGCCGTTGCCTGAACCCCAATGATGCGTTGGGTATAGATTGGTGATAGTTCAGCCACTGGCATAACCCTAGTAAAGCGTCGGGTACAGACCGGTGATAGTTTAGTTGTTGGCTCAACCCCATCAAAGTGTCGGGTACAGACCGGTGACAGTTCAGCCGTTGGCCCAACCCCAATGAAGCGTAGGGTCCTGGCCGATGACAGTTCAGTCATTGGTTCTACCCCAGCGAAGCATCGGGTACGGACCGTGATAGTTCAGCCGTTGGCTCAACCTCAGCGAAGCGTCGGGTACAGACCGGTGACAGTTCAGCCGTTGGCACAACCCCAACGAAGCGTCGGGTCCTGACTGTTAACAGTTCAGCTGTTGGCTCAACCCCAACGAAGTGTCGGGTCCTGACCGATGACAGTTCAGCCGTTGGCTCAACCCCAGCGAAGCATCGGGTACTAACCGATGACAGTTCAGCCGTTGGCTCAACCCCAACGAAGCGTCGGGTCCTGACCGATGACAATTTAGCCATTAGCTCAACCCCAGCGAAGTATCGGGTACAGACCGGTGATAGTTTAGCCGTTGGCTCAACCCCAGCGAAGCGTCGAGTATAGACCGGTGATAATTCAGCCGTTGTCTCAACCCCAAAGAAGTGTCGGGTACAGACTGGTGACAGTTCAGCCGCTGACTCAACCCCAGCGAAGCGTCGGGTACAGACCGGTGACAGTTCAATCGTTGGCTTAACTCCAGCAAAGCATCGGGAATGATCCGGTGGCAAAAATAATATATCAATCTATCCCCACAAAGGACAGATGATGGAATCTATTATACACATCCTTAGAGGGAGCACCAAGAAGGATTGGTAATTCAACCCCCTGTTGCAAACTACCGGTGTAAATTATCATCAGGATAGGCATCAGAAGCATCCATTAAGGTAACTCGGTAATCGAGATATATCCCCAGCGGAGGAGCCTTTAGATATGTACAACAGCATCAGCCGAAGGGAAATATGCCTTACGGAGAGTATTGACAAACGTGGGAAACCATTGGTCTCAAACCAAGGTAGCATCAATAATGTTATCCCTATCAGAGTCGACAAGGGTTATCATGAATGACGTCATCCCCAGCAGAAAGTGACAAGGATAATTAGAGATAGCCTATCAGTGATATCTTACCAGTAACCGCCTGACAGTGCTGCCCCAAGGGTTATCATGAATGACGCTATCCCCAATAGAAAATAACATAAATATTCAATGATAACCCTAACCCCTCAAAGGCATCTAACATTCATCACATATCATGCTATGCATTGCCTTACCTTTGCATTTCTATTTTTAGTGTCTTGCAATCTTTATCCTGTTCATTCCACTACATTGCATGAACATGATAAAGAGGGGTATCTGTAGACACTCAAAATTTTCTTCTGTCCTATTGTAGACACTCGATTTTTTTGCATTCCTGTTAATAACCCTGTAGGAGGGCAAAACTGCCTATTTTAACTCAACCCTGATTTCAATACCGGGATGTCAACTCAGCCCCGGTCTCAACCCAAAAGGTACAGGTCAGCCCCAATCTTAACCCGGGAAGTACTGGTCAAACCCGGTCTCAACCTAGGAGGTACAGGTCAGCCCCGGTCTCAACCCGGGAAGTACAGGTCAACCCCGGTCTCAATTTAGAAGGTATAGGTCAGCCCCGGTCTCAACCCGAGAGGTACTGGTCAGCCCCGGTCTCAACTTGGGAGGTACAGGTCAGCCCCGGTCTCAACTCAGAAGGTACAGGTCAGCCCCGGTCTCAACCCGGGAAGTACAAGTCAGCCCCGGTCTCAACCCAGGAAGTACAGGTCATCCCCAGTCTCAACTCGGGAGGTACAGGTTAACCCCGGTCTCAACCCGAGAGGTAAAGGTCAGCTCCGGTCTCAACCTGGTAAGTACAGGTCAACCCGGTCTCAACCCGGGAAGTACAAGTTAGCCTCGATCTTAACCCGGGAGGTACAGGTGAACCCCGATCTCAACCCGGGAGGTACAGGTCAGCCCTGGTCTCAACCTGGGAAGTACAGATCAGCCCCAGTCTCAACCCGGGAGGTACAGGTCAGCCCCGGTCTCAACCCAAGAAGTACAGGTCAGCCCCGATCTTAACCCAGGAAGTACAGGTTAGCCCCGGTCTCAACCCGGGAGGTTTAGGTTAACCCCGGTCTCAACCCGGGAGGTACAGGTCAGCCACGGTCTCAACCTAGGAAGTATAGGTCAGCCCCGGCCTCATCCCGGGAGGTACAG
This sequence comes from Panax stipuleanatus, assembly GCA_020205555.1. Taxonomy (NCBI): domain Eukaryota; kingdom Viridiplantae; phylum Streptophyta; class Magnoliopsida; order Apiales; family Araliaceae; genus Panax; species Panax stipuleanatus. The sequence continues at coordinate 97,936,912 of CM035126.1, read as the reverse complement.
TTCATCCCCGGTCTTAACTCGGGAGGTCAAATCGAGCTCCGATCATAACCCGGGAGGCCAACTCAACTTCGGAGATAACCCCAAAGCCTCACATCATCTCTAGAGGCAATACTGGAAGAACCAAGTAGCTTCAGAGATAACCTTGAGGACAAACAGAATCGGCTGGGATCCAAACCTCGGAGACAACCCCGGGAAGTCAGCCGAAGGCCATGCCAACACTGAATGCAACCCCGAGTGGGGAAAAATGGTCATTTTACCAAATTAAAGTTGATTCAATCAAACTTGCGCCGAACTGATGCCACCAAGGTCAGAAATAACCATAACGATGATCCCGAGTGAAAACAGCACAAGACAGCTCAACGGATAAACTGCGAGGAATCAAAGACCTAGTTATGAACCCATGTTTTTGGACTCAGAAAAGGTTTAGTCCCATGTCATTGCGACACTCTCGGTGAGGGCTTTCTGTAAAGGTATAGCATGCCTCAAACGGATGCTCCGATCAAAAGTTAGAAAGTTTCGAATCTGACCTCGCCTTGCTCGGAGTGCACGTACTTCAATGCAACAGGACCCACCATGTGAGCCCTGCCACATGGAGTCGCACCTCTACCTGTGGCTTCCGTAGGTAGAGCCTCTTCCATCAGGTCTATATATATGAGTCCACCCCTGTTGCGTCGTTTCGGTGTTAACAAAACGGGCACAAAACACGTGCAAGCATACATGGTCGACAAGTAATAAATTAGATAAGTAAAGTTCGTTCGCACGGAAAAAACAAGTTAGGCTTAAACTATCATGCAATAGTCCTATAGTTATTTTAGTCTGCTCAAGCGAGTATCAAAGTGTGACTTAATAACTAGACTGATTTTAACAGAAACTCAACTAATTAACAGACGAGGGGTTCAAATTAGAGAAATATGGGATCCTAACTTCACCTATTGCATCGTCTAGATTACCAACACCTCATGTCAAGTATAAATAATCACATAGGACTGCTAGTCGGGAGCACGAATGTGAGACAAGGCTATTTGTCAATAAACCAAGCCCATATCATATAATATCCACAAAAGAGATAGAAATCACATGAACACCAATAAAACCTAAATCATTATATGTCTATGTGATTTTCAAGCTATATCAGTTTAAGTGTAAGCCCCCAATAGACTACATATGGCAATACGGTATATTTCTATCCGGATTACAAATCACAAAACTCATCGAAATGCAAGTTTCACGAACATAAGCTAGCATGGCAAAATCTAAGTTTACACTTCCTCTTTCAATTCCATGTAAACTATTACATTAGATGTTGATCAAACATCTAAACATACAATACAACCATGCTAGGCAATCCATACATTTTCACCCATATATTTCAAAGAGGCATAAAACCCTAGACTAAGCAATAAGATCCATTAGAATCCCATAATGGTAGTAAGTTCATCTCTGAACCACAAACCATTATGGGATTTAAGCCAAGCATTGAAAGCACCAATGAAAGTAAGAGAAAAGAGAGATAGAGAATGCAAATCTTGTGGTTCCCCTTTTCAATAGAAGCTAAAAAGCTCAGTTTAGAGCACCAACAAGCTCCAAAGTGAAACCCTAATAATGGAAGCTACTAGAACTAGAAGAGAAGAAGAGTTAAGCTCTCAAGCTCTCTAGTTCTCTAACCTTAGAAATGTAAGCAAACTTGTAATAAATGTTAGTTTGAGAAGTGATAAGTGATATCCCGTTCAATACACAACACAAAACCATATAAAGATTACACTCAGCCAAAAATATGAAAAAGTTAACATTTTGGGACCGGCGCGGCCGCGCGGCCTTGCCTTGTATTCTTGGCGCGGGCGCGCTAGAGCAGGCCTCTGGCCCTGCTAGTCGGCGCGGGCACGCGGGCTTCCCTTGCAACATTGGCACGGCCTCGCGAGCATGTTTCTGCTGCTGGTGCAATTCGGTTTTGGCTGCTTTCTTGTGCAATCTTTGCTACTTCTAGCTGCTTCACATTTGCTTTCTTTGAGGCCCCTTTTTCGCATGCTATAGCTTACTTTCTCTTGCCCACTCCCTTATGCCACATCTGTATTCATGCCATCCCACCTATCTTTGTTGCCAAGTCATGCCATTATGCCCATTATCTTGCCATTCCATGCATTAATCATGCCATTCCATGCCTTCTTGAGTTTCCTACCTAAGATATGCAAAACAAAGATAAAATTCATTAAAAGACAATAAAATGCTTGAGTTTAAGCCATAATCACAGCAAGTTGATATCCAATAAGTAGGTATAAAACCTACTTATCAAATACGCCCAAACATAAATATTGCTTGCCCTCAAGCAACAAAGACCAATGTAAACTACATGATATGCAACTAAACAAAATGAAAATGAATCCCACAATATCAGCCATGATGCGAACTCCAATAAGAAGTGCCTTAGAGAGATAATAAGACACTGAACAGAGTAATCGGCTCAAGCTATAGTTATAAAGACATACAATCTCTAAAATCACAACCTGTTGCTACAATGTAGTGTGTGTGTGCAATGCCATAAACAAGCTTGACAAAGGTAAAGATTCCACATGCTATACTTCTAAGGAAGGAGAATTGAGGTTTTAAATCAAGAATTTTTCATTTATACAAAACAATGACCAAACTAACACATAGATACAAGTTGAAGTGTAACAAGGGCTTATTATGCTTTTATTCACACACGGGGGCGATATTCGCACTTTTCCCGTGGTTACACCCGACTGTGCAATGCTAGGCACTTTTAGGCTTTTCAATAATACCCATTTAATGAGCTTTCGACCAACGACTCCCAAACCATAAATGCCTTAGGGCGCTGGGTGTAGAGACAATCTCCTAGGGCGTACTTGCTCCAGTATCAAAGGCCACATGACTTCGCTAGCCAAGGTGTTTATTCTATTTTTTTTCACAGCTTATTTTCTTTTCTTTTCTTTTGCTTTCTTTTTCTTTTTCTTTTTCTTTTTATTAGCATGCATAACCAAAGTTTTCCCTCAAACTTGTATTCCAGTGTTGTTAAGGTCATAATTGCTTTTATTACATAATTCTAGCAAGTAAAAACAAAATTTTCCCCTTAAAAGACAAGCATGCACTAATCTAGTCAACAAGCAAAAACATACAGTACTGTGCTATCCGGTAACATCAAAGAAACAGGCATAGATTACATCATGTATAAAAATATAATTGAGCTTAAGCTACTAACAGAGTTCAAAAATCTATCATATCTCAATGTCATCATTGGCCAGATTGGAATTCAACAGGCTAAACATATGGGATTAGGCAATGCAATGCAATTAAACATAACTAAATGAACAAAATAAAATAAAATTGAAAAAAATTTATGCAAAATTTAACTAACATATACTAGAATGCAATGCAACTACTATATACAACCTAACATGCAATAAAAACTATATGCACTTAACTAAATGCAACTAACTAAATGCAATTAAAACTAAATGAATTTAAAACTATATGCAATACTACTACTAACACCCAATACCACCAAACTTGAAATATTCAATGTCCCCATTGAAGGTAAAGGTCAGGAAAACTCCCCTACTTATCGATATGGCCACCCTCCTCGGGTGGTGAGTCTGGCGGTGGGTATGGCAAGCCAAAACCGAAGGTGGGCCACTCCAGCATTGTTCTTTGCTGAGGAAATGCCTCAGCCAGTGCACAGGTCAGGCCATCGGCAAATGCTGCAAAGTTCCCATGAAGTGCGTCTATCTTCCTCTCTAAAAGACGAAACTGGCTACCCTACTATATGTCACCAGCTGGAGGAGGAGTTGCACTATTTAATGGCTGTGGCTGTGGTGGTGGAACTGTTGGCAGAAGAGGAAGGATGAATCCTTTTCCTCGAGGATGTGCTGTGCCCCCGTTCCAGTCCTCAAAGTGCTTAATCGTGGCATGAGTGATGTCTCCGCTTGGCATTTGGACCTGCTCATCTTCCCAGTCAATGCCTGCCGCAACACATAGATGAGCCACCACGGATGCATGTGGAATCGACCCGGTAGTACTGCCTCTCATAAAGCACGGCATATTCTGATTTATAACATGCCTGATGTCGATATGTTTCCCCATGATGAGCCCCCATAGTATAATAGCCCGCTCGACTATAACCTCGTGTTGGTGGGTGGATGGCATCAAATTGGCGCAGATGAATAAGTTCCAAGCTTTGGCATAATGGTTCAGGGCGACGGCGGGGAAAGTGGTATACTCATCAATAGTGTCCTTCTTAATTTTCCATTGCGTGCTTGGCATGCACAAATCAGCAACCACCCTGTTAAGGTTCATTTCAAACCTCTCTGCCTCAACCTAATTCACTTGCCCAGCCGGGGGTGGAGGCAAGTTTAACACCTCTCGGATTGCCGCCGGGTGATAATCAATAGTTTGGCCTCAAACAAAAGACTGGCCGCTCTACATTAGTTTGGCATTGGCATAGAATTCACTGACAATAGCCAACGGCACCGGTGGCGGTGTTGCACAAAAACCTTGCCATCCCATTTCTCGGATCATGGCACGTATATCCCCATTCTTGTTCACGGGCTTAAAACCCCGCTCCTTTAAGACTGTCTTGACTGCTATCCAATAATATTTGATTTGGGCTTCGATGCTAACAAATTTAGTTAAATCCAATGGGATCTCACTATCGTCACTGTGAGTGGGCAAAGCGGGAGCGGCAGATCGTGAATGCTTAGGACAAAAAAAAAACCCAAACTTATACCTCTGCAAGCGATTGAACAAACCCTAACTGTGAACACAATTCCCCCAACTTGCAATTTCTAAAAATTCGAACCCTAACTGTGAGTAAAGATGGAATGAATTGTTGGAATGAAGGATGAGGCTAGGGTTACGGATTGGATATGAGAATATGAAAGTGCAATAGAGATATTGGAGGGATTGGATTATACAGAATAGGCCTTGGAGAGGGAATTTGTACGTGAAGAACTGAGAGAAATCGTGTATGGTGAGAGGGGGGCGGTTACAAATAGATATAGAGATATGAAGTGAAACGGATTAGGCAAAATTAAAAACTGAAGTTTGGGGTGGGCGCGACCGCGCGGTGCTAGGTTTTACATAGGGCGCCGCCGCGTGGGGGCCAACAATGAGTTCTCTAGACTGGCAATCGGCGCGGGCGCGTGGGCTGTGGCCTTGTTGGTGGCGCGGCCACGCGGCCCTGAGCCCAGGCAAAAATTTTCTATTTTTTTGGCAGCAACATTGTGAAGGGATAAGAAGCAACTTTCAACACTTATCTTACCAGCACATATAGCAATCAAAAATTAAGTCTAACTTGATTCCATCATCAAAAATGCATATATAAGATGTATATACTGTTAAATCCTTAGCAATGTTATGTAAGTTAATCATGTCTATGTGAATTCCCAAAAAAAATTGCTATAGGCTTATATGCAATATGCTAACATATTAGATATATGTCCAATGATTTTTCGACACCAAAAATATATGTGCAATTATGCCAAAACCAAAAATGTAGGCAATGATCATTCAAATCCCATGAATATATGCAATGAGTTTCTAACTCCCAAAAATATATGCAACATACCTAATGTCCAAAAATGTAGGCAGTGAGCATCCAAACACCAAAACTTGATCAAAAATAGTCAATTTTTAAAATGATTAGAATTAAACGGGGGAAGGGAAATGTAGAGATTAGTAACCAGAATTAAACATGAGAGAGATAAATAGAGAAATGTGCTGCAAGAATTAAACTTAAATAGAGAAATATAATGCAAGAATTAAACTGAGGAAGAGATAGAGATGATGGGGTGACTCCCATCGAGTGCTTGTTTACAGTCCATAAGCTAGACTCTGTCTAGTTTGGTCAAGCGGTGGAAAGGATCGAGGAAACCTTCTCTCGATTCACCTCACTGCTATAATAGTGCTTTTAATCTTTGTCCGTTCACCTTAAAGGGCTTGTCCAGGTATTGATCATAGATTTCCACTGCGCCATGCGGGAACACGGTTTTCACCGTGAAGGGGCCCGACCACCTTGATTTTAGCTTCCCCAGAAAGAGTCTTAGACGCGAGTTATACAGTAACACTGCCTACCCTGGCTCAAATGTTCTCCCCATAATGTTTTGGTCATGCCACCTTTTGACCTTCTCCTTATATAGCTTTGAGTTCTCATAAGCTTGCAATCTGAACTCGTCAAGCTCATTAAGTTGGAGAAGTCTTTTCTCCCCCGCAACCTTCAAATTGAAATTTAACTTCTTAATGGCCCAGTAGGCCTTATGTTCATGCTCCATGGGGAGATGGAAGGCCTTCCCGTACACAAGTTGGTATGGCGACATACCCAGGGGTGTTTTGTAAGCAGTCCTATAGGCCCACACTGCATCGTCGAGCTTGAGGGACCAATCTTTTTGTATGGGATTCACAATATTTTCTAATACTCTCTTTACCTCATGATTAGATACCTCTGCCTAGCCATTTGTTTGGGGGTGATATGCAGTAGCAATACGATGATTCACCCCATATTTGGCCAGGAGCGCAGAAAACTAACGATTGCAAAAGTGTGTACCCTCATCACTGATAATGGCTCTAGGCATCCCGAAGCGTGTGAATATGCTTTTCTGAAGGAAACGTAGGACCACCCGAGCATCATTGGTTGGTAAGGCTGCTACCTCTACCCATTTGGACACATAATCGACCTGCCAACAATATGTATAAATTTCCACAAGATGATACAAAAGGTCCCATGAAATCAATTCCCCATACGTCGAAGATTTTAACCTCGAGGATCATATTCAGAGGCATCTCATTTCTCTTGGATATGTTACCCACGCGCTGACAATGATCACAGTTCTGGACAAAGTTATGCGCATCTTTAAACAGTGTTGGCCAATAAAAATAGGCCTGAAGCACTTTGGCGGCTGTCCTCTCACCCGCATAATGGCCTCCATAATCTGATGAATGACAATCTCACAAAATACTTTCCATCTCGCTCTCTGGGATGCACCGCCTGATCACTCTATCAGCGCACTGTCGAAACAAATAAGGCTCATCCCAATTGTACCATCTAGCATCATGCAAAAACTTCTTCTTTTGTGCTCTATTAAAGTCAGATAGGATAATATTGCTCACTAAGAAGTTTGCAAAATCCGCGAACCAGGGCATCTCGCCTTGCACCACGAACAACTGCTCGTCTGGGAAGGACTCATTGATCATCACTTTATCATTTCTGTCCATCCCCTAATTTTCCAGTCGAGATAAGTGGTCAGCCACTTGGTTCTTGATCCCTTTTCTATCCTTAATTTCTAAGTCGAATTCTTGAAGAAGAAGTATCCACCGAATAAGGAGAGGTTTAGCATCTTTCTTACTAATCAGGTATCTGATCGCAGCATGGTCTGTATATACAATAACCTTTGTGCTAATCAAATATGACCTAAACTTGTCAAAAGCATATACCACTGTAAGAAGTTCCTTCTCGGTGGTGGTGTAGTTTAATTGGGCATCTGTTAGGGTTTTACTTGCGTATTAGATCACATGAAAGATCTTGTCCCTGCGTTGTCCCAATACCACCCCCACGGCGAAGTCGCTTGCATCACACATCAGTTCGAAGGGGAGAGACCAGTCTGGTGTTGTAATGACGGGAGCCGTAGTTAGTTTCTTTTTTAAATGTTTAAAGGCTACCAGGAATTTCTCATCAAAGTTGAACGGGACGTCTTTCTTGAGTAAACTGCACAAAGGCTTAGTAATCTTTGAGAAGTCTTTGATGAAAGGCCAGTAGAAGCCTATATGGCCGAGAAAACTACGAACTCCTTTTACAGAGGATGGTGGCGGTAAACTTTCTATGGTATCCAATTTAGCTCTATCCACCTCTAAAACTTTCTCAGAAACTTTGTGGCCCAGAATGATGCCCTCCTTTACCATAAAATGGCATTTTTCCCAGTTCAGAACGAGGTTGGTCTCAATATATCTTTTTAACACCAATACCAGATTCTCTAAACAGATGTCGAAAGAGTCCCCAAAGACAGAGAAATCGTCCATGAAGATTTCTACGTTATGTTTGACCATGTCTGAGAATATAGCCATCATGCATCTCTGGAACGTGGCTGGTGCGTTACATAGCCCGAAAGACATCCTTCGAAAAGAAAAAGTGCCATATAGGCACATGAAGGTAGTCTTTTCTTGGTCCTCGGGGGCTATTACAATCTGATTATACCCCGAGTAACCGTCCAGGAGGCAATAATAGTCGTGTCCTGCCAGCCTATCCAGCATTTGGTCAATAAATGGGAGAGGGAAATGATCTTTCCTTGTCGCTTTATTCAGTCTGCGATAGTCCATGCAGACTCTCCATCCCGTAACTGTCCTGGTAGGTATCAGCTCGTTCTTTTTATTTGTCACTACTAACATGCTTCCCTTCTTTTGGACGCACTGCAACGGGCTTACCCAGGAGTTATCTAATATCGGATAGATTATCCCAGCATCTAACCACTTAAGGATTTCCTTTTTGACAACCTCTTTCATGATCGGATTCAATCTTCGCTGTTGCTCTATTGATGGCTTGCTGTCATCCTCTAAGAGTATCTTGTGCATGCAGTAGGAAGGGCTGATCCCTTTGATGTCAGCTATGGTCCACCCAATAGCTGATTTAAATTCTCTTAGGACCCGCAGCAATTTGCCCTCTTGATCAGATGATAGAGCAGAGGCAACAATAACCGGCAATGTAGAAGATTCTCCCAAATATGCATACCTCAAATGGTTCGAAAGAGGTTTCAAGTCAAGTGTGGGAGCCACCTCTAGAGAAGGCTTTAGTCGCTCTGATGACTCCCCAGTCTGTCCAAGTGGTTCGATGGGAACTTTAAACTTTCGCATCTGAGGCACCGTATTCAGTATTTGTATGCACTCCACCACATCAGTCTCCTCTATGTCTGAGTCTCCCAGTAGAGCACTCTCCAATGGATCCACACTCAGCAAGTGTTCAGTTTCCTCCTGCAGTATCCTGTCAACAGTATCAATTCTAAAACAGTCTTCCTCATATGTGGGAAACTTCATAGCCTTGAAGACATTGAACGTCACCTTTTGGTCTTAAACCCTCATAGTTAATTCTCCCTTTTGTACATCTATGAGTGTTCTCCCGGTGGCTAGAAACGGTCTCCCTAGAATAATTGGAATGTTCTTGTCTTCCTCGAAGTCCAGGATGATAAAATCTGCAGGGAATATGAATTTGTCTACCTTCACCAAAACATCTTCAACAGTGCCCCTGGGGTAGGTGATGGATCTATCGGTTAGCTGCAAAGATATACTTGTCGGCTAAAGGGCCGGCAATCCCAACTGAGTGAACACCGATAGTGGCATCAAATTTATGCTTGCCCCCAAGTCGCATAGACACTTGTTGAAGGACAATTCCCCAATAGAGCATGGAATTATGAAGCTCCCTTGGTCCTTAAGATTTGGAGGCAACTTTATCTGTAAGACTGCACTGCATTCCTCTGTCAAGGCTACAGTTTCATAGTCTTCTAGCCTCTTCTTCCTTGACAGTATCCCCTTCATAAACTTTGTGTAGCTCGGCATTTGTTGCAAGGCTTCATCAAAAGGAATATTGATTTGTAGTTTCTTGAATACCTCTAAAAACTTGGCAAATTGCTTATCCAGTTTCTGCTTCTGGATCCTCTGTGGATATGGTGCAGAAGGGTAGACTACTTTTGGTGGAACATTAGTTTTCTTAGTGGTAACTTCCTTATCTACCTCAACCTCATTGTTGCCCTCCTTCCCATCATTCAAAACAATTTCAGCATTTTCTGCAATTGGGCGCGGGCGCGTCTGGTTTTGGCCTTCTTGGGGCTCGGCCGCGCCAGTCTCCAAATTTTCAAGCTGCTTCCCAGACCTCAGTGAAATAGCCTGGCATTGTTCCTTGCCATCTTTCCTCCCTGGATTGGCTTCCGTACTGCTTGGAAGAGTGCCTTGCTGTCTGTTGTTGAGCAAATTGGCCATTTGGCCCATCTGATTTTCTGAATTCTTGATTGCCACTGCTTGGCTCTTCATTATCAACTCAGTATTAGCAATATGCTTCAGCATCAATTCTTCCATTTCAGATCTCTTTTCTTGCTGAGGGGCGGCGTCTGAGTGATGTTGATGTTGTTGTTGATTAAATCCAGGAGGGTGTGACTGTCTAGGGGTATACTGATGTTGGGACTGTTGTGGCTGAGATTTTTGTTGGTAAGGTTGGTAGTGAGATTATGGTTGTTGTTGGACACTTTGGTATGGTTGTTGTGGTTGAGAAGGTTGGTATTGAGTTTGTTGAGATGGTTGAGACTGTTGGGCATTTTGGTTATTGCTCCAACTGAAGTTGGGATGGTTTCGATTGTTTGGATGGTAGGAGTTGGAAAATTGATTCTGCGGCTTTTGATAATTGCTGACAAATTGGACCAACTCTGTAGTGATGGCACACTTCTCAGTCGGGTGTGCTCCGGCGCACAACTCGCATACAAATACAACTCGTTAAACTCTATTCTCAACCATAGAATCTATCTTCTTGTTCATTGCCGCCATTTGTGCTGACAATGTTGTGATGGCATCAACATCCAATACTCCGGCTACTTTAGGTTGAACCATTCTTGCTATTGGATTCTGATACTCATTGGCCGCCATAGTTTCAATCAGATCATAAGCTGTTGGGTAGTCCTTGGCCCACAGGGCTCCTCCAAATGCGGTATCAATGATTGGCATTGACTGCCACCCCAAACCATTGTAGAACGAATTTATCACCATACATTCAGGCATTCTATGGTGCGGGCATTTCCTGAGCATTTCTTTGTAGCGTTCCCATACGTCATACAATGTTTCCCCTTATTGCTGTGCAAATTAACTCAAAGCACTCCTCATGGAAGCAGTCTTAGCCATGGGGAAGAATTTGGTTAGAAATTTCTGGGCTAAGTTTTCCCACGTTGTGATTGATCCTAAGGGTAATGAGTGCAACCAGCTCTTTGCCATATCCCTCAAGGTGAATGGGAATAATCGGTGTTTCACTGCATCATCCAAAATGTTGTTGAATTTAAATGTGTCGCATATCTCTATGAAGCTCAGGATATGCTCATTTGGGCCTTCTGAAGTAGCACCCCCAAACTAGATAGTGTTTTAAACCATCTGCAGTGTTCCTGGTTTAATCTCAAAAGTATTTGCAGCTATAGCTGGCCGCACTATACTGGACTGCAGATCAGTGATTTTGGGTATGGAGTTGTCCTTTAAGGCTCTATTATCTGCCCTCTGTTCTTCTGCCTTTTTCTCGGGTCGTTCAAGTTCTCCTTGTGGGTTGGTATTTCTAGTGTTTTCTCTCCAACCTCTACCGTTAATGTTCTCTTGCAGAGGCACTAACTCAGGATTGGTTGTCGTTTTGCATAAACTACCCACAAGTACCTGAAACACAAATAAAGATAAAGTTAGAAATGAGATAAGAAGAGATTTGTTCAAGTCAGAAAAATCTAACAAAAACTGATGTCAATAGTAATAAACTAACAACTATCACTGGCAACGACGCCAAAAACTTGTTGTGCTATTTCGGTGTTAACAAAACGAGCACAAAACATGTGCAAGCATACACGGTCGACAAGTAATAAATTAGATAAGTAAAGTTCGTTCCCACAGAGAAAAGAAGTTAGGCTTAAACTATTATGCAACAGTCCTATAGTTATTTTAGTCTGCTCAAACGAGTATCAAAGTGTGACTTAATAACTAGAATGATTTTAACATAAACTCAACTAACTAATAGACGAGGGGTTCAAATTGGAAAAATATGGGATCCTAACTTCACCTATTGCATCGTCTAGATTACCAACGCCTCATGTCAAGTATAAATAATCACATAGGACTGCTAGTCGGGAGCACGAATGTGAGACAAGGCTATTTGTCAATAAACCAAGCCCATATCATATAATATCCACAAAAGAGATAGAAATCACATGAACACCAATAAAACCTAAATCACTATATGTTTATGTGATTTACAAGCTATATCAGTTTAAGTGCAAGCCCCCAATAGACTACATAGGGCAATACGGTATATTTTTATCCGGATTACAAATCACAAAACTCATCGAATGCAAGTTTCACGAACATAAGCTAGTAGGGCAAAATCTAAGTTTACACTTCCTCTTTCAATTCCATGTAAACTATTACAATAGATGTTGATCAAGCATCTAAACATACAATACAACCATGCTAGGCAATCCATACATTTTCTGTAACGACCATGAATTTTAAACTCCTTATTTATTAAATATGTGATTTAATTTTAACGAGTTAGTTTTGTGAGTTTATTTAAACCTTATGTGGTGGTGAGAATTTGTGAAATGATTAAGGAAGTCACTAATGAGTTATTTAAATTAGTAGACTGACCTTAAGGATTTAATATCAGAGAATTGATGAGATTATTAATAATTAAATATTCAACTTATTTGAATATCGTGGCAGGATTGGAACGTATTTGATGAATTTCAATTATGAGTAATTAATTGATAATGTGTTGATTAATAATAAATAATAATTATTGAGTAAGAGATTAATAAATATAATAATATTATATTTACTTGGGTAATTATTTTATACAAGTATGCAATATATTAAACCTTGTAATATGTGGTGATTATCTTCATATTATATAAAGTGCATTGTGCACATTAATGTGGCTATGTATATTATATATAGACTATATAGTAAGATTTATTTGCATTAGTAGAGTTACACAATAATATTTCTTATGTGACTTGAAGTGTGTAAGTAAATATTCATGTATGCCTCATCAACATATAGTAATATCAATGAATAATTATTATTTGATAAATGATTTCAATAAGTTGTTATAATAATTATAATAACAGTTGTGTTGGTAAATACTAATAATGCCTAATTGAATTATATTCGGTATTAAGGAAAATGTACATGGATTATATGTTGATATATCTATGTGTACCCCTATTTGATACATTGTGTTATTAATTGAAGTAGCATTGTAACACCCATTTAATTAGATAACTTAAGTATATACTATAGGCATATACATATATAACATTAGTGTGTTGAAATGCAAGTTGCTGAGTTATTTGGTTGTCCCATAATTAGAGCTCATTTCTCTCCCACACGTAAACTCCCACATGGCTACTACACTACTCTACTTCTTCACCCAACTTCAGCAACATATAAATCATGATTGTAGGAGGAGTGGGTTTCATGATTTGATTCACCCACTTCTTGTTACCCATTGTATAATCTTGTTTGCCATTATTTTGATTTGGTGAACAAATTCAAGAACCGGGTAAAGAATTGGCTATATATAGAGCTCTCTTCCTTCATTGTTAACATTGCTGAGATTTTTCTCCAAGTGTAGAATTGATAGTAAGTTTTAACAGAGATATAATCAACAAGAGGTATAATCAATTATGTCATGTTCTTCTTTTTCTGTAAATTCTAAATTCTTGAAATTTATACATTCTTGATTTCATTTGAATTGGATGATTATTGGATAAAGAGATGCTTGCTAAGTGTTATACCAACTTCTAAATATGTTAGAATTGCAATATGTCTTGATAGAAGAAAACTTTGTAATTTTTCTGAGTTGGGTTTGCAGAACTACCGAAGCAGTTTAGCTACTGTCACTGGCCAACAGCCTGCGCAGCTGCGCCAGTTATGTACTAGCCAGCGGCGCAGCTGCGCCAGGACCAGTTCCCAGATTTTAATTTCTGTTAAGCTGCTGTCATGAACTAGCATATGGTACCTTGTTAGAACAAGAATGTAAACGGGATTAACACACATATATGAGTATATGCATGTCGTATGAACAAGTATAACAATGTTAGTACACATGATTAACGCAACACTTATGGTTTTGTAATGAAACTTGTAGTTTCGATTGTGGACTTAGACACATATGTAACATGTGCATATTCTGATATTCTAAATATGATCGTATGGTTTATATTGACATGAAATGCATGTTTAAAGTGTGTTCACACACTAGCATACGTGATTGCAAGATTCGGACGATTTCGAAATAAGAAACTTAAGAATTTTAAAAAGAAAACTTGACCAAGGACTTTGCCTTGTGATTTTTGACCATATGAGAGCTTTCATGTGGTTTAGATATACATTCTAATACATGTGAGTCATGACTACGAGACGCTTAACATGTACTATGATACCTTGTTGACTTAATGTGATTTCCGATGTGAAAACTTAGAATGAGAAAACTAAATAGCGTCGATTACCATGTGAATGATATTATGATCATGCGAGCATGTGTATTAAATTTCATTATACCTATAAGCATATTAACATAGACCTCGTTTGGTCAAAGCGTGAATTTCGTATATGCACGTATTCATAAGAAATGAATTTCTAAAGCATGAACTACGTGATTAAAGTATATATGTGTAGTATACTCGAGCATACATATTAAATATTGTTTAGCCTTGTTATGTGATAACATGACTTTAGTAATCAACTTTGAAGCATGAACTTGTATTGTTTAAAGTATGCGAATTACCGACATGAGAACATATGACTTTAAATTGGATTAGGATGAGGATGCTAGGTTTTCAAACTTGAAATTATAAAACTTATAAGCATGTGTGTTGATTTATAACTTGAAGTGCTATGTGTTCAAGCCTATATTGATGCATAGTTACTAGATAATCTAAAGTTATTAAATCTAAGACATGAGTAGATTGACTTACGTGAACTATGTGCTAGATTTATATGATGATTAGATTCCTTTAAGTGTAGGCTCGTATTAGTTCACACATACTAATTGAGAGACCGACTTATTAATGTTAGGTCGTTTCAACGCAGTTTAATTAAAGCTAGAACTTAATCGTAGCTGAGCAAACAGGCAAGTATTCTAAATTCTTGCACTACTTTATTCAATGAATTGTGTAAGCGAATTTCTTAACTTCACTTGATTTGAATGCAAGTTCCCTTACATTCTTTATTGTGCACGTTCCTATCCTTCTTATATTGTATTGAGCAGGTTATTATCGTATTGACAGTTAATTATTTAAAGCTCGAACTTTATTTCCAAACATGCTATTAGGTGGTTTAATTACTTTACAATTATTCCACATCAATTTTATTGATATCCGCACTTAGTGCACTTGAGTTCGTACAGTCTTGGACTTGTACCTTATTTAAAAGTTCTATAATTCTTGAACTGCGTCAGATAGAGTCTGAACCCTTGTTCGGTCAGACAATTGTATGAAGTTTTATAAAAGCTATCCAAACCAATTGATGGTATGGATTCTTAGACTGAAAAGAACACCCCTTATACATAGGGGAGTACCCCAGGTATCTAATATAAGATACAAATAGCAGAGTTGAATGTTATGCATATGCATGGCGTACGCAAGGCTGATCCCCTCAAGTACTTATTCTATAGCCAGTAACCAAAGGGTCAATCAGGTATTGATTCCGTTGGAGTTTTATAGTTCGAAGTCTACTTGACTATCAGTTATTCTAAAAGCAATCATTATTCTTGCTTCCGATATTCATATTATTGAATTCATTGTCAGATATTTTCTATTCATCATGATATATCCTTTATTGTTGTATTAAACTTGCTGAGCAAACTTGTTGTTCATTCTTGCTATATCATGACTTATATTGCAGTTAAGCCCGAGACTTCAGGGAAGGACAAGGGTAAAGGAAAGATGTAGGATTAGTTTGCAAGGAGCAGACTTTATCTTTATGTTTAATTAAATTACTGTTATGTAATATGAACCCTAATGACTATTCTATGGTATATTTGTATGTTTGTATTTAGGTTATCGAATCTTAGGACTAGTAACACCTTTTGAATGAACGACGTACGTTTATTATTTTTCGCATTTAAGTTATCGTATGTTGTTTAGAGGTGAATGTTTGTATTAGATCGTGGCGATCGGACCGGGGTCAGAGGACCCGGATTCGGGGGTGTCACAGGTTGGTATCAGAGCCTTAGGTTATAAATGTTAGGAATGCGAAACCTAGGTTATAACCTTAGTAGAAAACTCAAGTAGAATATATAAGCGATGGGTTGAGGAAATCCATCGGGTTTTATTGTGATACTGAAGTTGTTTATTTGAATCAAATATGATTGATAGACGTCTTAAACTTCTTAATGCTAACATGAATAGCATATCACATAAAGTCTAATGTTTTCTTCCTTTCCTCAGGATCATGCCGCCTAGGAGATTACCGCAGAACCAGAGGGAGGAAGGATCCGTTAATAATGGCAGAGGGGAAAATGTCGACCCTATGCAGAACTTCGTTAACTTGTTAACTGAGGCAATGCAGAACAGACCCCAGCCAGTAGCAGGACAGCCAGGACATCACTTGGCGAGCTTTAATAACTTTAAATTTGTAGGACCACCGGAGTTTCGGGGAACCTTGGACCCAATCGAAGCCCAAACCTGGATAGAAGAGATGGAGAAAGTGTTTGAGGTCCCACGAGTGGTCGAAGCACAGAAGATGAGTTTTGCCACTTTCATGATGAAGGGCAAAGCTAACTATTGGTGGAAGGCCAATAAGGGATGAGCAGGCGAAGGAGTTATTCCTTGGGATAAATTTAAGGAGCTATTTCTCAAGAATTACTTCTTGGAGAATACACAACAGGATATGGAAGTTAAGTTTCTAGAGTTGAAATAAGGTAGTATGTCTGTCGCAGAGTACGAGCCAAGATTTAACGAGTTGGCCCGATTCTCTTCACATTAGGTTGACACGGAAGCCAGGATAGCAAGGAGGTTCGAATTAGGACTGAAACCTTGGGTGCAGAAAGCAGTCGCAGTATTAAAGATTAAGACTTACTCTGATCTACTGGAAAGGGCTATCATTGCCGAAGGAGGCAATGAAGCCATTGCTTGATTCAAACAAGAAAAGAAGACCTGTCAGGAGGGACAAAAAGGGGGAAGCAGCAGAGGCAGCAACCCCAACAAGCGTAAATGGACAGAGAGCCAATCCTCTGGAGGTAACAAGTCCGGGGGAGAGGCCAAGAAAAGTGTAAAGTGCAACAACTGTAGGAGGAACCACTTCGGGGAATGTCTGAAGGGAAAGAGCGCTTGTTATCGTTGTGGACAACCGGGGCACATGGCTCCTCAGTGTTCGAACAAGAAAAAAGGAGGGTGTTTCTCGTGTGGAGCCCTAGACCATCAAATTAAGGAATGCCCGAAGAGAAAGGGGGATGCAGCTAGCGGCAATCACAACAACAACAACAACAACAACGGACTGAGTATCGGAGGGCTAGCCAGTCAAGCCAACAGACCAACGGCACGCACGTTCAACATGACCGTTCAGGATGCGATGGAGTCTAAGGACGTGGTGTCAGGTATCATCCCGATCAATGATATTGATGCTTATGTGTTATTCGATTCGAGTGCTACCTGCTCTTTTGTTTCTGAAGAATTTGCTAAATGGTTAGACTTACCCCGTGAAAGATTAGAACACCCTATGAATGTAGAAGTAGCAAACAAGGAAATTATCCCTGTAGAATACATTCATAGGAACTGTTATACTGAATTACGAGGATTTAAGCTCGACATGGATTTGATACCGATTCGTTTGGGGGAGTTTGATGTAATCCTTGGAATGGATTGGTTATCGAATCACGGAGAAGTTATCGACTGTAATAAGAAGTGCGTACACCTTAAGACTCCGAACAAGTCGAAGGTGGTATTTTATGGTAATAAATTGCAGAGACAATCTCATTGTCTGACGATGATGCAAGCGCAGAGATTGCTTAGGATGGGTAGTGTAGGTTATTTGGCTCATGTGGTTGATACTCGATGAGTTGAGGGTGAACTAGGTCAGATACCTATCGTAAGGGAATTCATCGATGTCTTCCCAGAAGAGATTCTGGGATTACCACCGGATAGAGAAATTGAGTTTGTCATTGATTTGGCACCAGGGACAGCACCGGTATACAAAGCGCCGTATCGTATGGCACTGGTAGAGATGAAAGAACTGATGGCTCAATTACAAGAGTTATTGGATAAGGGATACATTCGACCGAGCGTATCACCGTGGGGAGCTCCAGTCTTATTCATGAAGAAGAAAGATGGATCGCTCAGACTTTGTATCGACTACCGAGAGTTGAACAAGGTCACCATTAAGAACAAGTACCCATTGCCTAGGATCGACGATTTATTTGATCAGTTGAAGGGGGCGAAGTACTTTTCAAAGATTGACTTAAGGACCGATTATCATCAACTGAAGGTGAGGCCGGAGGATATTCCAAAGACGACATTCAGAACTCGGTATGGACACTTTGAGTTTCTGTTAATGTCATTCGGATTGACGAACGCACCGACAGCATTTATGGACTTGATGAGCAGAGTGTTCAAACAGTATTTGGATAAGTTCGTTGTCGTATTCATCGATGACATTCTGGTGTATTCAGAGACGGAGGAAGAACACGCCGAGCATCTTCGAATAGTGTTGGAGACATTAAGGAGAGAGAGGTTGTATGCAAAATTCTTCAAGTGTGAGTTTTGGTTGCAGAGAGTGTAGTTTTTGGGGCACGTTATCGACAAGAATGGTGTTTCAGTGGACCCAGCAAAAGTAGAAGCGGTTATCAATTGGGAACAGCCAAAAATACCAACAAAAATCAGGAGTTTCTTAGGATTAGCGGGATACTATCGGAGATTCATCCAGGATTTTTTGAAATTAGCATCGCCGTTGACCAATCTTACTAGAAAGACAGTTAAGTTCGTTTGGACGGAGAAGTGTGAAGAGAGTTTCCTAGAGTTGAAGAAGAGGCTTAGTCAAGCACCTATGTTAGCTTTACCAGATAACACGGGAGGGTTTGTAGTGTGTAGCGATGCGTCACACAAGGTTCTTGGCTGTGTACTAATGCAACACGACAGGGTCATTGCGTACGCTTCACGTCAGCTGAAAGATTATGAGAAGGGTTATCCGACTCATGACCTGGAATTAGCAGCAGTAGTTTTTGCCTTGAAGATTTGGAGGCAGAATTTGTATGGTGAGAAGTGTGAGATATATACGGACCACAAGAGTCTGAAGTATATCTTCACGCAGAAAGAATTAAACATGAGGCAGCACCGATGGCTAAAATTGATCAAAGATTATGATTGTGAGATTCTGTACCATCCAGGTAAAGAAAATGTAGTGGCAGATGCCTTGAGCAGAAAAGGCGGAGAGAAGTTATCGAAGTTAACCGTTCAAGAAGAGTTAGTGAAAGATTTTGAACGACTAGATTTGGAGGTTAAGTATCCGATGGAGACCAACGAGAAAATTTTTACAGTGACAGCGAGCCCGACTTTATTATATAAGGTTAAGGAGGCACAAAAGAAGGACGAAGATTGTGATATTATCAAGAAGCGGATTGTTGAAGGTGATGATTTGAAATTCAAGATTGATAGCACTGGACTGCTAAGGTTTGAAGGACGGATTTGGGTACCATTAGTACCGAAATTAAGGGAAGAAATTTTGCAAGAAGTGCACAGTACGAGATACTCGATACACCCAGGAAGCACGAAAATGTACCAAGACTTGCGTCATCACTTTTGGTGGCCAAACATGAAAAGGGAGGTTACAGAATGCGTAAGTAGGTGTTTAATTTGTCAGAGAGTCAAGGTAGAGCACCAACAACCAAACGGGTTATTAAAACTGTTAGAGATTCCAAAATGGAAATGGGAGCACATCACGATAGATTTTGTGGTGGGACTTCTGGCAAAGCAGAAAGGGCACGACGCCATAAGGGTAATTGTAGATCATCTTACGAAGTCAGCTCACTTTTTGCCGATTAAGATTAAGTATAGTTTAGACCAGCTAGCCAGATTATATGTCAAGGAAATTATCTCGAGATATGGGGTGCCATTATCTATTGTATCTGATAGAGATCCGCGATTCATGTCGAATTTCTAGAAGAGTCTTCAAGAGAGATTGGGGACACAGTTACGAATGAGTACCGCGTATCATCCGCAGACCGATGAGCAAAGCGAAAGAACAATTCAAACACTTTAAGATATGCTTCAAGCTTGTGTAATGGACTTCAAGGGTAGTTGGGAGGATCACCTTCCATTAGTAGAGTTTGCGTACAACAATAGTTATCACGCTAGTATCGGAATGCCACCGTATGAAGCGCTATATGGGAGAAAATGTCGAACACTGTTGTGTTGGGACAAAGTTGGTGAACGTCGACTGTTGGGACCTTAATTGGTACAGCAGACCGTAGAAATTATCAAGGTGATAAGAGCACAGCTGGTAGCGGCTCAAGATCGCCAGAAGAAGTATACGGATTTGCATCGCAAGAAGAGAGAATTTGATTTAGGAAGCTTTGCTTTTCTGAAAATATCTCCCTGGAAAGGGAAGATTCATTTTGGGAAGAAAGGCAAGTTGAGCCCTAGGTTCATAGGACCATTTGAGATTCTGAGGCGAGTCGGTGAAGTGGCATACGAGGTGGCGTTACCTCCTGAACTTGAGCACATTCACAACGTATTTCATGTGTCAGTGTTGCGGCCGTATAAACCAGACTACAAGCACGTTATCTCCTATAAACATATCCAAGTCGAGAAAGACTTATCATACGAGGAAGTTCTTGTCCAGATACTAGATAAGAAGGAACAGAAGCTGAGGAATAAGATCATTCATTCCGTTAAGATTCTTTGGAGGAATCACGCAGCTGAAGAAGCCACGTGGGAGCTAGAAGAGAAAATGAGAGCGAGTTATCCGTTTTTATTTGAGTAACCTTATTTTTACAATTCCGAGGACGAAATTTTTATAAGGGGGGAGGGATGTAACGAACATGAATTTTAAACTCCTTATTTATTAAATATGTGATTTAATTTTAACGAGTTAGTTTTGTGAGTTTATTTAAACCTTATGTGGTGGTGAGAATTTGTGAAATGATTAAAGGAAGTCACTAATGAGTTATTTAAATTAGTAGACTGACCTTAAGGATTTAATATCATAGAATTGATGAGATTATTAATAATTAAATATTCAACTTATTTGAATATCGTGGCAGGATTTGAACGTGTTTGATGAATTTCAATTATGAGTAATTAATTGATAATGTGTTGATTAATAATAAATAATAATTAATGAGTAAGAGATTAATAAATATAATAATATTATATTTACTTGGGTAATTGTTTTATACAAGTATGCAATATACTAAACCTTGTAATATGTGGTGATTATCTTCATATTATATAAAGTGCAATGTGCACATTAATGTGGCTATATATATTATATATAGACTATATAGTAAGATTTATTTGCATTAGTAGAGTTACACAATAATATTTCTTATGTGACTTGAAGTGTGTAAGTAAACATTCATGTATGCCTCATCAACATATAGTAATATCAATGAATAATTATTAATTGATAAATGATTTCAATAAGTTGTTATAATAATTATAATAACAGTTGTGTTGGAAAATACTAATAATGCCTAATTGAATTATATTCGGTATTAAGGAAAATGTACATGGATTATATGTTGATATATCTATGTGTACCCACCCCTATTTGATACATTGTGTTATTAATTGAAGTAGCATTGTAACACCCATTTAATTAGATAACTTAAGTATATACTATAGGCATATACATATATAACATTAGTGTGTTGAAATGCAAGTTGCTGAGTTATTTGGTTGTCCCATAATTAGAGCTCATTTCTCTCCCAAACGTAAACTCCCACATGGCTACTACACTATTCTACTTCTTCACCCAATTTCAGCAACATAGAAATCATGATTGTAGGAGGAGTGGATTTCATGATTTGATTCACCCACTTCTTGTTACCCATTGTATAATCTTGTTTTCCATTGTTTGATTTGGTGAACAAATTCAAGAACCGGGTAAGGAATTGGCTATATATAGAGCTTTCTTCCTTCATTGTTAACATTGCTGAAATTTTTCTCCAAGTGTAGAATTGATAGTAAGTTTTGAGAGAGATTATCAATAAGGGATGATTGTTTAGCAGCAAGAGGTATAATCAATTATGCCATGTTTTTATTTTTCTATAAATTCTAAATTCTTGAAATTCATACATTCTTGATTTCGTTTGAATTAGATGATTATTGGATAAAGAGATGCTTGCTAAGTGTTATACCAACTTCTAAATATGTTAGAATTGCAATATGTCATGATAGAAGCAAACTTTGTAATTTTTCTGAGTTGGGTTTGCAGAACTGCTGAAGCAGTTTAGCTACTGTCACTGGCCAACAGCCTGCGCAGCTGCGTCAGTTATGTACTGGCCAGCGGCGCAGCTGCGCCAGGACTAGTTCCAGATTTTAATTTCTGTTAAGCTGCTGTCATGAACTAGCATATGGTACCTTGTTAGAACAAGAATTTAAACGGGATTAACACACATATATGAGTATATGCATGTCGTATGAACAAGTATAACAATGTTAGTACACATGATTGACGCAGCACTTATGGTTTTGTAATTAAACTTGTAGTTTCGATTGTGGACTTAGACACATACATAACATGTGCATATTCTGATATTCTAAACATGATCGTATGATTTATATTGACATGAAATGCATGTTTAAAGTGTGTTCACACACTAGCATACGTGATTGCAAGATTCGGACGATTTCGAAATAAGAAAGTTAAGAATTTTAAAAAGATAACTTGACCAAGGACTTTGCCTTGTGATTTCTGACCATATGAGAGCTTTCATGTGGTTTAGATATACATTCTAATACATGTGAGTCATGACTACGAGACGCTTAACATGTACTATGATACCTTGTTGACTTAATGTGATTTTTGATGTGAAAACTTAGAATGAGAAAACTAAATAGCGTCGATTACCATGTGAATGATATGATGCTCATGCGAGCATGTGTATTAAAGTTCATTATACCTATAAGCATATTAACATAGACCTCGTTTGGTCAAAGCGTGAATTTCGCATATGCACGTATTCATAAGAAATGAATTTCTGAAGCATGAACTACGTGATTAAAGTATATGTGTGTAGTATACTTGAGCATACATATTAAATATTGTTTAGCCTTGTTATGTGAGAACATAACTTTAGTAATCAACTTTGAAGCATGAACTTGTATTGTTTAAAGTATGCGAATTACCGATATGAGAACATATGACTTTAAATTGGATTAGGATGAGCATACTAGGTTTTCAAACTTGAAATTATAAAACTTATAAGCATGTGTGTTGATTTATAACTTGAAGTGCTATGT
The DNA here is from genome assembly GCA_020205555.1 of Panax stipuleanatus. Lineage (NCBI taxonomy): Eukaryota > Viridiplantae > Streptophyta > Magnoliopsida > Apiales > Araliaceae > Panax > Panax stipuleanatus. Next base: position 97,913,726 of record CM035126.1, on the reverse strand, counting down.
GTTCAAGCCTATATTGATGCATAGTTACTAGATAATCTAAAGTTATTAAATCTAAGACATGAGTAGATTGACTTACGTGAACTATGTGCTTGATTTATATGATGATTAGATTCTTGTAAGTGTAGACTCGTATTAGTTTACACATACTAATTGAGAGACCGACTTATTAATGTTAGGTCGTTTCAACGCAGTTTAATTAAAGCTAGAACTTAATCGTAGCTGAGCAAACAGACAAGTATTCTAAATTCTTGCACTACTTTATTCAATGAATCATGTAAGCGAATTTCTTAACTTCACTTGATTTGAATGCAAGTTCCCTTACACTCTTTATTATGCAAGTTTCTATCCCTCTCATATTGTATTGAGCAAGTTATTATCGTATTGACAGTTAATTATTTAAAGCTCGAACTTTATTTCCAAGCATACTATTAGGTGGTTTAATTACTTTACAATTATTCCACATCAATTTTATTGATATCTGCACTTGGTGCACTTGAGTTCGTACAGTCTTGGACTTGTACCTTATTTAAAAGTTCTATTATTCTTGAACTGCGTCAGATAGAGTCTGAACCCTTGTTCGGTCAGACAATTGTATGAAGTTTTATAAAAGCTATCCAGACCAATTAATGGTATGGATTCTTAGACTAAAAAGAACACTCCTTATATATAGGGGAGTACCCCAGGTATCTAATATAAGCTACAAACAGCAGAGTTGAATGTTATGCATATACATGGCGTACGCGAGGCTGATCCCCTCAAGTACTTATTCTGTAGCCAGTAACAAAAGGGTAAATCTCTATTGATTCCGTTGGAATTTTATAGTTCGAAGTCTACTTGACTATCAGTTATTCTAAAAGCAATCATTATTCTTGCTTCCGATATTCATATTGTTGAATTCATTGTCAGATATTTTTTATTCATCATGATATATCCTTTATTGTTGTATTTAAACTTGCTGAGCAAACTTGTTGCTCATTCTTGCTATATCATGACTTATATTGCAGTTAAGCCCGAGACTTCAGGGAAGGAAAAGGGTAAAGGGAAGATGTAGGATTAGTTTGCAAGGAGCAGACTTTATCTTTATGTTTAATTCAATTATTGTTATGTAATATGAACCCTAATGACTATTCTACGGTATGTTTGTATTTAGGTTATCGAATCATGGGACTAGTAACACCTTTTGAATGAACGATGTACGTTTATTATTTTTCGCATTTAAGTTATCGTATGTTGTTTAGAGGTGAATGTTAGTATTAGATCGTGGTGACCGGACCGAGGTCAGAGGACCCGGATTCGGGGGTGTCACATTTTCACTCATACATTTCAAAGAGGCATAAAACCCTAGACTAAGCAATAAGATCCATTAGAATCCCATAATGGTAGTTATTTCATCTCTGAACCACAAACCATTATGGGATTTAAGCCAAGCATTGAAAGCAACAATGAAAGTAAGAGAAAAGAGAGATAGAGAATGAAAATCTTGTGGTTCCCCTTTTCAATAGAAGCTAAAAAGCTCAAGTTTAGAGCACCAACAAGCTCCAAAGTGAAACCCTAATAATGGAAGCTACTAGAACTAGAAGAGAAGAACAGTTAAGCTCTCAAGCTCTCTAGTTCTCTAACCCTAGAAATGTAAGCAAACTTGTAATAAACGTTAGTCTGAGAAGTGATAAGTGATATCCAGTTCAATACACAACACAAAACACTATAATGATTACACTCAGCCAAAAATATGAAAAAGTCAACATTTTGGGACCAGCGCGGCCACGCTGCCTTACCTTGTATTCTTGGCGCGGGCGCGCTGATACCCAGAGCAGGCCTCTGGCCCTGCTACTCGGCGTGGGCGCGCGGGCTTCCCTTGCATTCTTAATGCGGCCACGCGAGCATGTTTCTGCTGCTGATGCAATTTGGTTTTGGCTGCTTTCTTGTGCAATCCTTTTTGCTTCTTTGCTGCTTCTAGCTCCTTCACATTTGCTTTCTTTGAGGCCCCTTTTTCTCATGCCATAGCTTGCTTTCTCTTGCCCACTCCCTCATGCCACATCTGTATCCATGCCATCCCACCTATCTTTGTTGCCAAGTCATGCCATTATGCCCATTATCTTGCCATTCCATGCCATAATCATGCCATTCCATGCCTTCTTGAGTTTCCTACCTAAGATATGTAGAACAAAGATAAAACGCATTAAAAGACAATAAAATTCTTGAGTTTAAGCCATAATCACAGCAAGTTGATATCCAATAAGTAGGTATAAAACCTACTTATCAACCCCCAGCTCATTTTAGATAGAAAAACGCTCTGAACCTCTGTCCGTTTGGTTTCTCAGCCCCACTCTTGTACTCCAAACCTAAATTTTATTACTCTAACACGTAGATATACTCATATACTACCACATATCAAAAATTGACCGGTAGAAAAGGACGTTTAAAGCCTACGATTTCTTAAAAAGCCCGTGTAGCAGTCCATTGTGAGTATTTTTACTAGCAGAAAGTTCATATTACTTCATTGCACTTTTATACACTTGCACGTTAAGTTTCACTTTCTGATTATGCCGGGAACTCAGTTCTATGGTCGTTTTTGCTTAATTTTTTTACATTTTAGTACATAAACCCATTTTCTGGCATTTCTACAACTCGGATTTACGATCCGTAACTTTTAACAACTTATATATATATATATATATATATATATATATATATACACCCTTCACCGGACTGGGTTATCTTTCCAATCCCAGTTTGACTACTTCCTCTCTATATTTAACAATATATATACTAACTTTTCAATTCTGTCAAGCTCGGATGTCAAATCCGAGGTAGTTTATTGCTTTTATATATATAACTACATATATATAATTTTTTCTGACTTATTGGGGCCTGGATTTATACTTCATGGCCTTTTTATTGCTTTAATATATATATATATATATATATATATATATATATTAACTATATATATTATTATTTACATTCCTATTTGGCCTGGATCATTCTGTGGCCTTTTTACTGCTTTTATAAATATATATATATATATATACTTACATTTTTGTTCGGGCAAAGGATAGAATGTTTGTCGCCCTTTACAGCTTTTCTATATATATATATATTTACATTATGTTCAGCCTGGATTACACCGTAGCTTTTTACAGCTTTTATAAATATATATATATATATATATATATATATATATATATTTCCATTATGTCAAGCCTGGATTACTCCGTGGCTTATTACAGCTTTTATAAATATATATATATTTACATTCTAGTCTGAGCATCGGAGTGAAAATCCATCGCCCTTTACAGCGTTCGTATATATATAACTATATATATATATATATATATGCTAATACTCATTTTGATTAAATTGTTGCATTAAATATTAATTTGATATGAATCGGCACTGACATTTCTACGGGCGAACTAAATTTCTTTACATCTCGCCAACTCTAGCTTTCAAACAGTTCAAAATAGGTCCAGACGGAACCGGGAAGCTAGAATGGCTGAGATTTACTTAAATCTAGCATTTTTTCTAGTTATAATTCTGAAAGCAACCTCGCCACCCTTAGATCGCTATTTAGTGGGAATGAGATGCTTCGGCTATACGCGAGCCATGATTTACTGATGAATCCTTGGTTCTGGCGACATCTGGATATAAATATATTTTCTGTTCATATTTGAGTTGTGCAGGTTTATTGGCTTCCCTATGTGAGCCTAGAAATCGTGGGATTCATAATCAAACTGATCAGAATCTGATTCCCAAGATGGACAAACTCCACTTTACAAATGTTTTTCTGTAAAATGTACATCCAAAAGACCTTAAAATGGTTATCCGAGTTTAAAGACTCAACATAATGAGAATAATGGTTTGTTATGTCAGAGTCACTCCGATGGCTGTCATGCCCACGAGAAGACCGACACTTGTATATATGTTGTGGTCGTGGATGCTTCACAGCCCGACAATCACTATTCAAATTGAGCCTAAAGGTTGAAAAGATAAAACTGAAGTATCGATGTGTTTCAATTCCTATGTTAGCGTGAGGGTTTGAAAACCTGCTTTCAAAAAATTATTTTAATAATCTTGTCTAAAAGAGAGACTTTTGCAAATCAAATCAAACCCTTCGTATATAGGTTCAACGAAGCATGTCCATGCTTTCAATCAATCGAACATAAGCCCAATTTCTTCCAACATTCATACACACACATTGCAGATTTAAAAGGAAAATATTGAAAAGATGCGGTACCATGTTTTCACGACAGTTGTGGGGTGCCTAACACCTTCCCCACACTTAACCAAGCCCCCAAACTTGGAACTTCAGTTTCAAAGATCAAGTTTTGAAAGTGTCCAGCAAATTGGGCCTCCTTTCAAACAAATTCGGTTGAGTTGGTACAACCATTTCAAAACTACCAACTGGCGACTCTATAAAATGTTCAAATCGTTGGGCTGCGATAACCTCCACCGTCTTCGAAATCTTTTCAATATGTGCTAATATAAGTTCATCAATCACTATTTTCCTTGGTTGAGTCATGTTCGTGTATGGCCATTGATAATTGAATTCAGCCATGGTACCTGAAAAAAGAGTAAAATAGGAAGAGAATTAAATAAATAAAATAAATATTTAAATTAAGACTAATTTGATTGAAATTAATATTGGTAAATAATTATTAAATTAATTCCCCGGCAACGGCGCCAAAAACTTGTTGGGTAAAATCTAGTTACGCACAACACGCAAGTATACGTGGTCAACAAGTAATAAAGTGAAAGTAGAGTGTCGATCCCACGAGGAATTATTTAACAAAAATCACCAAGTACTAACCCGTAACCAACTCAATCTTATTTAAACGAATGAATTTCAAATTATATAATTAAACTACTATTAACTACCACTAATTACCACTAGTTAATTAAGATTACGGAGATTTAAGATCACAACTTCACTTATTGCTTCATTTAATCTAACACACTTCTCATCAATTATTCTCTATATTCTGAATTGTTAATCAAGAACACAACAATGAATATAACCACCTCTCGATGCATCATACCATACTCACTCAAATCCACAGATGATAGAATTAAGCAAGACACCCTAATTAACTAATCCACTAAATTGCTATGTGAATTACAATTAAAAAGAATTTAATCACAAGTTCTCTATAAGATTACATATGGCGTAAAGGGATACTTCTACCCTAAACACGAATCATAATTTCCATCTATGCAGAAATCACAAACACATGCTATCATGATCAGATCTAAATCTATACTCCTCAATCAATTTCATATAAATTATCACGGTAATTAATGGCCAATCAATTAAACAATTATTCCAAATCACAATACACAATCACAACGATTGTTCATAATAATTGATAGAAAAGCATATTAAAATAAATTACACAATAAGATCCATTGCAATCTTAAACAAAGAATTAGTTCATTGAATTAAAATTCAGAAAACACACTTGAATACACATTAAAAGATAAGAAAAAGATTTTAAAAAAGAATTGAATCTGTTGCCGGCAAATTTGTCCTCCTTCTTGCTCTTGATCTGGATCTCCAATGGCCTCCAAATGCTTCAATCTCCAAATCTCCTTTCAACTAGGGTTTTTTATTTTATTGGAAAACTCAAATAAAACTAACCCTCAAAATAATAATATTAAGCTAATCATTAATATATATCCCTCCTAAGCTAATTATAATAATATATATATACTCCTCCGCCCATTATCCAGGTTAAGTCCCACCAAACTAATCTAATTAATTAAATTTCTTATATATCTCCTAAGCTATCCTATCCACTAAACTATCTAATAATTATAAATATCCCCCAGCCTCCTTATTTCTCCTACGTCCAATAAGAAAGAGTCCACGTCATCCCACTTGCTACAAATCCGAATCCAAGTTGCCAAGGGAAAAGGAGATTAGCCACTGAATTGTCATGCCTCCTAGCCAGTGTCCTATTCGACAAAGGAATATAGCAGCTGGCATGTCTTTCCTTTATTATACTGCTTACGTCACCTTTGATATCCCAATAACTTGTATCAGGTCCCTTTTCTAATATACATAGCAGCCTTAATTTCTCCAATCACTCAACTCCTACACGAAGTAGGAAAACAGCCAAGATGCTTCGCCTCCCCGCCCCAGCGGGGGTATCCTTGCCAACTGACCCGCCCCAGCGGGAAGAGCTACTGTCCAGCATGTTCATGTACTGATAATTTCGTGATCTATCCCTAACCCACTTTTGGTTTGCATGGCTCACGCCCACTTGATAATCTTGCTCGCATGAACTGATCCCTTGGTCCATTAAGTGCCGAATTGGGTCAACCCACTTAGTCCCGAATTGAGTTTGATCTGTTTCAGTATTTTAGCTCCAAATTCTCCTTTTACGCCACTTTCGCACCCATTCCATTTTCTGCCAATATAACATAAATCTGAGTAAAATGATGGGAAAATTACTTGAAAATAACAAGAACCAAGCTAAAACGAATACCGATTCGCAGGTATGAAACCCACTTATCAAATCCCCCCAAACTTGAGACTTTGCTTGTCCTCAAGCAAACACATAAATTAGATTCCCTAGCAACGATCCACTCACGCAATGAATTAATATGAATTTGAACACTGGCCTCAAAGGTTACAACAAATTATAACCCAAAAAAATTTCAAAACAACGTCATGTCTAAAAATTTCAACAACTTTCATTAGTTCCACATCTACTTATGATCCTTTAAGTGCGTTTGTGCATCCACATGTTCAACTAGTCATGATTTAGATAAGATCAACCAACACTCATAAAAGATTTTCAAAAATAACTCTCAAAACTTCTTATCACATCAATCGCCGCTAATATAGACAAAGCACAAATTTTTTTCTTGATCAACAGGATATTTAAACATTTAAGCACATATGCGCCCTTCCCACGTGTTTAAAAATATATCTTTCTATCTTTTTAGTGAGTGCGTTTTACGCTCCATCTCACTTTCCACTTCCATTAAACGAGTGCGTTTTACGCTCCATCTCGTGCCCACCACATGATTCAATTATTCAACTCGGGAAGGTTCAAACTTTTCTTTTTTTTAAAAAAAATACTCCAAGATTTCCCCCAAACTTATGTGAGTGCCTGATTTTCACTTCGAATGATGCTCAAATAAGGTTTCTCAAGTTGCAATGATATCTTTCATAAGTATTTAGCTAAAAAAAATTTAATCCCAACTGGCTAAACAAATAGATATGTGTAAAATTTTTCAAATATTTCGCAAGTATTGTGAAACCAACTAATGAGTTGAAATATAGACTAAGCATGCTCATCAATTCTCCAAGAGTTAAAAATATTAACCACCCACTTATCATTGGCCAAAATCAAATTCCATCAAAACATTGTCCAAGTAAATACTAAACATGATAAATACCCCCAAACTTAAAACAGACATTGTCCTCAATGGCTAAGATAGAATAAATTAAAAGAGAGGACTTCCCTGAAAATATAGCAATGTTCCTCCTTGTCTGCTAAGTCTGAAGAATAGGCTAGCCACCTTGGAATGAATCGGGCACCACACTCGAGTTGGACTTGACTCACCTGTGAACACAATAGAAGTAAGCTTATTAAATCCCTAAAAAAATGAAAAACTTATCAAATAATATGAAACCTAAAAAAAATAAAAAAATAAACTTGGGTTGCCTCCCAATAAGCGCTTAATTTATAGTCCTTCAACCGGACTTTGTCTGGTCAACGCTATCCAATTCCTCTTCGGAAGTTGAGGAACCCTCCATCCATCAGTAGCAAATAATCATTTGGGAAGTTCCCACACGCGATGGCCAGTGCATCAAAATCACCTAGCATTCTCTTATTCGGTATAATCTCCATTAAGAACGTCCAACAGCTAGGTGTTTTCTCCATTGTATATGTGATCACTTTGGGGCATGGAAGCTTGTCACACACAATGGGCTCTTCATCTATCTTCTCTTTCTCGTCCCACCATGGCTTCAAAATTGTACTCGCTATTATGTTATAAAGAGCTTCGCCGACGACATGACTACCAATCGGGCATAGTTTTGCAAATCTGACTGACTCTTTGATCTTTGGTGGAGACCCATTTAGATCTTCGTCGACCTCTAGTTCATTATCCCCAATTGTCTCCACGCTTTCTATATCTTGTGGCTCATCCAGCTGCAGATTTGGTTTGGGTTCTTCGTCAGTTTCGTCATCCATGTCATAAAGCCCAGTGTTTGGAGGAAGGTTGTTTGAGGCGTTGTCCATTTGCTCTTTCTGATTATTAAGATTTTGAGTTGATAACTCTTGATCTCGAATTGCACTCTCTTTATTAATCTTCCTCTCCTCTATGTCTGCTATGAACTTGAGCCAACATTCCCTCAGCTCTGAATTATCTGTTTCTGTTTCGGAATCCATGTAATTAGGACCATTTGGTGGGGTAGTGATGAGTTGCTCCATCTGATTGTTAAGATCTTGACTTGACAACCCCTGACTAATCTTCCCCTCCTCTTGATCTGCTATGACGTTTGATATGAGTTCCTCCATATATTGACCTTTTTTCTTGTGGCTCATCCAATAGCAGATTTGATTCTGGCTCTCCATTAGTTTCAAAATCCAAGTAATTAGAACTAGTGCTTGGAGGAATGTTATTCACGGCTTTCGGATTCTTTTCTGTTTCACTTGGCAAATCTCCTTGGGATCGACTATTCATTGCATTCGTTATCTGTCCTATTTGAATTGATAATTTCTTTATTTCCGTTCGTAGAGATTTCCTCGCCGCGTCATTTTCTGCTTGGATTCTGGCCAAATCCTCTTCCCAACCTAGCTTTTCTTCTTGTGGCAATGGAGGTGGACATGAAAATTCCGGTGTGTATGATGGATTTGGAGCGTAGTATTGGTCTTCATAATTGTAGCTCCATGAAGAATCCGGGTGATACCCCCAATCTTGATGAGGTAATCACCACTATATGGTGCTGGTTCAAAACTTACGGTGCATTGATGACTCGAATGATTGCCAGCACAATAGTCACACGTAACTGCCATCCTTCGACTCCGTTGGGCTGCGATAACCTCCACCGTCTTCGAAAGCTTTTCAATCTGTGCTAATATAAGTTCATCAATCACTATTTTCCTTGGTTGAGTCATGTTCGTGTATGGCCATTGATAATTGAATTCAGCCATGGTACCTGAAAAAAGAGTAAAATAGGAAGAGAATTAAATAAATAAAAAAAAATATTTAAATTAAGACTAATTTGATTGAAATTAATATTGGTAAATAATTATTAAATTAATTCCCCGGCAACGGCGCCAAAAACTTGTTGGGTAAAATCTAGTTACGCACAACACGCAAGTATACGTGGTCAACAAGTAATAAAGTGAAAGTAGAGTGTCGATCCCACGAGAAATTATTTAACAAAAATCACCAAGTACTAACCTGTAACCAACTCAATCTTATTTAAACGAATGAATTTCAAATTATATAATTAAACTACTATTAACTACCACTAATTACCACTAGTTAATTAAGATTACGGAGATTTAAGATCACAACTTCACTTATTGCTTCATTTAATCTAACACACTTCTCATTAATTATTCTCTATATTCTGAATTGTTAATCAAGAACACGACAATGAATATAACCACCTCTCGATGCATCATACCATACTCACTCAAATCCACAGATGATAGAATTAAGCAAGACACCCTAATTAACTAATCCACTATATTGCTATGTGAATTACAATTAAAAAGAATTTAATCACAAGTTCTCTATAAGATTACATATGGCGTAAAGGGATACTTCTACCCTAAACACGAATCATAATTTTCATCTATGCAGAAATCACAAACACATGCTATCATGATCAGATCTAAATCTATACTCCTCAATCAATTTCATATAAATTATCACGGTAATTAATGGCCAATCAATTAAACAATTATTCTAAATCACAATAGACAATCACAACGATAGTTCATAATAATTGATAGAGAAGCATATTAAAATAAATTACACAATAAGATCCATTGCAATCTTAAATAAAGAATTAGTTCATTGAATTAAAACTCAGAATCCACACTTGAATACACATTAAAAGATAAGAAAAAGATTAAGAAAAAGAATTGAATCTGTTGCCGGCAAATTCGTCCTCCTTCTTGCTCTTGATCTGGATCTCCAATGGCCTCCAAGTGCTTCAATCTCTAAATCTCCTTTCAACTAGGGTTTTTTATTTTATTGAAAAACTCAATTAAAACTAACCCTCAAAATAATAATATTAAGCTAATCATTAATATATATCCCTCCTAAGCTAATTATAATAATATATATATACTCCTCCGCCCTTTATCCAGGTTAAGTCCCACCAAACTAATCTAATTAATTAAATTCTTATATATCTCCTAAGCTATCCTATCCACTAAACTATCTAATAATTATAAATATCCCCCAGCCTCCTTATTTCTCCTACGTCCAATAAGAAAGAGTCCACATCATCCCACTTGCTACAAATACGAATCCAAGTTGCCAAGGGAAAAGGAGATTAGCCATTGAATTGTCATGCCTCCTAGCCAGTGTCCTATTCGACAAAGGAATATAGCAGCTGGCATGCCTGTCCTTTATTGTACTGCTTACGTCACCTTTGATATCCCAATAACTTGTATCAGGTCCCTTTTCTAATATACATAGCAGCCTTAATTTCTCCAATCGCTCAACTCCTACACGAAGTAGGAAAACAGCCAAGATGCTTCGCCTCCCCGCCCCAGCGGGGGTATCCTTGCCAACTGACCCGCCCCAGCGGGAAGAGCTACTGTCCAGCATGTTCATGTACTGATAATTTCGTGATCTATCCCTAACCCACTTTGGGTTTGCATGGCTCACGCCCACTTGATAATCTTGCTCGCAATCCCTTGGCGACAAGATCAAGTTGGTAAGGATTAAAATATCCCTTAATTTCTTTTCTATGATCGATGATCATAGAAAGCCCCTTTACCATTCTGAGCGCCCCCCTGGAATTCCTTCTAAAGCCTGTTGAATAATTTTTATGGGTCCATTAAGTGCCGAATTGGGTCAACCCACTTAGTCCCGAATTGAGTTTGACCTGTTTCAGTATTTTAGCTCCAAATTCTCTTTTTACGCCACTTTCGCACCCATTCCATTTTCTGCCAATATAACATAAATCTGAGTAAAATGATGGGAAAATTACTTGAAAATAACAAGAACCAAGCTAAAACGAATACCGATTCGCAGGTATGAAACCCACTTATCAGTCAGAGCGAGAGAACGATTCAAACCTTAAAGGATATGCTGAGAGCTTATGTTATGGACTTCAAGGGAAATTGGGATGATCATCTACCGTTGTTGGAATTCGCCTACAACAACAGTTACCAAGAAAGTATTGGCACGCCGCCTTAGGAAGCATTGCACGGAAAAAAATGCAGGACTCCATTATGCTGGGATGAGGTTTGTGAACGACAACTGTTGGGATTGGAATTGGTGCAACAAACTGCTGAGATTGTCAAGATGATCAGAATGAGGTTAGTAGCTGCTCAGGACAGACAGAAGAAATATGCTGATTATCATCGTCAGAATCGAGAGTTTGAAGTGGGAAGCTTCATTTTTCTGAAGGTATCTCCTTGGAAAAGGAAGATTCGATTTGGCAAGAAAGGGAAACTGAATCCCAGATTCATTGGACCTTTTGAAATACTGTGAAAGGTTGGCGATGTAGCTTACAAGGTTGCATTACCTCCGAAGTTAGATCATATTCATAACGTATTCCATATTTATGTATTGCGACCGTACAAACACGATTACAAGCATGTGATAGAGTATGAGCCGTTACCGTTTGAGAAAGACTTAACATATGAAGAGGTTCCTGTTCAGATAGTTGACAGGAAAGAGCAAGTACTTAGAAATAAAGTGGTACCTTCTCTTAAGGTAATCTGGAGGAACCACAATGCTGAAGAAGTTACGTGGGAACTCCAAGATGTTATGATGAAAACCTATCCCCAATTATTTGTTTAATTTCTTGTATAACGATTCTGGGAACATAATCTTTTTAAGAATGGAAGAATGTAACGAATGAGTTTTTTTTAGTTGTGATTCTAGGGACAGAATCCTTTTAAACAGAGAAGATTGTAACAAACGAAATTTTGTATTTAATTTTAAAATATTTATTGAATTAAATAAATATTTTTATTTATTTATTTATTGAGTTGAATAAATAATTGATGTGCTTATGTTGTGGAGTAATTTAATTAAGTGCAATAAGTTAAATAAATTGATGTTTAATATTAAATTAATGTGTAAGTAATTTTGTGATGAAGTTCTAATTTAATTGAGATAATTAAATTAGATGAATATTATGTGGTATTTGGTAATAAGGATTTAATGATTTAATTATAGTAATGTCTAATTTAATTTAAATAATTAAATTAGAGATTTACTAATTTGTTACATGAAATTATGATTATTGAGTAAATTATAATTATATAGTAATTTAATTTATGTGGTAATTTTATTTAATAAATTGATGTTAGCTTTAATTTAATTAAATTAGAATATTGAGATTTAATTAAATATACAGTGTGACATTTAAACTATGTAGTAAAAGGGTTATTAAAATAAATTAAAAGGGTATTAATTCAGTTTTACCAAACAAGACCCTTAAGTCTATTTTAAATTAGTTTTACCAAACAAGGCTCTTAGTTTCTAAAAATCTATTTTTAATTAGTTTTGCCAAACAAGCCTTATAACTTTTGATTTTCAAAATAAAAAGTAACTGATATGTATATTTAATAGAGATGTCAGTTATATATTATATAATTATATTATATTATATCTATATAGTTATATGTATAATCCGTTAAGTTAGAATATCAGAGTAAGAAAAGAGAAAGAGCAGAGAAAGAAAACTAGAGAGAAGAGAGAAAGAAGAAGGAGAAACCTTAGTTAAATCAAAACACATACTAATCATCACCATCATCTTCTTCTTCTAACGTCAAAGGTATCAATCTAAATTCTATAGTTGTTAAATTATGTTTTTCATTGTTCTTCATATTTTCACTTCTCTATTATTAAAGTTTTCATTAGAATTCATGTAAATATGATTTATATGTGTTAGCTTGTTTATATAAATTGTTATATATGATTTATATGAGTGTTTAAGTTATTCAATTCATGTAAATATGACGAACATGAAGAAATCATGTTCATAGCAATGTGTAGTGAACTATTTTGAAAAATGGTTTCTTTAATAATCAAAATTGGTGTTAATTCATGCGTTATGATATAAATTGAATTTAGATTATAATAACATGTTAAGAAACGAAAATAACATGATTTGAATTGTGTGATTTAGTTTAAAAACAAAGTCACAGTGTTTACTTTCATCAAGAACACTTAACAATGGTGTTTTCTTCAAAATCATAAAATTAAAGATTTTTAATTGATTGTTGTGATTTTTATATGTGTTAAAACATGTTAGAAACATCAAGTTATGATTTTATAAAGCTTTATATGCATTATGTGAGTAAAATTCTGAGTTTGGTGCGAGGAAATAAGCCCAATTTGTGACGCCCCCAAACCTCGATCCTCTTACCTCAGATTCGGTGCTCACAATCCATCAACAACATAAACATTCTAAGACTATTGCGGAATAATAAATATACGTTGTTCATTAATATAAAGTCTTCATCATAAATCCCAAGGTCCCAACCTTAACATAACACATACCCTTAATATTACAAAAGGTTTACATCTAATAATAAAACTAAATACTTTCTTAGTTCATAATCAAACTACTCCTGAGCCTTGCCCTTTCCTTTGTCTCTCTTAGACGATCCTGGCTTAGCTGAAATAAATGTCATGATATAGCAAGAGTAAGCAACAAATTTGCTTGCAAGTATAAACACAAGAAGATATATCATGATAGAAATGAATTTATCGCTCAATGTTCAACAATAGGATATGATGGTAGAAGAACAAGAATTTACTTTCTTCTTATTCAAACAATTGAAAAATAAGTTCGGGGTAGTCACTCTTGACCATGAACCATAGATACAAATAGGTTCGGAGTGGTCACTCTTGACCATAAACCATAGATACTGAGTGGTCCTCCTGACCATTAACATCTGCAAAGGGTGTCAGTATTCAAACTGGTCCCTTACGGTTTGGTAGTCAAGGGGATTAGCCTTTCGTACCGGTGTAATATGCATAAACACTTGACAGCAACTATTGTATCCTTGTTTCCAATATGATGCATCAATAACATTCTTTTCTCAATCAAGAGTCCTTATCAAATCAATTGAATAGGCACAACTCTTTAAAACAAATTTTAAACATGCTTGATCTAGCTGACACAACTAGCATAGATCCATCTCATAGCAATGTTAAACAAACTTGATCTTGCCGACACAACTAGCATAGATCCATCTCATAAATAAATTTTAAACATGCTTGACCTAGCTGACACAACTAGTATAGATCCATCTCATAAGCAATATCACACATAATTGATCTAGCCGACACAACTAGTATAGATCCATATCATAAACAGTTCAACATTTAGTAGAACATGAATTCAATTTGCACCAAGTGCGATTCACAATAATTCATCAGGATGTGGAAAAATCAATAATATTTATCGACTAGCATACTTGAACAATAATAACTCGAGTTTGAGTTAGGAAACTTGCCTGTTCAGCGAGCTACAACTTTCTAGCTTTAATTAACAATCTTTGAATGACCTATCATTAATAAGGTAGATCTGTCAATTAATACTGCGTATATTTCATCACTACGCTAACTCGTATTATTATCTCACCAATAATACATTCACCGGGTACATGCATCTAATGTACTATCATTAATCATATAAGATATTTAATTGATCTTAGGTTAATGATTTAATAATTAATAAGGCTTTCCTTAAGGGATAAACAATTATTATATCATTAAACAAATTATTTTAATTATTTAATTAAGGAGTTATTTAATTCCGTCCAATTGTTAACTCCCTCTTCTTTGAATAAATAATATTTGATTTATTCACTTCATTCTTCTTTAATTATTCCTTATTATTTTAAAAGTATAATTAATTAATTGATTAACTCAATTTATTATTTAAGCTTAGTTAAATAATAAGTAGTTATCTTACTAATACTAACCCATTTTAATTATTACTTAACATCATTTAAATAATAATTAATTAATTAATGATATTTTATTTTATATGTAATTAACTTAATAGCCCATTAGTGGCCTTAAAGTTATTTATTACAATATCTTGCTTTCATTTCGTTCCATAATGATACTCAAATTTTCGTCCAAAATTTCCATTATTCCTTCACGGAAACGCCCGTAGAACGAAGTCTACAACTCGAATTTGGGTTCCGTCGGAGGCGTTCAATTCTTATCATCCCAAACTCCAATTTCCATTCATCAAACATCAGATTTTGTTTTGTTTAGGTCCCGAAAATCAGTGCCAAAGTGACTTATCAGCAGGAAAATTTGCAACAGTTTAGTCGTTTTTCAGATTTGAGGTTCTTTACGAAAATGCTCATATCTCGAGATCTACATCTCGGATTTGGGTTCAATTGGTATTTTTGGATTTTTATTTTCCCGAACTACGTTTTCCATATATCAATCACCAAATTTGAGTTTATTTTGGTTACCAAAAATAGTCCACAAGTGACTGATCAGTAACACATTCTCAACAGTTGGGTAATTTGGGATTAAATTCATAACTTGTTCATTTTAAAACATATTTGAGTGATTCCAAAGGGGTTTAACCCTTAACTCATGCATCTAGCAAACCAAGAAATAAAACCTCAAATATAACTTATAGATTTCAACATGCACATGATAAAGCATACTAGTTAAAAAAAATTTCCTTCAACAATCCATTTAACTATCTTTTTTCAAAACTCACCATATGAACTCATATAAATCCACAAGTATCATTTGTTAAATCCATGATCTAACACCCTAATCATGATATTAACCATATTTAACATGCATCACAAGAATCTATCATAAAATCACCTAGTGCATGCATGCATGTGCCTTTCTTTACTCTTATGGTACAACTCTCCCTTTTTGATCTTAGATTCAACTTCAAAAATGTTTTGATCATCAAATAAAACATTTATACACCAATAAATGAAGAGTTTATCAAAGATCAAGCTTAAGACTTTTGTTTCATCAAAAACCCACCAAATAAGAAATCAAACTTTAAAAATAAAGAGAATCAATACCTAGTTTTTCTTGCTATCTTCCTTATCTTGCCAAAGTAGCTTACAAACTTGGTATGCATGAAGCACAAGATCCTCTCTTCTTCTTCCTCTTGGCCGAAAATCTCTCCTTTTTTTTCTCTCTATGTTTCCTTTCTTTCTCTAGCTAAAGGGGCTTTGAAGTGTAAGTGTACAAATGAAGTGTAGTTAGTGGGAATGTGTATAATTGAAATTGTAAGCATGCATCCCACTCACTTTCAACTTAATCATTACTTGCAAGCTTAGTCACTAAACATATGTGTTGGGCATGCTAAGAGGATGACACTTGTCATGGGTGTTGGGCTCAAAGATTATATACAAGATATTATCCAAGTTTTGTTAAAATTTGAATCTTTCTCCCCCTTTTGCTCCCATGTGGCCGACCATACCCCTATTTACCCATTGTAGATTTAATTTTTTTTTATTGTGTTATATATATACTATAATGATTAATTGTCCTTTCTTCCATGGACCAAAGGTTGCGCCTTTTTAATTATTGTTTGGGCTTGAAAATTAATTAGTTTGGGTTATTAGTAGTCAAGTTTATTTTTATATTACTTGGGCTACTATTATAATTCCACAAGTTGGACTAAGTTAATTCATTTAACTAAGGCCATTAAATTTTATCTCCCAATGAAATTAGTGGGCTTGATTTAATCATTGGGCTAGCCCACTAGTAACACTTACTACTTGGACTATAACACATACCCATAATTCAAGAATACCACTTTACTTTTATAACCCAATTAGACTTGCCGCCTACAAGTAAATTGAATATTTAATTAGGTTTCATCATCTTAATTAACTTCCTTGATTAATATCATTCATAGACTAGTCCACTATTTTAATTATTTAATAAAAGGAACTTCTTATAAAATTCTCATAACACACTTGTTATTTAAATTTAATCACTCAATCACCATATGTCACAAATTTTCAATATCATTCATAACAGATATAGCTATTTACAAGATGACTAGAAATTCTTGGTTATTATATTATCCCCTCCTTATAAGAATTCCGTTCCGGAATTCCACCTAAGGCTACTCAAAAAGATTCAGATAACTATCTCTTATCTTTTTCTCGAGTTCCCACGTAGCTTCTTTGTAAGACCCCAACTTTTATGAATAAAGATTTAATTTTCTTTATATATTATTTCGAAATAGTAAGGTGTTGATTTGATAAATATGAAAGTTATGGGTGAAATGTGCAAACATTTTTAAAATGAGCAAGTGGTTATAAAATATTCTTGTTGTCGGGGAATATTCGTTTGGTCGTGGAATATTCTTGTTGTCGGGGAATATTCGTACGACGGCGCAGCTATTTGTGGGCCCCCACAACGGAATAACTGTCGGATATAGAAAGCGATAGAAATAACTTTTTTACAAGATAATGGCGTAGTTGTTACCGTTAGTACTGTTGAAATACCCGGTGGTTAAAATACAGTACGCGGTGTTGCGCAGTAGCACACGGTATTGCACAGTATTTCAAATTATTGAGTCTTACGTGAGAAGGAACCTACTCAATTATTGTTACAGTATTTACTGTTCAATATTTTATATTATTAACTCAATAATTGCTACGTTGATATTTTATATTATTGACTCAATAATTGCTGCATTGATATTTTATTGACTCAATAATTGCTACGTTGCTATTTTTTATGATTGATTCAATAATGGCTACAGTTGATATTTTGTAGTATTGATTCAATAATTGTCGTTGCACAGTATTTCACGTTATCAACTCAATAATTCATATTATTTGAATAATATTATTAGATAGCATTATTGACAATGTCTAAGGAAGTTCTGTCTAGGAGGGGTTATTTAATTGCGCGCCAGTAGGGAGAAGTCCTTATTGGAAGGCCCCCTCTTTCCTGGGAACGACCTGGTTGTTAATATTGTAGTTCTATAATATTATTTGTGAATAATTAATTATTGATTTATATGATAAGGAAATATTTATTTTGTGGATATTAAAGAAGGAATTAGTGCTGATTTGTTTTTATCAGTATTTTGGTGTGGGAAATCATCTGTTTATGGATTTCGGATAATTTATGTTTGGAATTTGGAAAAACTTTCTTCTGCAAAGTTGTAGAGAATTAAATTTCTAATGGAAGGACATAGAATTTGTATTTTTCTGACAAAGGGGCTATTTGTTATGAATTATTGAAGTTTCGGAAAATATATATATTATTTAATGGGTGGGCCCCACTTTTGTTGAAATCTGATTTTGGGCAGCAGCCGGCGGCGGCAAAAATTATTTTGAAAATAATAATATTTTATTCATTTAGTCTCCTTTGGCATCCTAAGCTTTTCCTATAAATAGGGTGCTTAGGTTAGAATTGAAAATCACACCAGAATCAGAAGTTTTCTCTTTCTATAATATCGAGCGTATTTTTGTGAGTATTTCAATACTTTGAGTATTACTATTCAGTACAAGCTTCCGTCGGTATTATATCCGATATTCCAGTCAGAGATACTGTTCTTTTGAGGTAAGGAATGTTATTTCTTTCGTAAATGATGTTATTCTTCTCAATATCATTATACAAAAATATTGTCATGGATTTTATGTTGAAATTCTTACTTTTTCCGTCGGGGTTACTATTCACGTATACGGCACTATTCACAGGAAAATTTATTTTTCTTCTATTTGTCCAAATTGTCTGTTAAGGTTACTATCTTTGATTGTATCCAAGTTTTGAGCTTTATTCTTGAATTTTGCTCCACAAAGTATTATTATGGATTATTCTTGAATTTGGATAAACTAAATGACGAATCCCTAATCTTTGTCTTTTATCTCACTGGATTCGTTCTTTAAAATATTTTTCATCATCCTCAGTCCTAAAAGGTGATGTAACTGAATATCTTTGGCCTGTAGAGCAAAGATGAATGATTACCTGATGAATATCTTTGGCCGTAGTGCAAAGATGACAGGTGTTGAGATGAACATGACCACTGATGATACAAATGAATATCTTTGGCCTGTAGTGCAAAGATGAATATTGACTCGAGATGTATATTGATTGATGTTACAGGGATAAAATATTGATGATGGACTTTTAAATCATAGAAGATAGTAGACTTCATTCTCTGCTTAACTCTTCTAATGATTTGTTATTTCCGCTGCGAATATTGATCTAAGATTGGTTGTCCATTATATTTTATCTAATTTATTGAAGGCTAACGATGATTTATTTTCCATTATCTTAGTCATAATATTCTTTACTGAGCTAGTTGAGCTCACCCTTTTCATCTGTTGTCCTCTTCAGGAAATGAGAATGTTGCGGGAACTAGTCGGGGGACAGAGTGATGGTCCGAGTTAGAGCAGTAGTAGTCCTCACTATTTCTGACAAATAGTGTGATAATAATTGTAATGAGGACTTAGTTTGAATCTTAATATTTTCTACATATTTGTATTGACACTCACAGTTGTGTGGTCGTATTTTGCACGACCGTATGATATAAAGTTTGTATTTGAATTCTGTACCATGTATTTGGCGACTCAGAATGGGTTGGGTTGAATGGACCTATTCTGGGGGCGTCACAGTTGGTATCAGAGCTTAGGGATATGATCTCTGACAGAGATCGGGGAATAGAACTAGGAGGGGAGAGACGAGTAAATCCTTCGCTAGTGTGTCCTACCTAAGCTTATGTGGTATTTAATTGGTCAGTCGGAGCATAGGGTTAATATGTGATATGTTGACTTGTTTAATTAACCCTTGTTTTATGGCAGTATTTGAGAATGGCAGCTGAGAATGTTAACAACGAAGTGAATGAGACCGTGGAGACACCTTTAATCACTAACCAGGAGAACGTGCAACAAGAAGGCAATGTTCATCCTGAAAATAACGCTGGTCAGACGATAAACGATGAGATGTTTAGAAGTTTTCTGCAGTTCATGCAAAACCAGACGAGGGAGACTCGTGTGCAACATATAGGTGGCGATAATAACAACACGCGAGTTGTCACTGCCAAGCAGTTCAAAGAATTGGGACCACCAGAGTTTCTGGGAAAGCCAGATCCGATCAAGGCGGAGACGTGGATTAAACAAATTACCAAGATATTTGATGTCTTGGGATGTACAGAGGAACAGAAGGTTCCATTCGCCATGTTTATGTTCCGTGGAGAGGCAGATTATGTGACGCCCCCAAATTCCAAGACCGCCACTTGGTCTCTCGAATTCGGTTCATCACGTGCTCATGGTAATACATCACAATAATAATAATTAAATATCATACGATCACAGCGGAAAATCTATTCTAGAATAATTTACAATGATTTATTATAATTATTCCCCCAAGTCTCGCAACCTACAGTACTTAATAGATTACATAATAATATCAGTTAACGACTTATTACATAATCTAACTTAAGCTTAAACATAATCAAATCCAGTCTTACTACATCATCTTCATACAATATTAATATATTTAAAACATAACAGACATAAGCTAGTTGGTAGCTTTGCCCTTGCCCTTATCAACGCCCGAAGGTTCACCATGCTCTGCTTTAACTGAAATGTTTTAGGGAAAGCAAGAATGAGCACAAATTGCCCAGCAAGTAATATACAATAAGTGTGAGTAATAAGATTCTCAATTCTAGAAAGGGTATAACAAGATTTGATAGTTCAAGAATAACAAGAATATCAACAGTTCTCAATATCAGTCGCTAAGGACAGGATAGTATCAATATGATTCAATAATAAGTCAATTCAAGATTTCAAATAATTGAATACTGAGTAGTCACTACGGACTATGAACTTCTACTAGAATTGACAGTAATAAACTGAAAATCCAACAAAAACAGGTACAACAGGTGATCAGCCTAAAGTACCCTTGTTATGCATAACAATCAACCATACTCAAGTGTGCACGTCGGTTCTCCGACAATTATATATTCCCTTCAAAGAAGGTTGTTCTTCTCAGTCAAATATAAGATCCCGCACCAATCAATTAGTTTGGGTTGCTTTTCAATAACATAAGTCCAGCCGAATCAAATGGCATAGACACTTTCACAATATTCAAGAACAATACTAAGTTCAACATGAATAATAGCTTTAATGAAATAAGAGTTGAAGTGTGCTAATTCGATTCAACCGATTAAATAGGAAACTAGTTCGCAATACACAAGATAGGATACTTGCATAGTAAAAGAGTATAAGTTAGGAAACTTTCACAATCATAGATTTCCTTGCATAAAGTAAATGCGTCGGTTAGGATACTTGCACTTTAAAAGAGTGTAAGTAAGAGAACTTGCCTTTAGCGTAGTTTATCCACGAAAAGCAATCAACACTTTCGAATTCCTATCGTAATACAGTTACGTATATATATGATATTCATTAGTCATATAATTTAACTTCACATTTTCTCTTTGAATATACGATCAACACATAAGCTAAGTTTTACCTAGCTACACAGTTATATAGAATATAATTTCTATCCTTAACGTTCCTTCTTTAGAGTTTAAACGCATTCTCATATTATATAAGATCTCAACAATTAGCAAACATGCTTGCATATTATTAATATCACATAAGACCACAATCAATACTAAATATATTTCATTTTAGCAAGTTACGGCATCTCCTTAAGTTAACCGTCAAAATCGGGTTCAAGTAACATCATATAATATCGCGTAGCATGTATTCATATTTAAAGGATACTTTCATGCTTGTATAACTTTTCCAAATCCAATTGTACATGGTATAGGTTCTTAAGTTAATACTTAAAGCCATTCAAGGACACGAACTCATATGGTCTAACATGATTGCTTTTAAACACATAAGATATTCATATAACTTGTATTAGTCATGCTCATGAGTACTCGTATTGCATATATGTAGCTAGCATTGTTATTATCTTGAAAACATGCTTTGTTCATGCTAAACTTTAATCACGGCAACTAATCATGGTATATATACATGCATGACACATGAATGAGTCTAAGAGTACTATCACATGTGTCCATAAATGTCAAATTCTAATTCTCGTCATAACATACCAACGTTCACGTTCAAAGCTTATACTTTGTTAGTATAGTTCATTAATAAGGTCTATCATGTTCATGCTTCCTTATGAAACCTACATATGTAAGTTAACATGCTTTTCATGTATTTCAAGGCCCTATAAACATGCTCGAAAAGTCAGAATGTATACATGCTTCATATATGTTACTGTCGTTTATGAAACTTTAAATTCGTTTCCAAACTATGTGTCGTTTGGTTAACCATGCATGCTAATATACTAAAACATGCTTACATTGCCTCATTAGGTTTATATATATGTATTAATCATGCTCCCATGCTTGTTTAAACAAAAATCAAACAATTGGTACATAACAGTTTTGTTGCAGAATGCAGAAAACTGAACATAGAGGCTGGCGCTGCGGCGCGGCAACAGTAGCTTAATACTGGCGCTGCGGCGTCGAGGCAGTTTTCTGCGGTTCAGACTGCAGCGAAAACCGACCCAAAACCTCCCATTTCATCGATTTCAACATACCCAGATATTAGACTTGTTTAACTTACTAACACATACATATATGCTTATATAACAGTCAATAGCAATTATCAATTCCCAATTTCATGAACTCTAACTAATTTACGAATTTCATGTATTTATAGAAATTGAAGAGGAACAATGGAAATGAAAGACTATTCAGTGGTTCCATCATGTGTGTATGTTCATATAACAACAATATAAGGGTTTTACAAACCAATCATGAACCAATTTGGCATAATCAAGAATTTCAACAAAACTCAGAGAACAACAATGGAGTTCTTTTGACAGAAAATGAAAATGAAGACACGAAGAGGATTTATACCTCTGTTATGGAGTAAGCTTGCTGATGCTACTATAGAAATTCCTTCTGAACTAAATAGACAATCACAGTATACTCTCTTCTCTTAGAAATATTTCAGCAATGAAATGAAGGTGCAGGGAGTTCCTTTATATAGAAGAATGAATACACAGTCCAAGCTTCTAACTCCCAAATCAAACTAACGGATTGTCAAATTGCATGAAGGTTATAGAATGGTAGGTATTTAGTTGTTAGAATCCATCATTAAAACCACTCCCTTGCTCATCATTGCTACAAGGCTATGGAAATTTACTGAGTTTAAGGAGAAGCAATAGGCTTAGGCCATAATGGCTGTGCACGTGAATGAGGGAAAGGAGAGTGACTATTATATTGGGACAAACCAAGCAAATCTCAGCATTCTTACAAATGGACTATATGCTACACTTATGTTATATATTATATGTACTCTTAGGTTATAATTACAATGTTCTCCCCATAATGTAATAAATGCAATTTGAATACATATAATCTATGTACATTTTATCTTACCGATATAATACAATCGGATACTATCACATTACATTATATCATATATTATTAAATTGTATTACTCAACAATTATTTATAATAGATCCATGATACATTATTTTAATGTATATCCACACATCATTTGTCACCTACAAATATCATAACATATAGTTACTATACATTTAATTCGCATACTTGCACATATAATTTCTCATCTTATAAATTGAATATTAATTAATAATATACACATATCCTACATCAATCAATATAATTGTTAACCTCCATAACAATTTAATTAACCTT
The DNA here is from genome assembly GCA_020205555.1 of Panax stipuleanatus. Classification (NCBI taxonomy): domain Eukaryota; kingdom Viridiplantae; phylum Streptophyta; class Magnoliopsida; order Apiales; family Araliaceae; genus Panax; species Panax stipuleanatus. Next base: position 97,889,836 of record CM035126.1, on the reverse strand, counting down.
TATATGATTAACTATCACTTTGATATAAATCTTATTATATTTATAAACACGTTGCTCATTATTATTATGTTTCTTGCAATAATAATAATCACATATTATTAATCAATCCTCATTAGTATTTTATAACAGTTAATTAATATTCTTCGATTAACAATTCGCTTAAATTAATATAATCATTCTTATATTACGTCACTGTGCCACACAAGGCAATCAACGAGTTTATCACAAACTCCACCAATTTCTCAATTATTATAATTATTCAATTATATATAATTGAATTAATTCATCTCATAACACAAAATCATTTATATTCAAATAAATTCTCATTTCCATTAATATATTTATTTAATAATATATGGAAATTCTCGGGTATTACACCCTCCCCCCTTATAAAAATTCCGTCCCGGAATTGCTACAAGGTTACACAAATAGATGGGGATAGTCCCTCATCATCCTATCTTCTAACTCCCACGTTGCCTCCTCGACATCGTGGTTACGCCAAAGTACTTTTACAGATGAAATAACTTTATTTCTCAAAGTTTGTTCTTTCCTATCTAATATTTGGACAGGAATTTCTTCATACGCCAAGTTCTTCTCCACTTGAATGGGCTCGTAAGAAATCACGTGCTTGTAGTCGGCCTTGTACGGTCGCAACACGGAAATGTGGAACACGTTGTGGATATGCTCCAACTCGGGTGGTAACGCAACTTTGTATGCCACTTCGCCCACTCGCTTCAGTATCTCGAACAGTCCTATGAATCTTGGACTCAATTTTCCTTTCTTGCCGAAACGGATTTTTCCCTTCCATGGAGATACCTTCAAGAATACGAAACTGCCGACTTTGAAGTCTCGGTCCTGCCGATGCAAATCTGCGTATTTCTTCTGGCGATCTTGAGCTGCTACAAGTCTGGCTCTTATCACTGTCACCACGTCTGCGGTTTGTTGAACTAACTCTGGTCCGAGTATTCGTCGTTCTCCGACTTCGTCCCAACATAATGGCGTTCTGCACTTTCTCCCGTAAAGAGCTTCGTACGGTGGCATGCCAATACTCGCATGGTAGCTATTATTATATGCGAATTCTACTAAGGGTAGGTGGTCGTCCCAATTTCCCTTAAAATCCATCACGCAAGTCCTAAGCATGTCTTCTAGCGTTTGTATTGTTCGCTCACTTTGTCCGTCTGTTTGAGGATGATAAGCTGTACTCAACCTCAACTGCGTTCCCATTCTTTCCTGCAAACTCTTCCAAAAATTGGACGTGAAGCGCGGATCTCGATCAGAGACAATTGACACCGGCACTCCATGTCGTGAAATAATTTCTTTTACATATAGGCTTGCTAATTGGTTCAAACTGTAGCGGATCTTGATTGGTAGAAAGTGTGCGGTCTTCGTTAGTCGATCCACGATAACCCAAATAGCATCATAACCTTTCTGTGTAACTGGAAGTCCTACCACGAAGTCCATGGTAATATGCTCCCATTTCCACTCTGGTATTTCTAACGGTTGTAGTAAACCACTTGGCCGCTGATGCTCTGCTTTAACGCGTTGGCAAGTCAAGCATTTACTGACGCACTCTGCGACTTCCCGTTTCAAATTAGGCCACCAAAAATGTTGCCTTAGATCTCGGTACATCTTTGTGCCTCCCGGATGAACGGAATATGTCGTATTATGTGCCTCGTGCAAAATCTCTTCCCTCAACTCGGTTACCGCTGGTACCCACACTCTCCCTTCAAATCTCAAAATACCGTCTTTATCCATTCGAAATTTTTCTTCCTCACTTTCTGTGATCCTCTTTCGGATTTTCTCACACTCTTCATCCTTTTCCTGAGCTTCCTTTACTCTATTCAACAACGTCGGACAAGCTTCCATTACAATTAACTTCTCATCCAGACTTTTCTGGTCCTTTTACTTCTATCTCCAATTTCTCCATCTCTCTTATCAACTCTTCTTGAGTTGTTAAATTAAACAACTTCTCCCTTCCTTTCCTGCTCAGAGCGTCGGCAACCACATTTGCCTTTCCCGGGTGATAAAGAATATCGCAGTCATAGTCTTTGATTAATTCTAACCACCTTCTCTGCCGCATGTTTAACTCCTTCTGTGTGAAGATATATTTCAGACTTTTGTGGTCCGTGTATATCTCACATTTTTCTCCGTATAGATAATGTCTCCATATCTTTAACGCAAAAACTACTGCCGCTAACTCTAAGTCATGAGTAGGGTATCGTTTTTCGTAATCCTTCAATTGTCGTGACGCATATGCAATAACCTTGCCATGTTGCATGAGCACACAGCCAAGCCCCTTGTGCGATGCATCACTATACACCACAAAATTTCCCGCATCATCTGGTAATGATAACACAGGTGTTTCGCTCAATCTCCTTTTCAGTTCTTGAAAACTTTCTTCGCATTTGTCGGTCCATACAAATTTCACCGTCTTTCTAGTCAAATTGGTCAACGGGGTTGCTATCTTAGAAAAATCTTGGATGAATCTTCGATACTACCCAGCTAACCCTAGAAAGCTTCTCACCTCCGTCGGTGTTCTCGGTTGTTCCCAATTACTTACTGCTTCAACCTTCGCAGGGTCTACAGAGATTCCATTCTTATCCACCACGTGGCCTAAGAATTGAACCTTCTCCATCCAAAATTCGCACTTAGAAAATTTTTCATACATCTTCTCCTTCCTTAGTGCCTCCAAAATAATCTTTAGATGTTCAGCGTGTTCTTCCTCTGTCTTTGAGTAGATCAAAATGTCGTCGATAAAAACCACTACAAATTTATCCAAGTATGGCTTGAAAACTCGGTTCATCAAGTCCATAAATGCTGCCGGAGCATTAGTCAATCTGAATGACATTACCAAAAACTCGTAGTGTCTATAACGGGTTCGAAACGCAGTCTTTGGTATGTCCTCATCCCGTACCTTCAGTTGATGATATCCTGTTCGTAGGTCGATCTTTGAGAAACACTTTGCTCCCTTCAGTTGATCAAATAAGTCGTCTATCCTCAGTAGCGGATACCGGTTCTTGATCGTTACTCTATTCAATTCTCGATAATCGATACAGAGCCTCGTCGATCCGTCCTTCTTCTTAACGAATAGTACTGGTGCTCCCCAAGGAGAAACACTCGGTCGAATGTAACCCTTATCCAATAATTCTTTCAATTGTATCATCAATTCCTTCATTTCTACTGGCGCCATACGATATGGAGCTTTCGAAATCGGTGCCGTTCCCGGTGCTAAGTCTATTACGAATTCGATTTCTCTGTCTGGCGGAAGACCAGGCAGATCGTCAGGAAACACGTCTTGAAATTCATTAACTACGGATATATCCTTAATTTCTACTCCCTTCTTCCGAGTATCAACGATGTAAGCTAAATATCCTCCACATCCTTTCCTTAACAATTTCTTGGCCTGCATCATCGTAACGCAACACGATTGCTTAAGCGATGAGCTACCATAAAACACTACCTTAGACTTACTCGGAGTCTGAAGGTTCACACATTTGTTCTGACAGTCAATTATTGCAGCATGGTTATACAACCAATCCATTCCCAGTATTACGTCAAATTCTCCCAGTCTAATAGGAATTAAGTCTACGCTCAGTTCATGTTTACTCATACTTGCGCGACAATTTCGATAAACGTATTCTACAGGGATCACTTCCTTATTAGCAACTTCTATGATCAAAGGATTTTCTAATAGTTTTCGAGGTGTACTAAGTCTACTAGCAAATTCTTCAGATACAAAAGAACAGGTGGCACCCGAATCAAATAATACATAAGCATTTATATCATTGATTGGGATTATACCTGACACCACATCCTTCGCAGCCACTGCGTCTTGGACGGTCATGTTAAAGGTTCTGGCGGTTGGGCGGTTGGATTGTGCCGGTCCACCGATCATCAGTTTGTTGCCTCCTTGCTGATTACTACCCCCGCCACTTCCCTTCTTTGGGCAGTCCTTAATTCGGTGCTCCGTCGAGCCACAAGCAAAGCATCCTTGTATCTTTTTCGGTTTCAAACAGTTGGGCGAGATGTGCCCTTCCTGTCCGCAGTTGTAGCAAGTGCCACGTCCCTTCCAGCACTCGCCCTGGTGATTCTTCCCACACTTCGGGCATCCTTCAGCCCTCTTCTTGAAACCTCCACGAAAATTCCCTGATTGATTATTATTGTTGTTTTTGTTGTTGTTGTTGTTCTCCCACTTTCTCTTTCCCAAGTTGCTTCCTCCGCTACTGCTTCCTGCCGTACGATTCTCTCCTCCAGTATTCTTTCCTTTCTTTTCTTTGTTATACAGACTTAAGGCCTCACTGCCACCTTCCGCAATGATTTCCTTCTCCAGTAATGCTGCAAAGGAATCAATTTGAAGAACTGATACCTTATTGAACAGCCATGGCTTCAACCCTTGTTCAAAGCGTCTAGCCTTCCTCTCTTCATCACCAACTTGGTGCTCCGCAAATCGCGCTAGTTCGTTAAACCTAGCCGCGTATTGCGCCACCGTCATTTCACCTTGTTTTAACTCTAGGAATTTCACCTCCATCCTATTCTTCATACTTTTCGGAAAGTAATTCTCGAAGAACAGTGTCTTAAACTTATCCCAAGCTATTATCCCTTCTCCAGCTCTTTGTTGATTAGCCTCCCACCAGTAGTTCGCTTCTCCCCTCATCATGTACGTGGCAAATACCGTCTTCTGATCTTCGCCTACGCTAGCTATAGTGAAAGCTTTTTCGATCTCTTTGATCCACGTTTGTGCGACGATTGGGTCGGTAGTTCCCTCGAACTCCGGGGGTCCTACACTCTTAAAGTCTTTAAAGGTTGTTACTGACACAGTTTGAGGGTTCGGGCGAACGGGTTAATTGTTCCTTCCCCTTAAGGCTTCTCCTAACAAGTCTACCAGTTTCTGGATCGGGTCTACTTGTTCTCTCTCATTGTTAACGGATTCTTCGGGTGCAGTCAATCTACGTCTGGGCGGCATTATCTGCATCACAATTTTTTTCATTTTATTATTATTCAAGTATATTACTTAAGTATTTCTTTTAATACTAAAAGAATAAATTTATAACACGTTTCTAAAAGCAACTCCATTATATTCATATGCCAAATCGTTTCATTACATGATTTCCTAGCATACTGCTATAAATGTCATCACATATATCCCCTAATATCACAAAAGACGGGGAATATACCAACCTACTACCATACTACCCCTCTAACAGAAGCTAACTCGGGGTTTACATCATCATCCCACATCTTACACAAAAGATCGGAATTACAACATAGTATATACAATATATAAAGACACAACTAGTACTACCACTAGACTGACTAAGGAAATCTCATCCCATCATCCCGCGTTCCACTGCGCTCTTGTACTCCAACTGTGCTATATACGCAAACAGCTCTCGGCTCAAGGTATGTAGAGTCTGTCCCTGTTCTGCCGGGTAGTGGTACACACCATCAATCACCCTTTCAAAAGCTGAACGGAACACATACCCCATCTTGTTCATCTTTCTCTTTTTGCACCTGACCTCATCCCCAAGGTCGCCAGCTCTCTCATTGGACGCTTCCCACTTCTCCTCGAAGTGTAACCTATCCATCATCTCCAACTCTAGCTGAGTACGGAGTGCCTCTTTCACAGTCTTCTCACTCAGTTCCCTCTGCTCAACCTCTTCTAGCTTCTCTGCCAAATCTGCATTCCTAGCCACTGACCTGTGAAATAGAGTCCCCATCTGGATCCCTGCCTCCCTACGGTAGGCAATCTCCACCTCTAACTCTTGCATAGCCAGCTTCCTCTGGTGATCCTCGTCCCTCAGCTTCTGGAACTCAGACTCTCTCTCGTGGGCCTCTGCCTCCAGCTCCTGAACTCTACAGTCTAACTCTAGGATCCGCTCCTCATACTCTCCTAGCATCTGCTCCTCTATAGTAGCCTCATCAGAGTCCTCTACTGGCTCATCCTCCATCGGCTCCTCCTCTGGATCAGTCTCTATCTCAATCTCGTCCTCGTCGTCGGACTCGATCGGTGCAACAGCCTGCACTGGTGTAGCCTCTAGAGGTGCCTTGTACACTACATGTATATCCCTGGGCTCCTCCTCGGCCACTCTACTAGGTACACCTGTGTCTGTCATCCTATAATCACAAACACAAGACACGAAATAGCATCTCCATTAGAATGTTAAATAAAATATAAGTTCATTGTATAGAATGAAGTTACATTTCATAACAGACTAAGTCTCTCAAGGAAAACTCTACATGAGTTTTATCTCCTTCCTAACTTCTAAGTTCACCTAAGTTATAGTCTAAGGACACTCGTTCCTAAGGTTTATAACTACGGCTTTGATACCAACCTGTGACGCCCCCAAATTCCAGGACCGCCACTTGGTCTCTCGAATTCGGTTCAGTCACGTGCTCATGGTAATACATCACAATAATAATAATTAAATATCATATGATCACAGCGGAAAATCTATTCTAGAATAATTTACAATGATTTATTATAATTATTCCCCCAAGTCTCGCAACCTACAGTACTTAATAGATTACATAATAATATCAGTTAACGACTTATTACATAATCTAACTTAAGCTTAAACATAATCAAATCCAGTCTTACTACATCATCTTCATACAATATTAATATATTTAAAACATAACAGACATAAGCTAGTTGGTAGCTTTGCCCTTGCCCTTATCAACGCCCGAAGGTTCACCATGCTCTGCTTTAACTGAAATGTTTTAGGGAAAGCAAGAATGAGCACAAATTGCCCAGCAAGTAATATACAATAAGTGTGAGTAATAAGATTCTCAATTCTCGAAAGGGTATAACAAGATTTGATAGTTCAAGAATAACAAGAATATCAACAGTTCTCAATATCAGTCGCTAAGGACAGGATAGTATCAATATGATTCAATAATAAGTCAATTCAAGATTTCAAATAATTGAATACTGAGTAGTCACTACGGACTATGAACTTCTACTAGAATTGACAGTAATAAACTGAAAATCCAACAAAAACAGGTACAACAGGTGATCAGCCTAAAGTACCCTTGTTATGCATAACAATCAACCATACTCAAGTGTGCACGTCGGTTCTCCGACAATTATATATTCCCTTCAAAGAAGGTTGTTCTTCTCAGTCAAATATAAGATCCCGCACCAATCAATTAGTTTGGGTTGCTTTTCAATAACATAAGTCCAGCCGAATCAAATGGCATAGACACTTTCACAATATTCAAGAACAATACTAAGTTCAACATGAATAATAGCTTTAATGAAATAAGAGCTGAAGTGTGCTAATTCGATTCAACCGATTAAATAGGAAACTAGTTCGCAATACACAAGATAGGATACTTGCATAGTAAAAGAGTATAAGTTAGGAAACTTTCACAATCATAGATTTCCTTGCATAAAGTAAATGCGTCGGTTAGGATACTTGCACTTTAAAAGAGTGTAAGTAAGAGAACTTGCCTTTAGCGTAGTTTATCCACGAAAAGCAATCAACACTTTCGAATTCCTATCGTAATACAGTTACGTATATATATGATATTCATTAGTCATATAATTTAACTTCACATTTTCTCTTTGAATATACGATCAACACATAAGCTAAGTTTTACCTAGCTACACAGTTATATAGAATATAATTTCTATCCTTAACGTTCCTTCTTTAGAGTTTAAACGCATTCTCATATTATATAAGATCTCAACAATTAGCAAACATGCTTGCATATTATTAATATCACATAAGACCACAATCAATACTAAATATATTTTATTTTAGCAAGTTACAGCATCTCCTTAAGTTAACCGTCAAAATCGGGTTCAAGTAACATCATATAATATCGCGTAGCATGTATTCATATTTAAAGGATACTTTCATGCTTGTATAACTTTTCCAAATCCAATCGTACATGGTATAGGTTCTTAAGTTAATACTTAAAGCCATTCAAGGACACGAACTCATATGGTCTAACATGATTGCTTTTAAACACATAAGATATTCATATAACTTGTATTAGTCATGCTCATGAGTACTCGTATTGCATATATGTAGCTAGCATTGTTATTATCTTGAAAACATGCTTTGTTCATGCTAAACTTTAATCACGGCAACTAATCATGGTATATATACATGCATGACACATGAATGAGTCTAAGAGTACTATCACATGTGTCCATAAATGTCAAATTCTAATTCTCGTCATAACATACCAACGTTCACGTTCAAAGCTTATACTTTGTTAGTATAGTTCATTAATAAGGTCTATCATGTTCATGCTTCCTTATGAAACCTACATATGTAAGTTAACATGCTTTTCATGTATTTCAAGGCCCTATAAACATGCTCGAAAAGTCAGAATGTATACATGCTTCATATATGTTACCGTCGTTTATGAAACTTTAAATTCGTTTCCAAACTATGTGTCAGTTTGGTTAACCATGCATGCTAATATACTAAAACATGCTTACATTGCCTCATTAGGTTTATATATATGTATTAATCATGCTCCCATGCTTGTTTAAACAAAAATCAAACAATTGGTACATAACAGTTTTGTTGCAGAATGCAGAAAACTGAACACAGAGGCTGGCGCTGCGGCGCGGCAACAGTAGCTTAATACTGGCGCTGCGGCGTCGAGGCAGTTTTCTGCGGTTCAGACTGCAGCGAAAACCGACCCAAAACCTCCCATTTCATCGATTTCAACATACCCAGATATTAGACTTGTTTAACTTACTAACACATACATATATGCTTATATAACAGTCAATAGCAATTATCAATTCCCAATTTCATGAACTCTAACTAATTTACGAATTTCATGTATGTACAGAAATTGAAGAGGAACAATGGAAATGAAAGACTATTCAGTGGTTCCATCATGTGTGTATGTTCATATAACAACAATATAAGGGTTTTACAAACCAATCATGAACCAATTTGGCATAATCAAGAATTTCAACAAAACTCAGAGAACAACAATGGAGTTCTTTTAACAGAAAATGAAAATGAAGACACGAAGAGGATTTATACCTCTGTTATGGAGTAAGCTTGCTGATGCTACTATAGAAATTCCTTCTGAACTAAATAGACAATCACAGTATACTCTCTTCTCTTAGAAATATTTCAGCAATGAAATGAAGGTGCAGGGAGTTCCTTTATATAGAAGAATGAATACACAGTCCAAGCTTCTAACTCCCAAATCAAACTAACGGATTATCAAATTGCATGAAGGTTATAGAATGGTAGGTATTTAGTTGTTAGAATCCATCATTAAAATCACTCCCTTGCTCATCATTGCTACAAGGCTATGGAAATTTACTGAGTTTTAGGAGAAGCAATAGGCTTAGGCCATAATGGTTGTGCACGTGAATGAGGGAAAGGAGAGTGACTATTATATTGGGACAAGCCAAGCAAATCTTAGCATTCTTACAAATGGACTATATGCTACACTTATGTTATATATTATATGTACTCTTAGGTTATAATTACAATGTTCTCCCCATAATGTAATAAATGCAATTTGAATACATATAATCTATGTACATTTTATCTTACCGATATAATACAATCGGATACTATCACATTACATTATATCATATATTATTAAATTGTATTACTCAACAATTATTTATAATAGATCCATGATACATTATTTTAATGTATATCCACACATCATTTGTCACCTACACATATCATAACATATAGTTACTATACATTTAATTCGCATGCTTGCACATATAATTTCTCATCTTATAAATTGAATATTAATTAATAATATACACATATCCTACATCAATCAATATAATTGTTAACTTCCATAACAATTTAATTAACCTTTATATGATTAACTATCACTTTGATATAAATCTTATTATATTTATAAACACGTTGCTCATTATTATTATGTTTCTTGCAATAATAATAATCACATATTATTAATCAATCCTCATTAGTATTTTATAACAGTTAATTAATATTCTTCGATTAACAATTCGCTTAAATTAATATAATCATTCTTATATTACGTCACTGTGCCACACAAGGCAATCAACGAGTTTATCACAAACTCCACCAATTTCTCAATTATTATAATTATTCAATTATATATAATTGAATTAATTCATCTCATAACACAAAATCATTTATATTCAAATAAATTCTCATTTCCATTAATATATTTATTTAATAATATATGGAAATTCTCGGGTATTACAGATTACTGGTGGGAATCCGTGAAGCGTACCCAGGCTGCCGCACTCCAGATGTCTTGGGAAACGTTCCAGAAACTGTTTAATGACAAGTACTTTCCTGAAAGTATTCGTCATATGAAGGAAGTAGAGTTTATCAGACTCGAGCAAAACAACATGACGGTATCCCAGTACGAGGCTAAGTTCGCGGAGCTGTCCAGGTTTGCATCTCATTTGGTGGAGAATGAGGAACGTATGACTTGGATGTTTCTAAGAGGTTTGAAACCCGAAATACGTCAATACCTCATTTCTCATAAATTTTCTTTATATTCGGATGTAGTAAACAGGGCCCAGTTATTAGAACGAGATAATGATTATGTTCAACCGAGGGACCACAACCAAGGTCGTACCGGTGGCAGCAGTCATCGGAGCAATGACAACCAGCGAGGAGGAAAGTATGATAGAAGCGGTAACCACTCCGGTGGTTATCGTGGCCATGATAGTAGAAGAAGCGAATCGGGAGGAGATTTCAAAAAGAGAAGGTATAACAATGAGAACGCGAAGATGTCAACATCATCACCAGCATCAACTGTTTCGAGGGGAGGAGAACGACCACCGGTCGTATGCTATAAATGCTGGAAAGAGGGACATATCAGCCCAAACTGCCCACAACAATTCAAAGGATGCTATAACTGTGGAAAAGAAGGACATATAGCTCGAGATTGTCCTGTTGCGAAACCAAATTCAGCGGGGGTGGTGATTCCAAAGGCGGTTGCAGACAAGTCAAAGTCGGTGATTCCTGGAAGAGCGTTTATCGTGACAGCCCAAAACGCGAGGAATCCACATGAGGTGATTACGGGTAAGCTGATTATAAACTCTTGCGAAGTTTACACCTTGTTAGATACCGGTGCTACCCATTCCTTTATTTCACCTGCTTGTGCTCAACGTTTGAACTTGACTTCTGATAAATTAGACTTTAACTTATCTGTTGAAACTCCGTTAGGAGAAACCTTTGTTACATCTACAGTTTACAAATCTTGCTTGATTCAGATTGGTACCCTTACCTTACCTGTTGATCTTATATCTTTGAAAATACTTGCATTTGACGTGATTTTAGGAATTGACTGGTTAACCACTTACCATGCCAAAATTGATTGTTTTCGTAAGGTTGTTAGTTTTCATATTCCTAATCAACCTGTTGTGCGAATCCAAATCACCAAACCACTAAAATCAGTCAATATCATTTCAAGTCATAAAGCTATTCGTTTATTGAAAAACGGATGTCAAGCTTTCTTAGCTCATGTCACTGATCTAAATCAGAATACGTCAGGTTTGAATGATATTTCCGTTGTTAATGAGTTTCCTGATGTATTTCCCGAAGAACTTCCCGGTCTACCCCTAGAACGTGAAGTTGAATTCTTTATTGACCTTGAGCCCGGTACAAAGCCCATTTCTAAAACCCCATATCGAATGGCTCCTATTGAACTTCAAGAGTTAAAGATTCAATTACAAGAATTGTTGGACATCGGTTTTATTCGTCCTAGTACGTCTCCTTGGGGTGCTCCTGTTTTATTCGTAAAGAAGAAAGACGGGAGTATGCGACTTTGTATTGACTATCGGGAGTTGAACCATGTCACCATCAAGAATAGGTATCCGTTACCTCGTATTGATGACCTGTTCGACCAGTTGCAAGGAGCGCAATTCTTTTCAAAGATCGATCTTCGTTCTGGATATCATCAGTTGAAGATTAAAACTGAGGATATTCCAAAGACTGCTTTCAGAACACGGTACGGGCATTATGAGTTCTTAGTCATGTCTTTTGGATTGACTAATGCTCCTGCTACTTTCATGGATATGATGAACCGTTTATTTAAGGAGTATTTAGATCAATTCGTTGTTGTCTTTATTGATGACATTCTTATCTATTCTAAAAGCCGTGAAGATCATGAACACCATTTGAAGTTGGTACTTCAAAAGCTTCGTGAGAACAAGCTATATGCTAAGCTGAAGAAATGCGAGTTTTGGCTTGAGGAAGTAGCATTCCTTGGGCACGTGGTATCGAAACGTGGAGTATCTGTGGACCCGGCGAAGATTGAAGCAATACAAAGCTGGGAGCAACCTAAGTCGGTGACCGAAGTACGAAGCTTTCTGGGCTTAGCTGGTTACTATCGGAGGTTCGTAGAGGGATTTTCTCGAATCGCTACTCCATTAACTCAGTTGACTCAGAAAGATACAAAATTCGTTTGGAGCGAGGAATGCGAGAAGAGCTTCCAAGAGCTCAAGAGGAGACTTATTTCGGCACCTGTTCTGACAATACCATCTGGTTCGGATGGATTTGTTATTTACAGCGATGCTTCGGGCAAAGGGTTAGGATGTGTTCTCATGCAACATGGGAAAGCCATAGCCTATGCCTCGCGACAACTCAAAGAATATGAGAGGAATTATCCTACTCATGATCTAGAGTTGGCAGCAGTCGTATTCGCGTTGAAGATCTGGAGACATTACTTGTACGGAGAGAAAGTGGAGATTTATACGGATCATAAGAGCCTTAAATATTTCTTCACTCAGAAGGAACTCAACATGCGGCAACGACGTTGGCTTGAGTTGTTGAAAGATTACGATCATACCATCCAATACCATCCTGGAAAAGCGAACGTGGTAGCTGACGCGTTGAGTAGAAGATCATATGTGGGAACGAGTGCGATGATGTCAAGTATACGCGTAGAACCAGCTTTGATTGATAAAGTTAAAGCTGCTCAAGCTACGGATGCGGAACTGATGAAGATGAAGAAGAAGGTGCAAGAAGTTGCAATTCCAGAAGCAAGAATCGATGAAGAGGGAATACTTCGAGTCAACTCCAGACTTTGTGTTCCTAACGATTTTGACTTGAAGTATAGAATCATGATGGAGGCACACAACACACCGTTTGCAATCCATCCTGGGAGTACTAAAATGTATCGTGATCTTTGATATACATTTTGGTGGAGCAATATGAAGAGAGAGATCGCGGAGTTCATCTCAAGATGTTTAACTTGTCAACGTGTAAAGGCGGAGCATCAAGTGCCGAAGGGTCCATTGCAACCACTGGAGATTCCAAAATGGAAGTGGGAACACATTACGATGGATTTCGTTACGGGTCTTCCCAAGGTTTCTCAAGGCTTAGATGCGATTTGGGTTATTGTTGATAGATTAACCAAGTCTGCTCATTTCTTGCCGATACGAGAAACTTATTCCCTTGAACGTCTTGCTCATATGTACGTGAATGAGATTGTGAGATTGCATGGCATGCCAGTATCCATAGTTTCGAATCGTGATCCCAGATTTACTTCACGATTTTGGATCAGTTTGCAGAAAGCTATGGGCACGGACTTACGCTTCAGTTCGGCTTATCATCCTCAAACAGACGGACAATCAGAGAGGACTATTCAAACTCTTGAAGATCTATTGAGACTTTGTGTTCTAGACTTCAAAGGGAGTTGGGATAAGTACTTACCATTGGTGGAATTCTCCTACAACAACAGTTATCAGGCAAGTATAGGCGTAGCTCCATTCGAAGCGTTGTATGGGAGAAAGTGTCGTTCTCCAGTATGTTGGGATGAGGTGGGTGAAGCAACATTGTTGGGACCAGAGTTAGTACGTATGACTACAGAAAAGATCCAAATAATCCGACAACGTATACAAACAGCACAAGATCGACAAAAGAGTTATGCGGATCTTCATCGAAAGGACGTGGAATTTAACGTTGGAAACCATGTGTTATTACGTATTGCTCCATGGAAGGGAGTTACGAGGTTTGGAAAGAGAGGAAAGCTCAACCCACGATTCATTGGTCCATTTGAGATTCTTGACCGAGTAGGAAATGTGGCCTATAGACTTGCTTTACCTCCAAGCATGTCTCGTGTTCATAATGTGTTTCACATATCCGTGTTACGTAAATATGTGAAGGATCCAAACCGCATTATTGAGTTAGAACCAGACGAGATAGCTGAAGATTTAACGTACGAGGAGGTACCTGTCAAGATCTTGGATAGGAAGGAGCATGTCCTACGCTCGAAAATTATACCTCAAGTTAAAGTTTTGTGGAGAAACCATGTAATTGAGGAAATGACCTGGGAGTTGGAATCGGAAATGAAAGCGAGGTATCCTCACCTTTTCGACATACCAGGTACGTACGTCAATTTCGAGGACGAAATTTCATAAGGAGGGGAGGTTGTAAGACCCCAACTTTTATGAATAAAGATTTAATTTTCTTTATATATTATTTCGAAATAGTAAGGTGTTGATTTGATAAATATGAAAGTTATGGGTGAAATGTGCAAACATTTTTAAAATGAGCAAGTGGTTATAAAATATTCTTGTTGTCGGGGAATATTCGTTTGGTCGTGGAATATTCTTGTTGTCGGGGAATATTCGTACGACGGCGCAGCTATTTGTGGGCCCCCACAACGGAATAACTGTCGGATATAGAAAGCGATAGAAATAACTTTTTTACAAGATAACGGCGTATTTGTTACCGTTAGTACTGTTGAAATACCCGGTGGTTAAAATACAGTACGCGGGGTTTCGTAGTAGCACACGGTATTGCACAGTATTTCGAATTATTGAGTCTTACGTGAGAAGGAACCTACTCAATTATTGTTACAGTATTTACTGTTCAATATTTTATATTATTGACTCAATAATTGCTACGTTGATATTTTATATTATTGACTCAATAATTGCTGCATTGATATTTTATTGACTCAATAATTGCTACGTTGCTATTTTTTATGATTGATTCAATAATGGCTACAGTTGATATTTTGTAGTATTGATTCAATAATTGTCGTTGCATAGTATTTTACGTTATCAACTCAATAATTCATATTATTTGAATAATATTATTAGATAGCATTATTGACAATGTCTAAGGAAGTTCTGTCTAGGAGGGGTTATTTAATTGCGCGCCAGTAGGGAGAAGTCCTTATCGGAAGGCCCCCTCTTTCCTGGGAACGACCTGGTTGTTAATATTGTAGTTCTATAATATTATTTGTGAATAATTAATTATTGATTTATATAATAAGGAAATATTTATTTTGTGGATATTAAAGAAGGAATTAGTGCTGATGTGTTTTTATCAGTATTTTGGTGTGGGAAATCATCTGTTGATGGATTTCGGATAATTTATGTTTGGAATTTGGAAAAACTTTCTTCTGCAAAGTTGTAGAGAATTAAATTTCCTATGGAAGGACATAGAATTTGTATTTTTCTGACAAAGGGGCTATTTGTTATGAATTATTGAAGTTTCAAAAAATATATATATTATTTAATGGGTGGGCCCCACTTTTGTTGAAATCTGATTTTGGGCAGCAGCCGGCGGCGGCAAAAATTATTTTGAAAATAATAATATTTTATTCATTTAGTCTCCTTTGGCATCCTAAGCTTTTCCTATAAATAGGGTGCTTAGGTTAGAATTGAAAATCACACCAGAATCAGAAGTTTTCTCTCTCTATAATATCGAGCGTATTTTTGTGAGTATTTCAATACTTTGAGTATTACTATTCAGTACAAGCTTCCGTCGGTATTATATCCGATATTCCAGTCAGAGATACTGTTCTTTTGAGGTAAGGAATGTTATTTCTTTCGTAAATGATGTTATTCTTCTCAATATCATTATACAAAAATATTGTCATGGATTTTATGTTGAAATTCTTACTTTTTCCGTCGGGGTTACTATTCACGTATACGGCACTATTCACGGGAAAATTTATTTTTCTTCTATTTGTCCAAATTGTCTGTTAAGGTTACTATCTTTGATTGTATCCAAGTTTTGGGCTTTATTCTTGAATTTTGCTCCACAAAGTATTATTATGGATTATTCTTGAATTTGGATAAACTAAATGACGAATCCCTAATCTTTGTCTTTTATCTCACTGGATTCGTTCTTTAAAATATTTTTCATCATCCTCAGTCCTAAAAGGTGATGTAACTGAATATCTTTGGCCTGTAGAGCAAAGATGAATGATTACCTGATGAATATCTTTGGTCGTAGTGCAAAGATGACAGGTGTTGAGATGAACATGACCACTGATGATACAAATGAATATCTTTGGCCTGTAGTGCAAAGATGAATATTGACTCGAGATGTATATTGATTGATGTTACAGGGATAAAATATTGATGATGGACTTTTAAATCATAGAAGATAGTAGACTTCATTCTCTGCTTAACTCTTCTAATGATTTGTTATTTCTGCTGCGAATATTGATCTAAGATTGGTTGTCCATTATATTTTATCTAATTTATTGAAGGCTAACGATGATTTATTTTCCATTATCTTAGTCATAATATTCTTTACTGAGCTAGTTGAGCTCACCCTTTTCATCTGTTGTCCTCTTCAGGAAATGAGAATGTTGCGGGAACTAGTCGGGAGACAGAGTGATGGTCCGAGTTAGAGCAGTAGTAGTCCTCACTATTTCTGACAAATAGTGTGATAATAATTATAATGAGGACTTAGTTTGAATCTTAATATTTTCTACATATTTGTATTGACACTCACAGTTGTGTGGTCGTATTTTGCACGACCGTATGATATAAAGTTTGTATTTGAATTCTGTACCATGTATTTGGCGACTCAGAATGGGTTGGGTTGAATGGACCTATTCTGGGGGCTTCACATTCTTCAGCATTGTGGTTCCTCCACAGAACTTTGACTGAATGTATAACCCTATTTCTTAACCTCTGTTCTTTCCTATCTAAAATTTCGGTAGGAATCTCTTCATATGATAAGTCCTTCTCGACTTGAATTGGCTCGTACGATATCACAAGTTTGTAATCAGGTTTATATGGTCGCAACACTGACATATGAAATAAGTTATGAATATGTTCGAGTTCAGGGGGTAAAGCTAACTCGTGACATAACCCAGTCCCTTGTGTGACGCATCACTATACACTATAAAACCCCCCGTGCTATCTGGTAGAGACAACACAGGTGCATCACTCAATCTTTTCTTCAATTCCTGAAAACTCTGTTCACATTTCTCGGTCCACACATACTTAACAGTCTTCCTTGTCAGATTAGTCAATGGTGTTGCTATCTTGGAGAAATCATGAATAAATCTCCTGTAATATCCTGCTAATCCCAAGAAACTTCTAACCTCTGTCGGTGTCTTCATTTGTACCCAATTTCTCACCACTTCTACTTTTGTTGGATCAACAGAAATTCCCTTGTCATCGATGACATGTCCCAAAAATTGAACCTTCTTCAACCAGAACTCACATTTTGAAAATTTCGCATAAAGCTTCTCCTTTCTTAACGTCTCTAGTACTATCCTTAAATGTTCTTCATATTCCTCCTCATTCTTCGAATATACTAGAATATCGTCAATGAACACAACCACAAATTTATCTAAGTACGGCTTAAATACTCTGTTCATCAAATCCATAAAAGCAGTTAGTGCATTTGTCAGTCCAAACGACATTACTAGGAACTCATAATGACCGTAACGAGTCCTAAATTCTGTCTTTGGTACATCCTCCATCCTTACTTTCAATTGATGATAACCAGTCCTCAAGTCAATCTTAGAAAAACACCTTGCTCCTTTAAGTTGGTCAAACAGATCGTCAATTCTTGGTAACGGATACTTGTTCTTGATTGTCACCTTGTTCAACTCTCTGTAGTCCATACATAGTCTCATCGAGCCATCCTTCTTCTTTACAAACAGCACAGGTGCTCCCCACGGAGACACACTGGGTTGTATGTACTTCTTGTCCAACAGTTCTTGTAGCTGGAGCATCAATTATTTCATTTCTACCAGAGCCATTCAATACGGTGCCTTCGATATCGGCCCGGTCCCTGGTACTAAATCAATCATAAACTCTATCACTCTGTCTGGCGGAAGTCCCGGAAGTTCTTCTGGAAAGACATCCCCAAACTCATTCACTATAGGTATCTGCCCCATGTCCGAATTCACCACCCGTGTATCCACTACATGAGCCAAATAACCTTTACATCCTTTTCGTAACATTCTCTTGGCCTTCATCATCGTCAGACAACCCGTTTGTCTTGGCGACTTGCTACCATAAAATACAACCTTTGACTCATTTGGAGTCTTAATGTGTATGCTCTTTTTTTGGCAATCTATAACTGCCCTATGGTTAATCAACCAATCCATCCCTAGGATAACATCAAACTCCCCTAAGCGTATCGAAATCAAATTCACGCTTAACTTATGTCCCCTTATTTCCAAACCACAATTGTTATGGATAAACTCTACAGGGATCGCTTCTTTGTTTGCAACTTCTATGTTCATAGGGTTCTTTAGCTTTTCATAGGGTAAGTTTAATCTTCTAGCAAATTCATCAGACACAAAAGAACAGGTAGCTCCCGAATCAAACAATACATATGCATTTATATTATTGATCAAAATTATACCTGACACCACCTCCTTGGATACAACTGCGTCCTGCACAGTCATGTTGAAAGTTCAGGTCGTTGGCTTGTTCTACTGAGTTGGCCCTCCGATTGCTAACTTTGGTGTATCGTTCTTGTTTCCACTCCCCCCGTCAGTACTCTTCTTAGATGGACAGTCCCTAAAATGATGTCCAGATCCTCCACAAGAATAGCAGCCCTCCTTCTTTAGTTTAGGACATTGTGGTGCGATATGTCCTGGCTGACCACAGTTAAAACATACCGCCTTTTCCTTCCTACACTCCCCAGAGTGGTATCTTCCATACTTGTTATATATTTCCCCCTTCTGTGGTGTACTCCCCTGTCGTATTCCTGAGTCATTACCATTGTTCCACATATTTTTTTTACTGTTATTCTCTACCTATCCGTCATACACATACCTGGCATATTCCTTTAAATGCCAACTATCCTATTCTGAACATCCAGACATGGGATCCATCAAAAGGTATACTCCCCTACACAACTAAGATGGGGGTACATCATAGTTACATACATCCTCTCACAGCTAGAGGTTTACATCATGCTTAATTTAACCTTACCAACAAAAGGGTACTACTGCATCAATACCACCAACCATCGCCTCACTGGCTGCCAGGTGTCCCACGGGCATGCTCCTGCTCTTGTAGTACATCTCCCATCATACGGCGTCGCACTAATTGGCAAGACTCTCCAGTCTCGTACTGCGATCTCACCTAACCAACCGTAGGACCTGCACATGCTGCATCCAATTCTTGTCCCAAAGAACCTAGTCTGACGTCCTTCTCTTCTAGAAGTAACTCCAGATGGTCCACCCTATTGGCTGCTCTAATCCATGATTCCTCGATTATGATCTTATCTGAAATCTCCAGATCAAATTTAAACTTCAACACCTGATTCACTAGGGTTCTCTCACCCAGCTGAAACTCTAATAACCCCACTTTAGCTATTATCTTTATTATTGGAGTCAGGTAACTCCATATTCTTATCTTATAATTCTTCAAGATTCTTCTTTGAATCTGATTTATCATCATCTTATCTTAATTGATGAATTTACATAATTCACCACTTAACATACTCTATACGAGTTTTCTTCTAAGGTTATAACCTAGGTTTCGCATTCCTAAAGTTTATAACCTACAGCTCTGATACCAACCTGTGACGCCCCCAAACCCAGGTCCTCTTACCTTGGATTCGGTGCTCACGATCCATCAACAACATAAACATTCTAAGACTATTGCGGAATAATAAACATACGTTGTTCATTAATATAAAGTCTTCATTATAAATCCCAAGGTCCCAACCTTAACATAACACATACCCTTAATATTACAAAAGGTTTACATCTAATAATAAAACTAAATACTTTCTTAGTTCATAATCAAACTACTCCTGAGACTTGCCCTTTCCTTTGTCTCTCTTAGACGATCCTGGCTTAGCTGAAATAAATGTCATGATATAGCAAGAGTAAGCAACAAATTTGCTTAGCAAGTATAAACACAAGAAGATATATCATGATAGAAATGAATTTATCGTTCAATGTTCAACAATAGGATATGATGGTAGAAGAACAAGAATTTACTTTCTTCTTATTCGAACAATTGAAAAATAGGTTCGGGGTAGTCACTCTTGACCATGAACCATAGATACAAATAGGTTCGGAGTGGTCACTCTTGACCATGAACCATAGATACTGAGTGGTCCTCCTGACCATTAACATCTGCAAAGGGTGTCAGTATTCAAACTGGTTTTTTACGGTTTAGTAGTCAAGGGGATCAGCCTTTCGTACTGGTGTAATATGCATAAACACTTGACAGCAACTATTGTATCCTTGTTTCCAATATGATGCATCAATAACATTCTTTTCTCCGTCAAGAGTCCTTATCAAATCAATTGAATAGGCACAACTCTTTAAAATAAATTTTAAACATGCTTGATCTAGCTGACACAACTAGCATAGATCCATCTCATAGCAACGTTAAACATACTTGATCTAACTGACACAACTAGCATAAATCCATCTCATAAACAAATTTTAAACATGCTTAACCTAGCTGACACAACTAGCATAGATCCATCTCATAAGCAATATCAAACATAATTGATCTAGCCGACACAACTAGTATAGATCCATATCATAAACAGTTTAACATATAGTAGAACATGAATTCAATTTGCACCAAGTGTGATTCACAATAATTCATCAAGATGTGAAAAAATCAACAATATTTATCCACTAGCATACTTGAACAATAATAACTCGAGTTTGAGTTAGGAAACTTGCCTGTTCAGCGAGCTACAAATTTTTAGCTTTAATTAACAATCTTTGAATGACATATCATTGATAAGGTAGATCTGTCAATTAATACTGCGTATATTTCATCACTACGCTAACTCGTATTATTATCTCACCAATAATACAATCACCGGGTGCATGCATCTAATGTACTATCATTAATCCTATAAGATATTTAATTGATCTTAAGTTAATGATTTAATAATTAATAAGGCTTTCCTTAAGGGATAAACACTTATTATATCTTTAAACAAATTATTTTAATTATTTAATTAAGGAGTTATTTAATTCCTTTCAATTGTTAACTCCCTCTTCTTTGAATAAATAATATTTGATTTATTCACTTCATTCTTCTTTAATTATTCCTTATTATTTTAAAAGGATAATTAATTAACATTCATCTTTATTTATTATTCAAATAATAAATAATTAATTCTATAAACTTTCATGTCAAAGTAAGTAAGTAATTACTTAATCTTACTTAATTATACTTTAATCATTATTTAATATTAATTAAATAATAATTAATTAATTGATTAACTCAATTTATTATTTAAGCTTAGTTAAATAATAAGTAGTTATCTTACTAACACTAACCCATTTTAATTATTACTTAACATCATTTAAATAATAATTATATAATTAATTATATTTTATTTTATATGTAATTAACTTAATAGCCCATTAGTGGCCTTAAATTTATTTATTACAATATCTTGCTTTCATTTCGTTCCATAATGATGCTCAAATTTTCGCCCAAAATTTTCGCCCAAAATTTAGGCAGATTTGGGATCCATCACGGAAACGCCCGTAGAACAAAGTCTACAACTCGGATTTTGGTTCCGTCAGAGGGGTTGGATTCGTATATTCCTGAACTCTAATTTCCATTCATCAAACATCAGATTCTATTTTGTTTAGGTTCCGAAAATCAGTGCCAAAGTGACTAATCAGCAGGAAAATTTTCAACAGTTTAGTCGTTTTTCAGATTTGAGGTTCTTTACGGAAACGCTCATATCTCAAGATCTACATCTCGTATTTGTGTCCCTTTGGTATCGTTAGATTTGTATTTTCCTGAACTATGCTTTCCATAGATCAATTACCAAATTTGAGTTTATTGTTGTTACCAAAAATAATCTACAAGTGACTAATCTGTAACACATTCTCAACAGTTGGGTAATTTGGGATTAAATTCATAACTTGTTCATTTTAAAACATATTTGAGTGATTCCAAAGGGGTTTAACCCTTAACTCATCCATCTAGCAAACCAATATAGAAAACCTCAAATATAACTTATAGATTTCAACATGCACATGATAAAGCATACTAGTTAAACAAAAATTCCTTCAACAATCCATTTAACTATCTTTTTTCAAAACTCACCATATGAACTCATATAAATCCACAAGCATCATTTGTTAAATCCATGATCTAACACTCTAATCATGATTTTAACCATATTCAACATGCATCACAAGAATCTATCATAAAATTACCTAGTGCATGCATGCATGTGCCTTTCTTTACTCTTATGGTACATATCTCCCTTTTTGATCTTAGATTCAACTTCAAAAATGTTTTGATCATCAAATAAAACATTTATACACCAATAAATGAAGAGTTTATCAAAGATCAAGCTTAAGACTTTTGTTTCATCAAAAACCCACTAAATAAAAAATCAAACTTTAAAAATAAAGAGAATCAATACCTAGTTTTTCTTGCTATCTTCCTTATCTTGCCAAAGTAGCTTATAAACTTGGTATGCATGAAGCACAAGATCCTCTCTTCTTCTTCCTCTTGGTCGAAAATCTCTCCTTTTTTTTCTCTCTATGTTTCCTTTCTTTCTCTAGCTAAAGGGGCTTTGAAGTGTAAGTGTGCAAATGAAGTGTAGTTAGTGGGAATGTGTATAATTGAAATTATAAGCATGCATCCCACTCACTTCTAACTTAATCATTACTTGCAAGCTTAGTCACTAAACATATGTGTTGGGCATGCTAAGAGGATGACACTTGTCATGGGTGTTGGGCTCAAAGATTATATACAAGATATTATCCAAGTTTTGTTAAAATTTGAATCTTTCTCCCCCTTTTGCTCCCATGTGGCCGACCATACCCCTATTTACCCATTGTAGATTTAATTTTTTTTTATTGTGTTATATACATACTATAATGATTAATTGTCCTTTCTTCCATGGACCAAAGGTTGTGCCTTTTTAATTAATGTTTGGGCTTGCAAATAATTAGTTTGGGTTATTAGTTGTCAAGTTTATTTTTATATTACTTGGGCTACTATTATAATTCCATAAGTTGGGCTAAGTTAATTCATTTAACTAAGGCCATTAAATTATATCTCCCAATGAAATTAGTGGGCTTGATTTAATCATTCAATTGGGCTAGCCCACTAGTAACACTTACTACTTGGACTATAACACATACCCATAAACTAAGAATACCACTTTACTTTCATAACCCAATTAGACTTGCCACCTACAAGTAAATTGAATATTCATTTAGGTTTCATCATGTTAATCAACTTCCTTGATTAATATCATTCTTAGGCTAGTCCACTACTTTAATTATTTAATAAGAGGGACTTTCTATAAAATTCTCATAACACACTTGTTATTTAAATTTAATCACTCAATCACCATATGTCACAAAGTTTTCAATATCATTCATAATAGATATATCTATTTATAAAGTGACTAGAAATTATTGGTTATTACACAATTGGCTTTTTCCTGCACAGTTTGCGAGGCTGTTTGCGTCTGACTGTGACGTGGCGCCGCAGCGCCAGCCCTGTGAGTAAACTGGGCGCTGCAGCGCCACTACAGAGTTAGGTGACATGGCACAATGCGGCAACGCCAGTTATGTATGTTAACTGCAGCGCTGCAGCGCCGAGACTGAAAGTGGAGCGTGCTGATGTAGCAGCGCGTCAGCGCCAGTTTTGAGAGTTACTGAAGTGCTGCAACGCCAGGGCCATCGGCCTGATAACGTGGCACAGCGCGGCAGCGCCGTCTGCAGTTCATTGTGTGGCACTGCAGCGCCACCTATGCATTTAGCCAAAAAATTATATTTAAATGTATAATTTTATAAGAATGTTAATGTAATAAATATAAAAGCATGTAATAAAATTATATGGTAGTTAGACAGTATTAAATCATATTTTTAATATAAAATGTATGATTTAAAATTATAATTTGATTCATTATAAAGTTTGATGTGAATGTGTGGTTTGATCGTGTTATGTAATAATTAGTGATTAAACCTAATAACTAAAGAATGATGAGTTAACCTAGATGGGTTAACTAATGATGTGAATTAGCTATATGGTAACTAATTTATGTTACTATTGTTAATAACGTGTACGTAGGATAATTGTGGAACGAGTTATAATTGCTAGCTTACGCACGAGGCAAGTTTCTAAACCTTACTTTTACATTATGCAAGTTTCTTAACTCTACTTTTAATTACACAAATTTCTAATTATACTCTTTAATTGAGCAAGTTCTTTTATTCTGCATTGGACAAGTATCTTATTGAAATTCATTATTGAAAATAATGTAACCTTGGCATAATTGTTCAAGCAAGGTTTTATTGTATCTTTCAAATGCTTTAAGTTTATTTCTAAAGCATGACTGTTGAATATGATGTCTATTATTATGACTCATAGTTATTTCATAATTCTTTTGTTATCGAACTCTTAATTATTGTACGTTGATTCAACTACTCCGTAGTTGATGATAGTTGAACTCTAAATTACCCTTTGAGCTAATCCAAACCAAACTTTCTTTAGTGCAGACTCGTTAATTAAACTAAGATGAACAACCCTAGTAATAAGGGATTACCATACGAAAGCGTTAAGATGTTTGTGCACAATACATGGTACGAAGGGCTGATCCCCCTAAGTACGAGCTAGAGTCCATATAGTCTAACGACTGTTAAAGGTCTAAGTAGAAATACTTACAACCTGGGACAAAGTTCAAGGTCTCATGACCCTCAGATGAATTCTAAATTCTATATTCAATTCTTGATTATCAATGATAGAAATGCTTTTCAATTCAGTTGAAGTTATTTAGTGATATGTCATCATTATTGATTGTTATTTCTAGTGAGCTTTTGTTTGCTCACTCTTGCATATTTGTAACCATTGCAGCCAAATTTGAGAAAGTTGACGAGTCGTCAACTAGCAAAGGCAAGGGCAAGATGAACAAGTAAAGACTTGTTCATATTTATGATATGGTTTTCTAATAAGACTTTAATTATTACATGATGTTTTATTTTTTTGCATTAACGGTGTTTAAGGTTAGAAACCCTGGGACCATTTTGATAAGTTGTAATCCTTTTGAAGGAAGATTTTATTAATTAAGGTTGTAATTTATTTTGCATTCCTTATTTTTGGGAAGTTAGTTATGTCTTATTTAGATAGTGAATGTCGACGTCGGGAAAACAATCATGTTATCGTGCGACACGAATCTTTCTCTTTTCCTAAGTTTTATTGCTTTCTACCCTTATTACCTTGCTTGTTTTATGATGGATGAAGTTTTTTAGGAAAAGGCCAACATATATCATGTCGACTATTTAAATGGTTCACATAGTCGCCAGTTGGTAGATTTGAAATGGTTGTACCAACTCAACCGAGTTTTGTTTGAAAGTAGGCCCAATTATTGGACACTGTCGAAACATGATCTTTGAAATCGAAGTTCTAAGTTCGGGGGCTTGGTTAAGTAGGGGGAAGGTGTGACGCCCCCAAAATCTCTACATTCCTTGTAGCAAATTTGGTGCTCACGTAAATATTCTATAAGATAATAATTCCTATCAATCCAAGATTCACAGTATTTCACAACGAACAGTAGTTCTCGTCAGAACATTTACTATGTTGGGATACCCTCACATGGATGGATAGGTTTATAATCTCATGGATATTTCTTTCATATCAACAATTCCTATCTATCTGACATTCACAGTACAAATGATAAGATTGTTCCTGGAACTGAGGAGCGACCTCAGTGCTTACAGAACTTTTAAGATCATTCAATACCCTCATTCAGATGTACATTTCATATAGATACTGTACTTCTTCCTATGTTCTAGAAAGGTAAAAGCTAAGCAATTGTTAAAGATGATAATACAATATTATATATTCTTAAATTGTCTTACAATAATTCCTAACTTACTATTACACCAGAGTAGAGTTCCCGAGGATATAAACAAATTTACATTGACTGAGTTCTTCCATCCACGTTACTGAACTCCAGAACCTTTAACATTTCAGCTAAAGCTGCAAAGGAAAAGAATAATTGTAAGGATGAGCAACAGAAAGCTTAGCAAGTTTTAAATAAATTGTATATTATACTCACACTAGATCTGAATTGAATGAACATATAGTTCAGAGATTTTCAATATATATATATATATATATATATATATATACTGATGTTTGATCTGTCCAAACCCCGTACATTACGAGTTACTATAAGTCATATAGACTTAGCCACCCGAGTTGATTGTTCTGTCAGTCACATAGACTTAGCCACCCGGGTTAATCTGTTCAACCACACCTCTGACGAGGTACTGTCAGTCATATAGACTTAGCCCCCCGAGTTGATTTGTTCAACCACAACTTCTAACAGTCATAAAGACTTATAGGAGTTTTGTTTAGATATGTCATAGGTGATCAGCCTAATCATAACCTAGGAGTATGCATATCATCCTACCAATTTAACAAGGTTAGTATTTTTTTAACTTCCTGTAATTGAAACCCAAGGTCAGTATTATAACTACCCATAAATGTAAACCAAGGTCAGTACTATGACTGCCAATATAATCTCGGGACAAGTATCAGTATATATATATGTACTAAACAATATTGGTTTTTCCACAATTTATGCTTTGATATCAAATCAAACACATTTTACGCAAATAACAGCTCATATAATTTGTTATGCTTGAACAATAAGCAATAACCCTTTTCAAATCACAGATATCACGAATAATATTTATAACAGTTCGTATATCAATATATATGACTTTCATTTAATATAGACTTAAATGAAATTGGAAAAACTTGCCTGAACCGTCGATTACTGTTATGCAATCTATTTTAGCTTCATCTGAAAGACCTAATATTGATAATATCGATCTCTCAATTAGAATAATATCATTACATACACTACTGTTAATTATAGTCATAATATAACTTAAACACATAAGCACATATCCCTATCAATTACTAAAACCATATAACCTAGTATCAAGTCAAACTATTTTAGCTTGATTTGAGTTCGGTACTATTTCAACGTCCCGGTTACCCTATCGAATAATTATCGAGCCTAATTCCAATAAGCCTCTACCTAAATGCTTTATTATTATCATAGATAATTTATTAATCAATCAAAATATTTTTCACAAGCTCATAATAGTTTTCCAATAATTATTACCATTTAAAATGATTTTTAATTCATTAATATCATATTTATATGATTTAAATAACACTTAATTACATTATCATTAATATTTTTTTACTATCAAATATTAATGAAATATATGTCATAATATTATAAGTTATTTATAATATCACAATGTATTTTTAATTACTTAATATCATATTTAATTGATTTTAAAATATTTAAAACCATTATTAAATAACTGTCATTAATATTAAAATATTAATGTATTTCATAACAAAATATTAAAAGTTATATTTTATAACTTAAGATATTTTTTATAACCGTTAAATCATTTTATATGATTTTTAAAACATTAAATCTATTTTTCCATAATTTATTAAATATAATTATTAAATAAATTAATTATCATTAATATTAATTATTAATGAAATTTATCACAAAATATTAAAAGTCATCCAAAATAACTTAAAATATTTCCTAACACTTTAATATATTTTTAAATGATTTTTTTAAAGTATTAAAATTGATTTTATGTAATTTATTTAATATAATTATTAAATAAATTTAATATTATTAATATTTAAATAATTTGAGCATTATAAATGCTTGTAAAAATGAATATTCGTGTACTTTATTTGAAATAAATCGAGCATTATAACTGCTTTAAAAAATAAATATTCTACTATTCTATTTGAGATCATTTCAGCATTATAACCGCTTATAACATGAGTATTCTTACTAAATACTTGAAGTAAATCGGACATAGCAACTACTTATAAAAGTATATTTTCTACTTTATAAGAGAAATAAATCGGACATTATAACTGCTTGTAAATAGGACTTTTGTACTATTTACTTAAAATAATTTGGGCATTATAACTGCTTGTAAAAGTATATTTTTTTACTAAATATATAAAGAATAATGAACATAATAACCACAAGAGTAAATACCTCTTGGAGTTGCAAGCTTTAACTAATCCTTTGAAATCTTGAAACTCAAAAACTTTCCTCTCTCTTTCTCTATCTAGCCAAAATTCTCCTCTTTCTCTCTCTAACTCTATTTTTGTTTTTGAAAAAAAATGAAGAGAATGACTCCTATTTATAAAAAAATATAGTTTCAATAATTGCACGTTAGGGTCTCAACTTTTTACAGTTTGCCCCCGACTTATTACAGTTTGGTACCCTGGTTAATTACACTTTAGTACATTATTAATTGAACTTTAGTCCCTGGATGACATCATAATAACATCGTTATGATGACATCATCATGATGACATCATCTTTTGTGTTTCTTTAATGCTGATATCATACTTGCATCATGCTTGCATCATCTGTGTTTCTTTAAAAATGATGTCATGCTTGCATCATATCTTTTCTAATTGGTTGATTTAAGTTCACATGGATTGGAGGCTATTTTGGTCATTTCACATATAATTTTAAAGGTAATTCGGTCATTTTGCCTCAAAAAGGGTATTCTAATAATTTCTCCTACCATTTTAAGGGTAGTTCAGTCATTTCGCCTCCAAAAAGGGTATTCTAATAATTTCCCATACCATTTTAAGGGTAGTTCGGTCATTTCCTATGTTTTCCTTAAAAATTTAACCCTTAGGGTTTGATAAATAACATTAGGGTTTGCTAATTACCATTAAGGTTTACAAATTAGGATTTAGGATTCCTGAATAAAAAATTAGGATTTCCTAACTGCAGATTAGGATTTCTAATCTACCATTAGGGTTTACTAAGGTTATACCTTATCTGATCAATATTTGATCATTAATCCCTTACTATACAAACACACAATCATAGATACAATTATAATAACTGTATTAACTATCAAATCTCTATCCGTAATTAGGGTTAGGGTTTTCAATATCTATTAACTATATCTACACTCATATTTCTCAGTTAATACCCAGTTTGACCATCTTACTAAACTCGTATCACAGATACTCAGCACAATATTGATAATCAATACCAATATAAAAAATTTATTCGTAAAATTTGAATTGTTTAAAATTCTGGATCCTCACATTCTCCCCTCCTTATAAGGATTCCGTCCTCAGAATCACCACTTTCTTACTTTGTATCATCAATTCATTCTTATCAACAAAATATTAATTTATGTCTCATATATTAACTTATGACTTGGATTCGTAAAAAGAACAACTCATAGCGATATCTATCCAATATCACTCACGTAATTAAATTACTGAACAAAATAGTTATCTGCCACCATCTCCTGTGCAGCTACTGCATCTTGCACCGTCATATCGAACGTACGTGCCGTTGGTCTTCCCGGCTTAGCAGGTCCTCTAATTGTCAGGGTTTCGCTACTGAGTCCCTTGTTGATACTTCCCTTATCCACATTCTTCTTCGGACAATTCTGAACCAAATGATCTGTTAATCCACATGAAAAAACAATCTTGTATCTTCTTCGGACATGTTACTAGATTGGGTATTCTCACTCCACTTCCGCTTTGTTAACTAACATGGTTCAACAATTTACGTACCTATTTTCCTTTTCTTATCAAAATATATTTACACTTCCCAGGTAACACTTCTAAAAATCCCCTTAACCTCTCTTTGTTTTCTATTGAGTCTTAACTGTTTGAAATTTTTTTCACATAAAATCCTAATACCAATGTGTTATATATTTTATACTGTCCAAAGCGTCATTCTTATGCTTGCATGATAACTATGGTATACAACTTCTGAAAAGGCTTCCATTTTCTTTGAAGTCTGAATCACAAGTCCTTAATCTATTCTTTAAGTTCCGAATGGTTATCTTAGTTTGTTCATCTGCTTATGGGTGGTATACTTTACTTGCCCTTCACTAAGTCCCTAAATGTATTTAATAACTCATTTCCTAGAGTTTGAAATAAACCGTATATCCTTGAATCTAACCATATAGAAATAAAACTACCCACCTTATGATAATGGTGATAGTTATCTACTTCAATAAGTTCCTAGTTTCTGTTATATAGTTTCAAAAGTTCCTTGAGGACTGGTTTCACAGTTTCTGCAACAATACCTAGGCCCCTTATTGTACTAAAAGTCGTCGCAACCCTTGGGTATAACACCATTTCCACAAATTTGAAAATTTTCCTATTAATTTTAATTATGTGCCATGTAATACTTTCTTTGTATTTTAGTGTCCTACCTCTATCTATTCTGAATTCAATATTTATTTTATAAATTATCTTGTCTTATACTTCAAAAAATCATTAACCACCTCCTGTATTTCTTTGACTCTGTTAAATAAAGTTAGACTATTATCCCTAGATAGAGTTAGTTGAAACTCTTATCTAATCCCAATTTATTAAAAAAAATTTATCAGTATCTCGTTGTTTTATTATTACTTCTAACTTTTCTTGATTTTCTTAACTTTTAAAATGTCTATAATGATATTGATTATTAATGGAATAGTAATATAATTTTCAGTAAAAATCTTTTCTATCCCTTCACCTCGACAAAAGACTTTTCTAGTTTTTCTAGGAAATTTCTCCGTTTAGATAACTGTTATACCCTATAGTTGTTTTTAGTGAACAATCTCCGTTGCACACTACTTTTGTATTTTACAATTTTGTTTTCTTCTAATTGTAGTCAATCCTTAACTTATGATTAACAAATTTATCCCTAAATTCCATTAAACTCTCTTAACTGAAACTTTATATCATCCAAAAAAAATTATATGATTTTAACAAAACTTTTTCTTTATGAAAAGTTTTTATATTCATGTTTTCACCTAACATTTTCTATGTTTTTAGAAAAACCACTAGATGTGAATGAATACTTCGTACTAGAGTCAAATATTTCATGAATATTTTAAATATCGATTTGGGATAATACCTGTTACTACATCTTGTGCAACAGCATCCTTCACCATAATGTTAAAGGTTCTAACTCCTCCGGATGATTCTGTCCAACCTCTCCAGCTACTGCTGGTTTGAAGTTTTGGTTTCCCCCTTGGTTTGGATTTTTGGGTTTTGGACAGAACTTAGCAATGTGTCCCTCCACCCCACAGTTAAAACATATGATTCTTTTCTTATTACTATTCCTCTTTTGTAGACATCGGTTTGAGTAATGTCCATCTCTCCCACAAGTAAAACACTTAGTCGCCCTAAAATAACACAACCCTCCATGCTTTTTCCCACAAATACGACAACCTTCATTCTTCTGACCAATTTTGTTAGGAAAAGTGGCATTCCACTTCCTTTTGTTATTTCTCTTTGCATGGCATCCTTTAATTCCTTCATTTTCTGTTTTATCAGCCCCTTTAACCTCAGGTGGTCCGGGTAACTTAAAGTCTAAGGTAATCCTTAGAGTATTGGGCTCGATTGGTGGTGGGTTCTCTGGCCTCCCCTGTAAAGCTCCTCGCAACACATTTACCAATTGTTGAGTTGGGTTTGCCTCTATTTGTTCCGCATTAGTTTCTGCTTGTGTTCTCCCGTATGATGCCATTTACCTAACAATAACAAATAACTCGGTTTAAACGAATAGAGTTTGTACGTCACATACTTGACTAGTGTTTTATATATATTATAACTAACGCATTGGGAAAACTTATAAATTCATAAGGTACAGTTCACCTCTTAGATGCTGCTATTTATCTTATATATCCCTTTGTTATCGTTAGAAAATTAGGATCTACTATTATATTTTCCTTAACTTATATCAAAGTTTGGAATTTACACATTACGCACAGAGATATATTCATGTATATACATATAAATTCATTCATAAAGTATTATCCTATCTTCCTTACCCTTACGAAATTATTAATACTCAATCTTCGTCTTGTATCGTTCTACTTCTTTACCCTGTCTTTTCATTATAGCAATACCTTCTGCCTTTCCTACATACATCTGCATGCATCTTTCCATAGTTATTCTATCTTCCTTTGTTTACTTCATGAGCCTCTTAGGTCACTGTTATTCCATACTTCCCTTCCCATTATTTCTCTGAGTTTTACATTTCCACTCAACTCTCATCTTCTCAACCAGTTCCCTAAACATGTCATGCTCCTCTGCTTAATATAATTCTATATGGAATATAAATCTCCCTCTTCACTTAGTTCCAACTCTGGTATTCCTCATGAGCACTTTCGAAATTTACCATAGGTTTATCTTCTATAGCTTCAATACTATTCCATAAGCTACTTCAATTGGTACTCCTCGTATCCTTCCCTACGGATCATTCCCTTTTAGCCCAACTGATTCTGGTTCAGATACCGGTTCAAACGGAACGACCAGTTCCTCACTCTCTTATGTGAACATCCTTAAATTGTAAAGTTTCGATCAACTATATTACTAGACTAGCACCTAATATACATTGTATACACATAGCAAATAATAATTTTCTTTAAGTTAGTTTTTATCTTATTTTACGATGAATTTAATCAATTCATATCATATAAACTGTTTTTGAGTTTATGTTTTCACTAACTTTTCTGACACTCCTATTCCTCCAAGGTTATAGCCTAAGGTAACCCTACCTAAGGTTTATAACCTACAGCTTTGATACCAAATTATGACGCCCCCAAAATCTCTACATTCCCTGTAGCAAATTTGGTGCTCACGTAAATATTCCATAAGATAATAATTCCTATCAATCTAAGATTCACAATATTTCACAACGAACAGTAGTTCTCGTCAGAACATTTACTATGTTGGGATACCCTCACATGGATGGATAAATTTATAATCTCATGGATATTTCTTTCATATCAACAATTCCTATCTATCTGACATTCACAGTACAAATGATAAGATTATTCCTGGAACTGAGGAGCGACCTCAGTGCTTACAGAACTTTCAAGATCAATTCAATACCCTCATTCAGATGTATAGTTCATATAGATACTGTACTTCTTCCTATATTCTAGAAAGGTAAATGCTAAGCAATTGTTAAAGATGATAATACAATATTATATATTCTTAAATTGTCTTACAATAATTCCTAACTTACTATTACACCAGAGTAGAGTTCCCGAGGATATAAACAAATTTACATTGACTGAGTTCTTCCATTTACATTACTGAACTCCAGAACCTTTAACATTTCAGCTAAAGCTGCAAAGGAAAAGAATAATTGCAAGGATGAGCTACAAAAAGCTCAGCAAGTTTTAAACAAATTGTATATTATACTCACACTAGATCTGAATTGAATGAACATATAGTTCAGAGATTTTCAACATATATATATATATATATATATATACATATACTGAGGTTTGATCTGCCCAAACCCCGCACATTATGAGTTACTATCAGTCATATAGACTTAGCCACCTGAGTTGATTGTTCAACCACACCTGTTACGAGTTACTGTTAGTCACATAGACTTAGCCACCCGGGTTAATCTGTTCAACCACACCTCTGACGAGGTACTGTCAGTCATATAGACTTAGCACCCCGAGTTGATTTGTTCAACCACAACTTCTAACAGTCATAAAGACTTATAGGAGTTTTGTTTGGATATCTAGCTGATCAGCCTAATCATATCCTAGGAGTATGCATATCATCCTACTAATTTAACAAGTCAATATTTTTTTAACTTCCTATAATTGAAACCCAGGGTCAGTATTATAACTACCCATAAATGTAAACCAAGGTCAGTACTATGACTGCCAATATAATCTCGGGACAAGTATCAGTATATATGTACCAAACAATATTGGTTTTTCCACAGTTTATGCTTTGATATCAAATCAAACACATTTTACGCAAACAACAACTCATATAATTTGTTATGCTTGAACAATAAGCAATAATCTTTTTCAAATCACAGATATCACGAATAATATTTATAACAGTTCGTATATCAATATATATGACTTTCATTTAATATAGAATTAAATAAAATTGGAAAAACTTGCCTAAACCGTCGATTACTGTTATGCAATCTATTTTAGCTTCATCTGAAATACCTAATATTGATAATATCGATCTCTCAATTAGAATAATATCATTACATACACTACTGTTAATTATAGTCATAATATAACTTAAACACATAAGCACATATCCCTATCAATTACTAAAACCATATGACCTAGTATCAAGTCAAACTATTTTAGTCTGATTTGAGTTCGGTACTATTTCAACGTCCCGGTTGCCTTATCGGATAATTATCAAGCCTAATTCCAATAAGACTCTACCTAAATGCTTTATTATTATCATAGATAATTTATTAATCAGTCAAAATATTTTTCACAAACTCATAATAATTTTCCAATAATTATTACCATTTAAAATAATTTTTAATTCATTAATATCTTATTTATATGATTAAAGTACCACTTAATTTCATTATCATTAATATTTATTTACTATCAAATATTAATGAAATACATGTCATAATATTATAAGTTATTAATAATATCACAAAGTATTTTTAATACCTTAATATCACAGTTAACTGATTTTAAAATATTTAAAACCATTATTAAATAACTATCATTAATATTAAAATATTAATGTATTTCATAACAAAATATTAAAAGTTATATTTTATAACTTAAAATATTTTTTATAACCACTAAATTATTTTATATGATTTTTAAAACATTAAATCTATTTTTCCATAATTTATTTAATATAATTATTAAATAAATTAATTACCATTAATATTAATTAATAATGAAATTTATCCCAAAATATTAAAAGTCATCCAAAATAACTTAAAATATTTCCTAACACTTTAATATATTTTAAATGATTTTTTTAAAGTATTAAAATCATTTTTAAGTAATTTATTTAATATAATTATTAAATAAATTTAATATCATTAATATTTAAATAATTTGAGCATTATAAATGCTTGTAAAAATAAATATTCGTGTACTTTATTTGAAATAAATCGAGCATTATAACTGCTTTAAAAAATAAATATTCTACTATTCTATTTGAGATCATTTCAGCATTATAACCGCTTATAACATGAGTATTCTTACTAAATACTTGAAGTAAACCGGACATAGCAACTGATTATAAAAGTATATTTTCTACTTTATAAGAGAAATAAATCGAACATTATAAATGCTTGTAAATAGGACTTTTGTACTATTTACTTAAAATAATTTGGACATTATAACTGCTTGTAAAAGTATATTTTTTTTACTAAATATATAAAGAATAATGAACATAATAACCACAAGAGTAAATCCCTCTTGGAGTTACAAGCTTTAACTAATCATTTGAAATCTTGAAACTCAAAAACTTTCCTTTCTCTTTCTCTCTCTAGCCAAAATTCTCCTCTTTCTCTCTCTAACTCCATTTTGTTTTTTTTTAAAAATGAAGAGAATGACTCCTATTTATAGAAAAATATAGTTTCAATAATTGCACGTTAGGGGCTCGGCTTTTTACAGTTTGCCCCCTGCTTATTACAGTTTGGTATCCTAGTTAATTACACTTTAGTACATTATTAATTGCACTTTAGTCCCTGGGTGACATCATAATAACATCATTATGATGACATCATCATGATGACATCATCTTTTGTGTTTCTTTAATGCTGATGTCATACTTGCATCTTACTTGCATCATCTGTGTTTCTTTAAGGATGATGTCATACTTGCATCATCTCTTATCTAATTGGTTGATTTAAGTTCACATGGATTGGAGGCTATTTTGGTCATTTCACATATAATTTTAAAGGTAATTTGGTCATTTTGCCTCAAAAAGGGTATTCTAATAATTTCTCATACCATTTTAAGGGTAGTTCAGTCATTTCGCCTCCAAAAAGGGTATTCTAATAATTTTCCATACCATTTTAAGGGTAGTTCAGTCATTTCCTATGTTTTTCTTAAAAATTTAACCCTTAGGATTTGATAAATAATATTAGGGTTTGCTAATTACTATTATGGTTTACAAATTAGGATTTAGGATTCTCGAATAAAAAATTAGGGTTTTCTAACTGCAGATTAGGGTTTCTAATCTACCATTAGGGTTTACTAAGGTCATACCTTATCTGATCAATATTTGATCATTAATCCCTTACTATACACACTCACAATCATAGATACAATTATAATAACTGTATTAACTATGAAATCTCTATCCGTAATTAGGGTTAGGGTTTTCAATATCTGTTAACTATATCTACACTCATATTTCTCAATCAATACCCAGTTTGACCATATTACTAAACTCGTATCACAGATACTCAGCACAATATTGATAATCAATACCAATATAAAAAATTTATTCGTAAAATTTGAATTGTTTAAAATTCTGGGTCCTCACAGAAGTTGTTAGGCACCCCCCCCCAACTCCCATGAAAACACGGTACCACATCTTTTCAATATTTCCCTTTTTATTTGCAATGTGTGTGTGGATGCTGGAAGAAATTGGGCCTACGTTTGATTGATTTGAAAGTATGGACGTGCTTTGTTGAACCTATATACGAAGGGTTTGATTTGATTTGCAAAAGTTCTTTTTTAGACAAGATATTAAAATGATATTTTGAAAGCAGGTTTTCAAACCCTCACGCTCACGTAGGTATTGAAGCATGTTGATACTTCCATGTTTTTATCTTTTTAGCCTTTTGGCTCAATATGAATGGTGATTGTTGGGCTGCGAAGCATCCTCGACCATAGAATATATACAAGTGCCGGTCTTCTTATGGGCATGACAGCCATCGGAGTGACTCTAGCACGACAAGTCATTATTTCATTATGTTTGAGACCTTAAACCCCAATAATCGTTTTAAGGTCTTTCGGATGTACATTTTACAGAAAAGCTGGCAGGGTACATTTGTAATGTGGAGTTTGTCCATCGTGGGAATCAGATTTTGATAAGTTTGATCATGAATTCCACTATTCTTAGGCTCACATGAAAAGGCCAAGAAAACCTGCACAGCACAGATATTTACAGAAAATGGATATTTACATCCAGACATCGCAAAAACCAAGGATTCATCAGTCAAATCCTGGCCTGCGCGCAGCCAAAGCTTCTCGTTCCCAATAGATAGCGATTTAAGGGTCACGAGGTTGCTTTCAAATGAATAAAACTAGAAAGAAAGCTAGATTTAAATAAATTTTAGCTATTCTAGCTTCCGATTCCGGTTAGACCTATTTTGAACCGTTTGAATGGTAGAAAGGGCTAGATTCAAAGAAATCTAACTTGCCAAAATTGATATTTAAAAAGAATTCATATCAAATGAATATTTGCAGCATATATAATCACAATGAATAAAGAATATAAATATAATATATATATATATATATATATATATATGAAAGTTGTAAAGGGCGATGGATTTCCACTCTCAGGCCCGTAATGGAATGTAAATATATATATAAAAGCTGTGAAGGGCGACGAATCTGCCCTTTTATGCCCGAACAAAAATGAATATATATATATATATATATATATATATATATATATATATTTATAAAACCTGTAAAAGAGCTACGGAATGATCCAGGCTTGACATAATTGAAATATATATATATAAGCTGTGAAGGGCGACGGATCTGCCATCCTATGCCCGAATAGAAATGTAAATATATATATATATATATATATATATATATATACATTTATAAAAGTTATAAAAGAGCCACGTAATGATCCAGGCTTGACAGAATTGAAATATATATAAATGTAAAAGTTGTGAAGGGCGACAGATCTGCCATCCTATGCTCGGACAGAAATGTATGTATATATATATATATATATATATATATATATATATATATATATATTTATAAAAGCCGTAAAAGAGCCACGGAATGATCCAGGCTTGACTGAATTGAAATATATATATATATATATATATATATTTATATATATATATATATAAGCGGTAAAAGAGCTATAGAATGATCCAGGCTTGACAGAATTTAAATATATATATATATATATATATATATATATATATATAAAGGCGATAAAAGCCACAAACTGATCCAGGCTCGACTGAATGTAAATATATATATATATATATATATATATATATATATATATATATATATATATATATTGAAGTAGTAAAAGCCACGAATAATTCCAGGCTTGACAGAATGGAATATATATATATATATATATATATATATATATATATATGTGTGTGTGTGTGTGTGTATAAAAGCAGTAAAAAGGCCACGGATTTCCAATTCAGGCCAAACTGAAATATAAATGTTAATATATACAGTTAGTATATATATATATTAAAGTAATAAAAAGGCCATGAAGTCAAAATTCAGGTCAAATGAAATCAGAAAATTTATATATATAGTTATATATAAAAGCAGTAACTTCCACGGATTTGCCATCCGAGCTTGACAAAATTGAAAAGATAGTATATATATAGTTAAATACATACATAATAAAGTCAAAAAGGACACGAGTCCATGAGCCAGTCCGAGAAAGTCGATATATATATATATATAAGCAATTAAAAGCCTCGGATCGACGATCCGGGGTGTGCAAATTCAATAAATTGCGTAAATATACTAAAATGTACTAAAACGTACGCCAAAACAGCTACGGAACTGACTTCAGGGCAAAATTAGAAAATGAAACTTAACGTGCACGTGTATAAATGCGCAATGAAGTAGTAGGAACTTCCTGATTGTAAAAATACTTATAATGAACTGCTACACGGAATTTTTGCCACTTGGTAGGCTTCAAATGGATGTTTCCACCGTTCGATTCTTGATATATGGTAGTATATGAGAATACCTACTTGTTAGAGTGATAAAATATGGGTTTGGAGTACTAGAAGTAGGGCTAGGAAACGAAATGGGCGGAGTTTCAGAGCGTTTTCTATTTTTTTGCTCCTTTTTTGGCTTGGGGGTGCACTTGTATATAAAGAACCGATGGAAGCGGGTTTACCCGCGAAAGCCACCGGTCTACCTTCGGTGCTATGTGGCAGGTCCTGTCGCCTCGAAGTACGTGTACTCCGAGTAACGCGATATCAGGTTTGAAACATTCTAACTTTTGATTGGAGCGTCCGTTTGAGGTGTGCTATACCTTTCCAGAAAGCCCTCGCTGAGAGCGTCACAATGACATGGGACTAAACCTTTTCCGAGTCCAAGAAGATGGGTTCATAACCGGATCTTCGTTTCTTCGCA
Source organism: Panax stipuleanatus (assembly GCA_020205555.1). Taxonomy (NCBI): domain Eukaryota; kingdom Viridiplantae; phylum Streptophyta; class Magnoliopsida; order Apiales; family Araliaceae; genus Panax; species Panax stipuleanatus. The sequence continues at coordinate 97,850,455 of CM035126.1, read as the reverse complement.
GTTTGTCCGTTGAGTTGTATTGGGCTAATTTCACTCGGAATCAGTGTTACGATTTTTTCTGACCTTGATGGCATCAATTTGGCTTGATTTTGACTAGATTGGGTTTAATTTGATAAAATGACTATTTTACCCCTCCAGGGGTTGTCTCCTGTACTGGCACGATCTTCGACTGTCTTCCTAGGGTTGTTTTTGAGGTTTTGATTAGAGCCGACTCTATTTGTCCTTAGGGTTGTCTACGAGGCTGACTTGGCTTCCCTGGGTTGTCTCTGGGGATGATCTGATGCTTCGGGGCTGTCTCCAAAATTTATTTTACCTCCCGGGTTGTGACCAAGGCTTGACTTGACCTCCTAGATTTTGACCGGGCCTGAACTAGATCCCCGGTGTTGTCGCCGGGGTTACAGTACCTCCCGGGTTGTGACCGAGGTTTGACTCGACATCTAACGGTTGTCATTGGGGTTGAGTTGACATCCCGGTATTGTGATCGGGGATGAGTTGACATCCCGATATTGAGCCCGGGGCTGAGTTGGCATCCCGGTATTAAGACTAGGGTTGAGTTGACATCCTGGTATTGAGACAGGGGCTGAGTTGACATCCCAGTATTGAGACCGGGGCTGAGTTGGCATACTGGTATTGAGACCGGGGTTGAGTTGGAATCCCGATATTGAGATCGGGGCTGAGTTGACATCCAGATATTGAGACCGGGCTGAGTTGGCATCCCAGTATTGAGATCGGGGCTGAGTTGGCATCCTGGTATTGAGACAGGGGCTAAGTTGATATCCTGGTATTGAGACCGAGGCTGAGTCGACATCCCGGTATTGGGACCAGGGCTGAGTTGACATCCTGGTATTGACACCGGGGCTGAGTTGACATCCCGATATTAAGACCGGGGATGAGTTAGGATCCCGGTATTGAGAACGGGGCTGAGTTGGCGTCCCGATATTAATATCGGGGCTGAGTTGGCGTCTCGATATTAAGATCGGGGCTGAGTTGACATCCCGCTATTGAGATCAGGGCTGAGTTAACATCTCAGTATTGAGACTGGGGCTAAGTTTGCATCCCGATATTAAGACTGGGGCTGAGTTGACATCCCGGTATTGAGACCGGGGCTGAGTTGACATCCCGGTATTGAGACCGGGGCTGAGTTGACATCCAGGTATTGAGACCAGGCTGAGTTGGCATCCCAGTATTGAGACCGGGGCTGAGTTGGCATCCCGGTATTGAGACCGAAGCTAAGTTGACATCCTGGTATTGAGACCGGGGCTGAGTTGACTCCCGGTATTGAGACCGGGGCTGACTTGGCATCCCGGTATTGAGACCGAGGATGAGTTGACATCCCGGTATTGAGACCGGGGGTGAGTTGACATCCCGATATTGAGACCAGGGCTGAGTTGACATCCTGTTATTGAGAATGGAGCTGAGTTGAGATCCCTGTATGGAGACCAGGGTTGAATAGACGGTTTTGCCCCTGCAGGGTTAGTAACAAGAACACAAAATTTTGAGTCTCTACAACAGGAATGAAAATTTTTTAGTGTATACAGATGCCCATCTTTATCATGTTTATGCAACACAGTGAAATGAATAGGATAAAGATTGCTAGACACTAGAAATATGATAAATGCAAATGTAATGCAATGCATAGCATGATATGTTATGAATGTTAGATACCTTCGAGGGGACGGGGCTATCACTAACTGTTTACGTCATTTTCTGCTAGGGATGACGTTATCCGTGATAGCCCTTGATGTCGCATTAGTCGGAGGCCAATGGTTTACTATGTTTCTGTGGTGATAGGCTATTACTAGTAGGGTATCGCTGGAAGGCTGTCATAAACTGTTCTCATCATTTTCTGTTAGCGATGACGTATGATAGCGTTTGTTGAATTCCCTTGACGTCTACTCGAATGGCATATTGCAAAGTCTTGATCGCCACCGAATCTTTCTCGATGCTCCCCCTAGGGATTTGTATAATATATTCCATCATCTTTCCTCTGTGGGGATAAACTGATATACAATTTTTGCCACCGGTTCATTCCCGATGCTTTCGCCGGAGTTGTTGCCAACGGCTGAATTGTCAAAACCTTTGACCTTCACTGAAGTAGCCTTCAATGGCTGATATCACTGGATCGTTCTCGATGCTTCGTTGGGGTTGTTGCCAACGGCTGAAATGTCAGACAATATGACCTTCACTGAAGTAGCCTTCAACGGCTGATATCACCAGACCGTTCACGATGCTTCGTTGTGGTTGTCATCAGCGACTGAAATGTCAGGCAATCTGACCTTCGCTGAAGTAGCCTTCAACGGCTGATATCACCTGACCGTTCATGATGCTTCGCTGGGGTTATCGCCAGCTGCCGAAATGTCAGGCAATCTGACCTTCGCTGAAGTAGCCTTCAACGGCTGATATCACCGGATCGTTCCCGATGCTTCGCTGGGGTTGTCGCCAGCAGATGAAATGTCAGGCAATCTGACCAATCTTGACGTGGGGGTACTCTTTCTGACAAATCCTACCCTCAGATCAATATGGATGCCTTAATACAATCAGAGCAAGCCGTTCATACCGTCGGACCTTCTCGATGCTCTGACAACGGCAGTTTTTCACAATTTTTTAGCAGTTCTCATTATTGATCCCCGGATATCACTTCGGGATGATAACCAATGGCTTTCATGAAGTTCTTCTTTCCGTCAGGAATCCGTCGCTCATACGCAGGATTTCAGGACAATCCACTCAATCGCGTAGTAGTTTTTTCCCGGATTTGACTTTTCAGCTTCTATAAACTCCGTTTCCACTCAAACTGGACCGAGTAGGAGGGGGTTTGGGCCCCACATTAGGGAGCTGTAGGTAGAGGTGCGGCTGTCGCAGGTGGGGCTTCTCCTTCTTGCGAGTTTAAGTTGAGCTCCCGTACCTTTACAAATTCATTTTTAATTTTGAATCCTAAAGGAAATCCAATTTTCTTTCTCAGATCTACGAAGTTCGGACAGCTTTTTTTAGATTTCTTTAGCACACAAATGTTCTGCACATCTCAGGTAACATTTACATCCTTTCTTTTTCCAGTTTTGACCGTTAAAATGTTGTAAACCACGTAGTGTGCTTTTACACGCAATGTATCAAATATGTATGCTAATATGACTTGATAAAAAAATTTCGACTTCATAAGTATGCATATTTTACTGTGATGCATGTTTTGATGTAAGAAAATTAGGATTCTGAGACAGTCAATTGACGCCCTTTTTTTATCAGTTTACTCATCCTTTTTGAGGCCTAGTGAGCTTGGATTTTTAACTAAAAAATGTCCATGGTAATTTAGCTTCCAAGCGGAGTTTACTTTTGATTTATTTTCATAAATATGAACTATTTCTACTTTTGGGCAGGTGTGCTACTGAATGGCCACCTAGTCATGCCTGAGTGCATGCGGATAGTCCATTTTACAAAGGAGACTCTGGCAAAAAAAATTCAAAAGCCTAAGCATTTAATAAACATGCAATTTTGACTCTACTGGGGATTTTTGATGATTTATGCATGTTTTAGGACTTAGAAATGCATAAAATACTGTTTTAAATTAATAAGCCACAGGTTTAAGGCTTATCTCACCCCTTTTCTGAGGTGATTTTGAGACGTTGTCCAGGTTATGGGGCAGGATAGACCAGGCAGTGCTAGTAGGGTCGTTCCAGGAGTTAGACAGAGGAGAGTCTCCGATGTTGATCCGTGATTCGTCCTATCTGAGTTGATCCGCTGATTGATCTGGACGATGAGGATGTACCTTTTGTTGATTATGTCCCAGTTCAGGCCCCACGTACGGAGTTTCCAGTCATTGTGGTGCCACTTCAAGAGCTGCTGGGAGATTTGAGGTGCCACCCCTCGAGATACCTTCACGCCAATGAGGTGACTGAAGTTTTTTCTTCTGGATTTTCTTTCTTTCTTTCTTTTGCCATTTTAGGGCACAAGATTGATATGGGTTAGCTTTTCGATGCAGGTTCCCAGCTTTACACAGCCCAGGGGGTTTCAAGTGTTCTTTTCTATCCCTCCTCGCTATTGCCCCTGGGTTATCTGAGGGAACTATCTGAGCACTGGTTCCACCAGACTCAGTTTCTCTATTTATTGATTGCGAGGTGATGATGATGCCTATGGACTGGAGGTTCATCACTAGGATAGAGTTCGCATGCGATCCAGTGTCGGTTGTGGCGGACATTTCACCTACTGCCTTTCGGTCCCTCTTGGGAGTTCCTGCGATAACTATCAAGGGTCAGACGGTTCGTTCTGGTCCCTTGAGAGCAGATGCCTAGAGTGGGGGTTTGATTGAGCCTCTGCCTGATGATCAGAGGGTTAGAGATCGCATCCTGAGGTGACTATTTTTGGTGATCATCAGAGGTTTCTTCCTTTCGGACAACTCTTTGTCGGTGTCCTTTGCCATGGTCAGCGCTACTCGGTACGTGGAGAGCCTCAGTGATTTTGATTGCGGTACCTACACATTTTCTTATTTCCTCCGAGGGATGCGCATGCTCTCGGAGGGTGTGACGGAGGCTTTGTTAGGCTTTTACCCATTCCTGTTGATAAGTGCATCTCTCTTGTACCTTTTTGATTTCCTCATTTATATATGTCAGTCTTGATCACTATGGACTTTTGATATTTGCATGGCAAGTTTTGGGTATATGAGAGGCTTCTGTGCCTACATCCTGCCACTACTCTGGGCTTGGAGACTTATCCTCGGGGACGGCGCTGGCATCACTCCACATTGACGGAGGTCCGTGTAGCTGAGGGATTCACCCACTCCCGCCTGCAGCTAGAGCTATTAACGATCGGATCGATCTCGTAGGTCCCGTATACCTTAGACTTTTTGACAGTCGGGTTTGAGGATGGCTTTCCCACTAACAGGGAGTTTGCATTATCCACCCGCCGAGTTCTATTTGAGATAGAGGGAGGCTGGGAGCTCTATTTAGGAGAGCGCGCTATTAGGAGCACCACGGGAGAGATCCACATTTCCTTTTATTCCTCTTGCTTGGCATCATTGGCCACTAGCTCAGCCACTTATATACATTCCACTGGTGGGCGTATATTGCTTCACCCTGTCAGAGGGTCCTTATAGTCCGGAGGCAATTTCACAACTGGTGGAGTCTTCATACCATTGGGGCTTAGACTCGTGCTACCTAGTTTATGGTAGATATGGTGCCTGGGTCTGTGATGATGATAGACTGGATAGCTTGCCTTTGAGATCTGACTCATCTAGATCAAATCATAGGATTGACCCAGCAGTTGGAGAGGGCACATTTGTTCATCGGGTACCTTGGCCGGAAGCCATCCGATATAGATTCTTTTGCTCCTTTTGACTTTGGAGCTGGCCCTTCGACAGGTCCATTTTCTAGTAGCTTTACAGATTCTGATCCTCCCTTATATCGACCGAACATTCCCACTAGTCGGGACTTTGTGACTCAGGAGGAGCTAGCGCAGGTTAATAGCCTAGATGCAGACATTCTTGATCTCTTCGGATAGCTTTTCTCGCTATATCTTTTGATAGGCCTCTGTTTAGCTATTGGGTGGCTGTACCCCATTTCTCGCTATATCTTTTGATAGGCCTCTGTTAGTAGTTGGGCAGCTGTGCCCCATCTCCCTGTACTTTTTATTTTGGATTGTATGAGTAGACAGAGATGATGTTTGCAGTAGATAGTTTATTTTAGATATGCATGATATTTCCTATCTATTGCCTTATGTTTACCATTGTCATTATGCATATATTATGTCATGGATATGCACTTAGACAGGTGAGTTCATATGAGACCCCTGGATGGTCTTATGATACAGTGATACAGATGTCGTCATCTACGGTCAGCCGCATTGAGCACTCACCACCATCTTCAGTAGCATCCTCATTGAGGGCTTGGTACGATAGTCTGCCCCAAACAACCAGAGGGATAGTAGATCGGATGCTGGGTCATTCTTTGGCCCTTCTAGATTTCTAGGTTTCATATGGATTCGTGGATGGCATTTTATCCTGCTGGATACCTGAGCGGTAAGTTTTCTGCTTTGGAATGCACGAGTTGACTTCGACCTTGGAGGAGTACGAGCGTCTTATAGGTTTAGCACTGGACCTCCCTTGCGCTCGCACAGCTGTCAGTGACATGAGGAGACCCTTTATGACTACGTCGGGCCTGAGATGTAAAGTAGTCACTGAGGAGATCATCTCAGGACATGTGATATCCATCGACTTTCTGATCGATCGCTTCGGCCAGCTAGACAGCTACGATCGACAGTCTCGAGATTTTATCATTTCGGCAGATGAGTAGCAGTTTGCCCGGGTAGACATTTTGTTGATGTGCGTCACAGCCTACGTATACATGCCATTATATTTGGACCATATAAATATGGGCTTGATAGTCGTGGTCCGTGCTCTCAGATTGGGTAGTACTATTCTACCAATAATACTGGCCGAGACCTTGAGGTCGGCTACCTTTTGCAGTACCCATCCGGAGGGGTTTTTAAGAGGTAGCTCTGTCCTACTGTATGTATGGCTCATGACACACTTGCATCCGATTAGCAACTTTTGACACCATGGGTACTACTTTACCCATGAGATGACCCAGTCCTACTCCTTCCAGCCAGCAGAGTTTTCGGATGCATCGACATGGTCTGCTTTTCTATCAGATATTGAGCATCCCTTTTCAATCCTGCCACACTCTGGGCTTTTCTCCCCTTACAGCTTCATCACCCATGAAGTTGACATGGACTATTTGCCCCTAGCGGGATTGAGAGGGGTGACAACTTACCATTCGTTGGCAGTCATGGGTCATTTCGATCGGTTCTAGAGCCTTCACCAGTTTGAGGGGGCCCTTGATCAGCGGATATCTTCTTCATATCTATCGTCAGCTAACCTGTTTAGGATTTATGAGTGTTGGACTCATAGGGAGAGGGATGATTTCTCCACTAGCCATCCGGGTCGCTCTCCAGAGTATTCGGCATGGTTGGAGTCCTATATTGTATTGGCCGTGACTGTCTTGTCAGCTCCGATTATAGATTTAGATGAGGAGGAGCCTATGGAGGATCCTGATTCTCCCACCGAAGATGAGTTGTTTACCGACTTGACAGCGGCTTTAGTTAGTGACCCTCCGAGAATTCCTGTCGGTACAGATCCAACTATTGCTGATTCACTAGCTCGAATGACTTTCGAGAGAGATCAGGCTGGGGCGTTGATGTTGACAGCCCTTTCTAGCAGGGATACAGCTTTTGTCGCTAAAGACGAGGCTCGAGCTACTCGGGATGCAGTATTGGTTGAGATAGAGGAGGCTCGGTCCACCCGAGATGCAGCTCTTGAGGAGAGAAATGAGGTCCGATCTGTCAGAGATGTGGCCTTTGAGGAGATTGAGGAGGTCTTAGTTTCCCGGGATGCTGCTTATGCTGAGAGGGATGAGGCCGTAGCTACCCGGGATGTCTATATTGCGGCAGCACAACCCTCAGATCATATACAGACAACCTAGTTGGAGAGATGAGTACTTTCATAGATGGCCATAGCAGCACTATGCAAATGGTTGTGGATGTTCTTGCTCATATGGAGACCGAGGGTATTGCGCTTGCAGATGCTCCTCCATCTTCAAAGAGAGATGTCATGTTGGCATTGCTATCCCACTTGGCCTTGGGTTCATAGACTAGCTTTGTATTTCCTGCACATACTAGATCAATCATTTTTGTCATGTACAGGACATAGTGTATATCAAACAGTATTATATATCAGAGAAATATATTTTGATCCACTTCCCTATTGGATATGTATCGTCATTGCTGAGTGATTACCACTTCTTTAATGACTTGTTGTTGTTGATGCATCACAAGCTTCTCCTTGATGGACTGACATTGAGATGTCGGAGAGTATCTCAGATGGGCCTGTTAACTAGGGAATTTTTATAAAATTTGGGTTTTATCGGGTTTCGGTGTCTTGGGACTGGTTTTGATTGGTTTTTATTTTTTCTTTGAAGGTCATACCGCATGGTGAATGGCTGCCTACGTACTCCCTGGGTGGAGGGAGATCAAGTCATTCGTAGTTTAAGCTTTGTGTGAGATGTAGCGCCCCCAAATTCGGGTCCCCAAAATCTCGGACCTGGTACGTTACGATACATCATTTTTATAACTATTGCGGAAGATATAAACATAAATTGTTTATACAATAACTTTTACAACATAATTTTCAAGGTCTATAACCTTAACTTAATACCTGCATTCAATATCCTACACGACATACAATGTCATTTGTATCCTATACCATTACCATTTTAACCGTATAATAATTTCATCCTGGAACTTGTCTTTGCCTTTGACTGTGTCCGATGTTTCTTCTTTAATCTGAAATGTTTATCATGATATAGCAAGGGTGAGCAACGAGTTTGCTCAGCAAGTTTAAGTTTAAATGAAGATATATCATGATTGAAAAGAATAATAAGCTGACAAACTTTCAATAATATAAGAATTGTGAAAGAATATGAATTAATAATGCTGAATAGCCAACAATGTACTTGAATAAATTCAACTGAACAATATGGTAATGAAGGTGATCAGCCTTCCATACTTGATGAATATATAGAATATGCACAACGCGTGAATCAATAATCAATATAGATGTGAATAATCAACAATAATTATTCACGAACATGCTTTACAATAACAACTCGAGTTCGAGTTAGGAAACTTGCTCAATAAAAGAGTAAAGAAACTTGTCTGTATCGTCGATTACTGCTACACAATATAATTTAATCGCTTTATTGTAAAGACCTATCAGTTATAAGATTGATCTTTCAATTAGCATAACATACCTTATAAGTAAACTATCTAACATTTAAACACATAGTCAAATATTAGATATCCTTAACACCATACTTATTTACAAGTCTAAACCTAGCACACATCGAGTCTTTAATAGTATTCAATATAGTATACTAAGTGGTTTCCCACAAATAACCAACAAAATAGCTTCATTCTCGTCTACACTGTTTTCACTAGTAAGTTAGATCGGTTACTAATTCGTAGATACCTTCACCATATGAAGGAGTCGTTTAGCCCAGCTACTATACATCAACCATTAAAGAGTACTACCTTAGACTTAACACTACTGTATCATATAACTTGTGAATTAACACTTATTCTTTCATTTTATAAGTCCTTTATAATTTAGTAAGCCGAATTCCTAATTCAGCAACCTAAATTCAAACTAAACTATAATCCAGTAACCTGGATTCACACAATCCCACAATCCAGCAACCTGGATTCAAACTAACATCCAATCTAGCAAGCCTGAATTTAACTGACATCCAATCCAGTAACTTGGATTATCCAAACAGATCACTCCAGCAACTTGATGGCCAATCCAGCAAACCAGATTGCAATCCAACAACCTGATGGCCAATCCAGCAAGCTGGATTCCCCTTTTTAACCTAATCATCTTATTATTTTTTTATCTTTTGGCCACACATATATACATATATTTCATACACAAAAATAATTTTTCAGGAATTTTTCAATTTCCTTTAGTATTTTTCAAAAATCCATTTTTAGTTAATTCCTTAACAAAATAGCTACCTCACGCTTAACTCCAAAAATTCTCAATTCTTAGAGAAATTTTATACATGTTAACATGGACCTCCAGTTTAAATTTCGTGGATATCGGAGTTATACAACTCCGGTTATAGCAATTTTTGTCTGAAAAACGTAAATATTAAAATGGTCATAACTTACTCAATTTAAGTCAGAATGAGCTCATTTTTGGACACAAGCTACTTTACATCATATATTTTCATCTCCCAAAAGTTTAGAATTTATTTTACAAAATAAGTGGACGAAACTGCCCCTGTAAAATCTGGACAGCAAGCTTTTTGGGTTTTTCAGATTTGGCAACCTTTGCTCAAAACAGTCCACACAAAAATCTAAAACTCCTTTTTCAGTGATTCCTCTTGGAAACGTTAGAAGACTTATAGATATAAGTTCAAAAATTGACCATACTCAAAAATTCAAAATACAATAGGAGATATGGTTGTTTGAATTTCATGTTACGTTTTCTAAAAATCTGATTTTCAAATCTTTATGTTTTGTAAGAAAACTTTCATGATCTATTGATTTATTAAATATTAACCATCATAAACTATCATAACATATACTAATACACCTTAAGATCAAGGATCTATCATGATCCATGATCTATTACACCAAACATACACTAAATCCAAGCAAAACATAATTTAGGCTAGGCAAATCAAGATTTTCTAACTTTTAAAACATAGTTTCCTTTTTCTTGTTTTTGATCTAACTTTTGATCATCAAAAGTGATAGATCTAAATATAACACACTTATTAATACGTAGATCTAAGATTTTGGAGTTTTAAAATCTTAGATCCATGTTTTGATTGAAAATACTCAAAATAAAATGAATAAACTAGTTAAAGCTTATACCTTTGCTTGATTTCTTTCTTCTTCTTTCTATAATTTGATTAAGAAACTTTAAGCACACAAATCTCTCTCTCATTTCCCCTCTAAGGGCTTCCGAATATCTCTCTTCTCTCTCCCTCTTGGTTTTGTTTTGTGTTAGTTAAAAAGAAAGGAGAGAGAAATGAAATGAAAGATGGGAGAGAATGAAATGGGTTTTAATATATTGGGTAAAAAATATATACATATAACCTGTATATCTATATATTATCTACCAACACTTGCTTGCTTTCCTCTCTCATCTAACTTGTAGCTTTAGCAAAATATTGCTTGCACACTTGGTTAAGGATGATGGCAAAATAAAATTGTGACACATGGCTAGAGTAGGTATGAGTTACTAAATGAAATCATTACATCACATGTCTCCTTTTCTTTCTCTCTTAACCGTCCACTACCCTCCTTTCTAGACCAATTTTGTTTTCTTTTTATTGCTTTATTTAATATATCAAATGCCCAAAATGTCTCTTAACTAGTGGGCTAAGAATTGGGCTTTGAATTTGAATCTTTTGGGCTTATTAATAAAATAGTTGGGCCATGTAAATTAATATAGTCCACTAATTTTTATTCTATCATACCATAATCATTTAATTAGGGTTTCTATTCACTCAATTGTAATTTAATTCCTTACTCAAATATATTTAATTACTTAACTCAATTAGACTTGTTTTAATAAAATTAATAAATTGAGATAATAAACTTAATCTCTTAGTGTTAGTTAATATTTTAAATACTAACATCATTTCTTATTATAACCCTTAGGTTATTTAATTTCCATACCTAATATATATATTAGGTTACAAGACTTTATTCTTAATTCTCTTTATAAATATATAAACATTACACAAAATCATATAAGTCCTTCACAAAATTTTTAAATCCATACTCTATTTCCAGTCTAGGTCTTATTATTTAACCTTTATTTAATCATTTAATATTTTATTAATCTTATAAATTCTAGTGTTGTCACATGAGAGGCTTGAGAAGTGTTTCTTTTGAGTTTGGTTTGATGGGTTTTTGAACTTTTTGTTTGGTTTGATAGGTTTTTTGAACTTTTATTTGCTTTGACTGCACCAGGAATGGCTGCCTACGTACTCCCGGGTGGAGGGAGATCAGGTCATTCATAGTTCGATCTTTTACTGAAAATCGAAACTGATTTGATTTGGTTGACATGTGTTTTAGATATAGTACCTTTTCACGATGTCTGAGTTGATGAGTTGGGGAAATTCGCTCCTATCCATCTCTTGCAATCTGATAGCTCCTCCTGTCAACACTTCATTAACAATGAAAGGACCTTCCCAATTCGGGGGGAACTTTCCTCTGGCTTCATCTTGATTAGCCAAAAATTTCTTTAGTACCAGGTCGTTCTCTTTGAATTATCGGATTCAGACCTTCTTGTTGTATGATCTAGCAATCCTTTGCTGATATAACTGCCCGTGGAAAATAGTTGTAGCACTCTTTTCATCTATCAGGGACAGCTGGTGATATCGTTATTGTAACCACTGATCTTCTTCCATCTAAGCGTCTATTAACACTCGCAGAGACTCCATTTCTACTTCTATGGGAAGTACTGCTTCCGTGACATAGATCAATGAGTAGGGGGTGGCCCCAGTAGAAGTACGCATTGACATTCTGTATGCTAACAGAGTCAGAGGCAACAGGTCAGGTCATCCTTTGTGATTGGCGAACATTTTTTGCATAATCTTCTTGATGTTCTTATTGGCTGCTTCAATAGCACCATTCATCTTGGGTCGGTAGATGACGGAATTGAGATGCTTGATATGAAACTTACTGCATAAATCTCTCATCATCTAATTGTTTAGCTTCTTGGCGTTGTCTGATACGATCTCCTCCGGTTGTCCATATCGACAGATGAAATTGTTTCTGATGAAACTAATGATTACCTCCTTAGTGACTTTAGGAAAAGAGGCAGCTTCAACCCACTTCGTGAAATAATCAATCATGGTGAAGATGAATCGATGTCCATTATTGGTTTTGGGTTCTATTGGCCCGATCACATCCATTCCCCATATGGCGAAAGGCCATGGCGAACTCATATTGTGTAGCTCATTTGGAGGAGCGTGAATAGCATTTCCATTGACTTGGCATTGGTAGCATCTCCTGACGTGATTGTCACAATCAGCTTTAAGAGAGATTCAGTAATGCCCGGTTCTTAATATCTTCTTGGCCAGCAGATGACCGCTCATATGTGGACCACAGACTCTACCGTGGACTTCATCCATCAGTCTCTGGGCTTTTTCTTTATCGAGGCATCGTAATAGACCTATTCCAGTATCCCTCTTGTAAAGTGCGTCTCCGCTTAGATAGAACTTCATGGCCATCTTGTGAATCCGCTTTCATTTGGCTTGGCTTGCCCCAGCGGGTGTAGATCTATCTCGGAGATATTCCTTGATGTCTTGATACCAGGGCTGCTTGATAGGAGGTATTTCATTTGATATTTCTCCAATGTAATTCCCGTATATCGGGGCCTTTTGGTTTGTGAATTTTAGGTCGGGAATTCCCGTCCTACCATATATGGTAATCAGGGAAGCCAATGTCGCCAATGCGCCAGCAAAGTCGTTCCTACCTCGAGGGATGTGGATGAAGGTTATATCTTCAAAACCCATGGATATGTTGATGACCTGTCGGTGATAGGGTAGCAAATGCAATTCTTTGGTATGATATGCCCTGATAGTTTATTTGATAACTAACTCAGAATCTCCAAAGACTAATAGACGCTTGATACCCATGGATTGGGCTAGTTTTAACCCCATTATGCAGCCTTCATACTCGACCAGTGTTGTTGGTGTTGACAAACTGCAACTTGGTAGCCACAGGATACTGCTCTCCTGTACCAGGGATAAGGACTGCCCCAGATCTGGCACCTTCCATATTTATCGCTCCATCGAAATATATTTTCCAAGGTTGTACTGTATTCTCCTGTCGAATTTGCTGAATTATCACGATTCCGTTGTCCGGGAAATAAGTTTTCAAAGGTTTAAAATCCCCTGACGGTGCTTTGGCCAATTGATCTGTAATACCCTGACCTTTGATGGACTTTTGAGTCACATAGACAATGTCAAACTGTTGTAGAATCAACTACCATTTGAACAATCAACAGTTCAACATTGGTTTGTTGAATACGCACTTTAGTAGATCCATGCGAGATATAAGGTAGGTCGTATGCTCATGTAGATAATGTTGTAACCTCATGCCGGCCCATGCCAATGCACAACATGTCTTCTTAATCAGTGTGTACTTCTGTCCACCGTTGCTAAATCCTTTGCTAATGTAGTAAATAGCTCTCCTTACTACTATCATCTTTCTGTCCCAGCATACAGCCCATTGCGTTGGCATTGACTGATAGGTACATAAATATGGGAACTTCATCCCTTGGGGGTACCAAGACAGGCGCTTCGATCAGCTGCTTCTTGATGGCAAGGAAAGCCTTTTGGCAATCCTCATTCCATTTCGTGGAGGAATTCTTCCTTAGCAGCTTGAAGATGGGTTCACACATTGTTGTGAGCTGGGAAATGAACCGGCTTATGAAATTGATTCTCCCCAGAAACCCGCGTATCTCCTTTTTTGTTCGAATTACGGGCATCTCTGTGATGGCTTTAATCTTAGCGGGATCCAGCTCAATGCCTCTATTGCTTACCAGAAATCCCAACAACTTGCCCGATTTGACGCCAAAAGCACATTTGGCTGGATTCAGCTTGAGGTTGTACTTACGCAACCTGTTGAACAGCTTCCTGAGATGGTTGATGTGATCGTCCTCTTTCTGGGATTTGACGATGATGTTATCCATATAAACCTCTGTCTCCTTACGCATTATATCATAAAATAGGGCCATCATGGCTCGCTGATATGTGGCCCCAGCATTAATGAGGCCGAAAGACAATCGCCTGTAACAGAAGGTTCCCCAGGGAGTGATGAAAGCTGTCTTCTCCCTGTCCTCTTCAGCGACCATGATTTGATGGTAACCAGCAAAGCAATCCACAAAAGAATATATGTTATACTATATTGTATTTTCTATCAGGCTATGGATAAAAGGCACCGAGAAATTATCCTTGAGACAAGCTTTGTTCAAATCCCTGTAATCCACGCATACTCGTACCTTCCCTCCGAGCTTAGGCACGGGAACTATGTTTGACAGCAACTCCGGGTATGTTGATACCATGATGATACCGGCTTTGAATTATTTGACAACCTCTTCTTTAACTTTCAGACTCCATTTAGGTTTCAATCGTCTAGGCTTCTAATTGACTAGCTTAAATCCATCTTTGATGGGGAGCCGATGGATGGCAATGTTAGTAGGCAAGCCAATCATGTCTTTATGTGACCATGCAAACACATCCTGGAACTGAGTTAAGATTTCAATCAGGTCTACTCTTTAGTCTAGGGTGAGGTCTAGGCCTATCTGGATTTCTTTGAGATTTTCTGAGGTTCCGATATTGACAGTGGTGGTTTAGTCGAGATTTGGTTTAGGTTTGCCTTCAACCCAGTCTTTGATCTCCTCGGGCACCTCATAGTCATCTATCTCTTCTTGATCAATCTCCATCAAGTCAAAGTTCAGTTCTACATCAAAGTTGTAGTTATTGTGACAGGTTGGCATCTCATCAGCAGGGACAAATAAATCCAATCCTGGAGTCCTGAAAACAAAATGCTCTTGCTTTAATATATGAAACTTCTTAAACATATAAAGCATTTAGCAAAGCATGATAAAAGCTACTGTTATAGCTATGCAACTAAAATAAGCAGTAAATAAAACCATGTTACAGGGAAGATGAACTCTCTGCCTTTTTACCCTTATTAAATGAGGCAACGGACGTTGCTCCAGTTGTCCAGGGTCAAGTTCTCATGAATAGGGAGGATAAAAGATTTGTGGTCGTCTGTCTCTTCCTTAATGATGACTAAGACATCCTTCAGATCAGAGCCAGGGTTTTTCTTTAAACTGCCCCCTTTTCTTTCTTAATGCTATGAATTTGGATCTGATCCTTTTCATCACTGTATAGGATATCATCATTCATGCCCTCGTAGTGTATGGGAACATGCATGTTAGCAAATGGGTCTCGTCCTTCGTACAGGAACTTTTCTTTTCCCTTTTTGCTCTCCCCATCAGGCTTTGGGGCTTTTCTCTCACTTATGGGTATGATTGGAGGAAACAACATGGCTGACACAACAATGAGAATCTTCCTCATTGGCTTCACAAATCCGGCATAAGTGAGGTTTGGCAACAGTATAGTGGAAGCATGAGCCTTTGGATGCTTGTGTGGGTTCCGGTGGTTTGACCCAGATGAATAGCCCAATCCGGCTTTCCCTGATTGGCTCGGGATTTGCACCGGACTCTTGATAACTTGCTAATTTTTTCCTAACCCTTCTCCAGAGCAGAAACCCAAAGATACCATCTCCTGACCCACCGTCATTACTTTGGGGGAAACTTTTGGTTTCAAGGCAAGTGCCCCAATAGGCAGGTACTGAGTATTGCTCACCTCTAAAGCTTGAAAACTAGCAGTTTCAACCCCTTCATCCAGACTAATCACCAGGTATGTCTCCCTGTATGTAAATAGGGTACTCTGGTTCGACATTCACAGTGATTAGGTTGCAATCAATAATATACTTGAGCTGCTGATGGAGGGTGGATGGAACTGCTCCTACCATGTGGATCCACGGCCTTCCCAGTAACAAATTATTCCCAGTGGTAATGTTGAGTACCTGAAAGGATACATAAAAAGTGTGGGGACCAATCTCCAATGGCAGCTCAATCTCTCCCATAACTTCTCGACGAGACCCATCAAAAGCCTGGATAACCACATGACTGGTTCTAATCCAGTTTGGATTGATCTTCATAATCTCCAAGGTATCATAGGGACAGATGTTTAGGGATGATTCTCCATCTATTAGCACACCTCTGATCACATACTCTAATGACATCACTGCTATGTGCAGTGACTTACAATGGCATGTCCCCTCTGCGGGTATAACATCGTCAGTGAAAGATATCACATTATTGTTGAAGATGTGCTCTATCACGTGACGGAATTTCTCAACATCCACTGTCTTTGGCAGATGGGCTTCTTCTAGTACTTTCACCAGAATATTGAGATAATCCATCGATGATAAGACCAGATCCAGGATTGACATTTGTTTGGGTGCATCCTTCAAGCTTTGCACCACCTTAATCTCATTATGCCCTATTTTTCTGAGGAATTCTTTAATTTTCTCTTCAGCCACTTTCTCTTTAGCTTTAATGACTGAATTGATCACCCGCTAAGGTAGGTACAATGGATTTTCCTTGGATATGCTGGCAATATTATTTGAGGTGGAACCTTCATCCCTCTCATAGTTCCATGGGAATCTTTTCAGGATGATCACAGGATACTGGGGTCTGAAGGGAAATATTAAAGGTTCGAGTGCGGCTACCTTCAAGGGATTATGTGCTTCTTCGACCCCTTTCCCTGGAAGTATTAAGGGTGTTACGACTAGTTCCTTCTCACAGGAAATAACAGCCACTGTTCCCTGATTCCAAGCCATGGGAATAAATAGTGCTTCCTCACTGGGATAGTCGTAGTCTTGATTTGCTATTATCAGCTCACCACAGCAATCATATTCTGAATCAGGTAACGAAGTCCACAGCAATCCTCGGTGTCATAACCGGGCGCATTGGAGTGATACTGACAGATCCTGTCAGGCTTAAATTTTCTAGATCGAGGGTTCACCGGAGGCAACAAATCTACAACCATTCCCTCATTGATCAGCATTTGGAGGATTTCCTTCATTGGTTGGTTCAGGTTAGTGAAGTTCCTCTGAAAGGCAAACTCCCTATCTGCTTAAAACTTTTCTTCTTTGGCCACTTTGTCGGCCCATGGTTCATGCTCATGAAATCGGTAATGGTCCCTCATAGCAATGGGACTAATTTCTGGTGTAGGAGGACTTGTTTCAGACTGGCTGGATTGGTTTATCAACTACCTGGTTATCTGATGTTGGTATACGACTAGATCCGTTAGTTGTCCAATCTATTCCTTGATAGACTTGATCTCCTGTTCCATCAGGAACTGCCTTTCTGAGAGTTCCCAACTATCTGGGCTATTGGTGCTGGATTGAGTTGATTTTCCAACATACCAGAGGTATTTGGATCCTTCTCCACTCTTCGTGCTAATCATGTTAACATTCTCCTCTTTGTACTGAGGGAGGGGATTATCTTGCACATGTGGTTGCTCCGGTTTGGTCACCACAATCTCTCCGTTGTCTATCAAGTCTTGGATTTTATGCTTGAGAGCCCAACAGTCTTGTGTATCATGGCCCAAAGATCTGGAATGATAAGCACACTTCTTACTTGGGTCAAAATTCCTTCCCCCGGTACTGGTTGGTGGAAGGAGCTGAACAATCTTCTTCTATCTATCAACAGTTTTAACACATTCTCGAGTGAATCCCTTAAAGGGGTGAACGTTCTCCGACGTCTGGCCTCCAAATTCTTCTGAAATGGAGGGTTAAACGGTTGGGCTGGAGCTTAAAAGGGGAATAGTTCCTCCTTTGAATGGGCATTCTGCTCGACTTGCTTCTTTGATTCTATCCTTGTAGTACTAAGGACATTTCTTCGTCTTTCTTCTTATGTACTCTCCGGGGATTACTCCCGTAACTCCCGAACTGGATATGCTAGGCAACGGCTTCCAAGGCGGTAAGATCTTTTATCTTCCCAGATTTCAGCCCCATTTCAGCCATCTCTCCGTGCTTGATCATCTCCGAGAATGGTTTTCCTATACTTGTTAGGACCCTTTCGTAATACGGAGCTTCTTGGATGTCGATAAAGGTCATGACAATCTCAAATTCAGTCAAATGTGGGGTGACTTATGCTGCCACCTGCCTCCATCGTTAGGCATATTCTCTAAATGACTCGGTGTTTTGCATTTTGATTTTGGTAATTTGATATCTGTCTGGAGCCATTTGGGATTAAAAGATGTATTGATTGGGGAAGACATATGCCAGCTCTTCCCAATTGTGAATTTTGGAATTTTCCAGACGAGCATACCAGGCTCTAGCCTCTCCGATCAAACTCTTCTAGAATAATTGCATTCTGAGTCTCTCGTCCTCTGCATAGGATCTGAGCTCTCCAATGAATACCTTTAAGTGAGTGTAGGGGTCTCCCAACCCATCGTATTTCTCAAAATCAGGGACTTGAAATTTTTCAAGGTAACGAGCCCCTGGGAAAATACACAAGTCTGAATAATTGACACTACCAAATGCCATAGTCCCTTTGATGGACCGGATGGTTTCTTCTATCTGTTGGACCTTCTTCAGAATATCACCAGCTTCCTGCTCTTTGTTGAGGTTGGTGATTTTAGGGGTTTTGTTGGTCATATCCTGGTTCTGTGGTTCAGGAGTCTGAGTGTCTTTCTTTTCGGTTTCTTGACTGCCACCGGGTGTAACTGTTCTGTATAACCAGGCATTTGTTTCCCTTGAAGGCCTTAGCTTTGTTCCCTTAAGAAAATAGCCAATTAGGCTATCTGGTTCTTCAATCCTTCAAATTCCTCCCTAGAAACAGGGGTGGATTCAGGCTGAGCACTTGAAGTCATGTCTGGAGATGGACTTAGTGCCTTCTTAGATTTTTGACCTGGTGACGGGACCAATTTTTACCTACAACAAACATAGGTGTGTCAATTTCCTGATGTAGGTATCAGTCGAATGCATGTTATGTCATGTGTTTATTTTTGAGGTTTTTTAATCTTATCCTATAAAACAAAGGTCAGATGTTTTAATGACAGGATAGCATGACAGGATTCACATGACGTGGAATGTATATTTACACTATGAAATTTACATTGGAATTTGAAAATTGACATTGAATTAAAAGAGGAAGGCATGAAGAAGCTTCCCTTCGGATTTGGTTAATCAGAGGCTGACCTATATTAGGCTACTCTCACAGCTTTTCAACATGAAGCTCCCCAGATCATCGCGATCTACTAGAGGGGAAATTAATCTGATCTTTCAATTGGAGAGGATTTAGTGGTGCCTTTCCTGAGCCTCGCAGAATTAGTCTTCTTTGAGTCTAATAATCAAACACCGATGGGTTCGCCTCCTGGTGGAGGAATCACACAGCATACATTCACATACATCGTATCTCACCTTGTGAAATGATGACATTATGTGAAGCACTAATATAAAGTAGTAAAGCATTCATTCTCATCCAATGAAAAACTCAGCATCCACACACACGCAGATATAAAAGGAAATTTTGAAAAGATTTGAAAGCGGCCTAAGCCTTCTACTGTCCCCAACAGAGTCGCCACCTGTCGACGTCGGGAAAAAAATCTTGTCATCGTGGGACACGAATCTTTCTCTTTTCCTAAGTTTTGTTACTTTCTACCCTTATTATCTTGCCTGTTTTATGAAGGATGAAGTTTTTTATGAAAAGGCCAACATGTATCATGTCGACGATTTGAACGGTTCACAGAGTCGCCAGTTGGTAGATTTGAAATGGTTGTACCAACTCAACCGAGTTTTGTTTGAAAGTAGGCCCAATTGTTAGACACTGTCAAAACTTGATCTTTGAAACTGAAGTTCTAAGTTTGGGGGCTTGGTTAAGTGGGGGGAAGGTGTTAGGCACCCCCCAACTCCCGTGAAAACACGGTACTGCATCTTTTCAATATTTTCCTTTTTATTTACAATGTGTGTTTGTATGCTGGAAGAAATTGGGCCTACGTTTGATGGATTTGAAAGTATGGACGTGCTTTGTTGAACCTATATACAAAGGGTTTGATTTGATTTGCAAAAGTCTTTTTTTAGACAATATATTAAAATGATATTTTGAAAGCAGGTTCACGCTCACGTAGGAATTGAAGCATGTTGATAATTCCATTTTTTATCTTTTCAGCCTTTTGGCTCAATTTGAATGGTGATTGTCGAGCTGCGAAGCATCCTTGACCACATAATATATACAAGTGTCGGTCTTCTCATGGGCATGACAGTCATCACAGTGACTCTAGCACAACAAGCCATTATTTCATTATGTTTGAGACCTTAAACTCGGATAATCGTTTTAAGGTCTTTCGGATGTACATTTTTACAGAAAAACTGGCAGGGTACATTTGTAATGTGGAATTTGCCCATCGTGGGAATCAGATTCTGATCAGTTTGATCATGAATCCCACGATTCCTAGGCTCACATGAGAAGGACAAGAAAACCTGCACAACATAGATATTTACATAAAATGGATATTTACATCCAGACGTCTCAAAAACCAAGGATTCATTAGTTAAATTATGGCATGTGCGTAGCCAAAGCTTCTCATTCCCAATAGATAGCAGTCTAAGGATCACGCGGTTGCTTTCAAATGAATAAAAATAAAAAGAAAGCTAGATTTAAATAAATCTTAGCCATTCTAGCTTTCCGGTTCCGGTTAGACCTATTTTGAACCGTTTGAATGGTAGAAAGGGCTAGATTCAAAGAAATCTAACTTGCTAGAATTGATATTTAAAAAGAATTCATATCAAATGAATATTTGCAGCAAATATAATCACAATGAATAAAGAATATATATATATATATATATAATTATATATATACAAAAGCTGTAAAGGGCAATGGGTTTCCACTCTCAGGCCAATAATGGAATGCAAATATATATATAAAAGTTGTGAAGGGCGACGGATCTGCCCTCATATGCTCGAACAGAAATGTATATATATATATATATATATATATATATATATATATATATATATATATATATATATATATATATTTATAAAAGCTGTAAAAGAGCCACGGAATGATCCAGGCTTGATAGAATTGATATATATACATCCGAAATATATATATATATATATATATATGTATACAAGCGATAAATATATATATATTTCAATTATATATAAAAGTATATATATAAATATATATATATTTCATAATTGTATACATATATATATATATATATATATTTTTTCATTACGTCAAGCCTGGAATATTTCGTGGTTTTTACTGCTTTAATATATATATATATATATATATATATATATATATATATATATATATATATATATTTTAATTCTGTTAAGCCTGGATCATTCCATGGCTCTTTTACCGCTTATATATATATATATTCAATTTAGTCAAGCCTGGATCATTCCGTGTGTCTTTTACGACTTTTAAAAATATATATATTTATATTTCTGTCCAGACATAAGATGGCAGATCCGTCTCCCTTCACAGCTTTTACATATATATATATATATATATATATATTTTAATTCTGTCAAGCCTAAATCATTCCGTGGCTCTTTTACAGCTTATATATATATATATTTACATTTCTGTTCGGGCATAGGATGGCAGATCTGTCGCCCTTCACAACTTTTATATATATATTTCAATTATGTCAAGCCTGGATCATTCCGTAGCTCTTTTACAGGTTTTATAAATATATATATATATATATATATATACATTTCTGTTCGAGCATATGAGGGCAGATCCGTCGCCCTTCACAACTTTTATATATATATTTGCAGTAAAAACCACGAAATATTCCAGGCTTGACGTAATGAATATATATATATATATATATATATATATATATATATATATATATGTATACAAGCGATAAAAAGGCCACGGATTTCCAATCCAGACCAAACTAAAATAGAAATGTTAATATATACAATTAGTATATATATATATATATATATATATATATTAAAGCAATAAAAAGGCCACGAAGTTAAAATCCAGGCCAAATGAAGTCAGAAATTTTTTTATATATATATAAAAGCAGTAACTACCACGGATTTGCCATCCGGGCTTGACAGAATTGAAAAGTTAGTATATATATAGTTAAATATATACATAAGAAACCCAAAAAAGACACGACTCCATGACCCAAACCGAGAAAGTCAAAAAAAACATTATATATATAAGCAATTAAAACCCTCGAATCAACGATCCGGGCTGTGCAAATGCAAAAAAATGCGTAAATATACTAAAATGTACTAAAAAGTACGCCAAAACGGCCACGGAACTGAGTTACGGGCAAAATCAAAAAACAAAACTTAACGTGCACGTGTATAAATACGCTATGAAGTAGTAGGAACTTCTTAATCGTAAAAGTACTTACAATGAACTACTACACGGGCTTTTTACCACTTTGTAGGCTTCAAATGGATGTTTCCACCGTTCAATTTTTGATATGTGGTAAGTGTATGAGTATACCTACGTGTTAGAGTGATAAAATCTGAGTTTGGAGTACTAAAAGTTGAGCTAGGAAACGAAATGGGCTGAGTTTCAGAGCGTTTTCTATTTTTTTTCTTCCTTTTTTGGCTTGGGGGTGCACTTGTATTTAAAGACCTGATGGAAGCGGGTCTACCCGCAGCAGTCGCGGGTCTACCTATGGCACCATGTGGCAGGGCCCACATGGTGGGTCCTGATGCCTTGAAGTATGTGCACTCTAAGCAACATGATGTCAGGTTCAAAAATTTCTAACTTTTGATCAGAGCGTCCTGTTTGAGGTGTGCTATACCTTTATGGAAAGCCCTCATCGAGAGCATTACAATGACATGGGACTAAACCTTTTTCGAGTCCAAGAAGACAGGTTCATAATTGGATCTTTGTTTCTTCGCAGTTTATTCGTTGAGCTGTATTGTGCTGTTTTCACTCGGGATCAGTGTTATGGTTCTTTTTGACCTTGATGGCATCAATTCAGCTTGATTTTCACCGGATTGGGTTCAAGTTGGTAAAATAACCATTTTACCCTCTAGGGGTTGTCCACTGTACTGGCACGGTCTTTGACTGTCTTCTCGGGCTTGTTTCCGAGGTTTTGATCCCAGCCGACTCTATTTGTCCTCAAGGTTGTCTTTGAGGCTGACTTGGCTTCCCAAGGTTGTCTCTGGGGATGATGTGATGCTTTGGGGTTGTCTCCAAAATTGATTTGGCCTCCCGATTTGTGACCAAGGCTTAACCTGACCTCCTAGATTGTGACCGGGCCTGAACTGGATCCCAGTGTTGTCGCCGGGGTTACTGTACCTCCCAAGTTGTGACTGGGATTTAACCTGACATCCTGGAGTTATTACCGGGGTTGAGTTGACATCCTGGTAATGAGACCGGGGCTGAGTTGACATCCCGATATTGAGATCAGGGCTGAGTTGACATTTCAGTTTTGAGACCACGACTGAGTTAGCATCCCGGTATTTAGATCGGGGCTGAGTTGACATCCCGGTATTGAGATCAGGGCTGAGTTGACATCCCGATATTGAGACTGGGGCTGAGTTGGCATACTGGTATTGAGACCGGGGTTGAGTTGGCATCCCGGTATTGAGACTGGGGCTGATTTGACATACCGATATTGAGACCAAGGCTGAGTTGACATCCTGATATTGAGACCGGGGCTGAGTTAGCATCCCAGTATTGAGACCGGGGTTGAGTTTGCATCCCGTTATTCAGACTGGGGCTGAGTTGACATCCTAGTATTGAGACCGGGGCTGAGTTGACATCGCGGTATTGAGACTGGGGCTGAGTTGGCATCCCGGTATTGAGACAAGGGCTGAGTTGGCATCCTGGTATTGAGACAGGGGCTGAGTTGGCATCCAGGTATTGAGATCGGGGCTGAGTTGACATCTCAGTATTGAGACCGGGGCTGAGTTGGCATCCCGGTATTGAGATCGGGGCTGAGTTGACATTCCGGTATTGAGACCGGGGCTGAGTTGACATCCCAGTATTGAGACCGACGCTGAGTTGGCATCCCGATATTGAGACCGGGGTTGAGTTGACATCCCAGTAATAAGACCGGGGCTGAGTTGACGTCCCAGTATTGAGACCGGGGCTGAGTTGACATCCTGGTATTGAAACCGGGGCTAAGTTAACATCCCGGTATTGAGACTGGAGTAGAGTTGGCATCCCGGTATTAAGACCGGGGCTGAGTTTATATCCGGTATTGGGACCAGGGCTGAGTTGACATCCCGGTATTGAGACCAGGGCTGAGTTGGCTTCCCGGTATTGAGATCGGGGTTGAGTTGACATCCCGGTATTAAAACCGGGGCTCAGTTGACATCCCGATATTGAGACCGGGGCTGACTTGGCATCCCAGTATTGAGACCGGGGCTGAGTTGACATCCCGATTTTGAGACCGGAGCTGAGTTGACATCCCGGTATTGAGACCGGGGCTGAGTTGACATATCGGTATGGAGACCGGGGTTGAAAAGACGATTTTTCCCTCCTACAGGGTTAGTAACAGGAACGCAAAATTTTGAGTGTTTATAATAGGATTGGAAAATTTCGAGTGTCTACAGTGAATACCAAATCCCGTGAAAATGAAGTACCTAGATTTGGGGGTGTCACACACGCAACCCTTTTTAAGTCGCCAAATACATACTACAAAATTCAAATACAAACTTCCAATTTATAATTGTTAAACTGTCGTGCAAAATACGACAACCCATAAGTTGTGAGTTTCAATACAAATATTGTACTGAATATAATAAGGAAATATCCCCATCAACTAAGTACTCATTAAAATTATTGTCACTCTATTTTACAGGATTGTGAGGACTACTATAATAACTATCTCGAATCATTACTCCACTCCTCGACTAGTCCCAGCGACACTCTCTTTTCCTGATAAAAATAATTGAATAAAAAAGAAAACTGTGAGCTTAACTAGCCAAGTAAAAAATATCATGACTAAGATAATAAAAGATAAATTATCTTTATTCTTCAACAATGATAAATCAGATAAAATATAATGGACAACAAGTTTTAGATCAACATCTGCAGCAGAACAAACAATCCATTAGAAGAGTCAAGTAAAACATGATGTCTACTATCTTCTATGATTTAAAAGTCCAACATCAATATTTTATCCCTGTAACACCAATCAATAATTATTTCAAATCAATAATTTATCTTTGCACACGGGCCAAAGATATTTGTTTGTATCACTAGTGGTAATTATCATGCCAAACACCTGTCCATCTTTGCACTATGACCCAAAGATATTAATCAATCAACAGTTCATCTTTGCACTATGGGCCAAAGATATTCATTTGTAACACCAATCAACAGTTCATCTTTGCACAACGGGCCAAAGTGAACTTTCACCACAATTTAAGCCTGAGGATTATGACAATGATATAAATAATGAATCAAGTGAGATCAATGATAAATATTAAAGATTTGTAATTTAATTTATCTTAGTTCAAGAATGTCAAAGTTGTCAACATGATAACCAAAACAAGAATTCAAAATCAAGAATGATATTTAAGATTCATATTTCGAAGATAATTTGACTAAGGAAAAGAAAATAAATTTCGTCGTGAATAGTTTTCTGGCATGTATAGTACCCTAGATGAATAGTACTCTGGTATGAATAGTACCCCTGAAGAATAGTGTAGACACTTAAAATTTTGCATTCCTATTACTAACCCTGCAGGAGGGTAAAATCATCTTTTACCTTAATGATATAACCCTGGAAGTTCAAACCCAAGTCAGCAGCCCCTGCAACAACACCGGGAGATCAAACTCAACCCTGGTCACAATACCGGGATGTCAAGTCAAACCCCAGAAATAACTCGAGAGGTATAGGAGCCCCCCAGCAACAACCCCGGGAGATCAAACTCAACCCCGGTTACAATACCGGATGTCAAGTCAAACCCCGACAATGACCCGGGAGGTACAGGAGCCACGTCGACAACACCGAGAGATAAAACTCAATCCCGGTCATAATACCGGGATGTCAACTCAACCCCGGTCATAATACCGGGATGTCAGGTCAAACCCCGACAAGAACACGGGAGGTACAAGAGCCCCAGCGAAAACAACCAGAGATCAAACTGAACCCCGGTCACAATACCGGGATGTCAAGTCAAACCTCGACAACAACCCGGGAGGTACAATAACCCCGACGACAACCCCGAGAGATGCAATCACCCCAGAGACAACCCTGGGAAACCAAATCAACTTTGTAGACAACCCCGAAGCCTCAAATCATCCCTAGAGACAACCCTGGAAAACCAAGTCAACCTCGGAGACAACCCTGAGGAAGAGCAGAGTCGGCTGGGATGAAAACTCGAAGACGACCCCAAGAAAACAGTCAAAAACCGTGCCAGTATATGAGACAATCCCTGGAGGGGCAAAACGATCATGTTACCAACTTAAAGCCAATTCAATCAAAATCAAGCCGAATTGATGCAATGAAGATCAGAAAGAGCCATAACATCGATCCCGAGTGAAAAAAATGCAATACAGCTCAACGGACAAACTGTAAAATAACAAAGATATGGTAATAAACCCATTTTTTTGGATTCAGAAAAGGTTAAGTCCCATGTCATTGTGTCACTCTTGGAGAGGACTTTTCGGAAAGGTGTAGCACGCCTCAAACGGACGCTCTAATCAAAAGTTATGAAGGTTCGAACCTAACATCGAGTTCCTCGGAGTGTACGTACTTCGAGACGATGGGACCCACAGGAGTGCGCCCCACTTGGGGAGCCGCAGCTAGACTTGCGACTACCACGAGTGCACCTGCAACCATCGGGTCTTCAAATATAACCCCCCACCCTTGGCAAAAAAAAAAGAAAAAAACGCTCTGAAACTCCGCCCATTTCGTCCCTTAGCCTTACTTCTAATACTCCAAACTTAGATTTTATTTTTCCAATACGTTTGTATACGTATATTCTACAGCATATCAAAAATTAACTAGTGAAAACGTCCATTTGAAGCCCACCGAGTGGCAAAAAGCCTGTAGAGCAGTCCATTATAAGTTTTTTAACGATCAGAACTCATTTCTTACTTTATTACGTATATGTAAACATGCATATAAAGTTTTGTATTATGGTTTTGCCCAAAACTCTGTTCCATGGCCGTTTAGCTAAATTTTGAGTTTATATAAGTATATATATAAGTTTTTTTCTTCATTTGAACAGCCTGGATCGTCGATCCGTGGCTTTTACTCGTTTTTATGAATATATATATATATATATACACACACACACACCCAAAGGAAATTACCAATCCACCCACTCGGCTTCTTGTAGTTAAAGTGATTTGTGTATCTACCCCAATAATACTATTGTTACGTACCATTATGGAAGAATATCAAGGTAAGATATGCATTAGTAATAAAGTGATTATTAGAGAGAGAAAAGAAGACTATGCCTTCGCCATATGAATATTAAGTAATAATAGCATAGCACTTTGAATTCGATATAAAAAAAGATATAAAATCTATTTAGTTTTAGTTTAGGTTTATTCTGTAAAATGAAATTTCATCAATAAGAATTAAATATAAATAAGAATAAGGAGTCTTTATGTCGCAGTTACCGAGGACCTCGTTTCAAAAAAAGTACACCGCATGGGAGCTTTACCGGGACTAACTAATAAAAGGCCTAGAGCCGAAAGTGGTAATTAATTGCGTTCCTGGAAAAAATCTCAAAATCGTATTCGTCTAGAAGAAAAACAAAAATTGAATTTTCATTATGGTCTTACAGAACGAAAATTACTTAAATACGTTCGTATTGCCGGAAAAGCCAAGGGGTCAATAGGTCAAGTTTTACTCCAATTACTTGAAATGCGCTTGGATAACATCCTTTTTCGATTGGGTATGGCTCCGACTATTCCCTGAGCTCGTTAATTAGTTAACCATAGACATATTTTAGTCAATGGTCGTATAGTAGATATAGCAAGTTATCGCTGCAAACCCCGAGATATTATTCCGGCGAGGGATGAAGAAAACTCTAGAACTCTGATTCAAAATTCTTTCGATTCGTCCTCTCATGACGAATTACCAAAACATTTGACTCTTCACTCAATCCAATATAAAGGATTAGTCAATCAAATTATAGATAGTAAATGTGTCGGTTTGAAAATAAATGAATTGCTAGTCGTAGAATATTATTCGCGCCAGACTTAAACCTAACGAAAAGAAAATAAAAAATCACAAAGGTTCGGACAATGAGGGAGGTTTTGTGACGCCCCCAAATTCGGACCGCCATTGATCTCGAATTTGGTTCGCTACGTTCTCACAATAATAACTAAAATCATAAAATCACAGCCAATAATCTAGAATAATATACAATGATTTATTATATTTATTCTCCCAAGTCTCGCAACCTACAGTACTTAATAAATTATATAATAATATCAAATAAAGACTTATTAAATAACCCTAATTAAGTTTAAACATAGTTCTAAATCAGTCTTAAAACATTATCATAGTTGTCATAATACAACACTAGAATTTCTAAAACATAAAGGGACTAGCTAGTCGGTAGCCTTGCCCTTGCCTTTGTCGGTGCCCGAAGGTCCACCCTGCTCTACCTTAACTGAAATATTTTTAGGGATAAGCAAGAGTGAGCAACAAGTTTGCTCAGCAAGTAATATGACAATAAAGGTGAGTAATATAGTTTTTGAATCCCAAAGGGTATAACAGGATATAATAGTTCAAGGATAGCAAGAAATATCAACAGTTCTCAATAACAGTCGCTAAGGACAGAAAGATATCAATAAGATTCAATGCTAAATCAATTCAAGATTTCAAGATAATTGAATATTGGCGACTCTGGCACCGACAACGCTCCTTGCTTCAGCTCTAGAAATTGAACCTCCATCTGGTTTGTCGAAGTCGGGAAAAAATGCGGGTCGTGTTGGACCCGAATCTTTCTCTCTTCCTAAGTTTTATCTACCCTTATTTTTTTTATTTGTGAAAAAGGTTTTGAAGGGTTTTTTTAGGAAAAGGCCAACATGTATCATGTCGACGATTTGAACGTTTTACAGAGTCGCCAGTTGGTAGTTTTAAAATGGTTGTACCAACTCAACCGAATTTGTTTGAAAGGAGGCCCAATTTGGTGGACACTGTCAAAACTTAATCTTGGAAACCGAAGTTCCAAGTTCGGGGGCTTGATTAAGTGTGGGGAGGTGTTAGGCACCCCACAACTACTGTGAAAACACGGTATCGCATCTTGTCAATATTTTCTTTTTAAATCTGCAATGTGTGTGTATGAATGCTGAAAGAAATTGGGCCTATGTTTGATTGATTGAAAGCATGGACATGCTTCGTTGAACCTATATACGAAGGGTTTGATATGATTTGCAAAAGTCTCTTTTTTAGACAAAATTATTAAAATGATGTTTTGAAAGCAGGTTTTCAAACCCTCACGCTAACATAGGAATTAAAACACATCGATACTTCAATTTTATCTTTTCAGCCTTTAGGCTCAATTTGAATAGTGATTGTTGGGCTGCGAAGCATCCTCGACCACAACATATATACAAGTGTCGGTCTTCTAGTGGGCATGACAGCCATCGGAGTGACTCTGACACAACAAACCATAATTCTCATTATATTGAGTCCTCATGTGACGCCCCCAGAATAGGTCCAGTCAACCCAACCCATTCTGAGTCGCCAAATACAT
This sequence comes from Panax stipuleanatus, assembly GCA_020205555.1. Taxonomy (NCBI): domain Eukaryota; kingdom Viridiplantae; phylum Streptophyta; class Magnoliopsida; order Apiales; family Araliaceae; genus Panax; species Panax stipuleanatus. The sequence goes on along the minus strand of CM035126.1, from coordinate 97,820,614 downwards.
GGTACAGAATTCAAATACAATCTTTTATATCACACGATCATGCAAAATACGACCACACAACTGTGAGTGTCAATACAAATATGTAAAAAATATTAACATTCAAACTAAGTCCTCATTACAATTATTATCACACTATTTATCAAAAATAGTGAGGACTACTACTGCTCTAACTCGGACCATCACTCTGTCCCCCGACTAGTTCCTGCGACATTCTCATTTCCTGAAGAGGACAATAGATGAAAAGGGTGAGCTCAACTAGCCCAGTAAAGAATATTATGACTAAGATAATGAAAAATAAATTATCGTTAGTCTTCAACAATTTAGATAAAATATTATTGATAACAAGTTTTAGATCAATATTCGCAGTGGAAATAACAATTCATTAGAAGAGTTAAGTAGAGAATGAAGTCTACTATCTTCTATGATTTAAAATTCCATCATCAATATTTTATCCCTGTAACATCAATCAATATATATCTCGAATCAAATATTCATCTTTGCACTACGGCCAAAGATATTCATTTGTAACACCAGTTGGTTATGTTCATCTCAACACCTGTCCATCTTTGCACTACAGCCAAAGATATTCATTAGGTAATCATTCATCTTTGCTCTACAGGCCAAAGATATTCAGTTATATCACCATTTAGGAGTGAAGATGATGAAAAACAATATAAATAACAAATTCAGTGAGATAAAGGACAAAGATTAAGGATTCGTATTTTAGTTTATCCAATTCAAAAATACTTCGTAATAATCAATTGTGAAGCGAAATTTAAGAATAAAGCTCAAAACTTAGATCTATTCAAAGATAGGAACCTTAACAAGCAACTTGGACAAATAGAAAAAAATTTAATTTTTTTCGTGAATAGTACCGTATACGTGAATAGTAATCTCGACGAAAAAAGTAAGAATTTTATAATACAATCCATGCCAATATTTTGGTATAATGATATTAAAAAGAATAACATCATTTACGAAAGAAAATAACATCCCTTACCTCAAAAAAATAGTACTTCTAGCTGAAATATCGGATATAATACCGAAGAAAACTTGCACTGAATAGTAAAACTCAAAGTATCTAAATACTCACAAAAATACGCTCGATATTATAGAGAGAGAAAACTTCTGATTCTTATGTGATTTTCAACTCTAACCTAAGCACCCTATTTATAGGAAAAGCTCAGGATGCCAAAGTAGACTTTTGCGCCGGCAGCTTCTCCAGCACACCTCATGAGAAAAAAAAAATCAACATTCAACAAGCAAATGACAAATGTGGGGTCCACCATTTTATTTAAAAAAATATTTATTTTTAAAACTTCAATAATTCATAATAAATAGCCCTTTTATCAGAAAAATACAAATTTTATGGTTTTTTATAGGAAATTTAATTTTCTACAACTTTGTAGAAGGAAGTTTTTCCAAATTCCCAATCGAAAATTGCCGAAATCCACAAACTAGTAATTTTCCACAATAAAATACTGATAAAAACACCTTAGCACTAATTTCTTCTTTTATATCCACAAAATAAATATTTCTTTATCATATAAATTAATAATTAATTATTCACAAATAATATTACAGAACTACAATATTGATAACCAGGTCGTTCCTAGGAAAGAGGGGGCCTTCCGATAAGGATTTCTCCTTACTGGCGCGCAATTAAATAACCCCTCCTAGACAGAACTTCCTTAGACATTGTCAATAATGTTATCTAATAATATTATTCAAATAATATGAATTATTGAGTTGATAATGTGAAATACTGTGCAGTGACAATTATTGAATCAATAATACAAAATATCAATGGTAGCAATTATTGATATAAAATATCAATGTACCAATTATTGATATAAAATATCAACGTAGCAATTATTGAACCAATAAAATATCATGCTATTGTTGAATCAATAATATAAAATATTGAACAGTAATTACTGTAACAATTATTGAGTAAGTGACTTCTTACGTAAGAACCAATAATTCGAACTACTGTGCAATACCGTGTGCTACTGTGCACAACGCGTATTACTGTATTTTTATCACCGGATATTTCAACAGTTTAACCGTAACAGTTTTATCGTTATTTAATAAAAGGTTATTTATGTCGCTTTCTATATCCGACAGTTATTCCGTTGTGGGGCTCACAAATAGCTGCGCCGTCGTACGAATATTCCCCGATAACAAGAATATTCCACGACCAAACGAATATTCCCCGACAACAATGAATATTTTATAACCACTTGCTTATTTTGAAATATTTGCACATTTCACCCATAACTTTTCACATTTATCAAAGCAACACCTTACTATTTCGAAATAATATATAAAGAAAATTAAATCTTAGCAAGGCTAGTGGCAGCAATGGTGGTGGTACTAATAATCAGAAGAGGAAGTGGAATGATAACATGTCTACTGGAAGTCAGCAAGGAAGTCAGAAGAAGAAGGTGGAAGATTTTCCTATTTGTGGGAAGAATCACCTAGATGTATGCATGAAGGGAAGAGGGTTTGCTACAATTATGGTCAAGAAGGCCACATAGCGCCAAATTACCTTAATCTTAAGAAGGGCACTTGCTTCACTTATGGGTCGAGGGATCATCTGGCTAGAGATTGTCCCAAGAAGGTAACATGAGGAGCAAGAGCAGGTGGAAGTAGAGGAACCAGCGGTGGTAGCACTCTAACTATCACTAGATCGACGCCAACCAACCAACCTACTGTTGGGTTTGTACGTAACGCAATCATGCAATCAAATCACATAAATAGGGTGGAAGCGCGAAACATAGGTTTTCAAAAATTTATACAAACTCATAACCATGATCATGCTTTGTGTTAATTATCAATAACAGAAAAGAGAGAACATAGAAATATACCTTTGAAAATCCAAGCTTCCTCAAGTACGAGTTCTACTCCTTTGATTCCTTTGATTCCTCTGTAGTGGCTCCTTCCCTTGATCAATGTCAGCCACCCAAATGTTTGGCCTCTAACGGTGATCCACCAAGGAAGATGAAGAACTTAGGAAGATGGGTTATTGGCTTAACCCTTGTTTCTATCTCTATAGAATATGTGTACTCCCAACCTTTGAAAAAATTCACGTACCTTATTTCTGATATAAGACTCTCTTATATAGATATTAGGTTAACCCTCCTAATCCAATTAGAATAGAGTTTTATTTAATTAATTAATTAAATACTTTTAATTAATTTATATCCTAATCTTATTAGGATTGAGAGAAAGTACTGATATTATATTAATTTCTAAACTCCTTTAGAATTAAAATAATAATAATAATAATAATAATAATAATATTAATAAGACTCCTCTTGTTAATTTATATTTAATATTTCTAAAATATTAAATAATAAACATTAAGCTATTTAATTTATTCTATCACCATAGATTAAATTAATTATACTTAATGCATTATTACTATCATGCCATTTTCTTCTTAAATAATTCTTCTTCCTTTTATGGTGTGACCCTTTAGGTTCTCCATATTAAACCGGTTGTGAATAAATTAATTAGAACAATCCTAATCTTATTTAAATAAATAAATTAAACTAATAATCTATTTAAATAAATAACATTTATTCTACAATTGGGATAAGCCTCCCTAGCGATCAACGACTTTTCAGATAATATAGATTTCAACATTAATCATAAAAGAACCTGTGAGTTAATAGTTACCGTACAATTCAATCATTCCACCATACAATGTCCCAATTAAATATAAGACATGGATTTACTGACAAGTCTTAATTTATTTAATCATATGTATTTCGATTAGAAAACGCACAACTCCAAATAATGCAAATTAGAAACCTCTTTCTAATTTCATTCTACATTGGCCAAGGATTCCTGGGTTGTCATTTAACGAATCACATAGGACATATCTCCTCTTTTACTAGAGGTGGTAGATTCTTTATTGATCATACATTATCTCCATATGCAACTCATTATACCCAAGCATACCCTATATATGCCTTAAAAAAGGCCTTAAGGAATAAGTCAAAGTATAATTTGTTACATACAAGATACTATGATGATCTCAAGTCTAAGGATCACTTGTACTACTATCACATTACGAATTCCTATTGACAGGAAAGTAAAACTCCATTAGGTATTCCATAGCGAGTCACGTTCAGTGAACTTATTCTCCAATAAGCACTTACATACTTGCTTTAGTGTCTCCACACAAATGACTATGAGATCAGTCATCCTCATCCAATGAGCAAGCAACATATGTATTAATTTATCCGGATTTACTAATCTCCATTTTAGTAATCCCACAATTGGGAACTATTTTAGTTTTTAAGCTTTCTAAGAATTTAGATCTCATTAGCATGATCTCATCATGATTCTAAAAGCATTGCTTAAAACTATGGATTATTTATATATTATAAAAATAGCACCATGTAGATAATTAAATGCCTTAAATGAATATTTTATTAATAAATAAATAAGATTGTTTACAAAGTATGTGCTTTATCATCATACATGATTGGCTTGTATGCACACTACTATCAATCTCCCACTTGCACTAAAGCCAATCGCCATGGTATCTCATACCCATCTTCTCTAAGTGACTATCAAACTGCTGTTGTGTTAGAGCTTTAGTAAATGGATCTGCAATGTTTTCTTGAGAGTCCACATGCTCCAAGGTGACGTCTCCTCTTTCAATGATCTCCCTGATTAAGTGAAATTGCTACAACACGTGTTTGGATTTCTGATAAGACCTGGGTTCCTTAGCCTGTGCAACCGCTCTGGTGTTGTCACAGTATACGAGAAATGCTTCTCCAATGCTAGGAACCACACCAAGTTCAGTTATGAACTTCTTCATCCAAACAGCTTCCTTTGCAGCTTCACTTGCAGCTATATACTCTGCCTCTATCACTGAATCAGCAACTGTTTGCTGCTTGGAACTCTTCCAACTCACTGCGCCTCCGTTCAAGGTAAACACATACCCTGAAAGAGATTTACTGTCATATTGGTCTATTTGAAAACTTGAGTCCGTGAATCCCTCGAGTTTTAATTCAGACCGGTCGTAGACAAAAAAAATATCTTTAGTCCTTCTCAAGTACTTTAGGATATTCTTCACTGCCTTCCAGTGCTCTTCTCCTGGATTCGACTGGTATCTGCTTGTTACACTAAGTGCGTGAGCAACATCCGGTCTAGTACATATCATACCGTACATGATAGATCTTATTGCAGAAGCATAAGGGATCTTACTCATACGGTCTCTCTCCTCAGGTGTCTTTGGGGCCTGTTTCTTGGAGAGATGTATTCCATGGCTCATCGGCATGAGACCTCTTTTGGAATCTTCCATGCTAAACCTCTTTAGCATCGTATCAATGTACGTTCCTTGGGATAAGCCGAGCATCCTTTTAGATCTATCTCTATAAATCTGTGATACTCCCAAATCCAGGTACTTCGTTTCCACATGATTTGGTGTTCACTTTCTAATATAACATACATTTACCCAATATAACTTCAAAATAAAATACAACCTTTATTCAAAATAATAAAATCTCCCTTAAAACAAGGGTTACAACCTTCTTAAAAAATCAATCCCAGGGTTACTCTAACCTTGACATAATAAACAAGTGCGAAAATAAAAACATAACATCAAAGTCTTATTACAATTTTTTCAAAATAACAAAAACAAATCTTCACTTGTTTTGCTTCCCTTTGCCCTTACTCGTAGACGGGGCATCAACATTATCAACCTTAGCTGCAATTGTTATCTAATGCAAAAGTGAGCAAACAACAGCTCACTGGAGTTTAACAACAATAAATACATGCAAGGATATCTTTAAAAAGATTTGAATAACTTAGCTTACTTCAACAATAAAGAATTGAATAATAATTCTCTATTAGCATTAAAATTCGAATATAGAATTTATCTGAGTGTCATAAGACCTTTGAACTCTTGTCCTAGGTTATAAATATTTCTATTTAAACCTTTAACAGTCAATAAGACTATGGACCTTAACTCGTACTTAGGGGGATCAGCCCTTCGTACCATGTATTGTGCACAAATATCTTAACGCTTACGCGTAGTAATCTCCCCTAATAATTAGGGTTGTTCAACTCAGCATTTTGAATACAAGTCCGCACCAAAGAAAGTTTGGTTTGGATAAGCTTACAAGGGTAATTTAGAATTCACGTTCATCAACTAAGGATTAGTTGAATCGACTTTCAATAACTCATAAATAAAAGAATTATGAATTAACATATGCTTTAGAAGTAAACTTAAAGCATTTAAAATAATAAACTGGATCTTACTTGAACAATAAGTCAAGATCACTTCGGTTAAGTAAATAATTGTCCAGTACAGAAATGAAAAGGACATTCTCAACAATGAATATATGAACTCAAAGAACTTGCGTAGAAATAGTGAGTTTAGGGTTTAGAAGACTTGCCTTAAGCGCAAGTTACTTAACTTAATCACGTACTTAAACACTTCCTATATACATTCAATCATAATAACCTAAATTAGTTAACACATAACTAATTCACATAAGTGGTTGACCCTCATGGTTAACTCACTCTAATTAAATAAATAATAATAATCAACCATCACATAGTTAATTACATCACATACATACTCACATAATTAAATCAATTATGTATTTAGCTAAATTGTAATTAAACAATTATAATTCAAATACTTAATCAAATTATAATTACTTAAATTATAATTATCTTTTAAATTATAAACAAATTATAGTTTATAATCAATTAAGCTATATCATGCATTATAATTACACAAATTATAATTAATCATGTTATTATCAATTTATAATCCATAATTAAACATGCATTTATTAAATTATAATTACATAAATTATAATTTAAATTAACATCTAATTGATTAAAATAAATCAACTACTAATCCTCATAATTTAACAAAATTGTACTTTAAATTAAACACTCATTCTTAATTATAATTAATCAAATTATAATTAAGTAACTCATTTTACCCATTAAACAATTATAATTTAATTAAGGTTTTCAAAACTCTTTTCTCTAATTATGAAATTGTCCAACTCATACTAGCAACATGTTATAGCCACTGAATTCATGCTCATTATCATAACCAATTAACATAAGCTATCAAATAAAACTGCACTAACAAACGAAACTTACTGCCTCTGCACAGCAAGCGGCACAGCTGCGCAGCCCAAGGCTTTGCCATCGGCGCAGCTGCGCAGGTGCTCAACCTGGGACAGGCAGCCGGCGCAGCTGCACTGCTTCTGGCTGTGCTACCGGCGCAGCTGCGTAGGTACGCAGACAGAAGCAGGCAGTGCAGCCTCCCTGCTTCACCGATCAAACCCAAACAAGACAAAAATCGATAATTACAAGCTACTGGAACAGCGTATAGCACATACTTGAAACAATACACATATATAACATGTTTTCAAACACAAAAACCATTTAAACAACAATAATCAAAAGTTTTAGAAATCAAATTTGATATTTTCATAAAACTCAAACTTTTCATAAAATAATTCACTGTAACAAAATTTCTCCACCAATTCAACTTGTAATACATGCATTATTCTCATGATTCGAGGTAGTATCATAGACAATTCTAAACAACATACTAACATATACCAATTTCTCAATGTAAAATCAACCATAATATATAAACTCATGTAAACAAAACTTTTTCCATGAAAACTCGTTTTTACCACAATTTAATTTCTAAAACTTGTACATGGCATATAATTCAACTATGAACAACATAGTAATATAATTTCTACATATGTAATCATGTTTACATTACTTCCATGAACTTTCATATTCACAGAGAAGTCAAAATACGAATAAACTTAACAAAGTCTTAAAACTATAAAATACCTTTTTGCTTAATAGAAGTGAAGAAGATGATGATGCTTGTTTGATTCACACAAGTTTTCCCTTCTTACTCCTCTTCTTCTCTTCTGTGTTCTTCCTTTCTTTCACTGTTCTTTTTCTCTCTTTGTTCTTTAGCTAGACTTAGGATATAATAAACTAACGTAGTTTTTCCTTACGTAGTATATAGATATATAACTGATGTATCAATAATATACGTATTAACTAATGCTTAATAACTTAATTAAATTAACAGTTATAAAATTTGAATTTGAATAGCCATAAGGCCATGTTTGGCAAACCCTTTATTTAAAAATAGATTATTAGCTAAGGCCTTGTTTGGAAAATAGATTTAAAAACAAATGCAAGGCCTTGTTTGTTTAAAATCCTTTTTCTTTTATTTTAACAAATCATTTTAACACATACTTTAATGTCATATTTTAATCAATTAAATATTAAACAATTAATTTAATCAATTAAAATCTAACATCAATAAATCACATAAAATTTGCCACATAATTATAATTACTCGCTAATTATAATTCATGTAACACTTCATCACATAATTCATCTAATTCAATTATCTCAATTAAATTAGAACTATAATATAAAATTAATATACATTAATTAAATAAATATTAAACATTCATTTAATTAATATATAACACTTAATTAAATCACTCCCACAAATCACATAATTTATTTATTTAACTCAATAAATAAATCACATAAAATATTTATTTAACTCAATTAATATTAAACATTATCATATAAAATCTCAATCGTTACAATTTTCCCTCCTTAAAAAGATTCTGTCCCCAGATTCACACATAAAAAAAATTCTCGTCTATTACATATCCTAAACTCTTGCATTACTTTATTCAACGGATATTGTAAGCAAGTACTTGAACTCTATTCTTATTGAATTCGTATTAAGTTTATTGTTGTGCAAGTGAGTTATTCAAATTCTGACTTATTGCGTCATAGTTATGATGAAGTCGATTATATTCTTCGAACTTAATGTCAAGTATCGAACTTATAAAGAGTGGTCTATGCCATTTGATTCAGCTAAACTTATATCATGATTAGAAAGCTATCCAAACCAATTGATTGGTGCGGAGTCTTATATTGACTGAGATGAACAACCTTCTTTGAAGGGAACTATATATTGTCGGGAGACCTACGTGCGCACTTGAGTATGATTAAATGTTATGCATAATATAGGGTACTTTAGGCTGATCACCTGTTATACTTGTTTTTGTTGGATTATCAGTATATTACTGTTAATTCTAGTAGAAGTTCATAGTCCTTAGTGACTGCTCAGTATTCAATTATCTTGAAATCGTGAATTGGTTTAGCATTGAATCATATTGATATTATTCTGTCCTTAGCGACTGTTATTGAAAACTGTTGATATTTCTTGTTGTCTTGAACTATCACACCTTGCTATACCTTTCTGGATTCGAGAAGTATAATACTCACCCTTGTTGTTATATTACTTGCTGAGCAAACTTGTTGCTCATTCTTGCTTTCCCTAAAATATTTCAGTTAAGGCAGTGCAGGGTGGACCGTCGAGCGCCGATAAAGGCAAGGGCAAGGCTACAGAATAGCTTGTTCCTTTTATGTTTTAAAATCTATGGTGTTATATTAAGATTATTGCAGAACTATGTTTAAGCTTAAGTACGGTTATGTAATAAGTTTGTATTTGATATTATTATATAACCTATTAAGTACTGTAGGTTACGAGACTTGGGGGAATAATTATAATAAATCATTGTATATTATTCTAGATTAGATCCTCCGCTGTGAATGTATGTTATTATGGTATTATTGTGAGAACGTGACGGACCGAATTCGAGAGACCAGTGGCGGTCCGAATTTGGGGGCGTCACAGTTACTGCTTTCATATATATAACTATATATATATATATATATATATTTTATGACTTCGTTTGGCCTGGATTGCTAAATTCGTGGCCTTTATTGCTTTAATATATATATACTAACTGTATATATTAACTTTTATATTTCAGTTTGGTCTGGATTGGAAATCCGTGGTCTTTTTACCGCTTTTATACATATATATATATATATATATATATATTTCCATTCTGTCAAGCCTAGAATATTTCGTGGCTTTTACTGCTTTTATATATATATATATACATATATTTACATTCAGTCAAGCCTGGATCATTCTGTGGCTTTTTACAGCTTTTATATATATATATATATATATATATATATATATATTTCCATTCCAGTCCGGGCATAGGATTTGAAATCCGTCGCCCTTTTATTGCTTATATATATATTTGCATTCTGTCAAACCAGGATTACTCCGTGATTTTTTACAGCTTTTATAAATATATATCTATATAATAAAACAGAACCCATTTTGAATCTTCAATTTGAGAAAGCACAACAACGGCTTAAATTCACTCTAATTTAATCTAAAGGCTCACATTTGATCTCACACACAAAATCCCGCCCAAATTTCATCCTCCTTCTATTTCTCTTTCCTCTTCTCCTTCTCTTACTCTCTCCTCTGCTCCTCCCTTTCTCTCTCCTCTATCTTCCCTCCTTTCTTCCGCCTTCTCTCTTTTTCTCTCCTCCTATTCCTCTCCTCTCTCATCTTTCCTTCCTCCTATTCCTATCCTCCTATAATAATAGTAATTATAATAAAAATATGATAATAGTAATAATAATAACAACAATAATAACAATAACAATAATAATAATAATTATTATTATTATTATAATAACAATAGTAATTATAATAATAGTAATAATTATAATAATAATAATAATAATAAATAATAATAATTATAAGAATAACAATAATAATAATTATTATTAATAATAGTAATAATAATAATAATAATAATAAATATAGTAATAATAATAATAGTAATTATAATAATAATTATAATAATAGTAATAGTAATAGTAATAGTAATAATAATAATTATTATTATTATAATTATAATTATAATAATAACAATAGTAACAATAATTATAATATTATTATAATTGTAATAGTAATATTAATTATAATAATAATAATATTAATAGTAATAATTATAATAATAATTATGATAATAGTAATAACAATAACAACAATAGTAACAATAGTAATAACAATAACAACATTAGTAACAATAATAATAACAATAATAATAATAGTAATTATTATTATTATTATAACTATAATAGTAATATTAATAATAATAATAATAATAATAATAATAATTATTATTATTATAATTATTATGATAATAGTAATAATAATAACAACAATAATAATAACAATAATAATAATAACAATTTAAACCCGGACAAACTGGGATCGAACCCCACTAGCAACAAGTGTGAGAATTTATATTCGCGTGGCCACGGACTGCCAGCGCAATCTTGTGCGCAAGCCAAAACGGTTATGTCCAACCCGGGTGATTAGTCCGACCCGCGGGTTGGGAAACACCATGTTAGCAAAAAAATAATAATAATAATAACGACAATTATAATAACAACAATTACAATAATAATAATAATAATAATAATAATAATAATAATAATAATAATAATAATAATAATTGTTATTATGGTAGTGTGGTGAATTATGAAAATTATTACTGATGATTTATAAGTTTTGTATACAAGTTTAGATTTTTCTGGATATCTATTTTTAAAGAAAAATTAATTATTGTGGTAGTGTGGTGAATTATGATAATTGTTATGTGTGATTGTAAGTTATTTTAGGTTGCAAAAAGTCTTTAGATAATGTAGTATTTTTCGAATTTTAATCTAATTTTTCGTTACGTCATGCCTTCAGGCACGGGCAATTACTAGTATATTTATATTCCAGTACGGGCCTGAGAGTGAAAATCCATCGCCCATTACAGCTTTTGTATATATATAATTATATATATATTCTTTATTCATTATGATTAAATTACTGCTTTAAATATTCATTTGATATGAATTAGCGTTGATATTCAAGTGGGCGAGTTAGATTTCTTTAAATCTAGCCCTTTCTACCTTTTAAACGGTTCAAAATAGGTCCAATTAGAACCGGGAAGCTAGAATGGCTGAGATTTATTTAAATTTGGCTTTCTTTCTAGTTTTATTCATTATTAAAGCAACCTCGCGACTCTTAGATCGCTATCTATTGGGAACGAGACGCTTTGGCTACGCGCAGGCCAGGATTTGACTGATGAATCCTTGGTTTTCTTCGCGACGTATTGATGTAAATATACATTTTCTGTGACTGTGCAGGTTTTCTTGGCTTCTCTTTGTGAGCCTAGGATCGTGGGATTCATGATCAAACTGATCAAAATCTGATTCCAGCGATGGACAAACTCCACATTACAAATGTACCATGCCAGTTTTTTTATAAAATGTACATCTGAAAGACCTTAAAATGGTTATCCGAGTTTAAGGTCTCAAACATAATGAAATATGGTCTGTCGTGTCAGAGTCACTCCGATGGCTGTCATGCCCATGAGAAGACCGGCACTTGTATATATTTTGTAGTCGAGAATGCTTCGCAGCCCGACAATCACCATCCAAATTGAGCCAAAAGGCTGAAAAGATAAAATGAAAGTATCAACATACTTCAATTCCTACGTGAGTGTAAGGGTTTGAAAACCTGCTTTCAAAACATCATTTTAATATCTTGTCTAAAAAGGACTTTTGCAAATCAAATCAAACCCTTCGTATATAGGTTCAATGAAGCACGTCCATACTTTCAAAACAAACAAGCGTAGGCCCAATTTCTTCCAGCATTCACACACATTGCAAATAAAAAGGGAAATATTGTAAAGATGCGGTACCGTGTTTTCACAGGAGTTGAGGGGTGCCTAACACCTTCCCCTCACTTAACCAAGCCCCCGAACTTAGAACTTCGGCTTCAAAGATTCAGTTTTGACAGTGTCCAATAATTGGGCCTACTTTCAAACAAAACTCGGTTGAGTTGGTACAACCATTTCAAATATACCAACTGGCGACTATGTAAACCGTTCAAATCGTCGACATGATACATGTTGGCCTTTTTCTAAAAAACCTTCACCCCTTCATCAAACAAACAAGATAAAATAAGGGGAGAAAGCAAAACTTAGGAAAAGAGAAAGATTCGGGTCCAACTCGATCTGTATTTTTTCCCAACGTCGACATGTGGCAACTCTGCTGGGGACAGTAGAGGGCTTCGGCCACGTTCAAATCTTTTAAAAATTTCCTTTTATATCTGCGTGTGTGTAAAATACTGCGTCTTTACATTGAATGGATATGAATGAATTCTTTACTGCTTTATATTAGTGCTTTGCACAAATGTCATCATTTCGTACGGTGAGATGCGATGTATGTGAATGTATGTTGTGTGATTCCTCCACCAAGAGGCAAACTCGTCGGTGTTTGAGTACTGGACTCAAAGAAGACTAATTCTGCGAGGCTCAGGAAATGCACCACTCAGATCCGCTCCAAATTGAAAGATCGGATTAATTTCCCCTCTAGTAGATTGCGATGATCTGGGGACCTTCATACCGAAAAGCCACGAGAGTAACCTAAGATAGGTCAGTCTCTGATTAACCAAATCCAAAAGGAAGCCTCTTCATGCCTTCCTCTTTCAATACAAATGTCTATTTTCAAAATTCCAATGTAAATTTCACAAATATACATGTCATGTAAATTTTGTCATGCTATCCTGTCATTAAAATAACTGACCTCTGTTTTATAGGATAAGATTAAAAAACCTCAAAAATAGACACATTTGCATGACATGCATCAGACCAATACTTCCATTCAGAAAATTGACACACCTATGTTTGTTGTAGGTAAAAATTGGTCCTGTCACCATATAAAAATCTAAGAATACACTAAGTCCATCTCCAGGCATGGCTTCAAGTGCTCAACCAGAATCCACTCCCGTCCCTAGGGAAGAGTTTGAAGGATTAAGGAACCAAATAGCCGAATTAGCTATTTTCTTGAGAGAACAAAGTAAAGCTCTCAAATGGAAACAAGCACAGGGTCATACAAAACCAGTTACACCCGGTGGTAGTCAAGAGACTGGAAAGAAAGACCCTCAGATTCCTGAACTATAGAACCAGGATCCTACCAACAAAACCCCTGAAATCACCATCCTTAACAAAGAGCAAGAAGCTGGTGATATTCTGAAAAAGGTACAACAAATGGAAGAGACCATCCAGTCCATCAAAGGGACTGGGGCATTTGGGAGTGTCAATTACTCAGATTTATGTATATTCCTCTGGGCTCGTTATCTAGAAAAATTTCAAGTCCCTGATTTTTAAGAAATATGATGGATTGGGAGACCCATACACCTATTTGAATGTATTTATTGGAGAACTCGGATCTTATGCAGAGGACGAGAAGCTCATAATGTAATTATTTCAGAAAAGTTTAACCGGAGAGGCTAGAGCCCGGTATGCTCGTTTGGATAATTCTAAAATTCACAGCTGGGAAGAGTTAGCAAATGCCTTCCTCAATCAATACAGTTTTTAGTCCATAATGGCTCCAGACGGATACCAGATCACCAAAATCAAGAAACAAAACACCGATTCATTCAGAGAATATGCCCAACGATGGAGGCGAGTGGCAGCACAAGTCACCCCACCTATTAACCTGCTCCAGTTCCTCCTGAGTCACAAAGTCTCGGCCAGTAGGAATGACTGATCGATACAAGGGAGGATCAGCACCTGCAAAGCTGCTAGAAAATGGACCTGATGAGGGGCCTGCTCCAGAGCTGGAAGGAGCAAAAGAATCTACCTCGGATGGCTCCCAGCCAAGGTGCTTGATGAACAAATGTGCCCTCTCCAACTTCTGGGTCAATCCTGTGATCTGATCTAAATGAGTCGAATTTCGGAGGCAAGCTATCCAGTCTGTCATCATCACAGATCCCGACACCACATCTGCCATGAACTGGGTAGCACGAGTCTGAGTACGAGAACTCCACCAGCTGTAAAATGCCTCCTGGCTATAAGGAACCTCTGACAGGGTGAAGCCGTTTATGCCCGCTAGTGGAATGTCTGTGAGTGGCTGAGCCAGTGGCCAGTGATGCCAAGTAGGAGGAACAAAGGGAATGCGAATCTCTCCCGTGGTGCTTCTAATAGCACGCTCTCCTAAATAGAGCTCCCAACCTCCCTCTATTAAAAATGGGACTCTGCGGGTGGATAATGCAAACTCCCGGCCAGTGGGAAAGCCGTCTTCAAACCCGACTATCAAAAATTCTAAGGTATACGGGACCCAAGAGATCGATCCAACCGTCAACCTCTCTAGCTGCAGGTGGGAATGGGTGAATCCCTCAGCTACAGGGACCTCCGTCAATGTGGAGTGATGTCAGCGTTGTCCCTGTGGATAAGTCTCCAAGCCCAGAGTAGTGGCAGGATGTAGGCAAAGAAACCTCTCATATGCCCAAAACTGGCCATGCAAATATCAAAAGTCCTCAACAATCAAGACTGACAAATATAAATGAGGCTATCAAAAAGGTACAAGAGAGATGTACTCACCAGCTGGAATGGGTAAAAGCTTAACCAAGCCTCCGTCACACCCTCCGAGCGCATGCGCATCCCTCAGAGAAAATCGGCAAAGGTGTAGGTACCCCAATCAAAATCACTGAGGCGCTCCACATATCGAGTAGCGCTAACCAGGGCAAAGGATACGGTCGAGGAGTTTTTCGCAAGGAAACAACTGCTGATGATCACCAAAAATAGTCGCCTCAGGATGCGATCTCTAACCCTCTAATCATCAGGAAGAGACTTAGTCAAAGCCCCACTCTGGGCATCTATGCTCAAGGGACCAGAATGGACCGTCCGACCCTTGATAGCCATCGCAGGAACTCCCAAGAGGGACCAAATGGCAGTAGGTGAAATGTCAGCCACAACCAGCACTGGCTCACCTACGACCTCTATCCCGGTGATGAACTTCCAGTCCATAGGCGTCTTCATCACCTCACAATCCAGCAAATGGAGAGACTGAGTCTGGTGGAACCAGTACTCAGATAATGCCCTCGGATAACCTCAGGGGCAATGGCAGGGAAGGATAGAAAAGAACGCCTGAAACCCCCAGGTGTCAACAATGGCCCTGTACTCCGAATGCAGAGTATGGTACAAAGAATGCACATTGAACCAGCTCCCCCTGGGTTGCGTAAATCCGGGAACCTGCATCAAAAAGCTCACCTTTATCAAATCTGTGCCCTAAAATGTCAAAAGAAAGAAAGGAAGAGAATCCAGAAGAAAAACTTCAGTCACCTCGTTGGCGTGAAGGAATCTCGATGGATGGTGCCTCAAATCTCCCAGCAGCTCCTGAAGTGGCACCACAATGCCTGGAAGCTCCGCACGTGGAGCCTGACCTGGGACAAGATCAACAAAAGGTGCATCCTCGTCGTCCACATCAACCGGCGGATCAACCCAGATAGGACGAATCACTGACTTAGCCAATCTACAACGCGACCGGGCTGGCCGTGGCTGAGGAACATTGAAGACTCTCCTCCGTCTAACTCCTGAAATGACCCTGCTAGCACTACCGGGTCTATCTGGCTCCATAACTTGGACAAAGTCTCCAAAACACCTCAGAAAAGGTGAGGTAAGCCTAAACCTGTGACTTATTAAATTAAAGCATTATTTTATGCATTTTTAAGTCCTAAAACATGCATAGGTCAGTCAAAATTCCCAGTAGAGTCAAAATTGCATGTTTATTAAATACTCAGGCTTTTGAAAAAATTTTGCCAGAGTTTCCTTTGTAAAATGGACTGTCCGCATTCACACAGGCATGACTAGGTGGCCATTTAGTAGCACACCTACCCAAAAACAAAAACAATTCATATTTATGGAAAAAAATCAATAGTAAACTTCACATGGTAGCTAAATTATCATGGATATTTTTTAGTTGAAAATCCAGGCTCATTAAGCCTCAAAAAGGATGAGTAAACTGATCAAAAAGGGCATCAATTGACTGTCTCAGAATTCAAATTTTCTTACATCAAAACGCGCATCACAGTAAAATATACTTATGAAGTTTGAAAATTTTCATCAAGTCATATAAGTATACATTTTTGATACATTGCGTTTAAAAGCACACTACGTGGTTTACAACATTCTGATGGTCAAAACTGGAAAAGAAAGGATGTAAACGTTACCTGAGATATGTATAGCGTTTGTGCGCTGATGAAATTTGAAAAAAGTTGCCCGAACTCCGTAGATCTGAGAAAGAAAATTGAATTTCCTTTAGAATTCAAAAGTGAAAATAAATTTTGAAAGGCACGAGAGCTCAAATTAAATTCGCAGGAGGGAGCGGTCCCACCTGTGGCTATCGCAACTCTACCTGCGACTCCTTAAGGTGGGCCCCACTCCCTCCGGCTCAGTCCAGTTCGAGTGGAAACGGAGTTTACAGAAGCTAAAAAGTCAAATCCAGGGAAAAACAGCTGCGCGATTGAGCGGATTGGCCTGAAATCGTGCGTTTGAGCGGCGGATTCCTGATGGAAAGAAGAACTTCGTACAAGTTATTGGTTATCATCCTGAAGTGATATCCGGGGACCAATGATGAGAACTGCTAAAAAACTACAAAAAATTGCTGAAAACTACCGCTATCAGAGCATCGGGTAGGTCCGACGATATGAACAGCAGGTTCTGACTGTATCAAGGTATCCAGGTTGATCTGAGGGTGTGTTTTGTCAAAAGAAGTACCCCACATCAGAATTGATCAGATTTAACATTTCAACCGCTGGTGACAACCCCAGCGTAGCATCGGGAACGGTCCGGTGATACAGCCGTTGAAGGCTACTTCAGCGAGGGTCAGATTGCCTGACACTATCATCCGCTGGCGACAACCCCAGCAAAGCATCGGGAACGATCCAGTGATCTCAGCTATTGAAGGCCACTTCAGCAAAGGTCAGATTTCCTGACACTCTCAGCCGCTGACGACAACCCCAGCGAAGCATCGGGAACGATCCGGTGATCTCAGCCGTTGAAAGCCACTTCAGCGAATGTCAGATTGCCTGACACTATCAGCCGCTAGCGACAACCACAGCGAAGCATCAGGAACGATCCGGTGATATCAGCCATTGAAGGCTACTTCAGCGAAAGTCAGATTGCCTAACATTTCAGCCGTTAGCGACAACCCCAACGAAGCATCGGGAACGATCCGGTGATATCAGTCGTTGAAGGCTACTTCAGCGAAGGTCAAAGGTTCTGACAGTTCCGTTGTTGGTGACAACTCCGGCTAAGCATCTGGAATGAGCCGGTGACGAAAATAGTATATCAGTTTATCCCCACAGAGGACAAATGATGGAATCTATTATACAAATCCCCAAAGGGAGCATCGAGAAAGATTGGTGATTCAATTGACCATTGCAAACTACCGTTCGAGTAGGCGCCGTGGATGTTCGATGATGGTCACACCCTGCAAACTACCGTTCGAGTCGGAATCGAGTCAAGGTCAATAGACCAGTGTAAACTATCAGTCGGGTAGGCATCCACAGGGACATAGGCATCAACTGAATGATAATTCGAATCGTTGGTGACTAGTCCAATGTAGCATCGGGAAAAGTTCGATGATGTCAACTGGTCGGAGGTATCATCAGGATAGGCATCGGGAATCTCCAATAAGATAACTTAGCAAAAGAGGAACGTCCCCAGCGGAGGAAGTCAGAAAACTTATCTGAAGGCGAAGAGCGTTTATAACAACCCCAACGTCGAGTTCAGAAATGTCCCGCGGCATCAGCCAAGAGAAAATCTTCCCCAAAAGGCTATCATGGATAACGTCATCCCCAGCAGAAAATGGCGTAAACAAACAATGATAGCCTAGCACCAAGGGTTATCACGGATAACATTATCCCCAACAGAAAATAACGTAAACAACCAGTGATAGCCCTACTCCCTCGAATGTATCTAACATTCATAACATATCATGCCATGCGTTGTATTACATGTGCATCTATCAGATTTCCAGTGTCTAGCAATCTTTATACTGTTCATTCCATTGCATTGCATAAACATGATAAAGAGGGGCATCTGTAGAGACTCAAAATTTTGCATTCCTGTTACTAACCCTGTAGGAGGGCAAAATTGTCTTTTATCTTTCGGAGACAACACTAGAAGTTCAAACCAAAGTCAACCCCAGTCACTACACCGAGATGTCAAATCAAACCCCGACAACACAGGGATGTCAAGTAAAGCTCCTGTAACCATACCGGGATGTCAAGCAGCCCCGGCGACAACCCCGGGATGTCAAACTTAACCCTGGTCTCAATATCGGGCTACCAACTCAGCCCCGGTCTCAATACCGGGCTGCCAACTCAGCCCTGGTCTCAATACCGGGCTGCCAACTCAGCCACGATCTCAATATCGAGATGTCAACTCAGCCCCGATCTCAATACCGGGATGCCAACTCATCCCGGTCTCAATATCGGGCTTCCAACTCAGCCCCGGTCTCAATATCGGGATGTCAACTCAGCCCCGGTCTCAATATCGGGATGACAACTCAGCCTCGATCTCAATACCGGGATGTCAACTCAGCCCCGATCTCAATATCGGGATGTCAACTCAGCCCCGATCTCAATATCGGGATGCCAACTCAGCCCCGGTCTCAATATCGGGCTGCCAACTCAGCCCCGGTCTCAATACCGGGATGTCAACTCAGCCCCGGTCTTAATATCGGGTTGTCAACTTACCCCATGTCTCAATACCGGGATGTCAACTCAACCCCGATCTCAATATCGGGATGCCAACTCAGCCCCGATCTCAATACCGAGATGTCGAGTCAAACCACGATCACAACTCGGGAGGTACAGTAACCCTGGCAATAACACCGGGAGATCCAGTTCAGGCCCGGTCTCAATATCGGGATGTCAACTCAGCCCCGATCTCAACCCGGGAGGCCAAATCAACTTCGAAGACAACCCCAAAGCATCACATCATTCCCAGAGACAACCCTGGAAAACCAAGTCAACCTCAGAGACAACCCTGAGGACAAACAGAATCGGCTGGGATCCAAAACATTGGAGACAACCCCGGAAAAATAGTCGAAGACCGTGCCAGTACAAGAGACAACCCCTGGAGGGGAAAAATGGTCATTTTACCAATTTGAAGCCAACTGGGTCAAAATCAAGCCGAATTGATGCCATCAAGGTCAGAAAGAACCATAACATTGATCCCAAGTGAAAACAGCGCTAGACAGCTCAACGGATAAATTGCAAAGAAACAAAGATCAGGTTATAAACCCGTCTTCTTTGACTCAAAAAAGGTTTAGTCCCATGTCAGTATGACTCTCTCGGCAAGGGCTTTTTGGAAAGGTATAACACACCTCAAACGGACGCTCCGATCAAAAGTTAGAAAATTTCGAATCTGACATCGCGTTGCTTGAAGTGCACGTACTTCGAGACAACGGACCCCATCGGGTGGGCCCTACTAGGTAGAGCCATAGGTAGACCCGCAGCTGCCGTGTGTAGGACTTCTTCCATCCGATCTTTAAATACAAGTGCACCCCCAAGCCAAAAAAAGATAAAAAATAGAAAACGCTCTGGAACTCCGCCCATTTCGTTTCCTAGCCCGACTTCTTGTACTCCAAACCTTGTTTTTATCACTCTGACACGTAGATATACTCATATGCTACCACATATCAAAAATTGAACTGTGAAAACGTCCATTGGAAGCCTACCAAGTGACAAAAAGCCCATGTAGCAGTCCATTGTAAGTATTTTTACGTTCAGAAAGTTCCTACTACTTCATTGCGCATTTATACACGTGCACGTTAAGTTTCGTTTTTTGATTTTGCCTGGAACTCAGTTTCGTGGCCGTTTTGGCGTACTTTTTAGTATATTTTAGTACATTTACGCGCTTCCTTGCATTTGCACAGGCCGGATCGACGATCCGTTGCTTTTAATCGCTTTTATATATATATATATATATATATATATATATATATATATATATATATATATATATATATATATATATATATATATATATATATATATATATATATATATATATATATATATATATATATACACGTATATATAAACTTTTTGGGACTGGGGCGCTGACCCGTGTCCTTTTTAGCTTTATTATGTATGTACTTAACTATATATATACTAACTTTTAAATTATGTCAAGCCCGGATAGCAAATCTGTGGTAGTTACTGCTTTTATATATATAAATTTTTCTGACTTCGTTTGGCCTGGATTGCTAAATTCGTGGCCTTTATTGCTTTATTATATATATATTAACTGTATATATTAACTTTTATATTTCAATTTGGTCTGGATTGAAAATCCGTGGCCTTTTTGTCGCTTTTATACATATATATATATATATATATATATATACGGTCCGGATCTTAAGCTCACCCAATTAAAAGCTCACTGAACTCACCCCCCTTTAGCGACGGACCGGACGACAGTTTGGTCCGTCGCTATATATACAATTGTCGTCTTAGCTTTTAGCGACGAACAACATATAAACGACGGTTGTATATATAGTGACGAACAAACCGTCGTCCGATCCGTCGCTAAAGGGGGGTGAGTTGGGTGAGCTTTTAGTTGAGTGAGCCTAAGATCCTTACCGTATATATATAAATATATATATATATATATATATTCATTCTGTCAAGCCTGGAATATTTCGTGGCTTTTACTTTTTTTATATATACATATATTTACATTCAGTCAAGCATGGATCATTCTGTGGCTTTTTACAGCTTTTATATATATATATATATATATATATTCATTTCGTCGAGCCTGGATTAATTCGTGGCTCATTTACAGCTTATATATATATATATATATATATATATGAAAGCTGTAAAGGGCCACGGATTTCCAATCCTGGCCCAACTGAGAAATATAAATATATATATAAGCTGAAATAGGCCATGGATTTTCAATCCAGGCCTGACTGAATGAAATGTTAATATATACAGTTAGTATATATATTAAAGCTAAAAAGGCCACGAATTAGCAATCCAGGCCAAACAATTTAGTATAAATATATATATATATATATATATATATATATATATATATAAGCGATAAAAAGCCACGGATTAGCAATCCAGGCTTGACTGAAAAAAATGTTAGTATATATAGTTAGTTATATATATAATAACGCTGAAATGGCCACGAATTAGCAATCTAGGCCAAACAAAATAGTATAAATATATATATATAGGAAAGCGATAAAAAACCACGGATTACCAATCCAGGCTGTGCAAGCATTTAAAACATATATATACTTAGATATACATAAAAGTAACTTAGAAAGGCCACGAATTTGAAATTCAAACGAAACCAGAAGCTATAAATACATATATATATATATATATATATACGCTCATATATATGTAATAAAGCAGTAGAAAGTTTTTGATCGTAAAAATTCTTACAAGATATAGCGCCACTGGCTTTAAGTCACTCGGAGAGCTTCAAATCACTGTTTCTACCGGTTTAAACTTGATATGTTTCTCTATGTATGTATGCAGACGTATTAGAAGAATAAAATTAAGGTTTGGAGCACTATAGATAGGGCTAAGGGTCGGAATGGGCGGAGTTTCTCTACTTTTTTCTTTTTTTTTTCTTCTCTTTTTTGCTAAGGTGGGGGTCTTATTTATAAACTAGATGGCCGCGGTCCACTCGCAGCAGCCGCAGGTAGAGGTGCGTCTCTCCGAGTGGGCCCCGCTACTGTGGGTCCAGTTGTCTTAAAGTACGTGCACTCCAAAAAATATGATGTCTGCTTCGAACCTTCATAACTTTCAATCCGGGAGTCCGTTTAAGGCGTTCTATACCTTTTTGGAAAGCCCTTTCTGAGAGCTACACAATGACATGGGATTTGACCATTTCTGAATCCAAGAAGATGGTCCATGACCAGATCTTCGTTTCTTCGCAGTCCGTCCGTTGAGCTGTCTTGTGTTATTTTCACTCGGGATTGATATTATGGATCTTTCTTACCCTCATTGCATCGATTTGGCTTAATTTTGACTTGATTTGATTTCAAGTCAATAAAATGACCATTTTGACCTTCCAGGGGTTGTCTCTAGGATTGACAAGGTTTTTGACTATTTCTCGTGGTTGTCTCCGAGGTTTTGATCCCATCCGACTCTGTTCTTCCTCAACGTTGTCTCTGAGGTTGACTTGGTCTCCCAGGGTTATCTCTGGGGATGATTTGATGCTTTGGGGCTATCTTCGAAGGTTGGTTTAGTCTCCCGATGTTGTCGCCAGGGTTGACTTTGGTCTCTCGGTGTTGTTGCTGGGGCTATTGTACCTCCCAGGGTTATCGCCGGGGTTTGACTTGATATCTCAGTGTTGTCAGCAGGGCTTGACTTAACATCCCGGTGTTGTCGCCGGGGTTGACTTTGGTCTCCCGATGTTGCCGTCGGGGTTACTGTACCTCCCGAGGTTGTCGTCGGGGCTTGACTTTGGTGATTTGGACTTCTAAGGTTGTCTCTGGAAGGTAAAAGACGGTTTTTTCCTCCTGCAGGGTTAGTAACATGAATGCAAAATTTTGAGTGTCTATAGATGCCCCTCTTTATCATGTTTATGCAATGCAATGGAATGAACATGATAAAGACTGCTAGACACTGGAAATATAACACGTGTAAATATAATGCACTGCACGATATGCCATGTTATGAATGTTATATGCTCTTGTGGTGTTAGCTGCCACAGCATTCTAACACTGACTATTCCCCCCACTTCTGCTGGGGATGACGTTGTCCGTGATAGCTCTCACTGAGCTCTCTTGACGCCTACTCAAACGGTAGTTTGCAAAGTTTGACCATCACCGAACCTTCTTGGTTCCTACTCGAACGGTAGTTTACAACAGTCGGTTGAACCATCGAACCTTCTCGGTGTTCCAGCTAGGGATTTGTATAACAGATTCCATCATCTGTCCTCTTTGAGGAAAAATTTCTCCACGGTTCTCATCATCGAATTTCTCCTGATGCTACACTAGAATTGTAACCAACGGTTTGCAATGTCAGATACTCTGACCCTCGTTAAAGTAGTTATCAACGACTTTCATCACCTGCTCATTCCTAATGTTACGCTGGAGTTATCGCCAATGGTTTGCAATGTCAGACCTATCTGATCTCTATGTGGGCGTATCTTTCCCAATGCCACGTTGAAGTTGTTACCAACCGTTTATAATATCAGCCAATCAGACCCTCGCTGAAGTAGTTTTCACTAGCTTTCATCACCGGCGGGTTCCCGATACTTCGTTGGAGTTGTTGCCAAAGGTTTGCAATGTCATACCTAATTGGTCTCGACGTGGGGATGATTTTTTATGATAAATCACACCCTCAGACAAATCTAGATATTTAACGCATTCAAAACCTGCTGTTCACAACGCCGGACCTTCCCGATTCTCTAACAGAGGTAGTTTTTAGCAATTTTCATCATCGACATTCTGAATACCACTTCATGGTTTCTACCAATGGCATACATGAAGTTTCTTCCTTTGTCAGGAGCTTGACGCTTAGAATCAGGGTTTCAGGCTATTTCGCTCAATCGCGTAGCAATTTTTTCTCTGATTTAACTTTTCAGCATCTGGGAACTCCGCTTTAACTTCAATTAGACGTAACTGGAGGGGGTGGGACACACCTGAGGGTGTCGCAGGTCCACTTGCAGCTATCGTAGGTGGAGTTGCTACTCCCTACGAGTATAACTTGACCCCCCGTGGCTTTCATAAGTCATTTTAAAGTTTGAACTATAAAGAAAATCTGAGATTTCCTCTTCAGATCTATTGAGTTCGGGCTGCTTTTTTCAAATTTCATCACCGTACAATCGTTCTGCACATCTCTGGTAACGTTTACATCCTATCTTTTCAAGTTTTGACCGTTAGAACGTTAGATTTCATGAGAGTGCTTCTAAACACAATATAGTGAATATGCATGCTTATATGACTTGATAAAAATTTTCAGACTTAGTAAATATTTATGCTTTATTATGTTGAACGTTTTGATGTGAAAAAATTTGATTATTGAGACAGTTATTTGGTGCCCTTTTTGGCCAGTTTACTCAACCTATTTGAGGACAATGAGCCTGGATTTTTAACTTAAAATACACATGGTAATTTAGCTGCCATGGGGAGTTTGTTTTGATGTTTTTTCATATATATATATATATATATATATATATATATATATATATATATATATCAAATGTTCATGTTTTTGGGTAGGTCTGCTACTGAATGGCCACCTAGTCATGCCTATGTGCATGTGGACAGTCAATTTTACAAAGGAGACTCTGGCAAAAAAATTCAAAAGCCTGAGCATTTAATGAACATGCAATTATAACTCTACTGGGATGTATGTTAACTAATGCATGCTTTAGGACTTAGAATATGCATGAAGCAATGATTTAATTTTAATAAGTCGTAAGTTCAAGGCTTACTTCACCCTTTCTGAGGTGATTTGGAGACTTTGTCCAGGTTATGGAGCCAGATAGACCAGGCAGTGCTAGGAGGGTCTCTACAGGTATGAGGGGGAGGAGAGCTTCTGATGTTCTCTAGCCTCGTCCAACCCGGTTGCCTCGCCATTTGGCTGAGTCTGTGATTTATCCGATCCAGGCTGAGAGGCCGGATGATGTGGACAACGAGGATTTCCTATTTGTGGATTCTATTCCAGCTCATGCTCTGCGTAGGGAGCTTTTAGCCATCATTGTGCTGCTTTCGGAGCTTTTAGGCGATTTGAGACTCCATCCTTACCTTCACGCCAATAAGTTAACTGAAGTTTTCATTCTAGGCTTTTCTTTCTTTTATCATTTTAGGGCACAGGTTTAAGCTGAATTTGATATTTGATGCCGGTTCCTGACTTTACGTAACCCAGGGGGAACTGGTTCAGCATCCATTCTTTATATCATACTATGCATCCGGAGTATCAGGCCATTGTCAAAACTTAGGGTTTCGAGGCCTTCATTTTTATTCCTCCCCGTCGTTGCCCTAGGGTTTTCTGCGGGCATTATCTGAGCGCTGGTTCCACCAGACCCAGTCTCTCCATCTGCTGGACTATGAGGTGATAATAACACCGATGGACTGTCGATTCATCACAGGTTTAGAATTTACAGGTGATCCAGTGTCGTTAGTGGCTGACATTTCACCTGCTGCTGTTAGATCCTTTCTGGGAGTTCCTACGACGACCATCAAGGGTCGGACTATCCGTTCTGGTCCCTTGAGTGTCGATGCCCAGAGCGGGGCTTTGATTGAACTTTTTCCTGATGATCAGAGGGTTAGAGATTGCATTCTTTGGCGACTGTTCTTGGTGATCATCTGAGGTTATTTCATTGTAGACAACTCCTCAATGCTCTCTTTCGCTCTGGTTAGTGCTACTTGATACGTGGAGCGCATCAGGAATTTTAACTGGGGCACCTTCACCTTTGCCTATTTTCTTCATTGATTGTGCCTACGCTCTGAGGGCGTGACGGAGGCTTGGCTGGGTTTTTATCCCTTCCTGATGGTGAGTAATTTCTCTTTCACCTTTCAATTTCCTTATTTTGTATTTGTCAATCTTTATCACTGAGGTCATTTGATCTTTATACTGCCAATTTTGGGCATATGAGAGGCTTCCTTGCCTACGCCCGGCCACTACTTTGGGCTTGAAGATATATCCTCGGGAACGGCGTTGGCATCATTCCACTTTGACGGAGGTCCCTGTAGCAGAGGGGTTTACCCATTCCTGCTTGCAACTAAAGCTGTTGATTGCCAACTCTATCACGTGGGTTACTTATACCCCGGACTATCTAATAGTCGGGTTCGAGGATGGCTTTTCAACCGAACTGGAGTTTACATTGGCCACTCGTCGGATTCCCCTTTTGACAGATGGAGGTTGGGAGCTCTATTTGGGAGAGCGCGCTATCAAAAGCATCACGGGAGATTCCGTATTCCCATTATTCCTCCTACTTGGCATCATTGGCCCCTAGCCCAGCCAGTCACAAATATTCCCTTGGCGGCCATAGATGGCTTTACCCTGCCAAAGGATCCTCACAGTTAGGAGGCATTTCATCGTTGGTGGAGTCCTTGCACTATTGGAGCTCAGACTCGTGCCACCCAGTTTATGGCATATATAATGCTTGGGTCTGTTATGATGACAAACTGGATATCTTGCCTCAGAGAGCCTACTCATTTGGAGCAGATTTCAGGATTGACCCAACCGTTGGAGCGGGCAATTTTTCATTAGGCACCTTGCCAAGGATCCTTCAGAGGTAGATTCATTTTATCCTTCCAGCTCCGGAGCTGGTCCCTTAGTAGGTCCATATCCTAGCAGTTATACAGGTGCCAATCCTCCTCTTTATCTACCAGAGATTCCTACTGGCCGAGATTCAGTGACTCAAGAGGAGTTGCAGCAGGTTGATCGTCTAGATACAGATATCATAGACTCTTTTGATAGCTTTCTCGCTATATCTTTTGATAGGCCTCTATTAGATATTGGGCAGATATGCCTCATTTCTCGTTATCTCTTTTGATAGGCCTCTGCTAGTCATTGGGCGGTTGTACCCCATTTCCCTGTACTTTTTATTTTGCATTTTATTAGCAGACAGAGATAATGCTTTCAGTAGATATGGTATTTAGAAATACATGATATTTCTTATCTATTGCATCCTATTGTCATTTATCATTATCATCTATCATTATGCATGCATTATGTCATGGATATGCACT
Source organism: Panax stipuleanatus (assembly GCA_020205555.1). NCBI lineage: Eukaryota > Viridiplantae > Streptophyta > Magnoliopsida > Apiales > Araliaceae > Panax > Panax stipuleanatus. The sequence goes on along the minus strand of CM035126.1, from coordinate 97,793,098 downwards.
TAGACAGGTGAGTTTAGATTTGATCCCTAGATGGTCTCATGATACGATTCTACAAATGTCTTTATCTATCGTTAGCCGTATTGAGCACATGCCACATTCTTTGATAGCATCTTCTTTGAGATCTTGGTATGACAGTTTGTCTCCCTCAGACAGAGCGACAGTTGATCAGATGTTGGGGCATTCTTTGGCCATCTTAGCTTTTCAGGCCCCACTAGGCTTTGTGGACAACATATTATCCTGTTGGATACCTGAGCGCCAGGTTTTTAGATTTGGCATCCATAAGCTGACTCCTACATTGGAGGAGTATGAGCGCATCACCAATTTGCAATTGGATCGGCCTTGACTACGGGACATGTGGTGTCCCTAGACTTCTTGATCGATCTCTTTGGCCAGATGGATAGTAACACTAGATATTCAGGAGACTTTATCATCCCTGCAGATGGGTTGCAGTTTGCATGCGTGGACATTCTGTTGATGTGCATCACAGCTTATCTGTACATGCCACTGTATATGGACCACTTGGATATTGGCTTGATTGTAGTGGTTCATGTTCTCAGACAAGGTTGTACCATCCTACCCATGATATTAGCCGAGACCTTGAGTTCGGCTACACTCTGCCATACCCATCTAGTGGGGTTTTCAGGGGTATTGCTATTTTGTTGTATGTGTGGTTTATGACACATTTGAGACCCACCGGCACTTTCAGACATCATGGGTACTGCTTTACTCATGAGATAGCTATGTCCTACTCCTTTCAGCTGTCGGAGTGTACAGATGCAGCATTATGGTTGGCCTTTTTGACAGAGATCGAGCATCCCTTTTCGATCTTGCCCTGCTCAGGGCTTAGCTCCCCTTACAGCTTCATTACTCATGATGTTGGCATAGATTATCTACCCCTGGCGAGTTTGAGAGGGGTGACGACATATCATCCACTGGCTATCATGGGACAGTTTGATCAGTTTCGGGACATCCATCCCTTTGAGAGGGCTATGGATTAGCGGATATCAGCTTCATCTTTGTCGTCAGCTGACCTGACTAGGATTTATGATTGTTGGACCCGTCGTGAGAGGGCTGATTTTTTGACTAGCCATTCGGATCATTCTCCAAAGTATTCCTCATGGTTGGAGGCAGATATTGCACTGGCTGCGGTTATCCACTCAGCTCTTAGCATTAATTCTGATGAGGAGGAGCCTATGGAGGATCCTGATTCTCCCACCGAGGAAAAGTTATTCGCTGGTTTGACAGCAGCTCTAGTCAGTGACCCCCCGAGCATTCCTACTGGGACAGATCTAGCTCTTATAGATTTATTAGCTCGAATGACCTTTGAGTGGGATCAGGCAAGAGCACTGATGTTGACAGCCCTTTCTGGCAAGGATGCAGCTTTTGTTGATAGAGATGAGGCTTGACCTACTCGGGATGCAACTTTTGTTGAGATTGAGGAGGCTCTAGTCACCAGGGATGCTGCCTTTATTGAGAGGGATGAGGCCCTATCTACCTGAGATGTTTATATTATTGATAGCACTACACTCAGGTCTTATACACATAGCATCATCGCAGACATGAGTACCTTCATAGATGGTCATAGTAACACCATTCAGATGGTTGTGGATCTTTTAGCTCGCATGGAGATCGTGGGATATGAGCTTACAGATGCTCCTCCATCTTTTGATAAGGACGCCATGTTGGACTTGCTATCTCGTGTTTATCCATGGGTTTATAGACTAGCTTTCATTTTCCTGCACATACTAGATCAGCCATTTTTGTCATGTACATGATACATTGTATATATCAAACAGTATTATATAGCAGAGAAATATATTTTGATTCACTTCCCTGTTGGATATGTATTGTCAATGCTGAGTGATTACCACTTTTTTATGACCTGCTTTTTGATGTATCATGAGCTTTTCCTTGATGGATTGACATTGAGATGTCAGAGGGTATCTCAACAATGCCTTGTGATCAGGGAGGCTTGATAGTATTTGGGTTTTATAGGAATTCCGGTGTCTTGGGACTAGTTTTTATTGGTTTTTATTTTTTATGGAAGGTCAGACCGCACCATAAATGGCTGCCTACGTACTCCCGATTTGAGGGAGATTAGGTCATTCGTTGTTCAGGCTTGGCCTGAAATGTTTGAGAAGTGTTTATTTCGGGTTTGATCTTGGTTTGATGGGTTTTATGAATTTTTTGTTTGTTTGACCGCATCGTAAATGGCTGCTTACGTACCCCTGGGTTGAGGGAGATCAGGTCATTCGTAGTTAAGGCTTTTAGTGAAGACCCTAATTGATTTGATTGATTTTTTTGCACAGGACCAGGATGATGGTTTGTAGGTGCTTCAGACATAATACCTCTTTACGGTGTCTGAATTGATGACCTAAGGAAATTCTTTCCCATCCATTTCTTGCAATCTGATGGCTCCCCTTGTCAACACTTCTTTGACAATGAAAGGGCCTTCCCAATTTGGGGCAAACTTTCCTTTAGCTTCATCTTGATTGGCAAGGACTTTCTTCAGTACCAAGTCATTTTCTTTGAATTTTCGGAGTCGAACTTTCTTGTTGTATGACCGCGCAATTCTTTTCTGATATAATTGCCCGTGAAATATGGATGTAGCCCTTTTTTCATCTATTAGGGATAACTGGTGGTATCGTTCTTGCAACCACTGGTCTTCTTCCATCTAAGCATCTATTAACACGCTCAAGGACTCCATTTCTACTTCTATGGGGAGTAATGCTTCCATGCCATAGACTAATGAATAGGGGGTAGCCCCAATAGAAGTACGCATTGACGTTCTGTAGGCTAGCAGAGTCAGAGGCAATAGGTCAGGCCATCCTTTGTGATTGGCGGACATTTTTTGCATGATTTTCTTAATATTTTTGTTGGTCGCTTCGACAGCACCATTCATCTTAAGACGATAGATAACAAAATTGAGATGCTTGATATGAAACTTGCTGCATAATTCTTTCATCATCTTCTTGTTTAAATTCTTGGCATTGTCTGATACGATCACCTCCAGTTGTCTATATCGATAGGTTACATTATTTCTGATGGAATCAATGATTACCTCTTTGGGGACTTTGTATAAAGAGGCAGCTTCAACCCATTTGGTGAATTAATCGATCGTGGTGAAGATGAATCAATGACCATTGCTGGCTTTGGATTCTATTGGCCCAATCACGTCCATTCCACACATGGAAAAGGGCCATGGCGAACTCATATTGTGCAGTTCGTTTGGAGGAGCGTGGATGGCATTTCCATGGACTTGGCATTGGTGGCATCTCCTGACATGATCATCACAGTCAGCTTTTAGAGAGATCCAGTAATGCTTTGTTCTCAATATCTTCCTGGAAAGAAAATGACCGCTCATGTGTGAACCACAGACTCCACCGTGGACTTCATCCATCAGCCTTTGGGCTTGATCTTTATCCAGACATCTTAAAAGGCCTATTCCAGTATCCCTCTTATAGAGTGCTTCTCCGTTCAGATAGAATTTTATAGCCATCTTATGGATTTGATTTCGTTCAGCTTGACTTGCCCCGGTAGGCGCAGATCCATCTTGAAGATATTCTTTTATATCTTGGTACCAAGGATGTTTGATAGAAGGTAGTTCATCTGATATTTCTCCAATGTAATTCCCATATGTAGGAACCTTTTGGCTTGCAAGTTTGATATCAGGAATTCCCATCCCATCAGATATGTGGATCAAGGAAGCCAATGTTGCCAATGCATCAGCAAAGTAATTCCTACCTCGAGGGATATGGATGAAGGTTATTTCTTCAAACTCCATGGATATCTTGATAACTTGCCGATGATATGGCAGCAAATGCAATTCTTTGGTTTGATACGCCCCGGTGGTTTGTCTGATAACTAACTCAGAATCCCCAAAGACTAGTAAACGTGTGATACCCATAGATTGGGCTAGTTTCAATTCCATTATGCAGCCTTTATACTCAGCTGTGTTGTTGGTGTTGACAAACTATAACTTGATGGTTACAGGATATTGTTCTCCTACAAAAGAGACAAGGACTGCCCCAACTCCAACACCTTCCATGTTCACGGCTCCATCAAAATATATTTTCTAATATTGGACTTTATTTTCTTTTGGGATTTGTTGAATTGTCATTATCCCATCGTCTGAGAAATAAGTTTCCAAGGGGTTCAAAATCCCCTGACGGTGCTTCGGCCAATTGATCTGCAATCCCCTGACCTTTGATAGACTTCTGAGTCACGTAGACAATGTCGAACTTTTGTAGAATCAACTGCCATTTGGACAATCGGCAATTCAACATGGGTTTGCTAAATACGTACTTCAGTGGATCCATGCGGGATATGAGATAGGTCATGTGCCCATGCAGATAATGTTGTAATCTCATAGCGGCCCATGTTAACGCACAGCAGGTCTTTTCAATCAGAGTGTACTTCTGTTCACCACTGCTGAATCTTTTGTTGAGGTAATAGATAGCTTTCTCCTTGCTTCTATCATCTTTTTGCCCCAGGATACAGCCCATTGCATTGGCAATGACTGATAGGTACATAAATAGGGGAACCTCATCCCTTGGTGGTACCAAGACAGGTGCTTCAATCAACTGCTTCTTGATGGAAAGAAAGGCTTTTTAAAAATCTTCATTCCATTGCATGAAGGAATTTTTCCTTAGCAGCTTAAAGATGGGTTCACAAGTTGCCATGAGTTGAGATATGAATATGCTTATGAAATTGATTCTCCCCATGAACCCCCGTATTTCCTTTTCTGTTCGGGGCACAGGCATCTCAGTGATTGCTTTAATTTTGGCGGGATCCAGTTCAATGTCTCTGTTGCTCACTAGAAATCCCAACAACTTGTCTGATTTGACACCAAAAGCACATTTGGCCTGATTCAGCATTAGGTTGTACTTGCGCAACCTGTTGAAAAGCTTTTTGAGATGGATGATATGGTCATCCTCCTCCCTGGATTTGACAATAATGTCAGCCATATAGACCTCTATTTCTTTGTGCATCATGTCATCTCATGGCTTGCTGGTATGTGGCACCGGCATTGATAAGGCCGAAAGATGAACGTCTGTAATAAAAGGTTCCCCAGGGAATGATGACGCTGTTTTCTCCCTGTACTCCTTAGCAACCATGATTTATGGTATCCGATAAAACAGTCAACAAAAGAATACATGCCATACTGTGCCGTGTTGTCTATCAATATGTGGATAAAAGGCATTGGGAAGTTATCCTTGAGACAAGCCTTGTTCAAATCCCTGTAATCCATAAATACTCATACTTTCCCTCCGGGATTAAGCACGGGAACTATGTTAGATAGCCACTCCGAGTAAGTTGATACCATGATGATGCCAGCTTTGAATTGCTTGATTATTTCTTCTTTGACTTTCAGACTCCGCTCAAGTTTCAATCGCCTGAGCTTTTGCTTGACTATCTTGAATCCATCTCTAATGGGCAGTCGATGAATGACAATATCAGTAGACAAATCAATCATGTCTTTATGTGACCATACAAATACATCCTGGAACTAAGTTAAAAGTTCAATCAGGTCTGTTCATTGGTTTTGGGTAAGGTCCATGCCTATCTGGATTTCTTTAGGGTTTTCTGAGGTTTCGATATTGATAGTGGCGGTTTGGTCGAGGTTTGGTTTGGGTTTGTCTTCGACCCATTCTTTGATCTCCTCAGGAACCTCATAATCATCTATCTCCTCTTGATCAATCCCCATCAAGTCGAAGCCCAGTTCTACATCAAAGTTGTAGTCACTGTGAAAATTTGGCATCTCATCAGCAGGGAAAAACAAATCCAATTCTAGAGTCCTGAAAAAAAAATGTTTTCACTTTAACATATGAAACTGTTTAATTATACAAAGTATTTAGCAAAAGCATGACAAAAGTAACTGCTATCACTGTGCAACAAAAATAAGCAGTAAATAAAACCACGCTTCAGGGCAGATGGACTTTATGCCCTTTTACGCTTTTTGAATAAGGCATGGAGTGCTGCTCCAATTGTCCAAAGTCAAGTCCTCATGAATAGGGAGGATAAAGGAGTTCTTCTTTGAACTACTACCCTTATCCCTCTTGATGCGAGGGATTCGAATTTGATCTTCTAAATCATCATCGTCTGGGATATTGTCATTCATACCCTCATAGTGCATCAGAAAATACATGTTTGCAAATGGGTCTTGTCCTTCATGCAGGAACTTTTCTTTGACTTTTTTGCTTTCCTCATCAGGCTTTGGGACTTTTCTCTCACTATCTGGTTTGACCTGAGGAATCAGTATACTTGACACAGTAGCAGAAATATTCCTCATTGGTTTCACAAACCCTGCATCAGTGAGGTTTGGTAGCAGGATGGTGGAGGTAAGAACAGTTGGATGCTTGTGCGGGTTCCGGTGGTATGATCTGGATGAATAGCCTAATCCGGCTTTCCCTGTCTGGCTTGGTATTTGCACCGAATTCCTTGCTGATTTTTCCCTAACCCTTCTCTAGGGTAGAAACCCAAAGATACCATTTCCTGACCTACCGTCACTACTTCGGTGGAGACTCTTGGCTTTAAGGCTGGTGCCCCAATGGGTAAGTATTGAGTATTGCTCACCTCCAAAGCATGAAAACTGACAGGCTCAATCCCTTCATCGAGATTGATTACTAGCATATCATTTTGTATAACGATAGGATATTCTGGCTCGACATTTACAATGATCAGATTGCCATCAATGATGTACTTGAGTTGTTGATGAAGGGTGGATGAAACTGCTCCCGCCATATGTATCCACGGTCTTCCCAACAACAAATTATATCCAGTGGTAATGTTTAGTACCTGGAAGGATACATAGAAAGTATGGGGACCAATCTCTAGTGGAAGCTCGATCTCTCCCACAGCCTCTCGGCGAGATCCATCAAAAGCCTGAATGACTACATGACTAGTTCGGATTCGGTTTGGATTGATCTTCATTCTCTCCAAGGTGTCGTAGGGGCAGATGTTCAGGGATGATCATCTATCTATCAGCACACCTCAAATCACATACCTTGATGATATCACTGCTACGTGCAATGACTTACAATGACCCGCCCCTTCTGCAGGTATATCATCGTCAGTAAAAGATATCACATTATTGTTGAAAATGTGCTCTATCACATGATGAAACTTCTCAGTATCTACCGTCTTTGGCAGATATGCTTCCTCCAGTACTTTCACCATAATTTTGCGATGATCCTCCGAGGATAAGACCAGATCCAGAATGGATGTCTGTCGGGGTGCCTCTTTCAAGCTTTGCACCACTTTGATCTCATTATGCCTCATCTTGTTGAGGAATTCTTCAATTTTCTCCTTAAACACTCTCCCCTTAGCTTTAAGAACTGAGTTGACAACTCGCTGAGGCAGGTACAACGAGTTTTGCTTTGATACAATACCAATGTGATTTGATGTTGATCCTTCATCTTTCCCATAATTCCATGGGACTTTCTTCAAGCTGACTACAGGATATTGCGGTCTAAATGGAAATATTAGAGGCTCAGGCGCAGCCACTTCACAGGATTCTTTCCTTCCTAGACACCTTTTCCCTGCAGTATCAGGGGTGTTATGGCTATATTCTTCTCACAGAAAATGACAGCCACTTCTTTTCGATTCCATGCCATGGGAATTGTGATATCCCAAAATCCTAATAAGACTCGGTCCTGTAAATTCTTCATTTATCAATAAAATCTCTCCGTTCTGAATGTGTACTGTGTTATTATATACTCTATTGAAGACATATGTTAAAATTATTTTTCTCTGAAAAACATCGTGCTTGACACGTCGTGCTTAAAATTTTTAGTTTGTATTTGGACTTGTTAGTATATTATTTTATCGGCCTGTTTTGTCGTGCTTACACGGACGAAATGCATTGTCGTGCTTCGTCTAGATTATAAGACAAACCCTAAATTAGAAAACCCTAATGCTAAATTAGGAAACCTTAAACGTAAAATTAAACCCTAACCCTAATTAAGAAGTACAAACCCTAATTAGGTTATCCTAAACCCTAATTATGTTAACTAAACTTAAATTAGGTGTTAATAACTTCATTAAGTTATCCTAAACACAAAAATCAAAACACTAAATCACAATTAGTGAAGATTAGGGCAAGATTAGCTTACTAACCAACTTGAAGTTGCTCACAAGCATGTGCCACCACCACCATTCGAAATCCTAACACCTCTGGACCCTAAACAGGTTGTCATAGCAGCACAAGTACAAATGCTAGGATATTTGTGGAGGCAAAGTGTGAAAAATGACCTAAAAACCCTAACCTACCAATTCTATAAATAGCATCCTCATTTCAGTTCAAACCCATAAATTTTCTCAACCAATATAGTCATACTATCTACCATAAAAAGCCCTAGCAATAGCAAGATCAGAATCAAAGCTTAGATAGCCAATTTTGCTCAAGAAAGGTATAAACCCTAATTGTACTTTAGATCTTTGATGCTTTGTTATATTTGTTGTTATGTTGTTTAATTATGTGTAATAACATGTTATTAAGTGTTCTGGGTTGATAGATCATGTTTCCATAACATCTAGATGCATCAAAAAAGTGTTTTAAGTAATCTGAAAATTTGTTAAAAACAGGCCTGACAGCCTAATGTCAGAGCCCGTAGATCTTCATGTGTCAATGTTTAGGTCTGTTAATTGTATGCTAGTTGTAGCATTACATGAGTTTAGTAATCTAGAACAAGAATCAAGTTCATTGGACTAACAAAATGAAAGATATAAGTGGTCAAAGGTGCTTGACCGATCACGAAGTTCTGATTTCTGGGTTACCCAGAAATCTCAAGAACAGTCGAGCTAGGTACTTTCACTGGCTTGTATCTTTCTCTCTATGTGTTGTTAAGCTAGCTAAGTGTTATGTTATTGTACCCTTACATGTATACTACAAGTATGATACACTTTAACACATGATAAATACATAGGATGACTAGAATTAATGGTCAAAACTCGTTGACCGTTCACGTATTCGTTTTCTGGAAAACCCAGAAAATGAAGAACATGAAGAACAGCTTCTGACAGTACTTTAACCGGCTTAGATCTTTACTTTAGGATGTTACTCGATCCAAACCAGTGCTATCTCGTTCAACTATGACATATAGACTACACACTGCAACCATTAAAACACACATTTAATACACAGAATCGAAGATATTAGAACCATAAAGTCGTTGACAGACGCTGACTGGCGTTCTGGGTTACCCAGAAACCCAAGAGCAGCTCTGACAGCTACTTTGAGCCTTAATAACTTTCTGATATGTTATAGTTAGAGTCCAAACTTAGTATCATGTTGTAGTATTACATAAACACTATTCCATTGAAGCACTTACAAACCCAGAATCATTATAAGCTTAAAGAACAAGCTTGGTCAAAGTGACCACTCGGACTTGACCAAGGCTGTTCTTCAGGCAGAAGAACACCTACAGCGACGCTTCCTGTCGCCTATGACCTATAGCGACGGACAGAGTAAAAATTAATTAAAATACATAAAAATAATTATTAGATAATTATAAATTCAATTTAAAATTATTTTAAGTTATAATAATTAACTTTTAATATTTTGACATAAATTTCATAAATATGTTTATAATTAATAAATTAATTAATTAATAAAGTAATTAATTAAATTATTTATAAATAATAAGAAATTATTTTAAAATGATTTAAATATTCTAAAAATCATATTAAATGATATAAATTATTTAAAAATAATACTAAGGTTTTAACAAATATACTAAGTAAATAATAATTATTTGAGTATAAAATTAATAATTTAAAAATCATTTTAATAGATACATAAATACCCAAAAATTATTATAAGCTTCCAGAAATTATTATAATGATAAATAAATTATCTAAAATTATAATAAACCTTATAAATAAAGTTTGACCAAGATATTAACTTAATAAATATCCGATAAGGTTTTAGGATACCCAAATCATATTGAACATAGACCGAACGTATATAGTTTGAGTAGTTAGGTATTGTTATCAATACTAATGATCTATATAAATATTTTTAACATATTTTATGGTATCTTAAACACTTCGAGTAACGTTAGATAGACGTTCTTCGCACAGGCAAGTATTTAAACTTTACCTTTTCATTGTGAAAGTATTCGAACTTTACCTTTTCATTGTGCAAGTATTCGAACTTTACCTTTTCATTGTGCAAGTCTTCTATCTTTAAACTTATGACATTACTTGAATGCTTTTCGATATCTATTACCGAACCAAGTTGTTACCCAATTATTGTGAAAGTTATTGCTATTGTTTCAGCATAACTTAAGAAATGAATCACTTATTCATATGATATTGAATTATTGTTTATTAAGCATAAACTGTTGAGTCAAACCAAATTATTTTGGTAAAACATCCTATAATGAGTTGAATTTACCCTAAATTGGGTCTTAAATTGTGTCTCAAAATTGGCACTAGAGGTAGGATGATATGCATACTCCTAGGATACTGAATAGGCTGATCCCCTATCTCAAATCCGAATACGCAGATTTCTAAGTCTGTGTGACTGACAAAAATAGTTAATATCAAAAATTCCATAAATGGTCATCAAAATTTAGTGAAGTAAAATTGTTAAACTATCGTTTATTCAAATTAAACATCGTGTTATAAATATAAACTTACTGAGCATGTCATAGTTATTCTTGCAAATCATTTTCTTTGCAGTTTTAGATGGTAATCCCAGCACCTCTGGAACACGTAGTGGAAAAACTTATATTAGTTTTATATTACTGTCTTTATTAAATATAAGTCTTATAAGACTTTTGTTATAATAAGAACTCAATGTTGAGAACCATGTAACAAAACTTATTACATGAAATATATATTATTATCTTTTGTTTCTGCATTCGTGTACTTGTACATTCTTAGATAATTTAGTTTTATGGTCGAAGTAATACAGTATCCTTAGGGATTATACATCTGAGTGAGGGTATTGGCAATATGGACTGATTATGTTATTGCTGATACTCTGAATTTCGGATGGATACAAACTACTAATATGAAAGGGATATTCATAAGATACAGTTTACACATCCAAGTGAGGGTATCCAAACACAAAAATAGTTCTGACGAGAATTTCTATCTGTTATAGGATATTGTGGACCTTGGACAGATATGAATTATATCTTATTGAATATTTATAGTTAATCAATTAGAAGTGAACTCCAAATTGGATACAATGGGTGTATAGATTCAGAGATGTCACCTTAATTGAATAGTCGTGAACACCAGATCGGATACCACGGGAGTATAGATTTGGGGGCATCACAGGAATAAAGAGTGTTTTCTCACCTAGGATAGCCATAATCTTGGTTCGCCTTTAGTAGCTCACCGCTTTCAATTAGATTTTAAATCAGATGACGAAGTCCCCAACAGTCCTCGATGTCATAACCAGGTGTGTTGGAGTGATATTGACAGATCCTACCAAGCTTGAACTTTCGGGATCAAGGGTCCACTAGGGGTAACAATTTTGTGACCATCCCTTCGTTGATCAACATTTAGAGGATTTCTTTCATAAGCTAATTCAAAATAGTTAAATTTCTCTTGAATGCCAATTCCCTGTTAGCTTGGAACTTCTCCTCCTTGGAAACCTTGTCGGCCCAGGGTTCACGCTCATGAAATCGGTAATAATCCCTCATAGCAATGGGGCTAATTTCAAGCGTAGAAAGATTTACTTCTTGTTGGTTGGTCTGATTTATCAATTGTCTCGTTATCTGATGTTGATAAACTACCAGCTCTGCCAACTGTCTAACCTGTTCCTTGATAGACTTGATTTCCTGTTCTATTAGGAACTGCCTTTCTAAGAACTCCTAATTGTCTGGGCTATTGGTATTTGCTTAGGTTGACTCTCCAACATACTGGATGTATTTGGATCCTTCTCCGTTTCCCATGCCGATCATGTTGATGCTCTCCTCATTGTGTTGTGGCAGAGGATTTTCTTGAACATGTGGTTGTTCTTGGTTTGTCGCCACAATCTCCCCGTTATCTATCAGGTCTTGGATTTTATGTTTGAGGGACCAACAATCTTGGGTGTCTTGGCCCGGTGCTCCAGAATGATAAGCAAACTTCTTACTTGGGGTCAAAATTCCGTCCGCTTGAACTGGCCGACGGAAGGAACTGAACAATCTTCTTTTGTGCTGTTAGCAATTTTAGCACATTTTCCAATAAATCCCCTAAGGGTGTGAGCGTTCTTTGACGTCTAACTTCTCCAGCTTTTTCAAAGGGAGGATTAGAAGGTTGTGTAGGAGCTTGGAAATGGGAATAATTTCTCCTTTGAATAGGCAAGCTGCTTGAATAACCTCTCTGATTCTGTCCCGGAAGTATCAAGGACACCTCCTCTTCCTTCTTCTTGTGTACTCTCTGAGGATTACTCCCATAGCTTCCAGATTGAATATGTTCGGCCACTGCCTCTAGAGCAGCAAGGTCTTTGATCTTCCCAGACTTTAGACCCATTTCGGCCATTTGTCCATGTTTAATCATTTTTGAGAATGGTTTTCCTATACCTGCTAGGACCCTCTCAAAATATGGAGCTTCCTTGATGTCTATGAAAGTCATGACTATCTCAGTCTCTGTATAGGCGGGGTGACCTGTGCAACCATCCGTCTCCATCGTTGGGCATACTCACGGAAAGACTCGTTGCTTTGCTTTTTTACCTTGGTAACCTGATATCGATTTAGGAAGGCATGTGCTAGCTCTTCCCAGCTGTGGATCTTGGAATTACCGAGTCGGACATACCAAGCTCGAGCTTCCCTAGTCAAACTCTTTTGCAATAACTCCATTATGAGCTTTTCATCCTCAGCATAGGATCCGAGTTCTCCAATGAACACCTTTAAATGAGTGTAAGGATCTCCTAATCCGTCATACTTTTCAAAATTAGGGACTTGAAATTTGTCTTGATATCGTTCCCCTAGAAATATACATAAATATGAGTAGTTTACACTCCCAAATGCCCCAGTTCCTTTGATGGACCGAATTATTTCTTCCATTTGTTGGACCTTTTTCCTAATATCACCAGTTTTTTGATCTTTGTTAAGATTGGTGATTTTAGGGGTTTTGTTAGTTAGATCCTTACTTTGAGGTTCAAGTGTCTAAGTAACTTTATTGTCGGTGTTTTAACTGCCACCGGGTGTGGACGATTCTGTTTGACCGGGTATTTGTTTACCCTGAAGACTTTTGCTTTGCTCCTTTAGGAAAATAGCCAATTCAGCTATTTGGTTTTTTAGTCCTTCAAACTCTTCCCTAGAGACAGGAGTGGATTCAGTTTGAGCACTTGAAGCCATAACTAGAGACGAGCTTAGTGCCTTTTTAGATTTTGATCTGGTAACGGGACCAATTTTTTCCTACAATAAAAGTAGGTATGTTAATTTTGATGTATATATCAATAGGATGCATGCTATGCAATGTGTTTATTTTTGAAGTTTTTTAATCTTTTCCTATAAAACAAAGGTCAGTTATTTTGATGATAGGATAGTATGACAAGATTTACAATGGAATTTTGAAATTCAGTTATTTTGATGATAGGATAGTATGACAAGATTTACAATGGAATTTTGAAATTTACATTGAATTAGAAATTTACAATGAATTGAAAGGGGAAGGTATGAAGAGACTTCCCTTTGGATTTGGTTTATCAGAGGCTGACCTATCTTAGGCTACTCTCGCGATTTTTAGGCATGAAGGTCCCCAGATCATGGCAATTTACTAGAGAGGAAATTAATCTATTCTTTCAATTGGAGCGAATCTGAGTGGCGTCTTTCCTAAGCCTCGCAAGATTAATCTCCTTTGAGTCCAGTAATCAATCATCGACGGGTTTGCCTCCTGGTGGAGGAATCACACAGCATACATTCACATACATCGTATCTCACCGTATGAAATGATGACATTGTTTTAAGTACTAATATAAAGAAGTAAAGCATTTATTTATATCCATTCAATGTAAAAACAGCATCCACACACACGCAGATAAAAAGGGAAATTTTGAAAAGATTTGAAGTGCGCTTAAGCCCTCTACTGTCCCCAGCAAAGTCGCCACCTGTCGACGTCGAGAAAAATCTTTGGACAGATCTTCCTTTCCCTAAATTGATGTTTTCTACCCTTATTGGTCTTATCTATTTTATGAAGGGTGAATTTTTAGGAAAAGGCCAACATGTATCATATCGACAATTTGAAAGGTTTATAGAGTTGCCAGTTGATATATTTTGAAATAGTTTTACCAACTCAACCAAGTTTTGTTTGATTTTTGCAAGTAGGCCAAATTACTGGACGCTGTCAAAACTTGGCATTGGAAACCGAGATTCATAAAGTTCGGTGGCTTGGTTAAGCGGGGGGGGGGGAGGTGTTAAGAACCCCCCAACTTCCGTGAAACACGACTTCCGTGAAACACGGTTACCGCATCTTTTCAATTTTCCCTTTTTATTTGCAATGTGTGTGTGTGTGTGCTTGAAGTAATTGAGCCTACGTGTTTGATTTGAAAGTAGTGTCGTGTTTCGTTGGACCTATATACGAAGGGTTTATTTTGATGAAAAGTCCATTTTAGACAAGATATGAAAATGACGTTTTAAAGGATGGTTTTCAAACCCTTTCGCTCGCATAGGAATTAAAGTCTTTTGATACTTCCATTTTATTCTGCCTTAGGCTTATTTTGATTTTTTATTATCGGGATGCGAAGCATCCTCGACCACAGAATGTATATACAAGTGTTGGTCTTCTTATGGGCATGAAAGCCATCAAAGTGACCCTAGCACTACAAACCATATTTTTTACTATGCTGAGACCTTAAATCTGGATAACCGTTTTAAGGTCCCTCTAATTTACATTTACAAGAAAAAATCAGCAGGATGTATTTACAATGCAAAGTTGCCCATCGTGGGAATCGAATTTAGATCCGTGTGGTCGATCTTAGATCCCATGATTCCTAGGCTCACAGAATAATATCAAAAAGCCTGCACAACAAAGATATTGACATAAAATGTAAATTTACATCTAGACGTCGCAAGACAAAGGATTCATCAGTTAAATCCCTGCATAGAGTAGCCGAAGCTTCCCATTCCTATAGATACGGATCTAGGGTCACGTAGTCGCTTTAATATTTACAAAACTAGAAACAAAGCTAGATTTAAATAAATCTTAGCCATTCTAGCTCCCAAGTTCCAGTTTGATCGATTTTGAACCGATTCAAAGTAAGAAATGGCTAGATTTAGATGAATCTAGTCCACAAAATTTACATTAGCATAGATTCATATCAAATGAATAATTAAAACAGATATTTAATCACATTGAATAAAGGATATATATATATATATATATATATATATATATGAAAGCTGTAAAGGGTCACAGATTTCCAATCCAGGCCCGCCGAGAAATGTATATATGTATATATATATATATATATAAGCTGAAAAAGGTCACAGATTTCCAATTCAGGACTGACTGAGAAATGTAAATATATATAAGAGCCGAAAAAGGCCACGAATTTCCAATCCAGGACTGACTGAATGAAATGTTAATATATACAGTTAGTGTATATATATATTAGAGCTGAAAAGGCCACGAATTAGCAATCCAGACCAAACAAGTTAGTATAAATGTATATATATATATATATATATATATATCTGAATCACAACTATAGTAATAACTATAAGAAATGATAACAGCAGTTAATAGCAATTAGCAACAGTGTACTAAAATAAATTTTATTGAAAGATCAAAATATTTACAAACATATAACTGAAGATTAACTTACAAGTTGACTCGATTATAGAAAACCTAACATGGTTACTAAAGAAGAAGGCATAAAAGGTTTAAAGATTTGTCAGATAGGAATCTAAGTCTTTCTAAAATGCTCTAATGGATTTCTAATCCTGCCTCAAACAAATGACAACGCCTTCCTTTTATATAATAAGGAAAGGTGAACTGTTATAGAATCAATGATAACAAAACAACTTTAACTATTGCTGAATAGTAAAGCTTTTACAAAAGTAAAAGAATATACAGACGCATTAATAAAACTTTTGACTAAAATACAAACGCATTATTACAACTTTTGACTATCGTGAACAAATGGCCAACAATGAAAATATGACTCAGCTAAAATACAAACTGACTTTACTTTAACTTTCGGCTGCTTTTGAAAAGGAGCACGCGTTGATGATGACCAATTTTGAAAGCAACAGTCTCTGTCTATTGTCAGCACATACTGGTGACTGTTGGCATCCTAGGCAAACGGATCCTGAGCATCTTGGAGGTTGATGTTGCCATATGGGTCTTCTGCACTGTTTGCCTCTTAACTGGATTTTGAAGAAGAAGATGAACATACTGAAGGAACACTGTCTTCACTACGCTTATCCACTCACTTCTGAATAATTTTTGCGAGCACCTTTAGCTTGGCATCTGAATAAATGTCAATATCCAAAAAATCTAATTTTGACTGAGAAGATTTTTTGGATTTACTAGAAGATTCCTTGGGAGGATCTGATTTAATAGGGATAGGGTTTACTGGAAACTCTTTCTGGACTTGACCAATGATACGATAAATATCAAATTTATCCCACCATTTAACTGAAAAAGATCGGGAAACATAAGTTAACTGACTCACTTGGTTGCGAGTGATTACTGACTTATCCTTGGATGATTCAAGATCAATATCAACAATAGGAGTATAAAGCTCATATTGCCATTTGAGAATCCAAGGGATTTGTATTTACGAATAAACTAGAGAAGAACCGGAATACAATCATTTTTTGGATTGTGAGGACTTCAGCAGCAAAAATGACTAAGAACTGACTGGAGCTCAAGGGGGAAGATATCATGGATGAGACCAAATCTTTGCCACCAGAGAACAAACCAATGGGGAATTTGACTTTTGAATTTGTGGTCAAATTAGATGAACCACGAATGACTGAAAGACGGATTTTGAAATAGGAAGACTCTATTCCAAGCTTCCATATAATCATAATAACAAAAGTGGCTATTATGATTATCTAACTGTCTGAGATCAGACGGATGATTACCCCAGTCAGACATGGAAGTAATCTGTTTAATATAAAATGAATGATATATGACTTTGGAACTATCATTCCTATCATAGATAGGCTTGATAAGGATTGACTGTGTCTGAAAAAGAATATCCTTGTAAAACGCAAGGGATTTATAAGGAGCAAGGGGAAGGAAATGCCATCCAGTTAGAAAGAACTGGGTATCCAATTTAACTGGATCATCAATGGATTTCATATGAGGTTCAATATGAAATAAATTAACTAAATAGATGGGGACATACTGCGAATGCAGTTGACTAGGGTTAGGGTTACTGGAAGAAGATAAAGCAAAAGGATCAATGGGCTTTGCTGACTGGGCCAAAATTGTATTATAAGGCTTTGAAATAGTACCAAGAATAGTAAACCTATTAGCTACATCAATAGGAGAAACAGGGGTAACTGGGTGAGGAATTATGGCTCCTTTGGGCCTTTGACTTGGGCCTGGAGGGGGCCGAACTACATTGTTCCCATCTCTCACACTCATTTCTCCTGAGTACCTGAATTAATAAACTCTCTTGTAAGAAAATCAGGAACTGAATTTTGACTTCCTTTAATATATTCAATATCAAAATCAAAAATGCTTAATAAAGATTACCATCTGGCAAAATATGCTTAACAGCAATATTTTTAACATCCTTTTTCTAAAATATATTTAGCTGATTTGCAATCAATTCGAACCAAAAATCTTTGATTTAATAAATCATTTTAAAATTTACTAATGCATAAAACTAAAGCTAAAATTTCCATTTTAATTGTACTATAATTAATTTGAGCCTGATTCCATGCACCAGAATGAAATCGAACAATTTGTTCAGAAGAAGCAAGAGTTAATTTCTGCTTCAGAATGCCACCGAAACAAATTTCAGATGCATCGGTTTCAACTATTTTAAAAGCAGATTCATTAGAAATGCCAAGGCAAGGCAAAACCTTAACATATTTTTTAACTTGTTGGACGATGAAAGTATCCTCATCGGTCCAGGGAGGAGGATTCTTCTATAAACAAAGAAACAAAGGTTTACAGATTTTCTTAAGATTTTGATAAAATTTACCAACATAATTTAGGGATCCTAAAAATCGCTGAAGTTGAGTCTTATCAATGATTTTATCTGGAAATTTATCAGCAAACTAAATGACTCGTTGAATAGGACGAACTAAACCATGATAAATATCATGACCTAGGAATTTGACTCTTGTTTGGAACAGACTACATTTTGTAGGAGGCAGAACCAACCCATTTACTTTGATTGCCTTGAAGAACGAATTCAAATGTTTGAAGTGTTCGTCAATTGACTTGGAGAAAACCAAAATATCATCAATGTAAACAATGATGAAATGACTGAATGGATTCAAATTTTCGTTAAGAATATTTTGGAATTCACTAGGGGCATTCTTAAGACCAAAGGCTTGAACGACCCATTCATAATGACCAAAGGGAGTAGTAAAAGTAGTTTTATACATATCACTGGGGTGTATACTAACTTTCCAGAATCCCGACTTAAGGTCAAATTTAATAAAAATGGTTGCATTACTAAGCCGTCTAAGGAGGTCTTCTTTGTTAGGCAAGGGGTACCTAATCCATTCTAAGACCTTATTAAGGGATTTGTAATTAATAACTAGTTTGGGAACACCTCTTTCTTTCTCAGCTTCGTTATTAACATAAAAATCTGGACAAGACCAAGACGATTTACTATGTTTAATTAATCCTTTTGCAAGCAGATCATTTATTTCTTGCTTACAAAGCTCCATTTACTGATGACTCATCTGAATAGGTCTGGCCTTAGTAGGAATTAGGTGCTCCTTAAATTCCTTAGCATAAGGTAACCTAACAACATGCTTTCTTCTGTGCCAGAAAGCATTGGGAGAATCATCACAAAGGTTTTTAGTCATAAACATCCGAAGTTCTTTAATCTTATCTTGAACCTTTTCAAGAAGGAGAAGATCTTCAACCTGTTTATATTTAATCTCTTGTTTTAAGAATTTAATTGAGAAGTTTTACAGCTTAACAGATTCAATGATTTTGAAATAGATTCATCTTGAATAAATTTTAAATCTCTTTCTTTGGGTTGAGTAATGAATTCAAACACTACCTTCTGACCCAAATGCTCAGTCGTTAAACTATTATTACTAGTAGTAAATGGATACAACAAATATATAAACGGAAGTCCTAAAATGATCTTATCAGTCAAGTTACGAATTAAACCAAAAGAAGTTTTAAAACACATATTGTCTTGACAAATATGAACCTTAGGTATATATTTTATTTTCATCTTACTACCATTAGCAGAATTCAACCGCTCACTAGTTTTCTTATAGAACTGGGTAGGTATCAAACCTTCCTGAATACAATTAAGATATGCGCCAGTGTCAACTAGAGCAGGAAATTGTATTGCAAAAGTTCCATCGATAACTAGTTTAACCAAAATATACCATGAATGGTAATGTCTTTTAATCTATTTAGTGAATAACCTTGTACCATAAGAATGACTCATCTTTATTGACATCATTGGAAGATTCAGCTTCATCATTTTCTGATGAATCAGAAATGTGAAGTTCTGAACTTTTTGTCGCAAGATTAGTCATTTCTTTACGTAAGTCAGAAATCTCAGACTTAAGACCTGAAATTTCTTTCTTAAGTTTGTTAACTTATTGATTTAACTCGGGAAGGGTGACTTCTCTATCAGGGGTTTTGAATCTCTCTAAGGTTTTATTAAGGCTAATAACAGGTTTATCTTTACCCTTAATAACCTTATGTTTACCAGAAATTGTAAGACCCCAACTTTTATGAATAAAGATTTAATTTTCTTTATATATTATTTCGAAATAGTAAGGTGTTGATTTGATAAATATGAAAGTTATGGGTGAAATGTGCAAACATTTTTAAAATGAGCAAGTGGTTATAAAATATTCTTGTTGTCGGGGAATATTCGTTTGGTCGTGGAATATTCTTGTTGTCGGGGAATATTCGTACGACGGCGCAGCTATTTGTGAGCCCCCACAACAGAATAACTGTCGGATATAGAAAGCGACAGAAATAACTTTTTTACAAGATAACGGCGTAGTTGTTACCGTTAGTACTGTTGAAATACCCGGTGGTTAAAATACAGTACGCGGTGTTGCGCAGTAGCACACGGTATTGCACAGTATTTCGAATTATTGAGTCTTACGTGAGAAGGAACCTACTCAATTATTGTTACAGTATTTACTGTTCAATATTTTATATTATTGACTCAATAATTGCTACGTTGATATTTTATATTATTGACTCAATAATTGCTGCATTGATATTTTATTGACTCAATAATTGCTACGTTGCTATTTTTTTATGATTGATTCAATAATGGCTACAGTTGATATTTTGTAGTATTGATTCAATAATTGTCGTTGCACAGTATTTCACGTTATCAACTCAATAATTCATATTATTTGAATAATATTATTAGATAGCATTATTGACAATGTCTAAGGAAGTTCTGTCTAGGAAGGGTTATTTAATTGCGCGCCAGTAGGGAGAAGTCCTTATCCCCCCTCTTTCCTGGGAACGACCTGGTTGTTAATATTGTAGTTCTATAATATTATTTGTGAATAATTAATTATTGATTTATATGATAAGGAAATATTTATTTTGTGGATATTAAAGAAGGAATTAGTGCTGATGTGTTTTTATCAGTATTTTGGTGTGGAAAATCATCTGTTTATGGATTTCGGATAATTTATGTTTGGAATTTGGAAAAACTTTCTTCTGCAAAGTTGTAGAGAATTAAATTTCCTATGGAGGGACATAGAATTTGTATTTTTCTGACAAAGGGGCTATTTGTTATGAATTATTGAAGTTTCGGAAAATAAATATTTTTTAAATAAAATGGTGGGCCCCACTTTGGTTGTTGAAAAATCTAAAATTTTTAGCCGCAAGGCGGCGGAATTTTTTTTTAAAAATATATTATTTTATTCATTTAGTCTCATTTGGCATCCTAAGCTTTTCCTATAAATAGGGTGCTTAGGTTAGAATTGAAAATCACACCAGAATCAGAAGTTTTCTCTCTCTATAATATCGAGCAGTATTTTTGTGAGTATTTCAATACTTTGAGTATTACTATTCAGTACAAGCTTCCGTCGGTATTATATCCGATATTCCAGTCAGAGATACTGTTCTTTTGAGGTAAGGAATGTTATTTCTTTCGTAAATGATGTTATTCTTCTCAATATCATTATACAAAAATATTGTCATGGATTTTATGTTGAAATTCTTACTTTTTCCGTCGGGGTTACTATTCACGTATACGGCACTATTCACGTATACGGCACTATTCACGGAAAAATTTATTTTTCTTCTATTTGTCCAAATTGTCTGTTAAGGTTACTATCTTTGATTGTATCCAAGTTTTGGACTTTATTCTTGAATTTTTCTCCACAAAGTATTATTATGGATTATTCTTGAATTTGGATAAACTAAATGACGAATCCCTAATCTTTGTCTTTTATCTCACTGGATTCGTTCTTTAAAATATTTTTCATCATCCTCAGTCCTAAAAGGTGATGTAACTGAATATCTTTAGCCTGTAGAGCAAAGATGAATGATTACCTGATTAATATCTTTGGCCTGTAGAGCAAAGATGAATGATTACCTGATGAATATCTTTGGCCGTAGTACAAAGATGACAGGTGTTGAGATGAACATGACCACTGATGATACAAATGAATATCTTTGGCCTGTAGTGCAAAGATGAATATTGACTCGAGATGTATATTGATTGATATTACAGGGATAAAATATTGATGATGGACTTTTAAATTATAGAAGATAGTAGACTTCATTCTCTGCTTAACTCTTCTAATGATTTGTTATTTCCGCTGCGAATATTGATCTAAGATTGGTTGTCCATTATATTTTATCTAATTTATTGAAGGCTAACGATGATTTATTTTCCATTATCTTAGTCATAATATTCTTTACTGAGCTAGTTGAGCTCACCCTTTTCATCTGTTGTCCTCTTCAGGAAATGAGAATGTTGCGGGAACTAGTCGGGGGACAGAGTGATGGTCCGAGTTAGAGCAGTAGTAGTCCTCACTATTTCTGATAAATAGTGTGATAATAATTGTAATGAGGACTTAGTTTGAATCTTAATATTTTCTACATATTTGTATTGAGACTCACAATTGTGTGGTCGTATTTTGCACGACCGTATGATTTAAAGTTTGTATTTGAATTCTGTACCATGTATTTGGCGACTCAGAATGGGTTGGGTTGGGTTGAATGGACCTATTCTAGGGGCGTCACAGTTGGTATCAGAGCTTAGGGATATGATCTCTGACGGAGATCGGGGAATAGAACTAGGAGGGGAGAGACGAGTAAATCCTTCGCTAGTGTGTCCTACCTAAGCTTATGTGGTATTTAATTGGTCAGTCGGAGCATAGGGTTAATATGTGATATGTTGACTTGTTTAATTAACCCTTGTTTTATGGCAGTATTTGAGAATGGCAGCTGAGAATGTTAACAACGAAGTGAATGAGACCGTGGATACACCTTTAATCACTAACCAGGAGAACGTGCAACAAGAGGGCAATGTTCATCCTGAAAATAACGCTGGTCAGACGATAAACGATGAGATGTTTAGAAGTTTTCTGCAGTTCATGCAAAACCAGACGAGGGAGACTCGTGTGCAACATATAGGTGGCGATAATAACAACACGCGAGTTGTCACTGCCAAGCAGTTCAAAGAATTGGGACCACCAGAGTTTCTGGGAAAGCCAGATCCGATCAAGGCAGAGACGTGGATTAAACAAATTACCAAGATATTTGATGTCTTGGGATGTACAGAGGAACAGAAGGTTCCATTCGCCACGTTTATGTTCCGTGGAGAGGCAGATTACTGGTGGGAATCCGTGAAGCGTACCCAGCCTGCCGCACTCCAGATGTCTTGGGAAGCGTTCCAGAAACTGTTTAATGACAAGTACTTTCCTGAAAGTATTCGTCATATGAAGGAAGTAGAGTTTATCAGACTCGAGCAAAACAACATGACGGTATCCCAGTACGAGGCTAAGTTCGCGGAGCTGTCCAGGTTTGCACCTCATTTGGTGGAGAATGAGGAACGTATGACGCAGATGTTTCTAAGAGGTTTGAAACCCGAAATACGTCAATACCTCATTTCTCATAAATTTTCTTTATATTCGGATGTAGTAAACAGGGCCCTAGTTATTAGAACGAGATAATGATTATGTTCAACCGAGGGACCACAACCAAGGTCGTACCGGTGGCAGCAGTTATCGGAGCAATGACAACCAGCGAGGAGGAAAGTATGACAGAAGCGGTAACCACTCCGGCGGTTATCGTGGCTATGATAGTAGAAGAAGCGAATCGGGAGGAGATTTCAAAAAGAGAAGGTATAACAATGAGAATGCGAAGATGTCAACATCAGCACCAGCATCAACTGTTTCGAGGGGAGGAGAACGACCACCGGTCGTATGCTATAAATGCGGGAAAGAGGGACATATCAGCCCAAACTGCCCACAACAATTCAAAGGATGCTATAACTGTGGAAAAGAAGGACATATAGCTCGAGATTGTCCTGTTGCGAAACCAAATTCAGCGGGGGTGGTGATTCCAAAGGCGGTTGCAGACAAGTCAAAGTTGGTGATTCCTGGAAGAGCGTTTATCGTGACAGCCCAAAACGCGAGGAATCCACACGAGGTGATTACGGGTAAGCTGATCATAAACTCTTGCGAAGTTTACACCTTGTTAGATACCGGTGCTACCCATTCCTTTATTTCACCTGCTTGTGCTCAACGTTTGAACTTGACTTCTGATAAATTAGACTTTGACTTATCTGTTGAAACTCCGTTAGGAGAAACCTTTGTTACATCTACAGTTTACAAATCTTGCTTGATTCAGATTGGTACCCTTACCTTACCTGTTGATCTTATATCTTTGAAAATACTTGCAATTGACGTGATTTTAGGAATTGACTGGTTAACCACTTACCATGACAAAATTGATTGTTTTCGTAAGGTTGTTAGTTTTCATATTCCTAATCAACCTGTTGTGCGAATCCAAATCACCAAACCACTAAAATCAGTCAATATCATTTCAAGTCATAAAGCTATTCGTTTATTAAAAAACGGATGTCAAGCTTTCTTAGCTCATGTCACTGATCTAAATCAGAATACGTCAGGTTTGAATGATATTTCCGTTGTTAATGAGTTTCCTGATGTATTTCCCGAAGAACTTCCCGGTCTACCCCCAGAACGTGAAGTTGAATTCTTTATTGACCTTGCGGTACAAAGCCCATTTCTAAAACCCCATATCGAATGGCTCCTATTGAACTTCAGGAGTTAAAGATTCAATTACAAGAGTTGTTAGACATCGGTTTTATTCGTCCTAGTACGTCTCCTTGGGGTGCTCCTGTTTTATTCGTAAAGAAGAAAGACGGGAGTATGCGACTTTGTATTGACTATCGGGAGTTGAACCATGTCACCATCAAGAATAGGTATCCGTTACCTCGTATTGATGACCTGTTCGACCAGTTGCAAGGAGCGCAATTCTTTTCAAAGATCGATCTTCGTTCTGGATATCATCAGTTGAAGATTAAAACTGAGGATATTCCAAAGACTGCTTTCAGAACACGGTACGGGCATTATGAGTTCTTAGTCATGTCTTTTGGATTGACTAATGCTCCTGCTGCTTTCATGGATATGATGAACCGTGTATTTAAGGAGTATTTAGATCAATTCGTTGTTGTCTTTATTGATGACATTCTCATCTATTCTAAAAGCCGTGAAGATCATGAACACCATTTGAAGTTGGTACTTCAAAAGCTTCGTGAGAACAAGCTATATGCTAAGCTGAAGAAATGCGAGTTTTGGCTTGAGGAAGTAGCATTCCTTGGGCACGTGGTATCGAAACGTGGAGTATCTGTGGACCCGGCGAAGATTAAAGCAATACAAAGCTGGGAGCAACCTAAGTCGGTGACCGAAGTACGAAGCTTTCTGGGCTTAGCTGGTTACTATCGGAGGTTCGTAGAGGGATTTTCTCGAATCGCTACTCCATTAACTCAGTTGACTCGGAAAGATACAAAATTTGTTTGGAGCGAGGAATGCGAGAAGAGCTTCCAAGAGCTCAAGAGGAGACTTATTTCGGCACCTGTTCTGACAATACCATCTGGTTCGGATGGATTTGTTATTTACAGCTATGCTTCGGGCAAAGGGTTAGGATGTGTTCTCATGCAACATAGGAAAGTCATAGCCTATGCCTCGCGACAACTCAAAGAATATGAGAGGAATTATCCTACTCATGATCTAGAGTTGGCAGCAGTCGTATTCGCGTTGAAGATCTGGAGACATTACTTGTACAGAGAGAAAGTGGAGATTTATACGGATCATAAGAGCCTTAAATATTTCTTCACTCAGAAGGAACTCAACATGCGGCAACGACGTTGGCTTGAGCTGTTGAAAGATTACGATCATACTATCCAATACCATCCTGGAAAAGCGAACGTGGTAGCTGACGCGTTGAGTAGAAGATCATATGTGGGAACGAGTGCGATGATGTCAAGTATGCGCGTAGAACCAGCTTTGATTGATAAAGTTAAAGCTGCTCAAGCTACGGATGCGGAGCTGATGAAGATGAAGAAGAAGGTGCAAGAAGGTGCAATTCCAGAAGCAAGAATCGATGAAGAGGGAATACTTCTAGTCAACTCCAGACTTTGTGTTCCTAACGATTTTGACATGAAGTATAGAATCATGATGGAGGCACACAACACACCGTTTGCAATCCATCCTGGGAGTACTAAAATGTATCGTGATCTTCGATATACATTTTGGTGGAGTAATATGAAGAGAGAGATCGCGGAGTTCATCTCAAGATGTTTAACTTGTCAACGTGTAAAGGCGGAGCATCAAGTGCCGAATGGTCCATTGCAACCACTGGAGATTCCGAAATGGAAGTGGGAACACATTACGATGGATTTCGTTACGGGTCTTCCCAAGGTTTCTCAAGGCTTAGATGCAATTTGGGTTATTGTTGATAGATTAACCAAGTCTGCTCATTTCTTGCCGATACGAGAGACTTATTCCCTTGAACGTCTTGCTCATATGTACGTGAATGAGATTGTGAGATTGCATGGCATGCCAGTATCCATAGTTTCGGATCGTGATCCCAGATTTACTTCACGATTTTGGATCAGTTTGCAGAAGGCTATGGGCACGAATTTACGATTCAGTTCGGCTTATCATCCTCAAACAGACGGACAATCGGAAAGGACTATCCAAACTCTTGAAGATCTATTGAGACTCTGTGTTCTAGACTTCAAAGGGAGTTGGGATAAGTACTTACCATTGGTGGAATTCTCCTACAACAACAGTTATCAGGCAATTATAGGCGTAGCTCCATTCGAAGCGTTGTATGGGAGAAAGTGTCGTTCTCCAGTATGTTGGGATGAGGTGGGTGAAGCAACATTGTTGGGACCAGAGTTAGTAAGTATGACTACAGAAAAGATCCAAATAATCCGACAACGTATACAAACAGCACAAGATCGACAAAAGAGTTATGCGGATCTTCATCGAAAGGACGTGGAATTTAACATTGGAAACCATGTGTTATTACGTATTGCTCCATGGAAGGGAGTTACGAGGTTTGGAAAGAGAGGAAAGCTCAACCCACGATTCATTGGTCCATTTGAGATTCTGGACCGAGTAGGAAATGTGGCCTATAGACTTGCTTTACCTCCAAGCATGTCTCGTGTTCATAACGTGTTTCACATATCCGTGTTACGTAAATATGTGAAGGATCCAAACCGCATTATTGAGTTAGAACCAGATGAGATAGCTGAAGATTTAACGTACGAGGAGGTACCTATCAAGATCTTGGATAGGAAGGAGCATGTCCTACGCTCGAAAATTATACCTCAAGTTAAAGTTTTGTGGAGAAACCATGCAATTGAGGAAATGACCTGGGAGTTGGAATCGGAAATGAAAGCGAGGTATCCTCACCTTTTCGACATACCAGGTACGTACGTCAATTTCGAGGACGAAATTTCATAAGGAGGGGAGGTTGTAAGACCCCAACTTTTATGAATAAAGATTTAATTTTCTTTATATATTATTTCGAAATAGTAAGGTGTTGATTTGATAAATATGAAAGTTATGGGTGAAATGTGCAAATATTTTTAAAATGAGCAAGTGGTTATAAAATATTCTTGTTGTCGGGGAATATTCGTACGACGGCGCAGCTATTTGTGGGCCCCCACAACGGAATAACTGTCGGATATAGAAAGCGACAGAAATAACTTTTTTACAAGATAACGGCGTAGTTGTTACCGTTAGTACTGTTGAAATACCCGGTGGTTAAAATACAGTACGCGGTGTTGCGCAGTAGCACACGGTATTGCACAGTATTTCGAATTATTGAGTCTTACGTGAGAAGGAACCTACTCAATTATTGTTACAGTATTTACTTTTCAATATTTTATATTATTGACTCAATAATTGCTACGTTGATATTTTATATTATTAACTCAATAATTGCTGAATTGATATTTTATTGACTCAATAATTGCTACGTTGCTATTTTTTTATGATTGATTCACTAATGGCTACAGTTGATATTTTGTAGTATTGATTCAATAATTGTCGTTGCACAGTATTTCACGTTATCAACTCAATAATTCATATTATTTGAATAATATTATTAGATAGCATTATTGACAATGTCTAAGGAAGTTAATGTCTAGGAGGGGTTATTTAATTGCGCGTCAGTAGGGAGAAGTCCTTATCCCCCCTCTTTCCTGGGAACGACCTGGTTGTTAATATTGTAGTTCTATAATATTATTTGTGAATAATTAATTATTGATTTATATGATAAGGAAATATTTATTTTGTGGATATTAAAGAAGGAATTAGTGCTGATGTGTTTTTATCAGTATTTTGGTGTGGGAAATCATCTGTTTATGGATTTCGGATAATTTATGTTTGGAATTTGGAAAAACTTTCTTCTGCAAAGTTGTAGAGAATTAAATTTCCTATGGAGGGACATAGAATTTGTATTTTTCTGACAAAGGGGCTATTTGTTATGAATTATTGAAGTTTCGGAAAATAAATATTTTTTAAATAAAATGGTGGGCCCCACTTTTGTTGTTAAAAAATCTAAAATTTTTAGCCTCAAGGCGGCGGAAATTTTTTTAAAAAATATATTATTTTATTCATTTAGTCTCCTTTGGCATCCTAAGCTTTTCCTATAAATAGGGTGCTTAGGTTAGAATTGAAAATCACACCAGAATCAGAAGTTTTCTCTCTCTATAATATCGAGCGTATTTTTGTGAGTATTTCAATACTTTGAGTATTACTATTCAGTACAAGCTTCCGTCGGTATTATATCCGATATTCCAGTCAGAGATACTGTTCTTTTGAGGTAAGGAATGTTATTTCTTTCGTAAATGATGTTATTCTTCTCAATATCATTATACAAAAATATTGTCATGAATTTTATGTTAAAATTCTTACTTTTTCCGTCGGAGTTACTATTCACGTATACGGCACTATTCACGTATACGGCACTATTCACGGGAAAATTTATTTTTCTTCTATTTGTCCAAATTGTCTGTTAAGGTTACTATCTTTGATTGTATCCAAGTTTTGGGCTTTATTCTTGAATTTTGCTCCACAAAGTATTATTATGGATTATTCTTGAATTTGGATAAACTAAATGACGAATCCCTAATCTTTGTCTTTTATCTCACTGGATTCGTTCTTTAAAATATTTTTCATCATCCTCAGTCCTAAAAGGTGATGTAACTGAATATCTTTGGCCTGTAGAGCAAAGATGAATGATTACCTGATGAATATCTTTGGCCTGTA
This sequence comes from Panax stipuleanatus, assembly GCA_020205555.1. Classification (NCBI taxonomy): domain Eukaryota; kingdom Viridiplantae; phylum Streptophyta; class Magnoliopsida; order Apiales; family Araliaceae; genus Panax; species Panax stipuleanatus. The sequence goes on along the minus strand of CM035126.1, from coordinate 97,764,194 downwards.
GAGCAAAGATGAATGATTACCTGATGAATATCTTTGGCCGTAGTGCAAAGATGACAGGTGTTGAGATGAACATGACCACTGATGATACAAATGAATATCTTTGGCCTGTAGTGCGAAGATGAATATTGACTCGAGATGTATATTGATTGATGTTACAGGGATAAAATATTGATGATGGACTTTTAAATCATAGAAGATAGTAGACTTCATTCTCTGCTTAACTCTTCTAATGATTTGTTATTTCCGCTGCGAATATTGATCTAAGATTGGTTGTCCATTATATTTTATCTAATTTATTTAAGGCTAACGATGATTTATTTTCCATTATCTTAGTCATAATATTCTTTACTGAGCTAGTTGAGCTCACCCTTTTCATCTGTTGTCCTCTTCAGGAAATGAGAATGTTACGGGAACTAGTCGGGGGACAGAGTGATGGTCCGAGTTAGAGCAGTAGTAGTCCTCACTATTTCTGATAAATAGTGTGATAATAATTGTAATGAGGACTTAGTTTGAATCTTAATATTTTCTACATATTTGTATTGAGACTCACAGTTGTGTGGTCGTATTTTGCACGACCGTATGATATAAAGTTTGTATTTGAATTCTGTACCATGTATTTGGCGACTCAGAATGGGTTGGGTTGAATGGACCTATTCTGGGGGCGTCACAGAAATGTTCTTGGTTAACAAATCTTTTAATTATTTCATATATTGAGTTGTTTGTTTACTAAGTGTAGATCATTGCAGATCTGAACTTTTATATATATATATATAAGCCACGGATTAGCAATCCAGGTTTGACTGAATGAAATGTTAGTATATATATATATATATATATATATATAGGTTGTTATATATATAATAACGCTGAAAAGGCCACGAATTAGCAATCCAGGCCAAACGAAATAGTATAAATATATATATATAGTTATATATATATGAAAGCGATAAAAAGCCACAGATTAGCAATCCAGGTTGTGCATGCAATTAAAACTTATATATACATAAAAGTAAGTTAGAAAGGCCACAGATTTAAAATCCATGCTAAACCAGAAGTTATAAATATATATATATATATGCTCATATATATATAATAAAGAAGTAGAAAGTTTCTGATCATAAAAATTCTTACAAGATATAGCGCCACGGGCTTTAAGCCACTCGGAGAGCTTCAAATCACCATTTCCACCGGTTAAAACTTGATATGTTGCTCTATGTACGTACGCAAACGTATTAGAAGAATAAAATTGAGGTTTGGAGCATTATAGATAGGGCTAAAGTCGAAATGGGCAGAGTTTCTCTACTTTTTTCTATTTTTTCTTCTCTTTTTTGCTAAGGCGGGGGGTCTTATTTATAGATCAGATGGTCGCAGGTCCACTCGCAGTAGCCGCGGGTAGAGGTGTGGCTCCCAGAGTGGGCCTCGCTCCCGTGGGTCCCATTAGTCTCCAAGTACGTGCACTCCGACCAACGCGATGTCTGCTTCGAACCTTCATAACTTTCAATCCGGGAGTCCGTTTGAGGTGTGCTATACCTTTTTGGAAAGCCCTTCCCGAGATCTACACAATGACATGGGATTTGACCTTTTTTGAATCCAAGAAGATGGGTCCATGACCAGATCTTCGTTTCTTTACAGTCCATCCGTTGTGCTGTCTTGTGTTGTTTTCACTCGAGATTGATATTATGGTTCTTTTTTACCCTCATTGCATCGATTTCACGCTATTTTGACTTGATTTGATGTCAAGTTGGTAAAACCATTTTGTCCTTCCAGGGGTTGTCTCCGGGATTGACAAGATTTTCAACTGTTTCTCGGAGTTGTCTCCGAGGTTTTGATCCCAACCGACTCTGTTCTTCCTCAAGGTTGTCTCCGAGGTTGACTTGGTCTCCCAGGATTGTCTCTGGGGATGATTTGATGCTTCAGATATGTCTCTGAAGGTTGGTTTGGTCTCCCGGTGTTGTCGTCGGGTTGACTTTGGTCTCCCGATGTTGTTGTCGGGGCTACTGTATCTCCCGGGGTTGTTGCTGGGGTTTAACTTGACATCCCGGTGTTTTCGTCGGGGTTTGACTTTGGTCTCCCAGTGTTGTCGTCGGGGTTCTTGTACCTCCTGGGGTTATCTCCGAGGCTTGATTTGACATCCCGATGTTGTCGTCGGGGTTGACTTTGGTCTTCTGGTGTTATCGTCGATATAATTGTACCTCCCGAGGTTGTCTTCGGGGCTTGACTTTGGTGATTTGGACTTCCAGGGTTGTCTCTGGAACGTAAAAGACGGTTTTGCTCTCCTGCAAGGTTAGTAACAAGACTGCAAAATTTCGAGTGTCTACATCTGCTTCGAGGTCAATTCCTTCCCCTGGAACATTCACTTTGGCCCAATCTATGAATGGGACCGCTCATTCCTGTAACGCCCTCAAATCCGAGTCCCTTGAACCTCGGACCTAGTACGTCACGGTATAACCTTTATCTACACTTGTGACTTGCATCAAATATAAATTTTTACAGACATAAATGTAATTAAAATATTATTACAGTATATCTTTTTCTAATCCAAGGTTTTAGTACCTTTACATTTTTCTCTCAAATAATATTACAACCGTAATACAAAATGTCATCATTTTAAATGCCTCTATATGCTTTAATGATCCTCCTTAACAATTACCTTTCTCTTATCTTCTTCTAACCTTTTAGGTTCTCCTGATATAGCTGCAAAAAATTTTGAATTTTGCAAAGGTGAGCATTTAATTGCCCAGCAAGTATAAGCAATTGAATGGACAACAATCTCAAGAATAGAATAATACTTTTATAAAATCTTCAACAATTGAACAATAATTGTGAAGTAACTTAAATAATCAGAAATATAATTTTTCCTTTACCTTAAACATCCTTCATTAATCACAAAATATCAAGATTAACTACACTTCAATTTTGGAACATTTCTTCTTCTAAATTAGCACTTAAGTGCTGAATATTGGCGTAACACGTTCTTGAATATAATGCTTAGCAAGCACATCATTGTACGGAGTGCAATTATATCTACATTTGCTCAAATAAACACATTATTGCACGGAGTGCAATATATACAAATATTTGCCCAAAATTATTTGGTTTGGCACATTCAAGTTCTCACAAATAAAGAATTTACACAATTCAATATCTCAACAATAAATATTCCAACTAGAATAACTCAACAATCGAGTTAGGCCGAATCAAATGGCACTAACTCCTTTTTCAAAAATCTTTTCACATAGTAAAATGAACTTCATATAACATATGAAATTCAACAATCACATCATTAAACAAAGTATACAGAAGAATAGCAACTTGCACAATATACAAAGTTATGTAAGTTAGGAAACTTGCATATTCCGTTGATTACCGCTAAGCATTCTAATTTAACTCCTTATGAAAAGACTTATCATTAATAAGATTGATCTTTCAATTAGCATAACGCATCTTGATTCATAGTACTACTACTTTATTATAAATTATCTAACATTTAGTCACATAATTTAAACACTAGATAATTTCTTACACCATTAATAACATTATCGTCCTTTAATAATTTGCTATCACTTAATAATTATCTTAAACTCTCGTCTAATATTATTAATTATTTAATAATATTTTATTCACCTTCTAATATTAGTAATTATTTAATAATATTTTAATTATTTACTAATATTATTAATTATTTAATAATATGTTCATCACTTACTAATATTATTAATTATTTAATAATATCTTAATTATTTACTAATATTATTACTCATTTAATAATATTTTATTTATTTATAAACATAAAAACAATTTAATTTAATTGTTTATTCATTTAACAACCATATTATGTCATTCTTATCACATTTTATTAAAAATGACACAATTACCCTTATATAGTCTTTATACACAATGTTCAATCGTGTGCTTAAGACTTACTAGGACACTTTATTGTTCATTCGATTTCTTTATATTAAACTTCCTTTCATGATAACATTCATCATCCATGAGCATTTATTTGATTAAGTTAATCGTCCTCGTAATAATTATCGTAACCTATTCCGATAATCAATCTTTCTACTTATACCAACGTATACATCCCCTCACGTCATTTTTATAATATTAGCATAAAAATATGTGATTATCTTTTCACAAACGCATACGTCACATGTCGACATACTCTAGTCGATATAATTTGATTCGACGATTCCCGACTTGCTGGTTTTTAATTATTCTCATTCCGCTGAAAGTCTAATACTCCCATTAAGCCTCCTTAACCTTTTTTTTTTCTTTTCTAGCCACACATATATACATATAATCCGTACACAAAAATAGTTTTTCTGGAATTTTTTAATTTTCTTTAGTATTTTTTAAAAGTCTATTTTTAGTTCGTAACTTAGGAAAATTAAATATATCATGATCAACCCTAACAATTCCCAAATCTTGGCAGAATCATACCCATATTAACATGAACTTCCAGTTTAAATTTTGTTGCAATCGGAGTTATAGAACTCCAGTTATGATAATTTTTGTCGAAAAAAACCCTAGTTCTTGTTTTGGCCATAACTATTTCCCCCGATGTCGGAATTCATTCATATTTGGACAAGAATTACATGATTCCCTATAGTTTCAGCGTCCAAAATTTCGGAATTTAGTTCATTTTCTAAGTGGTCTAAATAGGGCACAGAACTGACTAGACAGCGGGTTTTGTTTATTTTTTAGTTCTGGACTGTTTTGGTAGAAAATGTCCACACATAAATCTACATCATATTTTTTAGTGATTACCCTTGAAGGTGTTAAAGGACTCATATATATAACTCTAGACTTGACCACACTCAAAAATTCGAAATAGAATGAGAGATATGGTCATTCAAATTTTAGTCTCCGATTTAGGGAAAAATAATTTTTCTGTCGGTTAAGATTTCTTAGAAAACTTTTATGATCTCTTGGTTTATCAAACATTAGCCTATATAAACCAACATAATACATCTTAATACTTCTTATACTTAAGGATCTACCATGAGCCATCATCAATTTCATCAAACTCCAATCACAACAACAAGAACATAAGCTAAGCTAAGAAAATAAAACTAGGGTTTGAAGTTTTATACCTTCTTGCTTTCCTCTTTCTCTTGCTAGTGGGTTAATTTATCTTCTTGACAAGTCTGGCTAGTCCCCTCCTCTTCCTCCTTTCCCCCCCCCCCCCAAAAAAAAAAAAAAACCATGCCATATCCCTCTCCTTCTCAAGCTCTCAAGCTTTCTCTAGGGTTCTGAGTGAGAGTTATGGATAAAACTCATTTTTCTTCTTCCTCTTCTTCCTTTTCCTCTCTTCTCTTCTTCTCTTCTTCCATAGCTGCCCTCTCTCTCTCTTCTTCTCATCTCTTGGCCGGGTATGATAGTGGAGAATGAGAAGAGTGCTCCTTTCTTTTTCTTTTCTTTAGCTAAATAACATTTAAGAGGTTAAGTGGGAGAAGTTAGGAGTTAGTAAGATTAGGTGGGATTTGTTGAGAGTTGTTGGGAGTGGTTGGCTTCCCCCCATGTGTTGGAAATCCAACAGATTTTAATCATGCAGGTCCCGCTTTTATTGCCTTATTTTGCGTGCTTAATCCCATTTTTAACTCAAAAAATCAAATTTTTATGTTTATAGACTGATTCCTACTAAAACTAACGCTCCCAACGTCATGAACATATCCATTTCTTCAAATTCATCTTCAAATTTTGAGTTTAACTTTTCTCCATAAAAGTCAACTGTTGACTTTGACCAAAAAATCAACCCTGGAACATTTTGTGCTTAGAGTCTATTCTTACTAATTTCAATGTTCCGGACTCAAATATCTAGTCCGCGTCTTCAGATTCCACTCCTAACTCTGATTTTGAATTTTTCACCATAAAAGTCAACTATTGACTTTGACCAAAAAGTCAACCCTGACACATTTTGTGTTTACAGTCTTCTCTCACTAAACTCGACGCTCTAGACTTAACCGAGCAGTCCGTGATTCAGAATTCTATAACGAACTCCATCCTTTTGAGTTTTAACTTGCTTCTCTTATTGTTAATCATACTAGCTAATCACTTATTGATTATTAATCATTTCATTTGCCATTCAAGGCCATCATTCAAGCTATGTTAATTTATAACATAGTTTTATCTTGCTTATCATATACTTAACTCAATTAACCATATTGGTTTATCTTTTCATCCCTTAGTTATTACATTCTTTACCACTTATAAGGATTCCAACCCAGAATCATTACTACCGTAACGTTATAGTTTAGTTACTACTAAACTCTTACACAATTTCTATTAACAACTCATCTCATCAACTTACCTAATCGTAGGTATTTTTTTAATATCTATTTCCTTTATCATTTGCTATCCAATTCGTGGACGAAAATATATTCATAGCCTAAGTCTTATCTGACTTGCTTCGACTCATGACTACTTGTTATTCTCAGGTATTAACATCTTCATCAACATATCTCTTAAACTCGAATGTAATACTCTTTTATTATTGTCATTTTGACATAATACATTCTTTTAGTTGTAAAACTTCATACATCACAATCTTCTCAATTCTTACACTTCAAAAATTCTATCATTCTCACATTTAATTCTCTTCATATTCTTGCAAATATCAAACCGTATAGGTTCTTCTCAAAAAATTTAATCATTCCTCTACTTTCAATCTAGGTTTTAAACTTTAACCTTTATTTAATCATTCAAGATCTTATTTATAAGTCTTATAAATTTTTAGAATATCACATTCACCCCTTCTTCTAAGAATTTGGTCCTCAAAATTATAGCATACTAATCTCTGCTCATTTTATTGACCAAAACTAGGTTTTCAACTTAACCCTTACATTTTCACATCTGTTTACATTCTCAATTAATGAGTATCATATTCTTTCCTTCTATGAGGATCTCTTCTATCATCATATTCTACAATGACTTCTCTCTAAGGAGTTCACATCTTCTATAAAAATTTCATTCAAGAAAACTTTTCATATCATGCTGAGGGGTCATATAGACCATGAACTTTTTAGGTTTAACGAGTATTCCAGCCGCAACCATATCTAAAAACATGCTCTACTAGGTATGTTTACAATCACGAAGAAGGTAAACTACCTCTGCAAGTACGTTAGGTGATCAGCTTATCGTACCCTTACGTCATGCACAACGTATTTGTTAGGTTTGTAAGATTCATGAACACAATCAAATTGCATCAAAGTAGCGGAAGCATAGCAAAATTATATTTTAAAATTTTACAAATCATATACCCGGATCATCCTTTATGCATAATTATTAATTAAACGAAAGAGAAGAAATTATAGAATCATACCCTTGTAGAACTAAGCTTCCACAAGTACGAGTTCAACTCCAAATCCTTCGCGCTCTCCTTGAGTTCTCAGGGTTTGATTCCTTTTTTTTATCAACGTTAGCCACCCAAGTGTTTGGCTTCTAGAGGTAATCCATTAAGGAAGAATAAAATTCAAGAAGATGGATGTTTGGCTAAAACCCTAGCTTCTATCACTATAGAAATTATGTACTTTCCAAACTCTTAGAAAGATCATTAACCCCAAATCAAAATAAGACTCATCTTATTTATAAATGTATGCAACCCTCCTACACCATGTAGGATTTGGGTTTTATATTTATCAATTAAACTCTTTTAATTAATTAGGTTTTCTAATCTTATTAGAAATATTTAATTAAATTCCTTTAATTAATTAGCCTCCGGATCTTATTAGGAATATATGAGAGAGTACTCTTATTAATTAATTCCCAAAATCTTTTAGTAATTATAATAATAATAATATTAATAAGACTCCTCTTATTAATTTATATTTAATATTTTCAAAATATTAAATAATAAATATTAAGCTATTTAATTTATTTTATCACCATATATTAAATTAAATATACTTAACTTATTATTACGATTATGCCATTTACTTCTTTAATAATTATTCTTCCTTTTATGGTGTGACCCTTTAGGTTCTCCGTATCAAATCAGTTGTGAATAAATCAATTAAAACAATTCTAATATTATTTAAATAAATAAATTAACTATTAATTCATTTAAATAAATAACATTTATTCTACAATAAGGGTAAACCCCATTAGCGCTCAACGACTTTTCAGATAATATAGATTTCAACATTAATCATAAAAAAAAACCTTTGAGTAAATAGTTATCGTACAATTCATTCCTTCCACCATACAATGTCTCAATAAAATATAAGATATAGAATTACTATCAAGTCTTATGTTATTTAATTATATGTATTTTGATCCTAAAAAGCACAACTCCAAATAATGCAAATTAGAAACTCTTTTCTAATTTCATTCTGCCTTGGCCAAGGACTACTGGGTTGTCATTTATTGAATCACATAGGATATTCTCTTCTTTTACTAGAAGCGGTAGATTCTTTATTGATCATTCATTATTTTCATGTATAAATTATTATACTCAAGCATACTCTTTGATATACTCGGATCATCATTTATGCACAATTATTAATTAAACAAAAAGATGGAGATTAGTATTCATACTCTTGAAGATTCTAGCTTCCTCAGGCACGACGAGTTCAACTCCAAATCATTTTCGCATTCTACTTGAATGCACTGGGTTGATTCCTTTCTTTGATCAACGTTAGCCACCCAAGTGCTTAGCCTCTAGAGATGATCCACCAAGAAAGAATAAGAATTCAAGAAGAACGGTGTTGGCTAAACCCTAGTTTCCTTCTCTCTAGAAAACTCTTGGAATTAAAAATGTATAACCTTGTTCTAATAAGACTTTCTTATTTATAGATGTAGGCAACCCTCCTAAATAATTTAGAATTAGGGTTTCATATTAATTAATTAAACTCCTTTAATTAATTAGGCTTTCAAATCCTATTGGGAATAATTAAACTCTTTTAATTAATTAGCCTCCTAATCTTATTAGAAATATATATGAGAGAGAGAGGGTATCTTATTAATTAATTTTCAAACTCCTAAATAATAATAGTAATAATAATAATAATAATAATAATAATAATAATAATAATAATAATAATAAGACTCCTCTTATTAATTTATATTTAATATTTCTAAAATATAAAATAATAAATAATAAGCTATTTAATTTATTCTATCGTCTTAGATTAAATTAAATATACTTAACTTATTATTACGATTATGTCATTTGCTTCTTTAATAAATATTCTTCCTTTTATGGTGTAACCCTTTAGGTTCTCCATATTAAACCGGTTGTGAATAAATCAATTAGAACAATTTTAATCTTATTTAAATAAATAAATTAAATTAATAATTTATTTAAATAAATAACATTTATTCTACAATAAGGTGACCCTCCTTAGCGATCAACGACTTTCTAAATAATATAGATTTCAACATTAATCATAAAAGAACCTGTGAATTAATAGTTATCGTACAATTCAATCCTTCCACCATACAATGTCCCAATTAAATATAAGACATGAAATTACTGTCAAGTCTTATTTTATTTAATTATATGTATTTCGATTCCAAAATGCATAACTCCAAATAATGCAAATTAGAAACACTTTTTTAATTTCATTCTACCTTGGCCAAGGATTCCTGGGTTGTCATTTATCAAATCACATAGGGACATATCTCTTCTTTTACTAGAAGTGGTAGATTCTTTATTGATCATCCAATATCTCCATATATAACTTATTATACCCAAGCATACTCTTTGATATACCCTAAGGGTCTTAAGGGACATGTTAAAGTATAACTCATCATACACAAGATACTATGATTATCTCAAGTCCAAGGATTACTTGTACTACTATCACTACAGGAATTATTGACAGTCAAGTAAAACTCCATTAGGTATTCTTTAGCGAGCCACGTTCAGTGAACTTATTCTACAATAAGCACCTACATACTTGCTTTAGTGTCTCCACACAAATGATCATGAGATCAATCATCCTCATCTAATAAGCAAGCAACATATGTACCAATCTATCCGAATTCACTAATCTCCTTTTTAGTAATCCAACGATTGGGAACAATTTTAGTTTTAAGCTATCTAAGAATTTAGATCTCATTAGCATGAACATCATCATGATTCTAAAAGTATTTTTTAAAACTATAGATTTATCACATATTATAAGAACAGCATCATGTAGATAATTAAATACCTTTAATTAAATAATACTTTTATTAATAAATGAATAAGATTGTTACAAAGTATATACTTTATTATCAAACATGATTGGCTTGTGTGCATATTACTTTCAAATATACTCTTAGGGTCTTAAGGGACATGTCAAAGTATAACTCATCATACACAAGATACTATGATGATCTCAAGTCTAAGGATTATTTGTACTATTATCACTAAAAGAATTCCTATTGTAGAATACTACTATGATCTCAAGTCAAATCCCTGTACGCGAGTAGCTCATAGCTTCCAGTTTTCTCTATATACAGTTTTAAGGTCACGTGGTTGCTAAATACTTGCAAAAACTAGAAAGAAAACAAGATCTGTACAGATATTAGCCATTCTAGCTTCCAGGCTCAAGTTTTACAACTTTTAAACCGTTTAAAAGCTAGATCTGGCTAGATCTAGTACAGATCTACTCAATAAAGCTTAAATATTGACTATTTACAAGAAATAAATTATGAAAAACACAGATCTGGTGAATATAAACTACTAAATATATGTATATAGCAATTATATACGTATTAGAGTAAGCAAAAAAGACAGATATGGCGAAATCTTATAATATTTAGCGATAACGGCTCTCAAACGGCTTTTGGTGCCTCGAAACTCATCTCCCACCGGTTAAAATTTGATATGTTGTAGTATATATGTATATGAGTGTTTACAAAGAAGTTTTACAGAAACTGGAGTAAGATAGAAGCTCTGTTTAGCTATTCTAGCCTCTACTCTCGCCTCGGCCCTCTTCTTCTCTAATCTTCTCTCAGAAGCTAAAAGGGAGAGGGGGTATTTATAGGCCCGGCCTGCCATAATTCTACCTACGGCAGCCGTGGGTCTACTTGCAATAGTCCAAAAGTAGGCCCCACTTTCTCGGTATTCGTCCCGATAGGTCATGTTTTCATGCTACGCGTTGGAACGGCCATAACTCTTAATCCGGGAGGAGTTAGAAGATGTGACATATCAATACGGAAATCTCTTTCCGATGGCTTAGCAATGGTATGCTATTCACCCCATTCTAAGTTTGAAAAGATAGGAAAAAAGGGGAAAACCCACCCCTAGATAGATGTCAGATAGCCATTCGCCTTGCTGTGCGTTGGGAAGTTTGCTCCTTTAAATTCGAGAATCCTATGGAGGTGTGCCATACCATTCCAAAAAGATTTTTCTGAGAGTTATGCAATGACATAAGGCTTGCCCTTTTTTGAATCCAAGAAGATGGGTGCATGACCAGAATAGCATCTTCAGGTCTCCGCAGGTAGTCCGTTGAGCTGTCTTGCGCAGTTTGCACTTGGGATTGTTGTGGTGGTTCCTTGTGACCTTATCTACAGCTGGACAGTTGTAATTTATGTTGTGATTGGCTAATTGTCATCTTTGCCCTCCCAGGGTTATTTTCGGGCTTAAAGTGGTTGTCTTCCCTCAGAGTTGTCTTCGGGGATGAAACTTTGATGTTGTTTTCTATCTTTCCTTAGGGTTGCTTCTGAGGGTTGATTTGATGTCCCACGGGGCTATTTTCGGGGTTTGATTTGATGTTTTAATCCTCCAAGGCTATCTTTGGAGTATGAAAAGACATTTTTGCCCTCCTGCAAAGTTAGTACAAGGGGAGCAAAATTTTGAGTGTCTACAGATGCCCCTCTTTATCATGTTTATGCAATGTAATGGAATGAACATGATAAAGATTACTAGACACTTGAAATATGACAAGATAAATTTAATAATGTAATGCAATGAATGGTATGATGAATGATAAAATATTTTCCCAAATCGCACTTCGCAAATCTCACATCGCACTTCGCAAATCGCCTATCGCATCGCAAATCACTTTACCATTATCGGTTATTGTTGATGCCTATGTTGGGGCTGATTCCAACGGTTATCTTTCATCAGTGCTGCTGATGCTTATGCTGGTGTTGACTCCATCGGTATTGATTTTCGTCGGTGTTGTCGATGCTTGTTTGATAAAGATAAACTGAGATGTTTTTTACATCTCTGCTAGGGATGATGTTCTGAAATCACCGGACCTTCTCGATGTCTACGCTGGTAGTTTACAACGGTGCCTACCCTGCTGGTAGTTGACAACGATGCCTACCCTACTGGTAGCTGACAACTGTGCCTACCCTGCTGGTAGTTAACAACAGAGAAATTTTCTCGAGTCTAGACATTTAATGTTCATGCATGTTTAACTCTACTGAGGATGCATGCTAAAAAAAATTTATGGAGATGTGCTCTGATATAGTGCAGTTGCACATGTGCAGACCCTGCTTGATGTGATGATCTAAATTTATCCTTAGGAGTCTATTGTCCTAGGTTGATGGACATGCTAGATATACAAACATACATCACCCTTTCTGAGGCGATTTGGAGTTTCTTTGTAGGCATGGATTTTGATAGGCCTAGTAGCTCCAGCTCCTATATGGCTATTTTTTGCATTAGCAGGGCAGATTTTGCAGGCATAGATTTTGATAGGCCTAGTAGCTCCAGCTCCCATATGGATTTTGCAGGCATGGATTTTGATAGGCCTAGTAGCTTTAACTCCCATATGGATATTTCTGAGTTCAGGAAGATAGGCAAAAAGGGGAAAAACCACCCCTAGGTAGATGTCAGATAGCCATTCGCCTTGCTGTGCGCTGAGAAGCCTTTTCCATTAAATTCGAGAATCCTATAGAGGTGTGACATACCATTCCGGAAATCTTTTTCTGAGAGTTACTCAATGACATAGGGCTTTCCCTTTTCCAAATCTAGGAAGATGGGTCCATGACCAGAATAGCATCTCCAGGTCTCCGCATGTAGTCAGTTGAGCTGTCTTGCGCAGTTTGCACTTGGGATTGCTGAGGTAGTTCCTTGTGACCTTATCTGCAGCTGGACAGTTGTTATTTATGTTGTGATTAGTGAAATGACCTCTTTTCCCTCCTGGGGTTATTTTCGGGCTTAAAATGGATGTCTTCCCTCAGAGTTATTTTCGGGGCTGAAACTGTGATGATGTTTCTATCTTTCCTAAGGGTTGCCTCTGAGGGTTGATTTGATGTCTCACGGGGCTGTCTCCAAGGTTTGATTTGATATTGTAATCCTCCAGGGCTATCTTTGGAGTGCGAAAAGATGTTTTTTACCTCCTGCAAGGTTAGTACAAGGGAAGCAAAATTTTGAGTGTCTACAACAGTCTCTCTTCTCAGGTGTTTTTGGGGCATATTTCTTGGACAGATGTATTCCATGGCTCATTGGCATGAGACCTCTCTTGGAATCTTCTATAGTAACCTTCTTTAGCATCTAGTCAATGTACGTTCTAGGTTTTTTCTTCCCTGCCTTCTCTCTACCTTTTTCAAACCCTGCTACCTTTTCTCCCCACCTAATTTTTTCGATCACCACCTTTCTTCTCATTTCATCTCTCCGGCTGTGTCTTCTACTGCTCTTTGTTCCCCATTTCCGTCTCATCTCTTCTTCCTCCTCTCTATCCCTTCTGGTTTTTCCCTTTCACCCCCTTTTACCATGGTTAGTCATAATCATCTTTTGGCTGGTAACTCGGTTAGCAGTGAGTCCAGAGACCTCTTTGCCGAATATGGCATTTCTAAACCTGTCTCGCCGGCACCTCTCTCACCTCAGCTTGGCATTGAGGAAATGGGAGAATCTGACCCCTTTTATGCTCCTGCGAATCCTCTTGTCAGTTCGGAGGCCTCTTCTACCCAAGCTATTGACAATGAGGTTAATATTGGTCATGTTCTAAGTGAAAATGCTCGTGAAATATTCACTGCTGCACAACACTTTTCGTTTAAGGATCGGGAGGAAGCTATTTTCGAGAGGAAGAAGAATCTCCATCTAATGTCATTCCTTTCAGCTCATGGTATTTTGACTAATGATGTTCAAGCCTTTTTATCGGACGGGAAAAAAGTTAATTTTGGACATGCTCCCCATGTTACTGATAATAGTCCCCAATGCAATGAGCCTTTGTTCAAAAATCCTCTAAGTTTTCTGGGTGGTCTCTTGTCCCCGGTAACTTGTGTTGGTGAAGAATCCCGGCCGGAGTCTCTTGTTCCTAAGGTCCTTCAAGTACCTACCACAGCTATTCATGCTAGCTTAGTGACTGCAGGTCCTTAGCCGGTGACTGCAGGTCCCTCAACCAACCCATCACTACCTGTCACATCTGCTCGTGATGGCATGGTGGGTAAAGTTTCAAATATCATAGCTCCCACTCCTCTCCTTGAGGAAGGTGAAGTCTCTGCCCCCTGCCACATTGGCCCACAAAGTCTTGGTGTGATGTTGTTGGAAAGTCTGCCAAATCTACCATATCCCTGTCGTACTTTCCCCCCTCTTCGGAGGATGGCAACATCTCGGTTATTCCCCCTGATAATATGCTAACTAGGGGTAACCAGATGTGGGCTTCTAGTTTGGTAGGGTACTTCCTTCACTCCTCCCTCCCCTTTAAGGTTGTTGAACTAATTGCACGACGCATTTGGGGCCATCTTGGTCTCTCAAATGTATTCCTCCATAACAAGGGGTACTACATCTTTAAGTTTGACTCTCCCTCCGACCGAGATAATGTCCTAGCTTTGAGACCATGGCACTTTACTTCAAAAGTTATTGTCTTACAGCAATGGAAGGAAGGTGTGGTCTTCACTAAATCAAATTGTGATGTCTTCCCTGTATGGGTCAAGATAAGTAACATTCCATTGTCTTACTGGTCTGATGAAGGCATTAGCTATATAGCTAGTGCCATTGGAAAGCCTCTTTTCACTGATGAGATGACATCAAAGAGTGAATTTCTGAATCTTGCTCGTGTTTGCATTGAAGTCAAAGCCTCATTCTCTTTTCCACCTTCTATCCGTGTGGTTGTCAAAAATGAAGAAACTCTGGATAATATCTTCATTCCTGTTGATGTTGAATACCAAAGTAGACCACCTTCTTACCCTACATACAAGGTGTTTGGTCACTCCTATCTTAAATGTCCCAAAGCAAATCTGAAGTGGGTGCCGAAAGATTCCTCTGTTGCTAATCCTACAGCACTTCTTGTTGCCAACCCTACTAGTCATATTGCCTCTGTTCATGCTAAAGATGCATCTGATGCAATTATTCCACATGTTAATCCTGAAACTGTTGAACCTCCTTCCAATGAATGGGTCACAGTGTCCCGGGGAACCAAAAATGAAACTATCCCCATTACTTCCAATCAGGCCATGATTGCTTCTAACTCCTTTGCCCCTATCAAGATGGCAGACCCACAAGCAATTTCTGACTTTGATACTCAATTAGGCCCAAGCAGAGTAATTCGCTCCAAACTGAAGGTGATTGATGAAAAGGAAGGGAAAGAATTGAAGAACAAGCAGAGTACTAGTACTGAGAATCCGCAAGCTGCCAAAAAAAGAAAAGAAAGGCAAAGGCAAGGCCAATAACACCCCCCCACACCTCTGTTAGTTAATGTTAGCCTCTTACAATGTTAGAGGATTGAATAAAAAGCCTAAGCAGGTATATGTTAAGCAAATTATTGTTGATAATAAATTTTCCCTTGTGGAATTGCTTGAAACTAGAGTAAAATTGTCAAGCGCACCAAATATTTCTAGAAGGCTCTGCCCTAATTGGAATTGGACTTTTAACTATGACTTCCGTAGCAATGGTAGAATATGGGTAGGATGGAATCCAATCTTTTGGCATGTGGATATCCTTTTTGTTTCCTCCCAACTAATTCACTGTAAGGTGCATTCTATTGCCTTTAATAGCACTACTTTCATGATTTCCTTGTTTATGGAATGATCTCTTATGCTGACAGAAGAGAATTATGGAGTAATTTATTATCTATTTCTCCTTCTGAGAGCTGGTGTATGCTAGGGGATTTTAATGTTATCAAAGATCTGTCCGAAATAAATCAAATTTCTGAAACTTGGGACATTGGCAAAGAGGAATTTAAAGATTGCACCATTTCTATTGGTGTTGATGATATCAGAGGTACCGGCCCCCTCTATACTTGGTGGAATAACCAACATACAAGGCCAGTACACAAGAAACTGGGCAGGGTTATGGGGAACTCTGAGTGGCTATCCACCTTTGATCTTTCTGTTGCTTCCTTTGGGCCTCGTGGTCTTTCTGACCACTCCCTTGTTCTTCTCAACACTGGTATTCTTGTCTCAAAGCCTAGGAGACCTTTTCAATTTTTCAACCATATGCTTATTCTCGAGGGTTTCAAGGAAGCAGTCTGGTCAGCGTGGAGACCATCTCAACGTGGGAATCCATTCTATGTGTTCTCTGAGAAATTGAAACGTACAAAACTGTCCCTCATCTCTCTCAATCTTACTGTGGGGAATCTTTCTTCTATGGTAAAAATTGCTAAAACTGAGCTTCATGATGCGCAATCACAGCTTCATGAACATCCACTTGACTTGGAGCTTCTTGCTTGTGAATCTAGTTGCTCTCAACTAATATGGTCTGCCATCGAAAGAGTGGAAACCCTTCTGCAACAGAAGTCCAGAGCCAACTGGCTAGCTCTAGGCGATCGCAACACGAGCTATTTTGTAAATATGATGAAATCTAGATGGAACGCAAATAAAATCTTTTCGATCATCAATTCTGATGGCATCATGGTGCATGGCCAATCAAATGTTCAAGAAGTTGCAGTTAACTACTTCAAGTCTTTTTTCAATTCTTTGGACAATTCATATACAGGTTTTGAGAATTTTGGCATCACCCCTTCCAAACTGATCACCCCCTCCCAAACTTCTAATCTTGTTGCCCCAGTTACTGACTTGGAAATCTTCAAGGTTCTTAACTCCATGAAGCGTAATAAAAGCCTGGGTCCAAATGGATTCAATGTTAACTTCTTCGTCAACTGCTGGGATATAGTGGGAACTGATTTCACTAAAGCTGTCCAGTTCTACTTCACTTCTAGTAGACTTACAAAAGGGCTCAACGCCACTGCTCTTGCTTTGATCCCCAAGTGCCTAAATCCCTCTTCCATGGCTGACTTCAGGCCCATTTCATGCTGTAATACCATCTACAAATGTATAGCAAAAATTCTATCAAACTGGCTAAAGGTGACTCTTCCTCATATAGTGGACAAAGCACAATCAGCATTTGTGAAGGGCAGAAGTATAACTGATAATATTCTCATTGCCCTAAAAATGTTTAAAGGGTATAACAGAACTGATGGTCCTTCCCGGTGTGCTCTAAAGATTGATCTAAGGAAAGCTTTTGATACAGTTAGATGGCAGTTTCTCTTTGACATCCTTTCAGCTTTTCAATTCCCTCCTCCTTTTATTGATTGGATCAAGGCATGTGTTACTTCAGCTATGTTTTTAATAAAACTAAATGGGACCTTAGCTGGTTTCTTTGGCAGTTCTAGAGGCCTTCGTCAAGGTGACCCACTCTCCCCCTTCCTTTTTGTTCTGGTGATGGAAATGCTCTCCCTCAAATTGAAAAAGAAACTTCGGCTCCTAATTTCACTTACCATTGGAGAGCAAAAGCATGCAAGCTGACCCACCTCTTATTTGCAGATGATATTCTTCTTTTCTGTCATGCAAGCATGCCTTCAATTTTATTATTAACTCTTGCATTCTTTCATTCTCTCTTTACTCTGGTCTGATCCTTAACTCTCACAAAAGTTATTGTTTCTTTTCCAATTCTGACCCTTTTTCCACTAGAGACATTATCACCCTTCTTGGGTTTCAGTTAGGCTCCTTACCATCAAAATTCTTGGGTGTTACCTTACTGACTAAGAAACGGTCCTTATCCGATTGCCGCCCTCTAATTCAAAGAATCACAAACTGTGCCTCTTCTTGGACTTCTAAGGTTCTTTCTTACTCCGGCAGGTTACAACTTATTAAGTCAACTCTTTTTGCTATACAAGTCTACTGGAGTTCCCTTTTCTTGCTCCCAAAAGCAGTGCTCAAAGAAATTCAGTCCATTCTTGGTAGATTTCTTTGGAAAGGTCCAACCTTAAGTAAATTTGGTGCTAAAGTGGCTTGGTCCAATATTACTCTACCTATTTCAGAAGGCGGCTTAGGTATCAAAAGTCTAGAGGACTGGAACAAAGCCTTAATCATGCAACAACTCCTTCACATCATCAAACACCAGTCTAATTCTCTTTGGGCTCACTGGATCAAAACCACTATCTTGAAGCAAAGATTATTCTGGCAGATCAAGCTCTCCCCAGACTGTTCTTAGCATTGGAAACAAGTCCTTAAATTACGCCCTCTTGCTCTTACTCACCTGAAGTACTTGGTTGGTAATGGACAGTGCACTACTTATGGTTTGCCTCTTGGATGAACGGTGCATGCATTAACCCAAGTCCCTCCCTTATGTCCAACTTTGGCTTTCCATCTACTGCTACGGTAAGTTCCATTATCTTGGAAAATTCTTGTAACCTTCTCGGTAGTAATCATTGCAATCTTCGAAGCCATCGCACTCATCACGATGTCCTCCTGCTCCGAAGGCAAGTGCAACTCCTCCCTAATCCTACTCCTCGGCTGGACAGGATTACATGGGATGATTTTGACATCAACAACGTCAAGGCCAAGCATTTGTGGGAGACTATCCGAGCAAGACAACCCCATGCCTCATAGAGTTCCATTCCTTGGAACAAACTTCAAGTCCCAAGATATTCCTTCATTCTTTGGCTTGGCATTTTACGGAAGCTACCCACAAATGACAGAACCATACATTACACTGGTAGGACATGGAACTGTCCTCTCTGTAACCTTCACCCTGAGTTCTTTGAACACCTTTTTTTCAATTGTACTTACTCAATCTCAATACTTCAACCTGCTTTGAACATTGGAAACTGAAGAACCTTCCCTTTAGCATGAGATGCTATTATGGACTTCCTCACGGCTTATCAAGGCACAAAACTTTCAAGAAACATTTTATGCCTAACAGTTGCTACTTATTTTTATAAAATATGGGAGGCTCGGAACAAAAATATTCATGATGATATTCTCATTCCCCCAGGATATCTTGCCAAGGATGTTATTTATCTCATTAAATCTCGACTCTCTACATGTAAATCTTTTATCAAGGCAACTAATTGCCAATATTTCTGTACTTGGTTATTAGCTAGTTCAGGATAGGGTTGGGCTCTCTTCCTTGAATAGTTTTATCATCTTTGGTAATGTCTAGATGATATATCTATATTCTGGGGTATGCCCCTTTGCCATTGTCTTTTGGTTCTATCTATACAATCAAACAAATTTAGCAAAAAAAATAAATTCCTTCATGGAGAAGTGTTTAGATAACTAAAATTTGATCGACTGTAGCATAGGAATATCATTCCCTATCAGTAATATATCGTAATCATATAATACTAGGAATGAAACAACACTCCCACTAACCTTCTTGTACACACATGGTTCATCCTCGTTTTTAATAAAATCAAACTCTTTGATTGTCTCATCAAAACAGATGTTCCACCTACGAGAAGCTTGCTTCAATCCATAAATGGATCATTTTAGCTTACAGACTTGATTTGTTCCAACCGTTGAAACAAATCCCTCTGGCTGTGTCATATACACATCTTCACTTCTCTCTAGATCCAACTTTCTCTCTCTAACTTCTTCTCTCTTTTTTAAATGAGCTGTTGGACACATGTTAAATGCCTTAGGGCCAGCCGCAGTTGTACCTGCGGCTAGTAGCATGTACACCTGCAGCTGGGCCCTGTGGGCCCCATAGTCTCGAAGTTCATTCCTTCAGTCATTAATCTGGGAAAATTTGAGCTCCATACCCAAAAATCCCAAAAAGCTTCTATCGACGGCTGCAAAATGTGGTCAAGTCTGACTGATTCTGAGTTTGGGAAGATGATGCAATTAGCTAAACGTAATCTTCTAGTTTTCGAGGATAGTCAACTGGCTTGTCTTACGTACTTCGCAGTTCGAGATTACTTTGGTGGTTTCTTGTGACCTCTTCCTCAGCTTTGCGATCCTTGTTCAGACCATGTTGTGTAGGGCTGAGCAAGGAACCAAATTAAAACCAAAATCGCACCAAAAACTGCACAAACTGCACCAATTAAAACCACACCAACGGTTCTAACGTTTGTGGCAATTTTAGGTGGGTTGAAAAACCAAATTTACGATTTTGATTTGGTTACTAGCCAAAACCACATGTAAAAAACCGAAGCTGCACCATGTGTGTGTATGTATGTATGCAAGGGTGGATGGAGCTACATTGTGATACAATAGAACCTCTTACCTGATCAATGAAATTGAACAACATTGTGATACTAAATATTTAAAGTAAATATTCTTATTTATTACATTACACTCCCCGCTTCCCTCTTTTAGTCTTTGTTATTGTTTGTATGATAAGTGGATGACATTTTTTTGGCAGTTATATATGTGATGACCCCAAATTCTCTACATTCCATGTAGCAGATTTGGTGCGCACGTAAATATTCCATAAGACAATAACTTCTATAAATCCAAAATTCACAGTATCCATATCATATAATAGTTCTCGTCAGAACAATTACTATATCTGGATACCCTCACGTGGATTTATAGATTTATGGTCTTACAGATATTTCTTGCATATCGATAATTCTTATCTATCTGACATTCACAGTACAAATGATAAGATTATTCTTGGAACCGAGGGGCGACCTCAACGCTTAAAGAACTCCCAAGATCATTCAATACCCTCATTCAGATATATAGTTCATATAGATACTGTACTTATTCTTATTGTCTATTAAGAATGTAAATCTACTCAACTGGTAAACTAATAACACAATAGTATTCGATTACATATAATTCAACTATTACATCAGGGCGTAACCAAATACAATGCAGTCTTATTACAATAAGATCTATTCTGATAGAATTTTTAACTACCCACATGAATGGGTGCTTGAACTTCCTGGAATATGGGTCACAGTTGCAAAGGAAAATAACATTTGCAAGGATGATCTTTAAAAGGCTCAGCAAGTTTTAAAAATTTATAATTTATACTCACACAATATCTAAATTTTATGAACATGTAGTTCAAAGAATTTTTCAATATATATACTGAGGTTTGATCTGCCAAACCCCACACATTGCGAGTTTCTGTCAGTCATAAAGACTTAGCAACCCGAGTTGATTTGTTCAACCAAACATTCTATGAGTATGCATATCATCCTACCACAAAATCATAACTACCCGGTCAGTGTAGAACTATCGATCATGGATAACTACCCGGTCAGTGTAAAACTGCCGATCTTAAATAGTATCAGTATATATATTTGTACCAAATAACATTGGTCTTACCACAGTCTATGCTTTGATATCAAATCAAACACATTTTATGTAAATAACAGTTCATATGGCTTGGTTATGCTTGAACAAGAAGCAATAACTCTTTTTAATCATAGATATCACGAATAATGTTTATAACAAGTTCATATATCAATATATAAGACTTATATTTAATATAAAAATTAAATAAAGTTAGAAAAACTTGCCTTTGCGAAGATTAGTTAATTAGGCTATTTGAAATTGTCTACACAACCTATATATGTTTATAACAGTCGTTAGAAACAGTAACAACTAATTCCTAATCAAACTATTAGTGTCTGGGTTGATTTCGGTGTCCGTCCGGTATTTTATTGCTTTATTGAATAATTATCGAGTTGGTTTTTCAATAAACTTTATTTAAAAGTTTCAATAGCATTTTAGATATTTTAATTGTTATTTATAAAAATTTCTAAGAGCTCTAAATAATTTTTAAATGATTTATTATCAATTATAATGATTTTTAAATCATTAATATCATTTTTTTAAAAAAATTTAATAATTATTTATAATGATTTTTAAATCATCAATATTATTTTTTAAAAATTTATTTTTATTAATAATGATTTTTAAATCATTAATATCATTTTTAAAAAATTTATTATTATTTAAAATAATTTTAAAACTATTAATATCATTTTTAATAATTTATTTAATACAACTATTAAATAATTTTATTATCATTAATATTTAAATAAATTAAATATTAATAAATTTTTATGTCAAAATATTAAAAATTATTTATTATAACTTAAAATGAATTTTTAAATTTATTTCTAATTATTTATTATTTATTTTAATTATTTTAATTATTATTATTAATTTTCAAATAAAAATGTCGTTATAGGCTATAACGACGGAATCCGTCGCCTTAGGTGTTCTTCGCCAGCTGAAGAACAAGCTGGTAAACGACCTGGGCTCCCGTTTGACCCAATTTAATTCTCAATCTGTTAGGTTTTTGGACATGTAAGTGTGATCAAGTTGTAGTGTTGATGTAGTAGTACAAGTCTATGGTCATTTCAGTGTCTAACAACATCATTACAAGAACATATGCATAGTCAAACCACATGGTCAAGACTGTTCTTCATTTCTGGGTTAGCCAGAAATGAGAAGTCATGGCCGGTCAACGCCTTCGCAGCTTTCATATCTTGCAATCTGTTCATCTTTTAGATAATTTATTGTCAAGGTTTTATAGTGTAACTGTCAGGGTACAAAAGGGTAACACTTAGAGAATCTAAGTATCAAAAGGTAGCAAGATCTGGGCCTCTAAAGGTCTTGTCAAAACTCTGCTTTTGCTTTCTGGGTTACCCAGAAACGCGAAGCTGGACGGTCAACGAAGTTTGACCTCAAATAACTTTCGATCTGTGCCTTTGTAAGGCTTTAGAGTTCTATGGTGGTGTAGTGCACTTGTCAGGGTATAATCTAGATACAATCTAACATCCTAACAGTCTGACAGTTAAGAGATCAAAGTCGGTCAAACGGCTTGTCAGTTGTGTTCTTCAGTTTTCTGGGTTTTCCAGAAAACTGAAAGTCATGGCCGGTCAATGTGGTTTGACTGCCTATATCTTTCAATCTGGTGATCTGATTACCATGCTACCACTTCCAGACTACTAACAACACTATATAGTATATTAGTACAAACCTTTAAACAACTTAAAACCTTAACAGATCACGATCTATGAGGTCTGACATTCGACTGTCAGACCATTTTCTTAGGTTTTGACAATTTTGCTTAAATCACTATTTTCATGCATTTAAGTGTTATAGATTAATGTTTTAGCAACCCAGATCACTAAACAACATACTAATTAACATATTTAAACAATAAAACAAAATTTCTATTTCAGATTTAAATATCTAAAGCTAGGGTTAGAGTTTTGACCTTTTTAAGCAATCTTTGACTCCTTCCTTTCTGATCTATTATGGCCTTGCTGATGAGTGTTGGTGAGTTAGTTTGTGATGTACTTTGAGTGTAAATTTTGTGGCCTTATGAACTTAACACTTAGTCCTCTATATAGAAACTTAAAGTGGGGGCAAAAACATAATTCTCCCATTTGATTGAAACTTAGGCCTAGCTTATTAATTGTTTTGTATTGTGTTGTTTATCTAGGGTTTAGTAGAAGCTATTTTCAGCATTTGTGCAATCTTTTGCTTGTTTGAGTTAGAGATTTGATCTTATCTCTTTCAAAAAGAGAATATTAAGGGCATTTTAGTCATTTTACACATACTAAGGGTATTTTGGTAATTTCATAATTAAATCTAAGGGTAATTTAGTCATTTCATATTCTCCTAGAAACTCAAAAACTAACATTGAATTATTAGGGTTTTAAAATTTAGAATTAGGATTAATAAATAAAATTAGGGTTTAACATTAAGGGTTAAGGTTTCCTAATCCTCAATTAGGGTTTTCTAGCAATATTTTTCAATTCATTTCTTAATTAACCATACATAAAGTTAATGCGCATAATATTCACAATCTTTTATATAATTATCAATGTATTAAGTTATAATTTCTATTTATAACTTTAATTAGGGTTAGGGTTTCTTATTTAAATAAAATCTTAAATTAGAGTTTACTAATAAAGACTTTCCATTTATGTTTTCATAATTATATCTTATTTATTAATATACATATATATATATATAGCAATAATAAGGCTAAATACACATTACACAAAATATAAAATATATTAATATTTACTTTTTATATTAATATTCCTACTTACGGTTTTGATTATTACAATCACCCCCTCTTATAAGAATTTCGTCCCGAAATTGAAAATACATTCTATGAAAACAAATGTGGAAAATCTTTTCGCATTTTATCCTCTAGCTCCCACGTAGCCTCTTCAACATCATGATTCTTCCAGATCACTTTAACCGATGATATAACCTTATTTCCCAACACATGTTCCTTCCGATCAACTATTTGTACCGGAATTTCCACATAAGATAAATCTTTCTCTATCTGGACAAGTTCATAGTTTATAACGTGTTTATAATCAGGTTTATATGGACGTAGCACGGATGTGACACCCCCAAATCCGAGTACTTCAATTTTCATGGGATTCGGTGTTCACTATACAAATATCATATGACTATCTACCCATAATAAATGAAAACCATTAAATAGATAGAAATAAATCCTCCCCTTATGGGGCTACAACATCTGAATATAAATATATATCAATCCCAGGTCATACTAACCTTAATTCTCAAATGCGGAAACGTAAACAAATAATAAGTCTTACACAACTTTAACATAAGTCTTAAACATAAACATATTAAATAAACAACAAGTCTTCATCACTTGTTGACCTTGCCCTTGCCTTTGTTAGTAGAAGGCTCGTTGGACCTTTCGTTCTTAGCTACAATGTTATTATTACGCAAGAGTGAGCACGATTGCCCACAAGTATAACAATATAACAACAATATAATAACATGCGAGTGAATCAAAGACTTATGAATAAAGAAAACTCGGCTTTTGAATCAAGAATGAATAACAAGACTCAAAAGAACATATGAGGGTCATAAGACCTAGAACTATGTCCTAGGTTGTAAAGTGTTTATACATTAAACCTTTAACAGTCATACGACTATGGACTCTACTTCTCGTACTTAGGGGGATTAGCCCTTAGTACCATACTGTGCATAATATCTTAACACTAAAGCATTATAAATCCTCTTTACAAGGTTGTTCATCTCAGTTTGACATCAGAGTCCGCACCAAAGGAAGTTTGGTTTGGATAAGCTCAATAATAGTTCTGGAATTTAGAACTCTCATCAACTATGGACTAGTCGAAACAATAAGGGTTCGTTAGTCTTACAAGGTTCAATAATAAATGATATTTAATTCAAATAATAAAACTCAAGAGGTATACAATCGAATAAGTATTTTATAACTGGAATCATGCTTTAAAAGAATTATAATATCTAATATGAAATCTTGAACTTGAACAATTTAGAACAAGAACTTGCTCGATATAGAATATAAGTCTAGGACTTGCTTAATCGAAGAATTTAGAATATAAAGAAACTTGTTTAACAATAATAAGTTAGGGATAGAATACTTGCTCAAATAAAGGTTTGACTTTAGAAAACTTGCTCAATTTAAAGAGTATAGTTAGAAAACTTGCCTCGTGCGCAAGCTACAAATCTAGTTACAATTCAATATCTCTACGTCCTACACATTATATAGTACATACGATGTCGATTAGTTCATAACCATTACGTTCTAACAGTTGAATTTCTTCCCTAAGTTTAACTTAACAACGTGGTTGAAACTTAACTCGCTAACTAACCACATACATGAGTTTAAACTCACAACATGCATATCACACGTGTATAACACTTTAAACTATCAAAGTCATACGCTATGATACAATATCTATGTACACATATAACATATTAATATGAGACTTCAATTCATCTTAAACATGTCAACAATATGTTATCTTATTGTTTAATACACTTATCAAGTCATTACATCAAGTTAGCTAAACATGCGCTGCCTAAAAATTTCTCAAAAGCCAAGCCAACTTCCCGGACAGCACCCACCCCCGCTGGGGGGGGGGGCTTTTTGCCTATGAGGACCCGCTGGGGCGGGGCCCCCTGCTGGTGTGTTTTTTGGTTCGCGATTTTGACAGTTCGTTGGCCCAATTAATTTCAATTAAATGCAAATTAAACTAGTGTCGTGATTTCTATGAAGTATAAACTTTATAGAAATATCATACAATGTTACTAACATGTTTTTAACATCTTAAATCATGCAATTACTCGAATCAAATCACGTAATTTCACTGTTCATGGTGTTCTTGAAAGTTTTGAAGAAAAAAAATGAAATTTAATGTCACGGATTCGTTATAACTCCGAATCCGTCCATTCAAAGTTTGTTTTCTTTATTTTAACATTTATTATCATAATCTACTGTCAAATTTAAGTTAAAAAAACAATTCATGGCATACAATTATTCGTAAGGGCCATAAGGCCATATATACAACTTTTATACTCTATAACTTCAAAAAAACACAATTGAAAAATAATTACATGGTGTTAATCACTGTAATTCATGTATGCATGATATAAAACATGTTATTAACATATAATAGCATACATGTGATCATATCTTAAGTAAACCATGAAAATGGTTCTTCACATAGAACTTTTAAAACACGTTAATGGAAAATTCTGAAAACTTTTGAAAAACTTAATTAAATCATATTCACATGGATTTGATTGTTTTACAACATGCATAGATGGTAGAAATCAAGTTATAATCATTTAAAATCATATACTTAATCAATCCATGGCTTCATCACAAAGTAGACTTTTTACAGAGAACTTGAAAGAGAAAACATAGTACGTGAAATAGAAATTGGGATGAAGAATATACCCTTGCTAACTCTGTTTGATGATGGTATAAATTCTCTCTCTCAATCTCTCAATTCTCTCTGTGTATTTCTCTCTAAGTTTCTCTCAAACTTTTCTAAGTTTTTCTCTGATAGAATATAACACTGATATGAATATAATATACATATAGATATATAATATACGTGTAAAAAAAACTGATGCCGTAGTGGTCAGTTAATCCCATTATGGGTTAACTGGCCAACTCCTTCTAAGGCCTTGTTTGGCTGGCCACTTACTAACTCATTCCCATTTAATTTAATTAATTCTTACCATATAGTTAAATAATGTCACACCCAATTAATCATATAATCTTATTTAAATCAATTAAATAAAATAGAATAATTTCACCTTAAATCACATAATCAAATAATTAAAATTCTCATTTATTAATTATGTCAAATTATTAAATCTCTAATTAATTATTAAATTAATTAGAATAACATTATGCTTATTAAAATAGTTTATTTAATCAAATAAGCTCAATTAAATACATACTTTGCACAATAAAATTCTCTACATTAATTTAATCAATGTAACACATATAATTAAATTAATCTACCACAAATTCATCAATTAATTATTTAACTCAATAATTAAATCATCAAAAAATATTTATATAATTTAATAAATTTTTAAATAAATTACAAAATCTTATTCGTCACAATGGACACATGAAACACATTATGGATGTGTTCTAACTCAGGGGTAGGGCTACTTCGTAGGCTACTTCACCTATTCTCCTTAATACCTAATGGGCCAATGAATCTTGGGCTTAGCTTTCCCTTTTTACCAAAACGAATCTTGCCTTTCCAATGAGATACTTTCAGAAATACATGACTTCCAACACTAAATTCTCGTAGCTGCCTGTGTTGATCTGCATACTTCTTCTGTCGGTCTTGAGAAGCTTGCAACCTTTAACGTATAATTCAGATCTTCTCAGTGGTTTGTTGAACTAGCTCAGGTCCAAGCATTTGCCTTTCCCCAACTTCATCTCAGCACAGAGGTGTTCTACACTTTCTACCGTACAAAGCTTCATATGGCGGCATTCCAATGCTGGCATGGTAACTGTTGTTGTACGCGAACTCTACCAAAGGCAACTGATCCTCCCAACTCCCTTTAAAATCTATAATGCAGGATCTCAACATATCCTCCAACGTTTGAATGGTTCTCTCACTTTGCCCGTCGATTTGCGGGTGATATGTTGTACTTAACCTCAACTGGGTTCCTAAGTGTGCTTGAAGACTCCTCCAAAAGTTTGAAGTAAACCGTGGATCTCTATCTGACACTATAGATACAGGAACTCTATGCCTAAAGATAATCTCGTTTATGTATAACTTTGACAAGTGATCAAGATTATAAGTAACCTTAATAGTCAGAAAATGGGCTGATTTGGTGAGACGATCAACTATTACCCAAATGGCGTTGTGGCCTTTTTGGGTGACAGGAAGTCCTACCACAAAGTCCATGGTGATGTGCTCCCACTTCCATTCAGGAATTGGTAGAGGTTGTAGTAATTCACTAGGCCTTTGATGTTCGGCTTTAACTCTTTGACATGTGAGACACTTTCTTACCCATTCTGCTATCTCTCGTTTCATGTTCGACCACCAAAAATGCTGACCCAAGTATTTATACATCTTAGTACTCCCTAGGTGCACAGCAAACTTGGAACTATGGGTTTCTGTTAAGATTTCATCTTTCAGTACCGGTATCGATGGAACCCAAATTCTATCCTCATACCTTAGTACTCCCTCTTTATCTACTCGAAACTTGACGTTCTTTCCCTGAGTTATTTCATCCTTACACTTCTGACATAGTTCATCCTTCTCCTTCATCTCTCTGATCCTATCTATTAAGGTTGAGGCTGTCTCTATCACAAATAGCTTCTGGTTAGGGTTAGTTGGAACTCTTACTTCAATCTCGAGTTTTTCAAACTCTTTTATCAGTACCTTGTTGTTTGTGATGACATTCAAATTTTCTTGATTCTTTCGGCTCAATGCATCAGCAACTACGTTGGCCTTACCAAGATGATAAAGGATCTCATAATCAAAGTCCTTTATTAACTCTGACCACCTACTCTGTCTCATATTTAGCTCATTCTGTGTAAAAATATACTTCAAACTTTTGTGATCTGTGTATATTTCACACTTTCCCCCATACAAATAATGTCGCCAAATCTTCAAAGCAAAAACTACCGCGACTAACTTTAAATCGTGAGTAGGATACCTTTTCTCATAATCCTTAAGTTGTCGCAAAGCATAGGCGATCACCTTCCCATGTTGCATTAACACACATCCTAAACCCCTGTGTGAAGCATTACTATAAACCACAAGACCCCCAGTATCATCTGGTAGTGATAGTACTGATGCCCTACTCAGCAATTTCTTCAATTCTTGAAAGCACTCCTCACACTTGTCTGTCCAAACGTACTTCACCGTCTTTCGAGTTAAATTGGTTAGCGGGGTCTCTATTTTTGAAAAATCTTTTATAAAACGATGATAGTACCCTGCCAACCCAAGAAAACTGCATACTTCTGTTGGTGTTGTTGGTTGATCCCAATTTATGATTGTTTCTATCTTCACTGGATCCACTGCCACCCCATTTTTATCAATTATGTGACCTAGGAACTGGACTTCCTCTAACCAGAATTCACACTTGGAAAATTTTGTGTAGAGTTGTTTCTTTCGTAATATCTCAAATACCTCCCTCAAGTGTTCAGCATGTTCCTCCCTTTTCTTAGAGTATATTAGGATATCATCAATATAAACACCACCACAAATTTATCCAAGCATGACTTAAACACTCGATTTATGAAATCCATAAAAGCTTTCGGTGCGTTTGTTAACCCAAAGGACATCACAAGAAACTTATAATGTTCTTATCGTGTCCTAAACGCGGTCTTTAGCACATCTTCTTTTCTTACCTTCAGTTGATGATAACCCGATCGTAGGTCGATTTTCAAAAAATGCTCGTCTCCTTTTAACTGATCGAACAAATCATCAATCCTTGGTAGGGGGTACTTATTCTTTATGGTCAACTTATTTAACTCTCGATAATCTATACATAATCTTAAAGTCCCATCCTTTTTTTTACAAACAACACTAGGTGCTCCCCATGGTGAAACACTAGGTTGTATGTACTTCTTGTCTAATAGTTCTTATAGCTGAACATGTAACTCCTTCAATTCTACGGGTGCCATCCTATATGGTGCCTTTGAAACTGGTGTTATACCAGGTACAAGGTCGATCACAAACTCAATCTCTCTGTCAGATGGAAGACCAGGTAGATCATTTGGAAATACATCCGAAAACTCATTTACTATAAGGATTTGATCTAGCTTTCCACCTTCTTTCCTTGTATCAACAATAGAGGCTAAATACCATGTACCACCTTTTTGAAGCAATCTCTTAGCCTGCATAACTATTAAACACCGGACTTTCTTTGGTGAACAACTTTCCTTGAATACTACCTTTGTTTTCAAAGATGTCCTTAAACTTACTTGTTTCCGCTTACAATCAATCACTGCCTTATGCCTACCCAACCAATCCATACGCAAAATTACATCTAACTCCCCTAGCTGTATAGGAATAAGGTTTGCCGGTAACTTATGCCCCTGAATTTCTACACTACAATTCTTATGTACTGTATAAACAGGGATTATTTCTTTATTAGCAATTTCTATGTTGAAAGGTACATCTAGG